>CM067847.1:225021109-225621109 GCA_034509565.1 Triticum monococcum
AATCGCCTTTTTGAGGGCCGTGGGGCGGGAGGAAGAACTGGGAGCGCTAGCCATGGTTGCCTGGTTCCTTGAGGCAAGTTCGAGGGATTCTCGCTTGGCGTGGAATGACATATGAGATTTGATCTCCTTAAATAGACACCTTCCGTACATTGTCGAGGGGTTATCTGTAAAAACGCTTGGGCCCTTCGAATTCGTTTGCCATGTGGAAGCTGAGGCGGCGGAAGCACGGAAGCCGAGGGGTACGACATTTAATGAAGACCGAGCTGTTCGAAGAATTCACCTTACCAAGACCGAAGATGTAGGGGCCGAATATAGCCCCTCGGTTCAGATACTTTGAAGTATTCGGGGGAGGAGCCCGCCTTGCAATGCCGAAGACAATTTGCGCGCCGGACACGTCGTCATTGAAGACTAGTTCGGGGGCTACTGAGGGAGTCCTGGATTACGGGGTCCTCGGGGGTCCGGGCTATGTGACATGGGCCGGACTGATTGGCCGTGAAGGTACGAGATGGAATGACTTTTTCCATGTCCGGATGGGACTCTCCTTGGCGTGGAAGGCAAGCTTAGCGTGCAGATATGAAGATTCCTTTCTCTGTAAACCGACTATGTACAACCCTAGGCCCCTCCCGTGTCTATATAAACTCGAGGGTTTAGTCCGCAGGGGATAATCATAATCATACAAGCTAGACAACTAGGGTTTAGCCATTACGATCTCGAGGTAGATCAACTCTTGTAACCCCTATACTCATCAAAATCAATCAATTAGGAAGTAGGGTATTACCTCCACTAAGAGGGCCCGAACCTGGGTAAACATCGTGTCCCTTGCATCTTGTTACCCTCGATCCTTAGACGCACAGTTCGGGGCCCCCTACCCGAGATCTGCCGGTTTTGACACCGACACCTACGCCGACGGCGAGCGCGACCAGCAGTACATCAGCGCGGATGTATGCCGACGTTATTGGGAGACGAGGACGTCGCTCCCGTGGAGCAACGTACACCTCCCCAATAACTGGCATCTCTCCGCCGACCGGGTGCCGATCCCGTCGGTCCCGACGAGCGGTCGTGCCCGCCGCTAGGAGATCGAGTGCCGCCGCCTCCTCCCAACGACCTCTTCTATGAGCCCAGGTACAGCCCCGACTCCGGGATCTGGGACACGTGGTTAAGGGGCGAGAACGACGTGCGGTGCACCTCCTTCTTCGTCGGCACCTCGTCGGGGCCGCGACGGCCACGTCCAGAGCGCGGAGCGGCTGCTCCCCAGGTGCGCGGCCTCACGCCCACGCTGTCGCCTTCACCATCTCCGTCTCCACCACCACCTCCTCGCATGACAGTGGAGGAGAAGGCCCGGCTCATGCAACGCGTCATGGAGGACTCCATGAAGACGCACGATGAGCGCCAATGGGCGGGCCTCGAGGAGATGATGGCCCTCTCTGCGGCCGGCGACGTCGCCATCCCGGAGCTAAAGATGGTGAGGACGAAGGAGGTGATCGAGGAGGAGCCCGTGGCCGCGTTCCACCCGGGCCTCGTGGGCTAGCAGTGGAGCTGGTCGTGCACGGCTCTTGAGATGGCCGACGCCGTTTGGGGCATGAACTGGTGCCCCATGACGCCGCGGTCACCGGAGCGAGAGGCGTCGCCACGGGAGGAGGTGGTGCAGGCACCTCCCGCCTTCCAGCCCGCCCCCGTGTACCACGCACCGTCGTTCCACCTCTGGACGCCGCCGGACTACGTCGACCTCGTCAGCGACGACGACGACAACAGCGGGCACTGAAGACGACCACGACCACGACATCGACAGGCCCGGCAGGAGCGCGCGGGCGGCGGTTTTATTTTGTTTTTTATGTTAATTATGTCTATTTAAACCATGTAACTGGACCATTTTGTGGCCGTGATGGTTAATTTATGTTTTATGGTTTATGTTTACGTTTTTTAAATTTTTTCCCAGCATTTTATTTTAGTTTTTTGTGTTTTTTTAAATCATGTCTACCCCGGACATGATTTGGGGTGTGGCCACGCGTTGGATGCACCGACAACCCAAGAGCCCCAAACTGATATGGACGAATCCATTGCTTTTCAAACAGACGAAAACAGGCCAAACCGAATATCCGTTTGGGGTCGTGCGCGCTGGAGTTGGCCTTAACATCAGGTATGCCTGGACGAGTCTGCAGCTCCGCGGTATGAGAGTGAGCACTGCATTTTTGACAAGGGTTAACTTTGACCTCACGTGTTTGCAGCACTAGCGCACGGAGGCATTATGAATTGGGGTTATAAGAGCATCTCCAATAGGCGCCGGTCGCGCCGCGTGCAAAAAACACATATGCCGCGCGTGCATTGGCTGGTTTGGCGTGGCGCGTTGCGCCCGCTCCAGTAGCCGCGCTAAAATGCAGCGCGCGCCCGCCGCTCCAGCGACGCGCAAAAAAAGCAGCGCGCGCTCATTCTAGGCTAAATGTAGGCATTGGAAAATAGATAGATTGCATAGATTTTATACAAAGGTATTTTACATCCGAAACATAGATTGCATAATAATTAAAAACGACAAACGATAAAAAACGAGATAGATTGCTGAAAAAAACTACTCTAAGTCGCTATCATCACTATCATCACCATTATCCTCCTCGGCGGTGTCATCTGAGGTATCCAGCCAGATGTCCAACCACCGATCATCGTTCGGCGTGAAGAACGACTGCCCACCTGCTGCAACGAGATCGGACTGCGCGTTCGCCAACGCCTTGCGCCGACGCCTGTCCAACCACGCCTCGCGGCGCCTTCGCGTGTCCTCCTCGCGACGCCTTGCCCAGTAGGCCTGCTCGTAGGCGACGTCCTCCGGGTGGCAGTGGCGTCACTCCGCCATGACCCGCACGTCCTCTTGGGCGACGAGGAGGCGGCGCTGCCGCTCGGCGTGCTCCGCACGGTCTTGTGCCGTGTTCAGACGCGGCGGTGGGGCACGGTCGAGCGCTTGCTGGAGCGTGTAGATATCCTGGAAGTTCATCTGGCCGCGCGGCCGGCCTAGGCGTCACGCCGCCACGTCGTACGCGCGGCCGGCCTCGCGCGTCGTCCCGTACGTGCCGAGGCCGAGCCGGAGATCGCCGGAGCGTATCTCCGCGTAGTAGCCGCCATTGGGGCGCAGGCAGACGCCGCGGTAGCCGGACGCTCCTCGGCGGCGCGGTGGCTGGGCACTGGGGCGGCGGAGGCGCGTCGGTGGCGGGGCGCTAGAGCGGCGCGTGGCAGAGAGAGAGAGGAAGAGGAGAAGAGGAGGCGTGGAGAGGCGCGTGACGCGCGCCGCACCTTATAGGCGCGCCGGAAGCGGTGCGTAAAAAATGATGCGCGAGCTAGCGTCTTTTCGCGCGCGTGCGCAATCGGTTCCCTTGCGCGTGGTTTTTCCACCGCCGCTGGAGCGCGGCAAAACGCCCCGCGCACGCTAAAGGCTACGTCTACCGCGCGCGCGCGTCGTTTCACGCGGCCGTTGAAGATGCTCTAAGGTGTGAATTTTGCGGCATGTGTTGCAGCCCCATTAAACGATGCTATTTTCCTCCGACGTCCCGTTTGAACCCCAGTTCGTTAAGGAAAGAAATCTACTGGCCAAAGCTGAGCTGAACCCTACAGTTTGGGACGGAAGAGGACCACGTACTATACGTACTACGAGTGGTATCCCCACTTACCTTAGATCAAGGATCGTATTAATGCCGAGAGGCCGGGCAGGTCCGGCAGGACGGACTCCAGGAGTCTCCTGTGCAGCGGTGCCCGCCCGCCTGCCTGCCTGCCGGGCCGCCGCACATGCCGCGGTACCACTCTCCACCTTACGTTAATGGCGCCAGCCCCACACTCCCACGTTGCAGGAACCCCGGTACGCTCGCTCTGTCTACACTGGCATACAGTAGTGTACAGCCATCGCTGCAAGTCGACGAGAGAGGCGCCGGCCGGTAGTCCATAACTACGCTCTTCACGGCCTTGGGGGGAGTACGTACCGAGTATAGTTCCTATTGTCCCCCCGGATACAGTAGGCAAGCAAACAGCGAAGCAGGCAGGCCCAATTACGAGACCATCATGGCGATCTGCGAGCACGCGCTGCCCTGCCCTGCCTGACCCGCCACTTACGAGGTAATCATATCACCTTGATCGCCGGCTGCGGCACGCGCGCGGGCGCTTCTTTTTGGGGTTAACCACGACGGTAATAACCACGCACGCACGGCGTTTCGGTTCGGGGTCACGGAGGCGGGCAAGGCCAAGTGCAGGTGCAGGTGCGCCACGTCCTGGTCGTCTTGGCGTGCGGTGGCGCGGCAAAAGGGCATCACGCGGAGGCGGAGGCGATCCCACGGCGCTGCGTCGAAGAGGACGCATCGAGGGGCGTGCCGATCGACGCTGCCCGCCGTTCGCCGAAGGGAAGCCTGGCCGCAAGCAGCCGGGCCTCTGCTGCGCTCTGCGCCGTCCGATGTCTCTTTAGCTGTGTGTGTGCACGAGAAGAGCCGGGCGGTAGGAGCAGGAGCATGTCGGGAAGGTCGAACCCTTGAAGGCGAGACGGACGAGAGGGGCACTGTAGAGAAAGAGCGAACGTACTACGTACTAGTACTAGGCTGACACGGCACGCAGCATGGCTGACAGGAACACAACGCTGCAGAAATACAACAGCCGGAGCAGCGGCCACTACCGCGAACCACGCTAGCGTATAGGAGAATCTCGTCGTACGGTACAGAGCGAGCCACCCCTACCAGTAGGCTACCACCCTGCCTCTGTGGCCTGTACGTACAAAAAATGGAGGTGTTCCATCTCACGTATGAGGAAGGCATCGAGTGCCCTAATCAAAGCACGAGCACCGATGGCATGCCTTCCCGTGCTGCCAAATTTATGTCGCGTGCGCCAATGCATGCAAAGATAGATCCCTCTCTCCCTCTCTCTGCTATGCGCGGCCGGCCGGCAGGCCGCTCGTCCGTGACACCGTGAAAAAGTGGGAGAGGGAGAGGGCGCCGTCCGTCAACCAGCAGTAGGTGAAAAGACAAGCGGGGAAGGGGCGCGCGGCAACAAAACCGTGGCAGTCGATCTGAATCAGCCGCTGCCCAAAGCCGAACGATGCCCGATTTCCCTCGACAAAGAGAAAGCCGATCGCTCTGCGGTACCACGACAAGCACTACGACTTGGGACTTGCTGCCGCCCTTTGCTTGCCTTCCTCGGAGAAAAAGAGCCGAGCTAATCGCCTTTTCGCTGCACAGTGGTACTAGCAGGTTATGTTGCTCGCCGTGCCTTTGTTTGGCAGCCATTTCGTTCGTGTTTGGCAGCGGCAGGCGAGGCGAAAGGACCCGGCCGGTGCATGCCTTTGGCCGGGAATCGTGTGTGTACGTACGGTGCGTCGTTGATCGGCCGGGGGAGGGCTGCGGCTTCTTGTTTCTACCTGCTTGTCGTTTGGTTTGTTGCCCTAGGTACTGGCCAGATGGTCGAACGCCGTGTTCAGAAAAGCGGGATCGCATGTAGGATTACTACAAAAGTGGCGTCAAATGTACACTCCTACTGCGTACTAGCGATGATGAGCGCCTGGACCAGTTGGTTGATCGAACTCGATCCGTCTAATCATCAATCACATCAATCGTGGCGCTGTCTTAGGTTTGATGATGATGATGAAGCTGGTAGAGAGAGGGTGGTGGCACGGGTCCGGGAAGGACGCCATGAGTCGACCTGACTCGCCTGAAATCTCCTTGACGGGTTCCAGCTCCATGTGCAACTGCTGCCCTGGCCCCCTCCCCATGTTGTTCTGCACCTTTGCTTCCGGTGGAGTCTAATCAGGGCCGACTAATTAGCAATTAAATTAGAAATTAGTAATTTCGCATTTTAACCCATAGTGTCATCTTTGTGACAACAATTATCCTATTTATACTAACATTTTTACTCTATTTAATCGGATTTGTGCCACCAATCACTAATTTTAATGTATATTTCCTCCTTACCGATTGGGCAACCACAATGCTACTACTTGTCACACACACTGACCAAATTTTTTGAGCAACCACATCCGCATGGAACCTTAGAGCAACTTCAATGGACGATCCATTTTGTCTATTGACATCCGTTTGAGTCGGCGCGGACACAAAAGATGGCCAACGCGCCGATCCAAACGGACGCACGTTTGCTTGGCGTCTGCGTGACAACCCATTTTCTGCCTAATTTTGAATCGGATTTGCGTCGGCGTGGACACGAGACGGACACGTGCGCGCCTACTCCTCTCCCTGCGCCCGCCGGTCGGTGGCAACCACCACTATTTTCCCCAAAAACTTCCCGCCCGCACACGCTCCCGCCCCACATCCGCCATGGACGACGACCTCGACCTCGACGCCGCCGCCAGCCTCACCTCCCTCGCCTCGTCCGGCAAGACAATCGCCCGCTCTGGCATAGGCAAACCTCGTGCCCCACGCAAGACCGCCGCCATGCCCAAGCCAAAGAAGACGCTAACGCCCGAACAACGGGTAAGGGAGTCGGCCAAGAAGATGGGCCGGAGACACGCAGCAGATGCGAGGGATGAAGCCATCGCGGTTGCCGCCGCCGCGCAGCAGGAGGTCACCACCGCCCGCGTCGCGACGGCAACGAGGGAGGCGCTCTACATGCTAGGGTTAGACCCTAGCCAGCACAGCCTACTCAACGCCGCGGTCGCCGCGGCCAGCACCTTCCTTCTTTGAATGCCAGCTGTGTGCTGGCATGACCACAAGGCCGCGATGGCGTGGTCGAACTCAAGTCCCACCCCTTTTGTGTGCTGGTGTGTGTGACGGCCGCTGGCGAATGCGCCAGCAGGCAATGTATGTCGGCGCTGGCATGGTGCCAGCATGATTTATGGCCGCGGGCCTTTTTAAAAAAATTTGAGTGCGGACATGAAATGGATCTGCGTGTTAGCCGCATTACCGATCCAAATACAAAACTGACCGGACGCCGGATGGACGGCCTATCCAAACAGACAAAAAACGGACAAATATACCGTACATTTCGGTCGGCCCGTTGGAGTTGCCCTTATTCCAGCCGTTCTCTTTGCGCACCTTCAATGCGTGTTCACATTGCTCACACGATCTAGCACGCACCGGCATCATTATTACGGAAACTTCTCAAGGGGCAACCGGAAGACCACATGAAACCGGCCACGACGACATCCTAGCACCCCCCTGATCCGGCCGACGACGTGCGTGGTCTGATCGATCGCGCGAGCCCCACGTCCATAAAGAGTGTGTTTGGTTTCGGTCACTAACTGGAATGGCATGGGTCGGAACCGTTCCTGGGCCTCGTTCTAGCGTTTAGTTGACGACTGGAATGGAATCCACTGGTTCCCACCGAACGGATATTCGGGCCGGATCTGGAACGCAGCGATACCTCCAAATCGGAGGAATCACGCGGAACCGACCGCGCACTCCTCTCCCTCTCTCGTGTGGCACCTCTCCCTCGTCTCTCTACCTCCCTCAATCTGCCCCGGCCGCCGGGCCTCCTCCTCCGATCCGCGCCGCCGGCCACTCCCACCCCATCCTCGCGCTAGCACTGCTCGCCTCGCGCTCTCAGCCGCCCCGGCCGGGCGCAGTGAGGCATCCCATTCGTTGTAGCGGACATGCAGCAGCAGATCGCGTGGCCGTCCAACTCGTCTTTCCTACTGTCGTTCCGGAGTGGCGGAAGGGGCAGTAGCTAGCTTGCCGGCGATGGCCACACATGGGCAGCAGCAGCAACAACAGGGAGCGGCCGGGGCAACAAGCAGCGTAAATAGCAGAGAGGAATCGGCGGCGTTGGCAAGCATTAGCGGCGGCCAAGGACAAAAGTCGGGACAAGTGAAGCGATTGATTTTTTCTAGCTTGTCATTGCTTGATTGATGCTTCATCTATATGCTCTGTGCTGAGATTGCGTTGCAATTCTAATTACATTCCATTCCAATTCTTCAAATCGAACACTGAAATATAACCATTACATTTCAAGTTTTATCCCCAACCAAACACGAGAACGGAACCGACCCATTCCGGTGGAATGGAACTATTCCATTCCATTCCATTTCACTTCGTTCCCGAAGCAAACACACCCAAATTACACGGCCAGATCTCTCCTCATCGGGATCGCTTTGTACGCGTGCGAGCCGATCCTTGTTTTTACCACTCTCTCCACATGCACCGATCGGTCCATCCATCATCCATGGCCGATGGCCGATGGCTGGTGCCCTCGATTCGGTGGGCTCGGCTCAGGAGTAGAGCCAAGAGGGGCCACGACAAGTATTCCAGGGCGGGTGAAAGTGAAAGTGCGCTCGTGGAAAATGGCAAGCTGGGATGCGCCCAAGAGCAAAAGGGAATATCGGTCCAGGCTCGCCCAACTTGCGCGGCGGGATTAATTACTGGTCGTAGATCCTGCCGCTACCAAGAGTAGTTCATCCGTTTTGTATCAGGCTGATGGATTGCAGCGGTGTTTTGGGAGTATATACACTCCGTCCCATGCCTACGTTTGACTGCACGGTCTTCGTCGCAGTGCCATGGATGTACTTGTTAGATTAATCTAAATACTAATTGTGTTATTTAGCCTGAACTGAGGAATAAAAAAATGGATCTTCTCTAACCACGTGAATACAAAGTTCGATCTAATGCGGAATTAAAAGTGTAGATTAAACCTGCGTTCGGAGACGCCATCAAGTCGATGTGGCCGATCAGAGGACGTAGCAGAGTAGTCGTTCAGGCCTCCGGCACCTTGCCGAAGCAATGATTTGATCTTCACGTCAATGGGTAGTGCCTCCAGATTGGATTTGGAGTGAATTTTGGGAGGCAGATGACTAATACATTTTTTTTGACTGATTGTACGTGCTAGTCTGCCCCCTTATATATATTGCGCTGCCTTGACCATGGGACCTAACCATATTAGCATAATTTTAACCCCCCAATCACGGGCTGGATTGCTTAATTACCATTTAATTAGTAGTAATCCCGAATTTAATTATTGGGCCCATATTAAATTATGGTAATTAATGTTTTGACCATTTGATCACCTAATATTTCTAACATTCTCCCACTTGATCGAATGGTTAATCATCATTAGTCCATATCTTGACAAAAAATACCATACCAAGGTAATGTATTCACAGAAATCAAATAGTTATTACTGAAACCCCATTATCTATAGCATAATACTCCGTCTTGATACGGATAATTATTCATGGTTGGGAGTTTGTATGTGCATGCAGCCATACTCCCTACTTATGGTCCTAGTAGTTTGTTTCTTTATTAATCATCATGTGCACTTATTGAGCGAAACAAAACTTTCTTATTGTCTAGATCAATATTCGAGATCTCATTTATATAATTATCCCAACAATTTGAGGCCTTGAGTTATACTTATGCTAGCAAAATTAATGGTAAGCCTTTAGTTAGGGGATCAGCTATCATGCACTTAGTACATATATGCTGAATTTAAAATTTGGTCTTGGACAGTATCTTTCACAACATGATATTCACTTAATTGTTGTTACTCGTGTGCTGATGTGCGGATTTCTTATCGCCCAAAAATATTAGTCATCTACTTAGACAATAGGCTTAGTTGTGGTAAACTAATTTTATATGTATCGTGCCATAAAGTACATAACATGATATACTAGCTCCCACTCAACTTAGCGTAAAATCCAATTACCCTTCTTATTTCCTCTATGAACAACTTTAGTTCTCCATTGCCCTCTTGTATATAACTCCCACTGATGTAAACATTCTATAAATATTAAGACTGTTTGACGGTGGTGAATATCGGGTAACAATATTGAAAACGCTGTTCTTCTAGAACATGGGCTGATGCAAATAATTAGCGACGAAGGTAATAAAAGAGTAATATAACCAATAGGGAATGGAACACATTTTGGCTTATTAATTCCAAATCCTAAGTACCGTAAAGAACTCATTTATTAGTTTTTCTTTACTCATTTCCCTTAATATAACCAATAGTGTGGCCTAAATCAGATAAGGCAAGTATATGAAGGTGTCTCTTAATGAGAGTGTTTAATTCTCCCCTTCGAAATATGGTTTAAATAATAGTGTCATCATTTCGATGAGCACCCATAATACGCATCAAGGATTCACAAGAGATAACACAACCAGAACCATCATGACAATTCTTAATAACACAATATTTGTTCGCAAAATAACAAATCCATCATCTCATAGAGAAACAAAATAAGGTTCCTCATGCTAGGAACATAAGAGTATTATTAAGACGGAGGATGAACAATCACCAATACTTAAGGAGAAATACTAATCCTTGTTCATCAGTCTCCTTGCCACTTGGAAATCTAAGGCTTTGATCCATCTTTTCAGTGTCCTCGCGGAATGGAATCCCTGAAATGAGTTCGAAATGTGCAAGTGGCACTTGATTCAACTCATCTTTATTTAGGGGAAAATAAATAAATTATTTCTAAACTTAGGAAATTGATTCATTACCCTTCTTAGCAAGCCATGCCTTAAAGCCATCACATTCTTTCATGACATGCCCATCTTCCTTGCTGAAATGACACTTAGGACCCTTAGGCTCTGTAGCGATGTCCTTGGTGCCAGAGTTCCCTAGCTTGCTTGCATCAATATTAGAGATGTTTATCTTCTTCTTAGGTTTCCCATCACCCTGAGACTTTCTTTTCCCTAAGTTTATGGAAGTAAGATGAGCATAATCTATCCTTTCAACCTTAAGTCGCTCTTCTTCTTGAACGCACATAGATGTGAGCTCACTCATGATCCACTTCTCCTTCTGAGTATTATAATTAATCTTGAAGGGACCATACTCCATAGGGAGAGAAGTCATAATGAAGTGAACCAGAAAGCCCTCAGAAATCTCCATGTCCATGCCCTTTAATTTTGCGGCCATATCATTCATAGTCATGATATGTTCTCTCACGCTGCTTTTACCATCATACTTAGTGGTGAGCATTTTCATGATCAACGTACTAGCGTAGACTTTTGTTGAGCCTTTAAATTGCTCCTTTACCGATGCTAGATAAGTCTTTGCACATTCAGAATCAGGGATTGCTCCCCTAATCCCAAGAGTAATTGTGCTTTTCATGATCATGAGAGACAAGCTATTGGAGCGCTCCCACTTCTCCTTATTAGCCTCATAAACCTTAGTTCTCTCAGCAAGGTTTTCATCATCAAAGGACAAAGGAACTGGAGCTTTTTCCCTAAGTGCATAATCAAGGTCCATGACCCCAAGGTTAATCAAAATCTGCTCCTTCCAAGTAGGAAAGTTAGTCCCATTGAGGTGCTCAATTGAGTTCAGGAGCCCAGAAATAACTGATGGGTTCAAAGCTGAATAAAACATAAATAAAATGGATATGAAAATTATGAATTATGAAAATATCCATATATAAGGAAACTTAATGCATGATATTAATCCTACGTTGGTCTGATTAATAGCATGTCAAATTTAATAGAATCCTTATTCGCAACACCGTTGGGCAGTAACGAAAAGGAACCAAATGAAATATCTTTATTGGGAAATTAATTCTAGAAATCATGATCATAATCAACTTTGGTTAGAATATAATCATGCGCCATAAAAATTAATTATTGTGATTATCCCAAGATATATAGTTGCCTTATATAAAAGGTCGGAAAATAATCTTGATCACATACAACGTTGGTCAATATGTAACCATGTAGTACTGAAATATAATCATCACAATTATCCTGAGAATATATAGCAGTGTAAACCAAAACTTTTCATTGGTTCCATTCTAATTCAACACTGATGCTAAAAATAACTGCTGAAATGCACGTACTAAAAATAATCAACCGTGCAATTTAATCAGCATAATTAATTAAACAACAGAATAAACATTGCCTGACTAAATGGCAGTGTAACTTGTGCAGCCGAGGAAATAGCAGTGTAGCCCATAAATCATGCACTGCTGGCTCTGCTGCCTAAATAAAGCACTAGCAATTAACTAATGACCGGCAGCTAACAGAATTAATGCACGTATAATCTATCAAGGGTACAACAGTGCGCATGCTAAGGACGTAATTGTATGAAACAACACCCGTGAGGGAAAAAAAATCTACTCATAAAATATACCGAATCATGTAAATAATTTAAACAGCCATCAACTGCATAAAGGCTAATGAGCAGAATTTCAAGTGCGTACTACGTACAGAATGACATACACAACTCATCTAATGCCCGATTTTGGAGGCATTTATTCAGTTACCAATGTGCAGCCGATCCCTAACGACCTAGTCAGCCTCGTAATGCACCGCCACCAAAACCGAGCCAGCTTCCTATTCTACCGCCACGACCAGCGAGAAAATCAGATCGAGTGGAGCGGACGTTATGCAAATGAACAGGCGTACGCGACTGCCTGAGGCGCGCAGCGGATGCTCACTGCTGTGCGAGCACAACCCTGATGCACGGCGGCATGGGCACGGCCCCTGATGCGCTCGCGTGGCTCGACTTGTGATGCGAGAATCGTTCATGCGCAAGCAAAGAAAAGGGGCGACGGCAACGCTCGAAACTAATGAGTGGGATGCCGACGGCTCATGCATGCACAAGGTGCAATTTCTGGCGACGCTGATGCGGACTAAAACGCACGGCGGCGACCCTGATAATTGTGTAAGACGCCTGATGGCGCAATTTTATAGGCAAGTTCTACCAGACAAATTAATCTACACGTTCACTTAGGAACTGATTCACGCAATTAGATCCAACATAGCTACTGATACCAAATGTTAGATTAATCTAAATACTAATTGTGTTATTTAGCCTGAACTGAGGAATAAAAAAATGGATCTTCTCTAACCACGTGAATACAAAGTTCGATCTAATGCAGAATTAGGAGTGTAGATTAAACCTGCGTTCGGAGACGCCATCAAGTCGATGTCGCCGATCAGAGGACGTAGCAGAGTAGTCGTTCAGGCCTCCGGCACCTTGCCGAAGCAATGATTTGATCTTCACATCAATGGGCAGTGCCTCCAGATTGGATTTGGAGTGAATTTTGGGAGGCAGATGACTAATACATTTTTTTTGACTGATTATACGTGCTAGTCTGCCCCCTTATATATATTGCGCTGCCTTGACCATGGGACCTAACCATATTAGCATAATTTTAGCCCCCCAATCACGGGCTGGATTGCTTAATTACCATTTAATTAGTAGTAATTCTGAATTTAATTATTGGGCCCATATTAAATTATGGTAATTAATGTTTTGACCATTTGATCACCTAATATTTCTAACAGTACTATTAAGGACTAGCTTTGGATTAGGAACCCTAGCTAACCAGCTTACCGAGGGCTCAGTTTTTGGCGCATGGCCAAATGCTACTAGGTTAAGGGGCTCGCAGCGGAGAAATGGATGATTAACATATTGCCGCTGAGGAGAGAGATGATCCATGCTCTGCAATAATGCGCAAGTGTCCGGTACTTAAAAGATCATCATTGTTTTGTCGTGCATAAACAAATGATTGAAAGATCTCCCTTGTTTTGTCACGCATAAGTAAATCAAATAGATCGAGCAACGTGCCGAATCCACTGATAGGAACTTAGGCACAAAAATGCGCAAATTGCTTTTGTCAGCACATAAAAGAACAGATAAGTACGCACAGTATCCCACAACCGACTATTATATTAAGAAAAGGCAGATACACAGAATGCCCATTTTTTGTTCCGTTTCACTTGGGAGCTGAAAGGGACGTCTCCTATGAGCCAGGTCTGCTCCCTGAACCAGCCATTTGCTTGTTTGTTTTTGTTAGTGGACAGATTGCAAATGAATCCAATCAGTCTACTAACACGTTATCAGCCCTTTGGTCTCCACCGAGAGAAATAGGCCATCCCAGGAGAGCGGCAAGGCATGCCAGTTGTTGAGTATATTGTGTATGTGTATATTTATGTGTAGGGTTTCATCTTCTGTTTCTTTGTATAGTTGAGGTTGTAGTTCATCTTTATACTTATATATACGTGTCTGGTGCACCGATCAATTCATGGAGATTGCACAGCTTATAATCTGTCCTTCTACATGGTATCTATCGCAGCACGATCCTAAGCCCTAAATCCGGTGTCGCCGCCGCGCCCCTACGCGCCGCCGCCGCCGCTACTCCCCGCCGCCGCCACCAGCCGCCATCGCCGCTGTTGGTCGCCGCCGCCTCTTCCCACCACCTCCCACGCCGCTGCCGCCGCCTTTTCCCGAGGCCGCCGCCGCCGCTTCTCCCGCTTTCGTCCGCGCCCTCCCTCTCCCTACCCTCCCACCTGCGCCGTCCCCTACCCTCCCACACGCGCCGCACCCGCCCCACCCCACCTGCCACCTGCGCCGCCGCACCTCCCAGCCCGCGCCGCAACCTGCCTCGTGGATCCCAAACCCTAGCCCTTGCCATGAGCTCCTCCTCGTCCACCGTCTCCAACTCGTTCGCCGGTCCCGATGTCACTCTCGTCCGCGACCTCAACATCCATGAGTGTGTTTCGGTCAAGCTTGATCACACCACCGCGTCCTACTCTGCCTGGAAGCGGTATTTTTTGCTTGTGTTCCGTGAGTACCTCCTGCACGGCCACGTGGACGGCACCGTGGACTTGGCGCTCATGATCAACGACGAGGAGTGGATGATCCTCGACGCCACCATCATCCGTTGGTTCTACCTCACCATCTCCAGCGACCTCTTCCACACCATGGTGGACGACGAGGATGACGCCCATGCGGTCTGGACCTAGCTCAACGGCCTCTTCACCGACAACCGGCTGCAGCATAAGGTCCTGCTCTACGGTGAGTTTTACGGGTGCCAGCAACTTGACTCATCCATCGATGATTTTTGCATGCGCCTCACGAAGCTCGCCGATGAGCTCCGTGATCTCGGGGAAAAGATCCGCGACGAGCTCCTCATCAGCACCCTCTCCGGCGGCCTCAACGAGGACTTCGGGAGCGCCGCCTCCAACCTCACCCTCATCCCGGAGCCCACCTTCGTCAAGGTGGTCGCGTACCTCAAGTTGGAGGAGCGCCGGATGCGGGTGGCGCGGACTCGCGCGACCCACACCGTCCTCGTCGCCGGCACCCGCGGGGGTACTGCCCCACCACCACCGCGCCCGACGCCGCCACAGCCGGCGGCGCCTGCCTTCCCGCCAGGTTTCCCGCCCGCCCCGGCCGCCCCCTTCCCGCCGCCCCAGCCGGCGACCAATGGTGGGGTTGTCGCGGTGGCCGTCGTGGTGGCCGCAAGCAGGGGGGCGCAGGCGCTCAGGGAGGAGCACCCCGCCCACCACAGCAGGCTTATCAGCCGGCCCCGTGGTACGCCGGCCAGAACCCATGGACCGGCGTTATGCACGCCTACTCCATGCCGGTTCCTCGGGCCCCCGCCCCGGGACTTCTCGGTGCCCGGCCACAGCCACATCAGGCGTTCTACGCCGCGTCGCCGCCCTACGCAGCGCCCTACGGCCAGCAGACGCAGCCAGGAGGGCCGCAACCGCTGTTGCCCCTGACGGCCGCGTCACCTCTCCCGCCGGCGCCGTGGGACCCGGCACTTGTGGCGGCTCTTCACACCGCTCCCTCCCCGTCCAGCTACACCGGCGGTGGCGACTGGTACATGGACACCGGAGCCACCGCCCACATGGCGGCCTATCCCGGTACTCTCCACACCTCCTATCCTGTTCATACTTCCAACCGCATCACCGTCGGTGACGGTTCCTCTCTCCCTATCACCCATATAGGTCACTCATATTTTCCGTCTAACTCCATTCCAGTATCCATGTCTAATGTCCTAGTTTCCCCTGAACTTATCAAAAATCTCGCTTCTGTTCGTTCTCTTACACGTGAAAATCTGGTTACCGTTGAATTTGACGCATGTTGTTTTTCTGTCAAGGACGCTCGCACGCGGATGGTGCTCCACCGATGTAACAGCCCCGACGAGCTCTACCCAATTCACTCCGCCACCTCCACCACTTCCGCCGCCCCTGTCGCCCTCGCCACCGGAGTGGATCTTTGGCATGCTTGCTTGGGTCATCCTAATCCTGCCACCCTTCGCCACATACTTCGGAGTTTTTCTTTCACGTGTAATAAGAACGAGGATCACTCGTGTCATGCATGTCGCCTCGGCAAACATGCTCGTCTTCCGTTCAGGGCTTCTTCTTTTGTCGCATCATACCCGTTTGAGTTAATTCATAGTGATGTTTGGACCTCTCTTGTTGCTAGTAATACGGGTTTTCTTTATTATCTTGTCATACTTGATGATTTTTCGCATTATGTGTGGACCTTTCCGTTGCGCTGCTAGTCGAATGTTATATCCACTCTCGCCGCATTCTACTCCTACGTCCTCACGCAGTTTGGTCGTCCCATTCTCGCGTTGCAGACAGACAACAGGAAGGAGTTTGACAACCTCGCTGTTCGTAATCTTCTTACCACACATGGCACGATTTCCCGTCTCACTTGCCCGTACACCTCGCAGCAGAACGGTCGCGCTGAGCGCATCCTTCGCACTCTCAATGACTGTGTTAGGACTCTTCTCTTTCATGCCAATGTGCCTCCGTGCTTTTGGCCTGACGCTCTCGCTACCGCTTCCCTTCTCATCAACATCCGTTCATGTCGTACTCGCGGGAACTTTACACCTCATCATCTTCTCTTCGGTGCACCCCCCTTATGATGGGCTTCGCATCTTCGGCTGCCTCTGCTACCCTAGCATCGCCGCTACTGCACCTCATAAGCTTGCACCCCGCTCCGTCACCTGCATCTTTCTCGGCTACCCACCTAACACTAAGGGTTGCCGCTGCTATGATCCCGTCTCCCATCGTGTTTTCACCTCCCGACACGTTTACTTTGATGAGATGGTGTTTCCATTTCAGCAGCAGGTACCTCTTGTCGCCTCGTCACCGCCGGCCACCGGCGGCTCTTCGACGACTTCGTCAGGTGGACGGTCTCGTTCGGCTCGTGGACCGCCTCCGGGCTTTGGCGGTCTTCGCGCCCTCATGCCGGTGCCCGCTCCCTCGGCCGACTCGGCCGACCCTGCTGGCGCAGCTGGCGCCTCTCCTTCACCCGCCGCCCCCGACTCGGGCGCCGCGGGGTCGGGCGCCGCTGGCTCGGCCGCTTCTTCGCCGGTCCTGACGCCGGCCACCACGCCGGCTTCCTCGCCGGCCCCGACGCCGGCCACCTCGCCGGCTCCCACGTCGGCCTCCTCGCCGGCCGCCTCGCCGGTGGCTCCGACGGCGCCGCCTGGCCCAGTTACCCGGGCTCGTGCCGGCGTTCATCGTCCGAGCCTCCGGTACTCGAGCGACGAGTATGTCCTCGCAGCCTCCACCGCGATGCCGTCACCTCTTCCCGCGTCCGCTCGTGCCGCCCTCCGTGATCCTCACTGGCTTGCGGCGATGCAGGAAGAGTTCGATGCTCTTCAACGGAAGCGCACCTGGACACTGGTTCCCCGGCCTCCTCACGCCAACGTCATCACCGGCAAGTTGGTCTTTCGCCATAAGACTCGCTCGGATGGTAATCTCGAGCGCTACAAGGCTCGCTGGGTGGTCTGTGGTTTCTGCCAGCGCGCTGGAGTGGACTTCACTGAGACGTTTGCCCCGGTTGTCAAACCGGGCACGATCCGCACCGTCCTCCAGCTCGCCGTCTCCCGCGGCTGGCCCGTTCACCAGATGGATGTCTCCAACGCCTTTCTCCACGGCCATCTTGAGGAGCAGGTGTATTATGAGCAACCCACCGGTTCCGTCGACGCCTCACTTCCTGGCCATGTGTGTTTGTTGTCCCGCTCTCTTTACGGGCTCAAGCAAGCACCCCGCGTCTGGTACCAGCGGATCGCCGGGTTTCTTTAGACACTGGGCTTCAGCGTTACTCGCTCGGACGCCTCACTATTTGTCTATCGCCACGGTGACACGACTGCATACTTGCTTCTCTACGTTGATGACATCATCCTGACGGCCTCCTCCGCAGCTCTTCTTTAGCAGATTACTCTCCGGCTGCGTGATGAGTTTGCCATTAAGGACTTGGGTGCTCTACATTATTTCCTTGGCATTGAGGTCGTTCGGCGTCCGGATGGTTTCTTTCTTCATCAGCAGAAGTATGCACATGAGCTTCTTGAGCGTGTTGGCATGCTCAACTGTTACCCTATTGCTACTCTCGTTGACACGAAGGCCAAGGTTTCTGCTCTTGAGGGCTCGCCTGCGTTGCATTCTCCTTTCTACCGGTCTATCGTCGGCGCTCTTTAGTACTTGACTCTCACCAGACCGGATCTTCAGTATACTGTTCAGCAGGTGTGTCTCCACATGCACGCTCCCCGTGACTCCCATTGGACTCTCGTGAAGCGGATCCTTCATTACATCCGCGGCACGATGGCCCTCAGGTTGACACTCACGGCGCCTACTTGTAGGACCTTGAAATAGATGTGTCTAGAGGGGGGGTGATTAGACACTTAATGCTAAAGTTGCAATTTTTAAGCCTTTTTGGTTTAAGTGGAGTTTAGGCATAATTTCAACATTCACAATACATATCAAGCAAGCATGCAAAGAGTGAATAGGCAGCGGAAAGTAAAGCATGCAACTTGCAAGAATGTAAAGGAAAGGGTTTGGAGAATTCAAACGCAATTGGAGACACGGATGTTTTTCCCGTGGTTCGGATAGGTGGTGCTATCCTACATCCACGTTGATGGAGACTTCAACCCACAAAGGGTAACGGTTGCGCGAGTCCACGGAGGGCTCCACCCACGAAGGGTCCACGAAGAAGCAACCTTGTCTATCCCACCATGGCCATCGCCCATGAAGGACTTGCCTCACTAGCGGTAGATCTTCACGAAGTAGGCGATCTCCTTACCCTTACAAACTCCTTGGTTCAACTCCACAATCTTGTCGGAGGCTCCCAAGTGACACCTAGCCAATCTAGGAGACACCACTCTCCAAGAAGTAACAAATGGTGTGTTGATGATGAACTCCTTGCTCTTGTGCTTTAAATGATAGTCTCCCCAACACTCAACTCTCTCTCATAGGATTTGGATCTGGTGGAAAGAAGATTTGAGTGGAAAGCAACTTGGGGAAGGCTAGAGATCAAGATTCATATGGTAGGAATGAAATATTTTGGTCGCAACACATGAGTAGGTGGTTCTCTCTCAGAACATATGAGTTGGAAGTGTAGATGTGTTCTGATGACTCTCTCCACGAGTGAAGAGGAGGTGGAGGGGTATATATAGCCTCCACACAAAATCCAACCGTTACACACAATTTACCAATCTCGGTGGGACCGAATCAACAAACTCGGTCAGACCGAAATAGTAAACCTAGTGACCATTAGAGATTTTCGGTGGGACCGACTGGATCAACTCGGTGGGACCGATGTGCTAGGGTTAGGGTAAATCCAAAACTCGGTTTGACCGATTACTCAAACTCGGTGGGACCGATTTGGGTAATAAGCGAAACAGAGAGTTGGCCAAGCAAACTCGGTGGGGCCGATTGCATATCTCGGTGTGACCGAGGGTATTGCAATAGGTAATAGAGAGTTTGCAAGCTCATCTCGGTAAGACCGAGATCCCATCGGTGAGACCAAACTGATTAGGGTTTCTGGCAGTGGCTATGACAAGTGAAACTCGGTGGCGCCGGATAGAAATAATCGGTAGGTCCGAGTTTGGCTTTGGGTTTAGATCATATGTGGAAGTGGGAAAGTAGCTGAGGATTTTGGAGCATATCATTAAGCACTTGAGCAAGAGGCTCATTAAGCAACACCTCATCCCTCCTTAATAGTATTGGCTTTTCCTATGGACTCAATGTGATCTTGGATCACTAAAATGTAAAATGAAGAGTCTTGAGCTTTAAGCTTTAGCCAATCCTTTGTCCTTAGCATCTTGGAGAACTTCCCGCAACCTTTAGTCCATGCCACTCCATTGTAGAACTTATCTGAAACATACTAGATAGAAACGTTAGTCCAACAAGAGATATGTTGTCATTAATTACCAAAACCACCTAGGGAGCACTTGTGCTTTCAATCTCCCCCTTTTTGGTAATTGATGGCAATATACATCAAAGATTTAGATAAAGATATAAAGAACAGCAAGTAAAGCTTTGGAAGGACATGTAACAAGCATAGGCTCCCCCAGCATGTATGCACTCATGTAAATGTGAAATATAGAAGCATGTGAGAGCATAACCATGACAGAGTAGGCAATGTGTTACATATATCTTGGCCATATGCATCAGAGCAAAAGATTATCAAGGAAAATACCTTCATGCTCATGAGTCCTTCTTGCAAACAGTATGTACATAAGCAAGAATTCCTCATACTCATGATTTTGATGCATACACTTACCTTGTAGTCTTTGGCTGGCTTAGGATGGAATGAACCTGCACAAACAAGGTTAGATAACACAGGTACCTCCACTAGCCAAAGCAAACCAAGGAAGCCACAAGAGAACCAAGACTGGGATGACATGTAGAGAGTGAGTACAAGGTACCACATTGGATTCAACATGTCCCCAAGAGTAAAGATATGCAATGAATTTGACTGATTTCTTTCCCTTAGGTGTCTTGCTCCCCCTGAATCTTACATGGGATATTGGAAGAAGATAGGGAACAGAAAATCAGAGCTGAAAGATACAAATGGATAGAACTTAATGCAAATAAGCACATATGAACATGTCTTTCCCCCAAAAAGACATGTGACATCTCTCCTCTTGAACATCAAGCATCTGGGACATCTGGGATCCTTGAGTATTCTCTCCCCCTGGAAATCTCTTTCTCCCCCTTAATACTTTCTCTCTTATAGGTTTGGTCCTTGAGACTTTCTCTCCCCCTTGAGCTTTGATGTGATCTCTCTCCCCCTTTGACATCAATTTCCAAGAAGGGCTTTCTGGAATCCGTCGTATAGGTTTGGTCCTTGAGACTCAGCACAAAGCAATTGATAAAACTGTGATGCTTGTAGAGGACAAGATTCATTGAGTAGAGCTGGATCAGAAGAAATATAGAACAAGTGGCAAACTGTTTTTCCTGTTGCGAAGTCGGTGGCACCGAGTGGCATGTTTCGGTGGTACCGAGAAGATTCGGTTGGACCAAAAATTACAAGTCGGTGAAACCGAGTTCACACAGAGAAAAACACTTGTCACCTCAGCTCACTAGACATGTAGGATCTCACAAATATTTGCAATGAATTACCTGAAGGATTTGCAAGGAATTGAATGCAGAAAATGCAGAACAAAAACAAAAAGAAAAGAGAAGAAACTGAAGGATCTAGATGAAGTTTTTTTTGAAAAAAGAGAAAGAAAATAAACATGCATGAGACAAATGCAATAACACATAAAAGAACACAAGAGGACTTCATCTAGAGTTGGGCAGTGACATAGTCACCTATGTTAGAATATATTGACTTAGGAGTCAAGTGAGAAGACTTGATCATAGGTCATACTCATCGTTTAAGCTCAAAATGGGGTTACCATTTTTCGTTTAAGCATCTTGATGTATTCACATCTTGTTGAGTTGCTTTGACTGATGTCTTGGAGTAAAGCTTCTTTAAGATGGAATAACATACCTTGGGTGGTGGTGTGGTCTTGCTCATGTAGTTGAACTTGTGTGGGTGCTCAAGGTTGATGTAGCTCATCAAGAGTTGGGAGCACCACTTGGAGTTTGAGTTCATCTACCTACATGGGTTAGTTCTTGCAAGGAAGAGCACTTGTGTATCCAAAAATGACAATCATGAAGCTCAACATAGAATTTGTCAAAGGATATGTTTGAATGGTTTTGTGCTTCCTTGTCTTCAACCACCATTGTGTAGAGACTTGGTGATGTAGAGATTGCTCAAGATGTGAGTGAGTCGCAATCTCATGGAATTAGATTCAACCAAGCACCTACATGGGTTAGACAACATGCAAGGTACAAATATATCCAAGACATAAGATAGTCATCATAAGAGATATATCATGGATTAGTCATAAGCTCATGTCTTGCATGTATCCAATGGAGTTCCTACTCCAAGTTCGAAGCATCAATAATGTTCAATTCACCTCTCAACCTGCAAAATACTTTCTCATCAAGAGGTTTAGTAAATATATCCGCTACTTGCTTATCGGTACGAACATGCTTAAGATCAATGTCACCCTTAGCAACATGGTCTCGAATGAAATGATGACGAACTTCAATATGCTTAGTTCGAGAATGTTGTACAGGATTATGACCAATTTTGATAGCACTTTCAATGTCACAAAGCAGTGGAACATGTTTCACATAGATCCCATAATCTTTAAGAGTTTGGGTCATCCAAAATAATTGAGCACAACATGAACCAGCGGCAATGTATTCCGCTTCGGCGGTGGATAAGGATACCGAGTTTTGTTTCTTGGAAGACCAAGACACAAGAGATCTACCAAGAAATTGACAAGTACCCGAAGTAGACTTTCTATCAACCTTGTCCCCGGCATAATCCGAGTCGGAATAGCCAGCAAGATCAAAAGAAGACCTCTTAGGATACCAAATGCCAAAGTTTGGTGTATGAATTAAGTATCTCACTATCCTTTTCACGGCCTTAAGATGACATTCTTTAGGAGCAGCTTGATAACGTGCACACATGCACACACTTAGCATAATGTCGGGACGTGAAGCACATAGGTACAAAAAAGAACCAATCATAGAGCGATAAACCTTTTGATCAACCGGTTCACCATCTTTGGTCAAATCAAGATGTCCACTAGTAGGCACGGGTGTAGGCATACCTTTGCATTCTTGCATATTGAACTTCTTGAATAAGTCCTTGGTGTACTTCATTTGAGAGACAAATGTACCTTCCTTAGTTTGCTTGATTTGCAAACCGAGAAAGAATTTGAGTTCACTCATCATAGACATCTCAAACTTCTCTGACATTAGCTTTCCAAACTTTTCACTAAAGAGAGGGTTAGTTGAACCAAATATGATATCATCATCATAAATTTGGCATACAAATAGTTCTCCATTAACCCTTTATTTAAAAAGAGTAGAATCAATTTTACCAATTTCAAAACCACTTGCAATAAGGAACTTGGTCAAGCATTTATACCATGCTCTAGGAGCTTGTTTAAGACCATAAAGAGCTTTGTGAAGTTTGTAAACATGATTTGGTTTCTTAGGATTGATAAAGCCGGGAGGTTGTTTGACATAAACTTCCTCCTCTATTTCACCATTTAGAAAAGCACTTTTAATGTCCATTTGGTACAAGGTGATATTATGGTGATTAGCATAGGCAAGTAAGATGCAAATGGACTTAAGTCTAGCAACGGGAGCATATGTCTCACCATAGTCCATACCTTCGACTTGTGTGTACCCTTGGGCGACGAGACGTGCTTTGTTGCGAACCACTTGTCCATCTTCATCTTGCTTGTTGCAAAACACCCATTTGGTACCAATGATGTTGTGGTTGTTGTCGGGCTTCTCAACCAATGTCCAAACTTGGTTTCTCTCAAAGTTGTGTAGCTCTTCATGCATAGCGTTTATCCAATCCGGATCTTCCAATGCTTCTTCAACCTTCATAGGTTCAATGCTAGAGATGAATGAATAGTTTTCACAAAAGTTAGCTAGACGAGTCTTTGAGCGAGTGATTCTCCCGGTTTGTATATCATTGAAGATTTGCTCGACGGGATGATCTTTGGCAATTCTTGCTCGAACTCGTGAGAGCTTTTGCTTGGGTCTTCGTTGAACATCTTCTTCATCTTGTTCTTCTTCTTGGCCTTCTTCATTGTTGACGTTGTCGTTCTCTTGTCGTGGCGGAGAAGGAGTTTGTTGATGTTCGTCTTGATGCATTTCCTTGTCTTCTTCATCTTGGTGTGTCCCACTTGTGGATGCTTCCGTATCAATTCTTGGTTCACCTTGTCATGAAGTAGAAGCTTCCACTTGGACGGACGAGGTACTCTCCTTCACCTCCGTTGGACGAATTTTGCCAATAGACAAGTCTTGGATTGCTTTTGAAGGGTCTTTGTCTCCTACATCGATTGGCAATTGCTCTACTTGCGAGCCATTAGATTCATCAAACTTCACATCTACCGTCTCTTCAACCTTTCGGGTGAAATTGTTGTAGACACGGTAAGTGTGAGAGTTTGAACCATAACCAAGTAGAAAACCTTCTTGAGATTTAGGAGCAAACTTTGAACGACGATGCTTGTCAAGAATGTAGCACTTTGAGCCGAATACTCGAAAGTATCCAACTTGGGGTTTGTTACCGGTGAGGAGCTCGTATGCCATCTTGCCGAGTAGCTTGTGAAGATACAAGCGATTTGTTGCATGACAAGCTGTCTCAACCGCTTCTGCCCAAAAGTGCTTCGGCATCTTGTATTCATCAAGCATCATTCTTGCCATTTCGATGAGCGTCCGGTTCTTCCTCTCAACAACTCCATTTTGTTGAGGTGTGTACGTAGCCGAGAACTCGTGTGAAATCCCTTCTTCATCAAGGAAGGTGTCCACATTTGCGTTCTTGAACTCCGTTCTGTTGTCACTCCGAACCTTCTTGATCTTCACGTCAAACTGATTTTGAGCCTTCCTAGCGAAGTTTTTGAAGATCTTCTGGACCTGCGACTTGTCATTAAGAAAGAACACCCACGTAAATCTTGAAAAATCATCAACTATAGCTAGACCAAAAGAATTTCCACCGAGACTCTTGTAGGCGTTGGGACCAAAAAGATCCATATGAAGTAGCTCGAGTGGCCTCCTTGTGGTCATGATGTTCTTCACGGGATGCCTTCCTCCAACCTGTTTACCTGCTTGACAAGCACTGTAAAGTCTATCCTTATCAAATATGACATCGTTAACTCCAAGTATATGATTTCCTCTAATAAGCTTGTCAAGATTTCTCATGCCAACGTGACCTAGTCGTCTATGCCACAACCAACCTTTTGAGGATTTAGCAATAAAGCAAGTTTTAGGTTGCGCCTTTTTAGAGAAATCGACAATGTAGAGATCACCTCTACGCATACCGGTAAAGACCATTTTATGATTGTCTCGACGAAACACTTGGCAATCTACCTCAGTAAATAGAACATTCAAACCTAAATCAACAAGTCTAGATACTGAAAGTAAGTTGTAGCCGAGAGATTCAACGAGCATGACATTTTGAATGGAACTATCATGTGAGATGGCCACCTTACCGAGGCTAACCACTTTACCCTTTGAATTATCACCAAAGGTGACATATTTCCGAGGGTCGTCATTTTCAGCAAGCTCACGGAACATCTCTTCATCTCCGGTCATATGATCAGTACATCCACTATCAAGAACCCATTCCTTTCCTCATCCACTATCAAGAACCCATTCCTTTCCTCCTGACGCATATCCCCGAAGATTTGTCGTAAGACCAAAATGTCTCATTGCATCATCAAGATCGAAGTCACTATCATCATCATCATCATCATAGTATCCATGTTCACCATGATCTTGTGACTCATCATTTCCTAGAGAGGGTAATTCATTAGATAAATGATCATCAAAGTAGTTACTTTTATGAATTCTTATAGCTTCGGATATAATAATTCCAACATCTCCTTTAGCATGCTTGAGATTGGTAAGCTCAAATAGACAATCACCAAAACTAGGATCACTAGAGTTCATCTTACTCAAGGCAATAGATTTATGGAGAATTTCATCCAAATTTTTCAAGGAATGATCGGGAAATCGTTCCTCAAGAAATTTCCATATAGTATAGGCACAATTAAGAGTAGGCAAACTAGCAATCAAAATTTTGGGCAATCCTCTAATGATGAGCTCAATAGTTCTAAGATTGCGAATCATGTCAATATCTTCATCTAGGGTAGGATGCAAAGGATCAATATGAGGTGCACAAGGACTAGCAATATACTTGTTCAAATGATATTGATCGAAGATTACAAGCATCTCATTTTTCCACTCATGAAAATATTCTCCATCAAGAATAGGCACTCTATGTCTAAGACTCCCTAAAGTAGACACATTCATCTTCCTCCAATGGTGATTAAACCAAGGCAATGGAGACCAAAGCTCTGATACCACTTATAGGACCTTGAAGTAGATGTGTCTAGAGGGGGGAGGGTGATTAGACACTTAATGCTAAAGTTGCAATTTTTAAGCCTTTTTGGTTTAAGTGGAGTTTAGGCATAATTTCAACATTCACAATACATATCAAGCAAGCATGCAAAGAGTGAATAGGCAGCGGAAAGTAAAGCATGCAACTTGCAAGTATGTAAAGGAAAGGGTTTGGAGAATTCAAACGCAATTGGAGACACGGATGTTTTTCCCGTGGTTTGGATAGGTGGTGTTATCCTACATCCACGTTGATGGAGATTTCAACCCACGAAGGGTAACGGTTGCGCGAGTCCACGGAGGGCTCCACCCACGAAGGGTCCACGAAGAAGCAACCTTGTCTATCCCACCATGGCCATCGCCCATGAAGGACTTGCCTCACTAGCGGTAGATCTTCACGAAGTAGGCGATCTCCTTGCCCTTACAAACTCCTTGGTTCAACTCCACAATCTTGTCGGAGGCTCCCAAGTGACACCTAGCCAATCTAGGAGACACCACTCTCCAAGAAGTAACAAATGGTGTGTTGATGATGAACTCCTTGCTCTTGTGCTTCAAATGATAGTCTCCCCAACACTCAACTCTCTCTCATAGGATTTGGATCTGGTGGAAAGAAGATTTGAGTGGAAAGCAACTTGGGAAAGGCTAGAGATCAAGATTCATATGGTAGGAATGGAATATCTTGGTCTCAACACATAAGTAGGTGGTTCTCTTTCAGAACATATGAGTTGGAAGTGTAGATGTGTTCTGATGGCTCTCTCCACAAGTGAAGAGGAGGTGGAGGGGTATATATAGCCTCCACACAAAATCCAACCGTTACACACAATTTACCAATCTCGGTGGGACCGAATCAACAAACTCGGTCAGACCGAAATAGTAAACCTAGTGACCGTCAGAGATTTTTGGTGGGACCGACTGGATCAACTCGGTGGGACCGATGTGCTAGGGTTGTTGGAAATATGCCCTAGAGGCAATAATAAAAGCATTATTATTATATTTCCTTGTTCATGATAATTGTCTTTATTCATGCTATAATTGTATTATCCGGAAATCGTAGTACATGTGTGAATAACAGACACCAACATGTCCCTAGTGAGCCTCTAGTTGACTAGCCCGTTGATCAATAGATAGTCATGGTTTCCTGACTATGGACATTAGATGTCATTGATAACGAGATCACATCATTAGGAGAATGATGTGATGGACAAGACCCAATCCTAAACATAGCATAAAGATCGTGTAGTTCGTTTTGCTAGAGTTTTGCAATGTCAAGTATCTTTTCCTTAGACCATGAGATCGTGTAACTCCCGGATACCGTAGGAGTGCTTTGGGTGTACCAAACTTCACAACGTAACTGGGTGACTATAAAGGTATACTACGGGTATCTCCGAAAGTGTCTGTTGGGTTGACACGGATCAAGACTGGGATTTGTCACTCCGTATGACGGAGAGGTATCACTGGGCCCACTCGGTAATGCATCATCATAATGAGCTCAAAGTGACCAAGTGTCTGGTCACGGGATCATGCATTACGGTACGAGTAAAGTGACTTGCCGGTAACGAGATTGAACGAGGTATTGGGATACCGACGATCGAATCTCGGGCAAGTAATATATCGATTGACAAAGGGAATTGCATACGGGGTTGATTGAATCCTCGACATCGTGGTTCATCCGATGAGAACATCGTGGAACATGTGGGAGCCAACATGGGTATCCAGATCCCGCTGTTGGTTATTGACCGGAGAGTCGTCTCGGTCATGTCTACATGTCTCCCGAACCCGTAGGGTCTACACACTTAAGGTTCGGTGACGCTAGGGTTATTAGGAAGACAAGTATGTGATTACCGAATGTTGTTTGGAGTCCCAGATGAGATCCCGGACGTCACGAGGAGTTCCGGAATGGTCCGGAGGTAAAGATTTATATATGGAAAGTGGTTAAACGGACTCCGGGAAGTTTCGGGGGCATGCCGGTATTGTACCGGGGCCACCGGGAGGGTTCCGGGGGTCCACCGGGAGGGGCCACCCCTCCCGGAGGGCCACATGGGCTAAGTGGGAGAGGGAGCCAGCCCCTGGTGGGCTGGGCGCGCCTCCCCACCTAGGCCCATGCGGCTAGGGTTTGGGGAGGGGAAACCCTAAAGGGGAGAAGGGGGCGCCCCCCTAGCTTGGGGGGCAAGCCACCCTTTCCTCCTCCCCTTTGGCCGCCGCCCCCATCTAGGGTTTCCCCTAGGTGGCCGCCCCCCCTTGCCCTCTCCTCCTATATATAGAGGGGTGAGGGGAGGGCTGCAACACACGATTGAAGGCGCGGCCCCTCCCCTCCCCAACTCCTCTCTTTCTCCGTCTTTGCTTGGCGAAGCCCTGCCGGAGAACTGCTGTACCAATTGCACCACGCCGTCGTGCTGCCATTGGAGTTGTCTTCCTCAACCTCTCCTTCATCCTTGCTGGATCAAGATGGAGGAGACGCCATCGTCCCGTACGTGTGTTGAACGCGGAGGCGCTGTTCTTTCAGCGCTTGGTCATCGGTGATCGGAATCACGACGAGTACGACTACTTCAACCTCGTTCTAACGAACGCTTCCGCTCGTGATCTACAAGTGGTATGTAGATGCAAACTCACTCCCTTGACTCGTTGCTAGATGAACTCCTAGATGATCTTGGTGAAACGAGTAGGAAATTTTTTGTTTTCTGCAACGTTCCCCAACAGTGGCATCATGAGCTAGGTCTATGCGTAGTTCTTCTTGTGCAAGTAGAACACAATTCGTTGTGGGCGTGGATTTGTCAACTTTCTTGCCGCTACTAGTCTTTTCTTGCTTCAGCGGTATTGTGGGATGAAGCGGCCCGGACCAACCTTACACGTACGCTTACGTGAGACCGGTTCCACCGACTAACATGCACTAGTTGCATAAGGTGGCTGGCGGGTGTCTGTCTCTCCCACTTTAGTTGGAGCGGATTCGATGAACAGGGTCCTTATGAAGGGTAAATAGAAGTTGACAAATCACGTTGTGGCTTTCACGTAGGTAAGAAAACGTTCTTGCTAGAACCCTAATTCAGCCACGTAAAACTTGCAACAACAATTAGAGGACGTCTAACTTGTTTTTGCAGCAAGTGGTTTGTGATATGATATGGCCAAAGTTGTGATGAATGATGAATGATCTATATGTGATGTATGAGATGTTCATGCTATTGTAATAGGAATCACGACTTGCATGTCGATGAGTATGACAACCGGCAGGAGCCATAGGAGTTGTCTTTATTCTTTTATATGACCTGCGTGTCATTGAGAAACGCCATGTAAATTACTTTACTTCATTGCTAAACGCGTTAGCCATAGTAGTAGAAGTAATAGTTGGCGAGCAACTTCATGGAGACACGATGATGGAGATCATGATGATGGAGATCATGGTGTCAAGCCGGTGACAAGATGATCATGGAGCCCCAAGATGGAGATCAAAGGAGCTATGTGATATTGGCCATATCATGTCACGTTTATTATTTGATTGCATGTGATGTTTATCATGTTTTGCATCTTGTTTACTTAGAACGACGGTAGTAAATAAGATGATCCCTCATAACAATTTCAAGAAGTGTTCTCCCCTAACTGTGCACCGTTGCTAAAGTTCGTCGTTTCGAAGCACCACGTGATGATCGGGTGTGATAGATTCTTATGTTCACATACAACGGGTGTAAGACAGTTTTACACATGCAAAACACTTAGGGTTAACTTGACGAGCCTAGCATGTGCATAGACATGGCCTCGGAACACAGAAGACCGAAAGGTCGAGCATGAGTCGTATAGAAGATGCGATCAACATGAAGATGTTCACCGACGTTGACTAGTCCGTCTCACGTGATGATCGGACACGGCCTAGTTAACTCGGATCATGTAATACTTAGATGACTAGAGGGATGTCTAATCTAAGTGGGAGTTCATTACATAATTTGATTAGATGAACTTTATTATCATGAACATTAGTCTAAAATATTTTACAATATGTCTTGTAGATCAAATGGCCCACGTAGTCCTCAACTTCAACGCGTTCCTAGAGAAAACCAAGCTGAAAGACGATGGTAGCAACTATACGGACTGGGTCCGAAACCTGAGGATCATCCTCATAGCTGCCAAGAAAGATTACGTCCTACAAGCACCGCTAGGTGAAGCTCCCGTCCCACAAAACCAAGACGTTATGAACGCTTGGCAGACACGTGTTGACGACTACTCCCTCGTTCAGTGCGGCATGCTTTACAGTTTAGAACCAGGGCTCCAAAAGCGTTTTGAGAGACATGGAGCATATGAGATGTTCGAAGAGCTGAAAATGGTTTTCCAAGCTCATGCCCGTATCGAGAGATATGAAGTCTCCGATAAGTTCTTCAGCTGTAAGATGGAGGAAAATAGTTCTGTCAGTGAGCACATTCTACTATGTCTGGATTACATAACCGCTTGACTCAGCTGGGAGTTAATCTCCCGGATGATGCGGTCATTGACAGAATCCTCCAGTCGCTTCCACCAAGCTACAAGAGCTTTGTGATGAACTTCAACATGCAGGGGATGCAAAAGACCATTCCTGAGTTGTTTGCAATGCTGAAATCAGCAGAGGTAGAAGTCAAGAAGGAACATCAAGTGTTGATGGTCAATAAAACCACTAAGTTCAAGAAGGGCAAGGGTAAGAAAGCCTTCAAGAAGGACGGCAAGGAGGTTGCCGCGCCCAGCAAGCAAGCTGCCGGGAAGAAGCCAAAGAATGGACCCAAGCCCGAGACTGAGTGCTTTTATTGCAAGGGAAGCGGACACTGGAAGTGGAACTGCCCCAAATACTTAGCAGACAAGAAGGCCGGCAAAACAAAAGGTTATGTGATATACATGTGATTGATGTGTACCTTACCAGTAATCGTAGTGGCTCTTGGGTATTTGATACCGGTGCAGTTGCTCATATTTGTAACTCACAGCAGGAACTACGGAATAGGCGGAGACTGGCAAAGGACGAGGTGACGATGCGCGTCGGGAATGGTTCCAAAGTCGATGTGATCGCCGTCGGCACGCTACCTCTTCATTTACCTACGGGATTAGTTTTAAACCTCAATAATTGTTATTTAGTACCAGCTTTGAGCATGAACATTGTATCGGGATCTCGTTTAATTCGAGATGGCTACTCATTTAAATCGGAGAATAATGGTTGTTCTATTTATATGAGAGATATGTTTTATGGTCATGCTCCTATGGTGAATGGTTTATTCTTTATGAATCTCGAACGTAATGATACACATGTTCATAGTGTGAGTACCAAAAGATGTAAGGTTGATAATGATAGTCCCACATACTTGTGGCACTGCCGCCTTGGTCACATAGGTGTCAAACGCATGAAGAAGCTCCATGCAGATGGACTTTTAGAGTCTCTTGATTATGAATCATTTGACACGTGCGAACCATGCCTTATGGGTAAAATGACCAAGACTCCGTTCTCAGGAACAATGGAGCGAGCAACCAACTTATTGGAAATCATACATACTGATGTGTGCGGTCCAATGAGTGTTGAGGCTCGCGGTGGCTATCGTTATGTTCTCACCCTCACTGATGATTTGAGTAGATATGGATATGTTTACTTAATGAAACACAAGTCTGAAACCTTTGAAAAGTTCAAGGAATTTCAGAGTGAGGTTGAGAATCAACGTGACAGGAAAATCAAGTTTCTACGATCAGATCGTGGAGGAGAATACTTGAGTCATGAATTTGGCACACACTTAAGAAAATGTGGAATAGTTTCACAACTCACGCCGCCTGGAACACCTCAGCGTAACGGTGTGTCCGAACGTCGTAATCGCACTCTATTAGATATGGTGCGGTCTATGATGTCTCTTACCGATCTACCGCTATCTTTTTGGGGCTATGCTTTAGAGACTGCTGCATTCACTTTAAATAGGGCTCCGTCAAAATCCGTTGAGACGACACCGTTTGAATTATGGTTTGGAAAGAAACCTAAGTTGTCGTTTCTGAAAGTTTGGGGATGCGATGCTTATGTCAAGAAACTTCAATCTGAAAAGCTCGAACCCAAGTCGGAAAAATGCGTCTTCATAGGATACCCAAAAGAAACTATTGGGTATACCTTCTACCTCAGATCCGAAGGCAAGATCTTTGTTGCCAAGAATGGATCCTTTCTAGAGAAAGAGTTTCTCTCGAAAGAAGTAAGTGGGAGGAAAGTAGAACTTGATGAAGTATTACCTCTTGAACCGGAAAAGGGCGCAACTCAAGAAAATGTTTCTGAGGTGCCAGCACCGACTAGAGAGGAAGTTAATGATAATGATCAAGATACTTCTGATCAAGCTCCTACTGAAATTCGAAGGTCCACAAGGACACGTTCCGCACCAGAGTGGTACGGCAACCCTGTCTTGGAGATCATGTTGTTAGATAACGGTGAACCTTCGAACTATGAAGAAGCGATGGCGGGCCCGGATTCCGACAAATGGCTAGAAGCCATGAAATCCGAGATAGGATCCATGTATGAAAACGAAGTATGGACTTTGACTGACTTGCCCGTTGAACGGCGAGCCATAGAGAATAAATGGATCTTTAAGAAGAAGACAGACGCGGATGGTAATGTGACCATCTATAAAGCTCGGCTTGTCGCTAAGGGTTATCGACAAGTTCAAGGGGTTGACTACGATGAGACTTTCTCACCGGTAGCGAAGCTAAAGTCCGTCCGAATCATGTTAGCAATTGCCGCGTTTTACGATTATGAAATATGGCAAATGGACGTCAAAACGGCATTCCTTAATGGTTTCCTTAAGGAAGAATTGTATATGATGCAGCCGGAAGGTTTTGTCGATCCTAAAAATGCTGACAAGGTGTGCAAGCTCCAACGCTCGATTTATGGGCTGGTGCAAGCATCTCGGAGTTGGAACATTCGCTTTGATGAGATGATCAAAGCGTTTGGGTTTACACAGACTTATGGAGAAGCCTGTGTTTACAAGAAAGTGAGTGGGAGCTCTGTAGCATTTCTCATATTATATGTAGATGACATACTTTTGATGGGAAATGATATAGAACTCTTGGACAGCATTAAGGCCTACTTGAATAAGAGTTTTTCAATGAAGGACCTTGGAGAAGCTGCTTATATATTAGGCATCAAAATCTATAGAGATAGATCGAGACGCCTCATAGGTCTTTCACAAAGTACATACCTTGATAAGATATTGAAGAAGTTCAATATGGATCAATCTAAGAAGGGGTTCTTGCCTGTGTTACAAGGTATGAAATTGAGCTCAGCTCAAAGTCCGACCACGGCAGAAGAAATAGAAGAGATGAGTGTCATCCCCTATGCCTCAGCCATAGGTTCTATTATGTATGCCATGCTGTGTACCAGACCTGATGTAAACCTTGCCGTAAGTTTGGTAGGAAGATACCAAAGTAATCCCGGCAAGGAACACTGGACAACGGTCAAGAATATCCTGAAGTACCTGAAAAGGACTAAGGAGATGTTTCTCGTTTATGGAGGTGACGAAGAGCTCGTCGTAAAGGGTTACGTCAACGCTAGCTTCGACACAGATCTGGATGACTCAAAGTCACAAACCGGATACGTGTATATTTTGAATGGAGGGGCAGTAAGCTGGTGCAGTTGCAAGCAAAGCGTCGTGGCGGGATCTACATGTGAAGCGGAGTACATGGCAGCCTCGGAGGCAGCGCATGAAGCAATATGGGTGAAGGAGTTCTTCACCGACCTAGGAGTCATACCCAATGGGTCGGGGCCAATCAAACTCTTTTGTGACAACACTGGAGCTATTGCACTAGCCAAGGAGCCCAGGTTTCACAAGAAGACAAGGCACATCAAGCGTCGCTTCAACTCCATTCGTGAAAATGTTCAAGATGGAGACATAGAGATTTGTAAAGTACATACGGACCTGAATGTAGCAGATCCGTTGACTAAACCTCTCCCTAGGGCAAAACATGATCAACACCAGAATTCCATGGGTGTTCGATTCATCACAATGTAACTAGATTATTGACTCTAGTGCAAGTGGGAGACTGTTGGAAATATGCCCTAGAGGCAATAATAAAAGCATTATTATTATATTTCCTTGTTCATGATAATTGTCTTTATTCATGCTATAATTGTATTATCCGGAAATCGTAGTACATGTGTGAATAACAGACACCAACATGTCCCTAGTGAGCCTCTAGTTGACTAGCCCGTTGATCAACAGATAGTCATGGTTTCCTGACTATGGACATTAGATGTCATTGATAACGAGATCACATCATTAGGAGAATGATGTGATGGACAAGACCCAATCCTAAACATAGCATAAAGATCGTGTAGTTCGTTTTGCTAGAGTTTTGCAATGTCAAGTATCTTTTCCTTAGACCATGAGATCGTGTAACTCCCGGATACCGTAGGAGTGCTTTGGGTGTACCAAACATCACAACGTAACTGGGTGACTATAAAGGTATACTACGGGTATCTCCGAAAGTGTCTGTTGGGTTGACACGGATCAAGACTGGGATTTGTCACTCCGTATGACGGAAAGGTATCACTGGGCCCACTCGGTAATGCATCATCATAATGAGCTCAAAGTGACCAAGTGTCTGGTCACGGGATCATGCATTACGGTACGAGTAAAGTGACTTGCCGGTAACGAGATTGAACGAGGTATTGGGATACCGACGATCGAATCTCGGGCAAGTAATATATCGATTGACAAAGGGAATTGCATACGGGGTTGATTGAATCCTCGACATCGTGGTTCATCCGATGAGAACATCGTGGAACATGTGGGAGCCAACATGGGTATCCAGATCCCGCTGTTGGTTATTGACCGGAGAGTCGTCTCGGTCATGTCTACATGTCTCCCGAACCCGTAGGGTCTACACACTTAAGGTTCGGTGACGCTAGGGTTATTAGGAAGACAAGTATGTGATTACCGAATGTTGTTCGGAGTCCCGGATGAGATCCCGGACGTCACGAGGAGTTCCGGAATGGTCCGGAGGTAAAGTTTTATATATGGAAAGTGGTTAAACGGACTCCGGGAAGTTTCGGGGGCATGCCGGTATTGTACCGGGGCCACCGGGAGGGTTCCGGGGGTCCACCGGGAGGGGCCACCCCTCCCGGAGGGCCACATGGGCTAAGTGGGAGAGGGAGCCAGCCCCTGGTGGGCTGGGCGCGCCTCCCCACCTAGGCCCATGCGGCTAGGGTTTGGGGAGGGGAAACCCTAAAAGGGAGAAGGGGGCGCCCCCCTAGCTTGGGGGGCAAGCCACCCTTTCCTCCTCCCCTTTGGCCGCCGCCCCCATCTAGGGTTTCCCCTAGGTGGCCGCCCCCCCCCCTTGCCCTCTCCTCCTATATATAGAGGGGTGAGGGGAGGGCTGCAACACACGATTGAAGGCGCAGCCCCTCCCCTCCCCAACTCCTCTCTTTCTTCGTCTTTGCTTGGCGAAGCCCTGCCGAAGAACTGCTGTACCAATTGCACCACGCCGTCATGCTGCCATTGGAGTCGTCTTCCTCAACCTCTCCTTCATCCTTGCTGGATCAAGACGGAGGAGACGCCATCGTCCCGTACGTGTGTTGAACGCGGAGGCGCTGTTCTTTCAGCGCTTGGTCATCGGTGATCGGAATCACGACGAGTACGACTACTTCAACCTCGTTCTAACGAACGCTTCCGCTCGTGATCTACAAGTGGTATGTAGATGCAAACTCACTCCCTTGACTCGTTGCTAGATGAACTCCTAGATGATCTTGGTGAAACGAGTAGGAAAATTTTTGTTTTCTGCAACGTTCCCCAACAAGGGTTAGGGTAAATCCAAAACTCGGTGGGACCGATTTGGGTAATAAGCGAAACAGAGAGTTGGCCAAGCAAACTCGGTGGGGCCGATTGCATATCTCGGTGAGACCGAGGGTATTGCAATAGGTAACAGAGAGTTTGCAAACCCATCTCGGTGAGACCGAGATCCCATCGGTGAGACCGAACTGATTAGGGTTTCTGGCAGTGGCTATGACAAGTGAAACTCGGTGGCGCCGGATAGAAATAATCGGTAGGTCCGAGTTTGGCTTTGGGTTTAGATCATATCTGGAAGTGGGAAAGTAGCTGAGGATTTTGGAGCATATCATTAAGCACTTCAGCAAGAGGCTCATTAAGCAACACCTCATCCCTCTTTGATAGTATTGGCTTTTCCTATGGACTCAATGTGATCTTGGATCACTAAAATGTAAAATGAAGAGTCTTGAGCTTTAAGCTTTAGCCAATCCTTTGTCCTTAGTATCTTGGAGAACTTCCCACAACCTTTAGTCCATGCCACTCCATTGTTGAACTTATCTGAAACATACTAGATAGAAACGTTAGTCCAACAAGAGATATGTTGTCATTAGTTACCAAAACCACCTAGGGAGCACTTGTGCTTTCACTACTTCTCTGGAGATGGTGGCCTACTCCGATGCAGACTGGGCTGGTTGCCCCGATACTTGTCGGTCCACCTCTGGCTACTGCGTCTACCTCGGTCCTTCACTCGTCTCGTGGTCGTCCAAGCGACAACCCACGGTTTCGCGCTCCAGCGGGGAGGCTGAGTTCCGAGCTATGGCCAACGCTGTTGCCGAGTGCACCTGACTATGACAGTTACTTCAGGAGCTGCATCACGACGTCTCCCAGGCTACGCTTGTCTACTACGACAACGTTTCTGCGGTGTACCTCTCCGCCAACCCCGTTCATCATCGCCGGACTAAACACATCGAGCTGGACATTCACTTTGTGCGCGAGCAGGTGGCTTTTGGCCGTATACGGGTTCTCCATGTGCCGACTGCACAACAGTTCGCTCATGTGATGACGAAGGGACTGCCGACTTCTACCTTCGAGGAGTTCCGTTCCAGTCTTTGCGTCACTGGCGCCGCTTCGACTGCGAGGGGGTGTTGAGTATATTGTGTACATGTATATTTGTGTGTAGGGTCCACCTTCTGTTTCCTTGTATAGTTAAGATTATGATCCACCTATGTACTTATATATACGTGCCAGTTCACACCGATCAATACATGAAAATTGCACAGTCCATAACTTGTCCTTCCACACCAGCGGCCGGCGGCGCCTGACTATTCGGCTCCTCCCTGACCAAGGTCCTTGAGCAACGACGGGGCAGCAACACAGGACCGTCGACTTCCATGGCTAGAACGAGAGAGGAGTGTGGCATCCCAAGATGCGGTAGACACCATGAGGCGCAAGGCTAGAATGGAGACGGTGTGGCCCCCTGACGCGGCTCTCCTCATCGCACAGTTTTGTTGGCAAGCAGAAGGATGAAAAATACGTCAAGTTGTGTAAAATGTGCCTTTCCATTCGGTGTATGGGTAGGGGTACCCTCTTGTGGCGCCATTATTGAGGCCGAATGGAGACGTGCAACGTGACGAGGCGACGTCCCCTCCCGGCCGCGCAAGGTCGGTGCGCGTCGCGGCAGCCTGCATTGCATTGATGGCTCCGGACGGTGCGCTCTTGATGATCCACGGTTGTTGCAGTTGGGATGCGATCATCACCCAGCAACTTGTTCTTCTCCTGGATATGGATAAGCAGCTGCATGGGGCGATAATTTCTTGCTCTCGTGGGGGTTTATGCGGTGACGTGCAAAAAAGGTTTGGGGTCGGGCATGTGAGCGGTAGATGGGCGTGGACGGATCGTTGCGAGTTGCGACACGTAGCCAAGCAGGTTGTGATGGCCGTAACGTGGGAGTTGTCGATCTTCATCACATCGCACATGGGGTTTCCTTCCGTTGATATTTCCGCGTACGTGTACCGACCGCGAGGCCGGCAGCAGGGTAACATGCGGAGGGGCACCAATAGTCGACCTCAATGGAGACATCACAAAATCAGAATCCACGTCCCTATCCATCCACCCTCAAATGCCCTGCGCCTGGGAAAAGTTGGCCGTCCCGTGCTCTCCCCCAAAAAAACGCACATCATGAAGCTTCGTCGCCGCTGAGAAAATCCTCCCTGGGACAGCGGCGTGAGGCCAACTCCAGTGTACGACTTCAATCAGATGTTCGTTTTGACCGAATTCTATCTGTTTGAGTAGAACAATGGGATTGTATCCGGACTTATTCTAAGATACGGTGGCCATGTGTCCAACGCGTGAACCAATCATTTGGCCCTGTTCTGTCTACCTTCATTTTCAAACACCAACTTCCAAAATACCATACCCTAGTTTAGGCCAGCGGCCCTAATTCACGCCGGCAACAGAGCCAGCGGCCTACACGTCCTCGCCGGCAATACAGGCAGCGGCCGGCAACAGAGCCGACCTACAAAATGAATAGTTTTATCGACGGCAACACAGCCAACCTCCCAAATGAATGTGTTTCTTGCCGGCACACAACAGCGGCCGGCACCCATGTCAGCCTCTAAAAAAGAACGGCCACGACCAATCAGTCGACCTAGTTTAGGCCGTCAGCGTCGAACATCTCCTTCTGGTTGGTCTCGAACCAGCTCCTCGTCTTTTTTCGCTTATCTTGGTCAAGTCCACGCACATGATCGCAAGGGCCACCTCGTTTGCTTTGGTTGCGGCATTGGTGGCCTCGATGTTGAGCTGCCTCTACCTGGTCGTGACATTGACAGCCATGATGTCCAGCTGCCTTTGCCGGGACGCCTCCTCCATGTCGATCTTCCTCTTCTTGGCCGCCTCCTCCATTTCAAGCTTCTTCCTTTGAAACTCTAGGTATTGCTTCATTTGCTCGTCCTTACTTTGTCGCTTTTTCTTGTCTCTCACCTCCTTTTGAGACATCATGCCGTGCAAAGTCTCATGCAAGGCCATAGATGACGCACCACGTATGTCGTCCACCTCTGCAGTAGATGTCATCATCTTCATGCCACGACTCACCATGGTCATCGTCGGCATGGTCGTGGGCCTCTTCATCGGGCAACGTACTGGGCGCAGCCATCCTGACTTTGGGTCTCGTCGGGGTCGTAGACACCGTCATGCCCACCCTCGTGGATCACATTCTCCATGAACTGGTTGTAGAAGGGGTCGTCGACCATTGGCGTGGATGTTGGCATTTCATCAAACAAGACGTAGGGCGACGACATGATGCCCGTAAGCGGTGGTCCTGCTTGTTTTCTTTGCATCTCGACGGACGGCCAGCCGCCGCTGTTGCAGCCCGGCGTGATGTTGAGGTCGATGACGGTCGAGAGCCGCGGGGTGGACGGCGCGATCACGCCAACGTTCGACGACCCCGAAAAACGGGTCTGGCCATCGTGCCTTGGTGTGGGAAGCCGGGCGACATAGGCGTGGTCTGCGACGTCGGCGACGAGCAGTGGTGAGGCCTGGCGACCGACGAGACTGTGCTCGCCGGACCGACGACCGCACCAGAGAAACCTGCCAGACGACACAACCCAATCAGGAGGAGGGCGTGCGCTTTGTTGACGATGACCTCCTTCTCGTCGACCTCGGCCTTGCGCCGCGCGGCCTCCACCGCATCACGCTCGGTGACGAACTTGGCCGCAGCGGTCTTGCCCTTGACGGCCGCCCTCCGGTTCCTCCTCTTCGCCGATTCCGCGCCCTTCTTGGCGAGCTCCTCCGGCGTGCATTTCGATTGCGGCTTCCTTGGACCCCTGGCCGTCTTCTTCTTCACCTTTACGGGCGGGTCGACGGCCAGACCGCCGGAATTCGGTGGGGCGTCGGCCATGGACGGGGTAGGGGGGGCATGGAAGGGTTTGGGAGAAATAGCGTCAAATGAGGCACGTGGGTTTTGCTTTGTGCAATCGACGGGCGGGCTAGGGAGGACAAGCGCGCGTGTTCCGCCCGTCCGCGCGCTGTCCGTTTCACCCCAAAAGCGGCTCAACTTTAGGCCAGACATGGGTCGAAAGGGAACAGAAAACGGACAAAAATTCGTTTACGCCCATACGCTGGCCGTCTGGCTTGTTCGTTTTGCCCTAAACCAACGCACCCGAATAGGATGGGGTCGTGCGCTGGAGTTAGTCAGATGGCCTGCGAGATCATTTGGTATGCTCCTGCAACTTACCATGTCTAGTCACAAGTCGCGTACGAGTAGAACAAGGCGAGAACGAACAAAGTTGGAAAGCAGCAGTCAGAGGCCCTGTTTGGATACTCTAACACAGTTAGAATTCGAGTTATTTTCTAACCCACTCTAACCCAAATAAGCACCTTTCCACCGGGATAATTGGGTTAGATGAAACTAACCCACTTTAACCCTCCCTGTTTAGATACTTTTGGATTATTTAAGCCTTCAACTAACCCAAACTAGCTCTAACCCCATGATCCAAACAGGGCCAGAAGAGGAGGGGAGCCAAAGAGAGAGAGGCGGGGAGGTTGGTGATAGGTTTTGGCGCCGATCTGTCTACTGATCTGAAAAGAAACCAGCCCGGCTCGCCCACCGAGGCGCTCTGCCTTGCCTTTTGGCTCCACCAACGCGGTGGCCGTGGAACGTCGAGTCCGTGGACAGGCGCCGGGTACAGGCCTAGGACCTAGCAATAGGCACAGGATTCCTCTATTCAGCGGTGCACCGGGTCCATGTGAAGGGTTCGGTTTTCCACAGACGGAATGAGGTTGGATGCGGCGGTTGGTGGGCACGGTCCATGGCGACGGTGGCGGGAGCACGGGCCGCCATAGGGGGCGATCTGTTGAGGGCGCACCTAACTCTGTACGGTCCCGAGACCAGACCGGGTGGCGACAAGTCCCCCCACCCCACCCGTTTCACATCACATCGCCATCGTTTCCGGGGCTCACCGCGAGGCCCGAATCTAATCGCCGCCGTCCAGTCGTGATCTTTGAGTAATCCCCGGCACCCAAGTCTAATCTGGGTCCCGCGTAAACCAGCACTCCATAGTGGATCCTCCGTTACTATAATTGGGATCTCGGTGGTTATGTTAATTTTGCTTTCTAGCACAACTCAGGACACGCTTTTAGGTGGCAACATTTTGCAGGCGCATTTTCATTGTCAGTTCTTTCTAATTCTCCAGAGATGCTCTTAGAGCAACGCGAACGCGCTGATCCAAACAAACGGTGTTTTTGTTTGTTTTTTGTTCGTTTGAATCAGTCGCTCGCTCGGTGTCCATTCTGTTTAATATTTTGGTCGGCAGTGTATCCAGCGCGTCGATTATATTTACCAGCGTGGCCGGCTGACCGTCCTTTCTAATAAATATGCACACATTTTGCATTATTTCATGAGCAAACATATAAAAATAGCATAGTTTCTAAACCTAATAAATTGCGCGTAGTTTTACAAGCCGAGTAAAAATTAAATTGTCTCAAATATATGTGAAAGAAGATACATCTATTGGTTGCTAATATGAACCCACATATGCTCAATCAAATTATTTTGCAGCTGCATGTGAGTATCCCAATCACGCATTTCAAGATGAAATTGGATGAACTGTTCAAAAGCTGTCGCTCCTCCATGCTCACGCACAACATTTTCACCTTGAAACTGAAACCCTTGATCATAGATACGTTCCGGACGCTCATCTTCTACGATCATATTGTGCATAATCACACAAGTTATCATCACCTCCCACAACTTCTTGGTGCTCCAAGTCCTAGTAGGATACCGAATGATGCCCCACCGAGATTGCAAAACACCAAAGGCATGCTCGACGTCCTTCCTAGCACTCTCTTGCTCTTGGACAAATATTTTCCTCTTCTCTCCGACAGGGTTGGAGATTGTCTTCACAATAGTGGTCCCCTGAGGATAGATACTGTCACCTAGGTAGTATCCTCTGTCGTAGTTGTGGCCGTTGGTGGTAACATTCACCAGAGGGTTGTTGCCTTCGGCAAGCCTTGCAAACAACAGCGAGCGTTGAAGCACGTTGATACCATTGTGTGATCCGGTCATGCCGAAAGAAAGAGTGTCATATCCAGAGATCTTGTAAGGCCACGGCCTCAAGTATGAGGGTGCAAGCCCTGACATGGCCCTTATACTGTCCTTACCAAGCAGAAGGGCGGTTCTTCTCCCAGTGCATGCAGTCTATGCTGCCAAGCATCCCTCGGAAGCCCCTGCTGGCATTCATCACCAACAAGCGGACTGTAGAACCCTGGAGTCGACTCTCTCAAGTACTCAGGGCCAAACACATCAATCACAGCCCTGCAGAACCTGTACATGGACTCTAGGCTTGTGGACTCCCTCATACGAACTTACTCTTCAATGAGATCACCCGGCACTCCGCATGCAAACATCCGGGTGGCTGCCGTGCATTTTTGATAAGATGAAAACCCAATCTTTCCAAAGGCGTCCTCTTTGCACTCAAAATAGTTATCGTATCCGACCACTCCCTCTCTAATACGGTTGAAAACATGCCTAGCCATACGGAAACGCCGTTGGAATCTCTGATGTTTGAACAACGAGTTGATTGTGTCAAAGTGGTCCTTCCAAAGAAGGAAATGTCCGCTCTCTCGGTTGTTATTCAACGCCAGAAGGTGTCCCGGGATCGAGCCACAGAACAACGGACGCTGGCTATTAAGGTGATGATGGACCAACAGGGCAGCCAAGATCTCCTCCTCAACATCGGACGAGGAATCGTCAGAGTCGCAAAGGAAATTGTGGAAAAACAACTCGTCGGTGGAGTTCATTTTGTACCTTGGCAAACTGTCGAACAACTTGCGGGCGTCGTCGAAGGGGCTGGCCGGCGAAGAGACGCGCGCCTCCCTCAAACTAGGTGGCTGGCCTGGAGACGTCCAACGAGCGTGCCGGCGTCCGACGAGCGTGTCGGCGTTAGGAAGGAGTTGGCCGGGGCGGCGAGGTGGCTTGCTGCTCGCGGCGGCGTTGGGAGGTGGGGGTGGGAATATTCGGTGGCCCGGCGGGAAGCTTAGGATCACATTTCATTCTAGCATTCGAAGATTTCTCTTACAGCTTGCCTAATAATTTCTTTAGATCATCTCTATTATTGCAAGCAAGAAAATCTCTAGTTGTCTCCTCATCCATAACATAACCTTCAGGTATCTTAGGAATTTCATATCTGCGAGGGCTAGGTCTAATAGGTGTTTCAGGATTTTCAGTTTCAAGTACTTCATCAGTTTCAATAGTTTCATCAGTTTGAGCATGCTTCATATCTTTAGCTCTAGCAATTTGTTCATCAAGAAATTCACCTAGTGGCATATTATCATCAAGCAAGGTACTAGCATCATCATGAGTAGCATTCATAGAAGTAACATCATCAATAACTTGTGACATATCACGATTAATAGCATGTGGTGGTTGCAAGTCTACTAAAAATAGAAGGTGAATCAAGTGCTGAGCTAGATGCAGTTTCTTACCTCCCCTCGTCTTAGAGGGAAAATCTTAGTCTTGGTATCCTTCAGATTCTTCATAATGATAAATAGGTAATAATCCCAAGTGACTCAACAAATATAGCTACTCTCCCAAGCAACGGCGCCAGAAAAAGGTCTTGATAACCCACAAGTATATGTGATCGCAACAATTTTCGAGGGTAGAGTATTCAACCCAAATTTATAGATTCGACACAAGGGGAGCCAAATAATATTTGCAAGTATTACCAGTTGAGTTGTCAATTCAACCACATCTGGAGATTAAATATCTACAGCAAAGTGATCAGTAGCATAGTAACATGATAGTGTTGATAATAGTGGTAGCAGCAATAGTATCGGTAATAGTGATAGCAATGATTTTGTAGCAAGTGAAACAGTAACAACAACAATACTAACTTAGCAAGATCAATTTGTTGGAAATTCATAGGCATTGGATCGGTAGATTCGTTGGATGATATTCATAATATAACAATCATAACCTAGGGCGATACAAAACTAGTTCCAGTTCACAAATATAATGTAGGCATGTATTCCGTAAATAGTCATACGTGCTTATAGAAAGAACTTGCATGACATCTTTTGTCGTACCCTCCCGTGGCAGTGGGGTCCATATGGAAACTAAGGGATAATAAGGCCTCCTTTAAATAGAGAACCGGAACAAAGCATTAACACATAGTGAATACATGAACTCCTCAAACTACGGTCATCACCGGAAAGTATCCCGACTATTGTCACTCCGGGGTTTACGGATCATAACACGTAGTGGGTGAATATGACTTGCAAGATTCGATCTAGAACGTAGATATAATGGTGACAACATAAACGGTTCAAATCTTAAATCATGGCACCCGGGCCCAAAGTGACAAGCATTAAGCATGGCAAAGTCATAACAACAACAATCTCAGAACATAATGGATACTAGGGTTCAAGCCCTAACAAAACTAACTCGATTACATGATGAATCTCATCCAACTCCTCACCGACCAGCGAGCCTACGAAGGAATTACTCATTCCCGGTGGGGAACATCATTGAATTGGTGATGAAGAAGGGTTTGTGATGACGAAGATCGAAGATCCCCCTCTCTGGAGCCCCAAAGGGACTCCAGATATGGCTCCCGATGAAGAACATGAGGTGGCGGTGGCTCCGTCTCGTAAAACATGATAATTCTTTCTCGCCTATTTTTTCTCCAAAAATAGGTATTTATGGAGTCGAGATCAGGGTCTGTGGGACTACCAGGTGGTCACAACCCACCTGGGCGAAGCAAAACAGGTAAGCAAGACTGCGAGAGCAACCTAAATTAAGACGGGGAGTGCACTTACGGGAAGGTATGTGAAGCTTTTTTTCGCTTACAATGCTTCCATGCAGCATCAACACACTGAACATCAAGCAAAGGAAGAACTAATGATGATCCCAAACCAACAAATAAATCTAGTATCAGCTTGATAGCAAAAAAATCATACCATAAAATATTTGTCCGACTATTGTACACATAAGCAGATATCAGCTTGATACTGAACATAATGGAATAACAATAGTAATTAGTGAACTCATAACTATAGGTGCGAGAGGGGAAAGAACAACACCTAATCACTGTACATATACACATCACTGAATTTTTCATGTTTAGACAACCCAAGGTTTATAACTGAAACAAGAAGCAGGTGGTGTTGTTCCCTGAGAGGCTCCTTGGATAGATTCAATACGAAGAGAGTAGAAGTTCTACTTATGAATTGGTAACAAGAATTTAATATTGTTCTTGTCGTGGAATTGTCATGGCAGATGTCCTAGTGTGAGAACTTAGTCATGAGGCCAACACATCTATGTGGCAGCTTGAGAGGGGTTGAGCAGAATCGAGAGATGCAACGCAAGACAAGGATTTAGACAACTTCGGGCCCCGGGAAACATCATCCGGTAGCAACCCTACGTGTTGTTTGTGGCTAGGTCTTATTCTTATCACGAGAGAGTCGCCGTAAACCGGCTCTCCCAGTTATCCCTAACCCTTAAGATTATTTTCCCCTTTACGGGGTGCCCTGCCCCTCCTTATATATGTTGAAGGGGTGGGTTACACGTAGAGTCGACCTCGGACTAAGACTTAAACTATTCTGACTTCTCTTCATGGGCTTCATAACGTCTTGGGCCTCATAACGTCTTGGGCTTCATAACGTCTCGGGTGAAAGTGCAATCACGCCCTTAATCATATTTTGATGTTAACGACAACATGCATATTGGGACTAATCATATTGTTGCCTGACTCATCATCATGTCCTCGATATCAATTTGAACAGACCTGGCCCCTTTTCACGCAAACATGTACTAAAATATTTGCTTCGCTTCTCTTGGTCTTGGCGTGATGATAAACCAGTCGTAGCATTGTACTACTCCAAGAATATGCATGTACTCTGCTTGCACCTTTGGCAACCACTTGATTTCCAATGAAAGCAATTTTCCATCAAACCCTGAGAGTTATGCCATGCAACAGTACTAACAATTGTCCACGGGGCCAGGCAAGCCACCGCATGGCCAGTGACTCGGCAAACGCAGCAATGGCGATTTGACGCTGAACCACGGATTACAGTGGTGAAAGTAGAGGGCGGCTATAACAGAAAATCACCGGCGATTCGTAACAGAGGGGGTTTCCAGCGGCGACGGCCGCGAGGCCATGGCAGCCCAGAGCGGAGGCGCCGCCCAGCAGGGAGAGGTGCAGTGGCAGCTTTGATGGCGATGAGCAGTAGCGATTTTGAAATAGAAGCCAATAGTAGGGGCAGCGCTGACGTGGTGAACCGGAAGCCAACCCGACGAAGAGGCGCGGGCGGCTTAGGAGACAGGACCGTGCATGCGGCACATCCGAGCATGGTGTCAAGGTTGCGGAGGGGGCGAAACAAGCCGGCGACGTGGTCGGTCTGATGCGCCGTGGTGACAAATATGGTGACTCGAAGTGTGGGCGCCGGCGTTTGTGGAGGTAGCAGATGTTGACCACGGCAACGGTGGCATCTCGCGAATTAAGACTAGCTCGGGCGGAGGTGACCCGACCGCGACGGTTCAGCGTGGCCACGGAGGAGGCGAGATGCAAAAATCCAGGCGGTTTGACCAGCTCGGGTGGCTTGGAGGCAGGTCGAACGGTGAACCGGCGGCAGTGGCTTTGAAGCGGGGCTGGGTTGGATCGCGACAGCGATGACTCGGGGACGCGCACCGGTGACCATGGCGGCGGCAACTCTCCAAATACCTTGAGAACTGGATGGCGGATCATAGCAGAGGGAAGGCCGGTTCACCGGTGGAGGCGGAGTCGCGGTCGCAGCAGCGGGGCCCGGTAGCGGTTTGGAGCGAGACCAGGCGTGCTTCGGTGCTGACTCGCCATAGAGGAGGCGGCTCGTCAGCGGCTTGCTCGGGTCAGGGGCGAGGCGTCAGAGTACAGGCGCAGAGGCGCGAATATTCGATGGCCGGAGCGGCTCATAGTGGTGAAGTCGTCTGGCCACTCAAGGCATGGGCGACGAGTGAGGCCACGACGGCCCGGTGCGTCCGCGGCTGAAGAAGCCCCTGACGAGGCAGAATGTAACTGCATAGGGGCGCAGCCGCGCAGGCAAGGCCACTGTGGCCGACGGGGCAACGGTGGTGGCTTCAATCGCGGTGGAGCCCTGGCTCAAGACCGTGATGTGAGGCTGTCGAGACTCATCACAGGAAAGGCCGGGCGGCACGGGTCAGGGCGCCGGGTGAGGTGGAACCGTTGAAGCTTTGGTTAACCGGCAGGAAACAGCGGCGACTTGCTGAAGATTGGCGGAAGAGGCGACTCAGAGGCGCAATGGCTGTAGGTGAGCGTGTTGCGGCGATGGCGGGTCTGGTGCGGCAGTTTAAGGTCGGGGCAGCAGCTCGGCGAGGCACGATAACTCGGACGGCCGCAGGGGCGGGGGTGAGGCCGGGTCATCTTAATGCAGCGACGGTTCAACACTGGGACTGCAGCTCCACGGAGGCGGAGGCGACTCAAGGCGTGGGAGACCCTGGCATGGCACAGCGGTGAGATGGAGCAGCGAATTTGAATCGCCGACGGTTTTCGCGGTTACGGCGGTTTATGCAAGGACCACAGCGGCTCGGAGCAGGCGAAGATAGCAGAGGATCACGGTGAGCCGGCGGGGCATAAGAATCAGGAGCGAATCCGCGGCGACGGGGCGACTCAGTAACAGCCGTGGCTCACAAGGCTCGACGGCCGGTTCAACAACAGCGGCGGTGGCGAAGACAGCTGAGGAGGCTCGAGGCGCTCGGCGGTTTAGCGGAGATGGGGGTGATCCGCGACTTGGCGCAACAGAAACAGTGCTGCCGAAACGGCGGCTCGGCAGCGGCCGGTGGGTTAGATCTTTGGAAACACAGCAGTGGCGAGGCGGCCGGTGGTTTTTCACTTGCGGCGCACCTGCGGCCATATCAGCAGAGGCAGGCTGACGCAGAGTAAGGCTTGAGCAGAGGCGAAAACCACCGCGGCTCGGATGGCCACTACGCCGGTTCTCAGGCAGAGGCTAGGGCGTCGCAAAGCAAGGGCTGAATCGGCGCCTGCCTCCATGTCCGGATCGTAGTTGACTTGGTAATCCCACACCCTCCTCCCCTGCAGTACGTAACTCACGAAAAGTACATACCCTGTTGATCTTTTGTGTGATGACGTGGTGCTCTACAACTCGGAAACAGTACGAGTAGTAGCAACAAACACCATCGGGATTTGGCGCACAGATGAGACGGGTTGCGATAGGAAACCGCGGTCTCGACGACTTGTGATCTGACTGCTCCTTAATCACACAACATGCTATCAATATTTCTCTTACAATCCTGCCGGTTCCTGCGACGTGATCCGTGCATTGATCGATCTCAAACACATCTTCAGTTTGCAGCAGCGGTAGGGCACCCAGCGTAATCTTAATTTTCTTAAACTCAAACCTTCATCTATCCAACCGCGAGCTTCACAATCCGTAGGAGAGATCCCTTCAAGAACTCAACACCACCGTGCATGGGCCCCATGGTGGGCGCCGACTGTCGTGGAATTGTCACGGCAGATGTCCTACTGTGAGGACTTAGTCGTAAGGCCAACGCATCTATGTGGTAGCTTGAGAGGGGTTGAGCGGAATCGAGAGACGCAACACGCAAGACGAAGATTTAGACAGCTTCGGGCCCCGGGAAACATCATCTGGTAACAACCATACATGTTGTTTGTGGCTAGGTCTCATTATCTCACGGGGGAGTCGCCATTAAGCCAGCTCTCCTCTAATTGTGTCTAGCCCTAAAGATTATTGCTTGTTGCTTTTTCCTCTTTGGGGAGCCCTACCCCTCCTTATATATCTTGAAGGGGCGGGTTACATGTAGAGTCCACCTCGGACTAAGACTTAAACTATTCTGATTTCTCTTCATGGGCTTCATAACATCTTGGGCCTCATAACGTCTTGGGCTTCATAACGTCTCGGGCTTCATAACCCCAAGCGACTCTATCTGCCGGGTTATGACTGCCAACCAGTTATCACTGTCTGCCAGTTATAACTGTCTGTCGGTTTATGATGGTCTGCCGGTTTATGATGGTCTGCTAAGTTATGATCTGACTTAACTCCTGCCGGGTTATCATCTGACTTAACTCCTGCCGGGTTACTTAACTCCTGCTGGGTTATCATCTGACTTAACTCCTGCCGGGTTACTTAACTCCTGCCGGGTTATCATCTGACTAACTCCTGGCGGGTTACTTAACTCCTGCCGGGTTATCATCTGACTTAACTCCTGTGGGGTTAGTTAACTCCTACCGGGTTATCATCTGACTTAACTCCTGCCGGGTTATCATCTGACTTAACTCCTGCCAGGTTACTTAACTCCTGCCGGGTTACTTAACTCCTGCCGGGTTATCATCTGACTTAACTCCTGCCGGGTTATCTAACTCCTGCCGGTTTACTTAACTCCAGCCAGGTCATACCGTGGGGTATATCCCCGACAGTTCCGTTGTTTAAACAAATTCACCAAGAAGGTTACCTCATTAACAACCCATGAGCAAATTACATAATCAATTCAACATCAAGGAAGCTAAGGCTCGTGCAGAAATTTGCATCCACATCCAGCTTTCGTCCAGATTCCCACCTTTATATTTCAGTACAGTGTAGGCTTGTTTTTTACTACTAATTAAGTATCATTAGTTTGTTCCATATTAAGTTCAATGTGCATTTGACACATCATTTAATTTCAAGAGAGCTCTTCAGCTCAAGCAAGCATATACAAGGCTGCGTGTATTACTTCTCAATAGATGTGAAGCTACTTCCTGTTGGGGGGTCATCCTGATAAGTTAGACATGCGTGTTCATACTAATTACGCCAACTTGTTGTAAGCTCTGTCAGTGTAGAGGCAGCTTAGGTTTTTTTTATAGTTTTATTGGCATTCTAGAACTAATAATCATAAGTAGGAAAATTCTCACATTGCAATATCGTAAAGAAATGTCCTTCTAGCCTGAAAGCCCTAGCAATTGTTAAAACATAACGAACCTAAATCTCTTCACTCCCTTAGCCCTAATTCAAAACCAACAAGTGGTGCGCATGGACGCATAGCCCATCGGACAGTCACCTTAGGCGAGCTCCTCGACATGCTTTGCCCTGTCTAGATAGTGCAGCTGCTCCCCCCGTATCTTTTTTGTGGAGGGCCGGTGATGGTCGCCTGATGCCACTTGAAGCTACGTTGGTATTTCCCCAAACAGGAAGGGATGATGCAGCACATCGGCGGTAGGTATTTCCCTCACATATGAAACCAAGGTTATCAAACCAGTAGGAGTGAAGGAAATATGCCCTAGAGGCAATAATAAAGTTGTTATTTATATTTCCTTATATCATGATAAATGTTTATTATTCATGCTAGAATTGTATTAACCAGAAACTTAGTACATGTGTGAATACATAGACAAACATAGAGTCCCTAGTGTGCCTCTACTTGACTAGCTCGTTAATCAAAAATGGTTAAGTTTCCTAGCCATGGACATGTGTTGTCATTTGATAAACGGGATCACATCATTAGAGAATGATGTGATGGACAAGACCCATCCGTTAGCTTAGCACTATGATCGTTTAGTTTATTGCTATTGCTTTCTTCATGACTTATACATGTTCCTATGACTATGAGATTATGCAACTCCCGAATACCGGAGGAACACTTAGTGTGCTATCAAACGTCACAACGTAACTGGGTGATTATAAAGATGCTCTACAGGTGTCTCCGATGGTATTTGTTGAGTTGACATAGATCTAAATAAGGATTTGTCACTCCGATTGTCAGAGAGGTATCTCTGGGCCCTCTCGATAATGCACGTCACTATAAGCCTTGCAAGCAATCTGACCTATGAGTTAGTTGCGGGATGATCCATTATGAAACGAGTAAAGAGACTTGCCTGTAACGATATTGAACTAGGTATGATGATACCGACGATCGAATCTCCGGCAAGTAACATACCGATGACAAATGGAACAACTTATGTTGTTATGTGCTTTAACCGATAAAGATCTTCGTGGAATATGTAGGAACCAATATGAGCATCCAGGTTCCGCTATTGGTTATTGACCGGAGATGTGTCCCGGTCATGTATACATAGTTCTCGAACCCGTAGGGTCCACACGCTTAACATTTGATGACGATTTGTATTATGAGTTATGTGATTCGATGTACCGAAGGTTGTTCGGAGTCTCGGATGAGATCACGGACATGAAGAGGAGTCTCTAAATGGTCGAGACATAAATATTCATATATTGGAAGGCTACATTCGGACACCGGAATGGTTCGGGTCATTTTGGAGTACCGGGGGTTACCGGAACCCCCCTGGGAAGTTATTGGGCCTCATGGGCCTAATGGTGGAAGAGAGGAGGCAGGCCAATGTGTGCGCGCGCCCCCAGCCCAAACCGAATTGGACTAGGGCTAGGCCCCCCCTTTCCTTCTCTTCTTCCTCTCCATCCTTCTTCTCCTACTAGGACTAGGAAAGGGGGGAACCAACTCCTACTAGGAGTAGGATCCCCCCCTTGGGCACGCCCCTTGTGGCCGTCCCTCCTCCCCCCTCCTTTATATACGAGGGATGGGGGCACCCCATAGACACACAAGTTGATCTTTAGCCGTGTGCGGTGCCCCCTCCACAGTTTTCCACCTCGGTCATATTGTCGTAGTGCTTAGGCGAAGCCCTGCGTCGGTAACTTCATCATCACCGTCACCACGCCGTCGTGCTGACAAAACTCTCCCTCGGCCTCAACTGGATCAAGAGTTAGAGGGACGTCACCGAGCTGAACGTGTGCATATCGCGGAGGTGTTGTGCGTTCGGTACTTGATCGGTTGGATCACGAAGACGTTCGACTACATCAACCGCGTTACTATACGCTTCCGCTTTCGGTCTACGAGGGTACGTGGACACACTCTCCCCGCTCGTTGCTATGCTCCTCCTAGATAGATCTTGCGTGATCGTAGGAATTTTTTTTGAAATACTACGTTCCCCAACAGTGGCATCCGAGCCAGGTCTATGCGTAGATGTTATATGCACGAGTAGAACACAGAGAGTTGTGGGCGATAATAGTCATACTGCTTACTGATACGTCTCCATCGTATCTACTTTTCCAAACACTTTTGCCCTTGTTTTGGACTCTAACTTGCATGATTTGAATTGAACTAACCCGGACTGATGTTGTTTTCAGCAGAACTGCCATGGTGTTATTTTTGTGAAGAAATAAAAGTTCTTGGAATGACCTGAAAATCCACGGAGACACATTTTGGAATTAATTAAAAATATTGGTGAAAGAATCAGCATTAGGGGGCCCACACCCTGTCCACGAGGGTGCATGGCGCCCCCCCTTGGGGCGCGCCCCCTGCCTCGTGGGCCCCCTGGGACTCCACCGACCTCAACCCCAACTCCGTATATTCACTTTCGGGGAGGAAAAAAATCAGAGAGAAGGATTCATCATGTTTTACGATATGGAGCCACTGCCAAGCCCTAATCTTCCTGGGGAGGGCTGATCTGGAGTTCGTTCGGGGCTCCAGAGAGGGGAATCCGTCGCCATCGTCATCATTAACCATCCTCCATCACCAATTTCATGATGCTCACCGCCATGTGTGAGTAATCTCATCGTAGGCTTGCTGGACGGTGATGGGTTGGATGAGATATACCATGTAAACAAGTTAGTTTTGTTAGGGTTTGATCCCTAGTATCCATTATGTTCTAAGATTGATGTTGCTATGACTTTTCTATGCTTAATGCTTTTCACTAGGGCCCGAGTGCCATGATTTCAGGTTTGAAACTATTGTGTTTTCATGAATATATGTGAGTTCTTGATCCTATCTTGCAAGTCAATAGTCACCTACTATGTGTTATGATCCGGCAATCCCGAAGTGACAATAATCAGGACCACTCCCGGTGATGACCGTAGTTTCAGGAGTTCATGTATTCACTAAGTGTTAATGCTTTGGTCTGGTACTCTATTAAAAGGAGGCCTTAATATCCCTTAGTTTCCAATAGGACCCCGCCGCCACGGGAGGGTAGGACAAAAGATGCCATGCAAGTTCTTTTCCATAAGCACATATGACTATATTCGGAATACATGCCTACATTACATTGATGAACTGGAGCTAGTTCTGTGTCACCCTATGTTACAACTATTGCATGAGTAATCGCATCCGACATAATTATCCATCATTGATCCATTGCCTACGAGCTTTTCACATATTGATCTTTGCTTAGTTACTTTTCCGCTGCCACTGTTACGATTGCTACAAAAACTACTATTGTTACTTTTGCCACCGTTACCGTTACTTCCATACTACTTTGCTACTAAATATTTTGCTGTAGATATTAAGTCTTTCAGGTGTGGTTGAATTGACAACTCAATTGCTAATACTTGAGAATATTCTTTGGCTCCCCTTGTGTCGAATCAATAAATTTGGTTTGAATACTCTACCCTCGAAAACTGTTGCGATCCCCTGTACTTGTGGGTTATCATGCAACAATATATTTTTGGGTTTCTGGATTAATAGGTCTGAAAATAAAAGCAAATAAAAATAGATCTCAAAGGCAAATAATATGAGAAAGAAGACCCGGGGGCCGTAGGTTTCACTAGTGGCTTCGCTCGAGAAAAATAACAAAGCGGTGGGTGAACAAATTACCATTGGGCAATTGATAGAACTTCAAATAATTATGACGATATCCAGGCAATGATCATTATATAGGCATCACATCCAAGATTAGTAGACCGACTCCTGCCTGCATCTACTACTATTACTCCACACATCGACCGCTATCCAGCATGCATCTAGTGTATTAAGTTCATGGAGAAATAGAGTAATGCAATAAGAACAATGACACGATGTAGACAAGATCTATATATGTAGAGATAGACCCCATCGTTTTATCCTTAGTAGCAACGATACATACGTGTCAGTTCCCTTTCTGTCACCGGGATCAAGCACCGTAAGATCGAACCCACTACAAAGCACCTCTTCCCATTGCAAGATAAATAGATCAAGTTGCCCAGACAAAACCCAAATATCAGAGAAGAAATGCGAGGCTATAAGCAATCATGCATAAAAGAGATCAAAGGAACTCAAATACTTTCATGGAGATAAAATGATAGATCTGATCATAAACTCAAAGTTCATCGATCCCAACAAACACACCGCAAAAGAGTAACATCATATGGATCTCCGAGAGACCATTGTATTGAGAATCAAGAGAGAGAGATAGAGAGATGAAGCCATCTAGCTACTAACTACGGACCCAAAGGTCTACAAAGAACCACTCATGCATCATCGGAGAGGCACCGATGGAGGTGGTGAACCCCATCCGAGATGGTGTCTAGATTGGATCTGGTGTTTCTGGACTCTGCGGTGGATGGATGAATATTTCGGCGACTCCCATAGGGTTCTAGAAATATTGGGGTATTTGTAGAGCAAAGAGGCGGTCCGGGGGCACCCGAGGTGGGCACAACCCACTAGGGTGCGCTTGGGCCTCCTGGCCCTGGTGAGTTGTCCCCTCCTTGGGACTGCCCCAGGTGCAACCAGGGCCCAACATGTTCCTTCTGGTCCATAAAAAATCTCCATAAAGTTTCGTCGCATTTGGACTCCTTCTGATGTTGATTTTCTGTGATGTAAAAAACACGGAAAAAACAAGAACTGGCACTTGGCACTATGTCAATAGGTTAGTACCAAAAAATGATATAAAATGATTATAAAACATCCAAGATTGATAATATAACAACATGGAACAATCAAAAATTATAGATACATTGGAGATGTATCAGCATCCCCATGCTTAACTCCTACTCGTCCTCGAGTAGGTAAGTGATAAAAACAGAATTTTTGATGTGGAATGCTGCCTATCATGTCATATCATATTCTTTTCTTTATAGCATGGACAATTGGACTTTTAGTTGTTCAAAGCAATAGTCTAGTTTTAACATGATAATTTAGATACTCATGCATATCAACAAGCAACCATGTCTTTCAAAATATCAACGCTAAAATAAGTTATCCCTAGCCCATCATGCTCAAACATTGATCTATTCATGAAACACACTTTGAATATTAGCTACACCCAATACTTAAGTACGATCATTATTGCATCCTAGTTGGTGCTTTTATAAGAGAAGATAAAGATTCAAAATAAAAATTGCATAAAGTAAAAGAAAGCATTAAGCATAAATAACACCGAATAATGCACCACAAGTAGGATATTATTTCATTGCATGACTATTGACTTTCGTACTTGCATAGGAAATCACAAACTTTAACACCAATATTCTTACTAAAGCATAATTACTCATCAAGATGACTCACATATCACATCATCATATCTCAAAACTATCACTAAGAATCAAGTTTATTTTGTCCAATGATCTTCACGAAAGTTTTTATTATATCCTTCTTGGATATCTATCACTTTGGGACTAATTTTCATGTATTGGTTTTGACAAGCTCCAACAAATATAAGTGAAGATCGTGAGCATAATATATTTTTCTTTCTCTTAAATTAATTTAAGTGAAGCAAATGAGAATTTCTTGAAAATTTTACTAACTCTCAAATAAATCTAAGTGAAGCAAGAGAGCATTTCCTCAAAAATACTAAAGCACACCGTGCTCAAAAAGATATAAGTGAAGCACTAGAGCAAGTCCATTGCTTATAAAAATTTAAGTGAAGCATAGAGAGCAATTTTAACAAGTCATGACATAATTTTGGCTCTCTCAAATAGGTGTGTCCAGCAAGGATTGATGACTTAAAACACACACAAAACAAGCAAAGACTCATATCATACAAGATGCTCCAAGCAAAACACATACCATGTGACGAATAAAAATATAGTTTCAAGTAAAATACCGATGATCGTTGGAAGAAAGCGGGGATGCCACTCGGGGGCATCCCCAAGCTTAGTTGGTTGCTTATTTTTGGATAATAGCTTGGGATGTCGGGGAATCCCCAAGCTTAGGCTCTTCCATCCTTTCTTCATCCATCATAAGATAACCCAAAACTTGAAAATTTTAATCACACAAAACTCAACAAAACCTCCGTGAGATCCGTTAGTATAAGAATAATAAATCACTACTATAAGTGATGTATCAAACCAATTCATATTTTGTTTTTCTATTATATCTACTGCATTCCAGCTTTTCCATGGCAAAAACTCATCAAAGAAAACCATAGAGCCATCAAAATAAGCACACAACACAAAGAAAGCAGAATCTGTCAAAACATAATAGTTTGTAGAAATGTGACTATTTCAAATACTTCTATAACTCCAAATTTTTTGAAAAATTAGGGTGACCTGAGAAATTTGTATATTGATTTACTGCAAGTGTAATGGGTATTTTATCTCTCTCTGGTAAAAAATTAAAATTAATTTCGTGAGCGTAAAAGTTTCTGTTTTTTCAGCAAGATCAAACAACTATTGCCCAAGAAGATCCTAAAGGATTTACCTGGCACAAACACTAATTAAAATATAAAAACACAATCATAACAGTTGCATAATTGTGTTAACACACAAAAACGGGAAACGAAAAGCAAAAATAAAATTTATTTACTGGGTTGCCTCCCAACAAGCGCTATAGTTTTACGCCCTTAGCTAGGCATAAAGCAAGGATCTAAATTTTGTCGTCTTTGGTTCGAGATCCATAAGAAGCCCTGATGATTGATTCATAAGATGGCTTAATACTAGTTCTAGGAAATTTTTCCATACCCTTCCTCAAAGGAAATTGGAAATTAATATTGCCTTCTTTCATATCAATCACGGCACCAATAGTGTGTAAAAACGGTCTACCAAGAATAACTAGACAAGACGGATTGCAATCAATATGAAGAATAATAAAATCTATGGGAACATAATTCCTATTTTCAAGAATAAGAACATCATTAATTCTTCCCATAGGCTTTTTAATAGTATAATCTGCCAAGTGCAAATTCAAAGAACATTCTTCACTGGTGCGCGTCGGTCCTAAACAAACAATTTTTAAACCCTTTCCGCGACGGCATTCGGAACCGTCGCCAAGTGAGTGTGGGCGATAGGGGGGTTCTTCCCACATGGCCCAGAAACCGTTGGGGATATGCCCTCCAGGCACACACGCTCGGCAAAATGAGGTCATGTGCGACCGGCGAGCGCTCAAATACGGAAATACGTACAGTAGTGCTAAAAAATACAATTATACAGCGAAATTGTTTCCAGTCGCAAGTACATCCCACACATTCAATCCCCGATAAACGTTTTCGTTCGTATATACACCCCACACAGTCGCTACAAGGAGAACATTTGCGCAAGGTGGCGTAACGCAAACAGTTTTAAAAAGAATGTCGTGTGTGATTGTTCATTGATCCAACACGATTTATTTCTAAAAACTGTGTGCGTTGCCTGAGGTCATCGCCCACGGTGTTTTCTCATTAACTGTTTGCAATAGGAAAACCCAATTAGCATGCTAATTGCTCTATTATTAATAATCCATTTACTAATCTAATTGACATTCATATTAAGCACATAATATATTCCATTTCCATATGAAGGAAGCAAGATTTCACAATTGAAATACTTCGGAGTACAACATGATATAGCTTCAGCACTCAGCTACCCCATTACACAACTGCACCAGCAGCAAGTCTCACATGCAACATCTAGAACCTTTGAAAATTAGCATCATAGACGGTACATAGAGAGATGCATCTCATCTGGAAAACTGCTGAAGCGGAAGGCAAATATTGAGCCTTCATTCATGTTGAAGGTCTTTGCAACTTTAGGCCAGTGCATGTGGATAATTGACCGTCCATCCTTCGTCCTCTTCAGAAACACTTCAATATTGAACCATGGGTGTTGTATGAAAACTTTCCTCGCCTCCTGACCAAAGAGGTGGTTTGAGAGGTAATCATCAGTGAACACTGAAAACAAGGATGTGCATAAATATCTTCTCTGTATTGGAAACGGGGCAAAGGAATAAAAAAAGGCAAGGTATAATAGTTAGTACCATCTTGTAAACCTCAGTACTTCCCATTGTTTCCCTGCAACACATATAAGGTAGTTAGTAATCCGTTAAGTAAGGGTTCGCATGCTATCAGTAAAATATGTTGATGACAGATAAGCACATTGCAGATTCATCAGATTAATTCAAGCCACATGGAAAACCCATTTATCCAAACCAAGCGTGATTAAGAACTAGGAAATATAATACTTGTATATGTTTCTCATGTATTAAGTGCAGCCCAATTTGATGTATTCCTCACATGGTATACAATAACAGAATGCAGCCACATCAATTGAACATCGCATTGCAAAATTGAACCAAGCAGTTAACTAAACACCACAATAAATGAACCAAATGTTAATAGAGCACCACATTGCACAATATAACATACTCCTAATAGAAGATCAGACAGTTAACCAAACTAAGCATGCTTAACAACTTGGAAAAATAGCAATTGTATTTGTTTCTTATGTATTTAGTACAGCCAAATTCGATTTATTCCTCACATGGTATACAATAAGATAATGCAGCCACAATAATTGAACATCACATTGCAGAATTGAACCAAGTAGTTAACTAAACACCACAGCAAATGAACCAAACGTTAACTGAGCACCACATTGCACAATATAACATACTCCTAATAGAAGATCAGACAGTTAACCAAACCAAGCATGCTTAACAACTTGGAAATATAGCAATTGTATTTGTTTCTCATGTATTTAGTACATCCAAATTCGATTCATTCCTCACGTGGTATACAATAACAGAATGCAGCCACAACAATTGAACATCGTATTGTAGAATTGAACCAAGCAGTTAACTAAACACCACAATAAGTGAACCAAGCCACAACAAATGAATCAAGCAGTTAACTAAACACCAATTGAACAATATAACATACTCCTAATAGAAGATCAAATAGTTAACCAAACCAAGCATGCTTAATAACTTGGAAATATTGCGCCTTGAAGAATAGAACATCACATTTGCAGAATTGAACCAAGCAGTTAATTGAACACCACATTGCACGACATATAGAACATATACACTATACCAGAAGATTGCATGGTAAAAGTAGATAGCACAATTCACTAGAATTTGTTAAGGAAAGGTAGTAGCTAGGAAACTGAACATGGGTCCTTATAGTGAGCTATTAAGACAAGCTACTCCACATTGTCGAATATATCGATGATGATTGGCTCCTTGGACATGGAGGAGGGTGAGGCGTCCGCATCGTGGGTGCCCTCGTTGTAGTGGTGAGTTGCGTGAGCCGCTCCGGGCACCAACATGCTGGCTCACGAGATGAGGTAAGCACGTGCATGTTGAGAAAACACCTTGTAGTCTTCATCGAAGGCACCGATGGTGGCCTCTAGAAAACGCCATGAACTGTCACTTAAAACAGCCAACCGCGTCACGGCATCCACGTGAGGCGTCAACGGTGGCCTCGACGGTGAGGTGCTCCTCCAAGATCTGGGGGTCGGCACGAATGGTAGCCATCGCGACCTCATCCGCGCGTGCGGCCATGATTTGCTTCTCTGCTGCCAAATGCTCCTTGAGGTCCTGGCTATACTGCATGCATGATACGTCTCCAACGTATCTATAAATTTTTATTGTTCCATGCTATTATATTATCTGTTTTGGATGTTTATGGGCTTTATTATGCACTTTTATATTATTTTTGGGACTAACCTATTAACCCAGAGCCCAGTGCCAGTTTCTGTTTTTTCCTTGTTTTAGAGTATCGCGGAAAAGGAAAATCAAATGGATTCCAATTGACCTGAAACTTTACGGAACTTATTTTTGTACCAGAAGAAGCCCACGGAGTATCGGAGATGGACCAGGAGAGTCCCGGGCTGCCCACGAGGGTGGGGGGCGCCCCCACCCCCTGGGCGCACACCCTACCTCGTGGACAGCCTGGAGGTCCACCGACGTACTTCTTCCTCCCATATACCCTAAAAACTTCGGGAAGCACAATAGATTGGGAGTTCCACCGCCAGAAGCCTCCGTAGCCACCGAAAGCCAATCTAGACCCGTTCCGGTACCCTGCCGGTGGGGGAATCCCTCACCGGTGGCCATCTTCATCATCCCAACGCTCTCCATGATGAGGAGGGAGTAGTCCACCCTCGGGGTTGAGGGTATGTACCAGTAGCTATGTGTTTGATCTCTCTCTCTCTCTCGTGTTCTTGAGGTGATACGATCTTGATGTATCGCGAGCTTTGCTACTATATTTGGATCCTATGACGTTTCTCCCCCCCTCTACTCTCTTGTAATGGATTGAGTTTTCCCTTTGAAGTCATCTTATCGGATTGAGTCTTTAAGGATTTTAGAACACTTGATGTATGTCTTGCGTGGGATAACCGTGGTGACAATGGGTTATTCTATTGATTCACTTGATGTATGTTTTGGTGATCAACTTGTGGGTTCCGCCCATGAACCTATGCATAGGGGTTGGCACACATTTTCATCTTGACTCTCTGGTAGAAACTTTGGGGCAATCTTTGAGGTTCTATGTGTTGGTTGAATAGATGAATTTGAGATTGTGTGATGCATATCGTACAATCATACCCACGGATACTTGAGGTGACATTGGAGTATCTAGGTGACATTAGGGTTTTGGTTGATTTTTGTCTTAAGGTGTTATTCTAGTACGAACTCTAGGGTTGTTTGTGACACTTATAGGAATAGCCCAATAAATTGATTGGAAAGAATAACTTTGAGGTGGTTTCATACCCTACCATAATCTCTTCGTATGTTGTCCGCTATTAGTGACTTTGGAGTGACTCTTTGTTGCATGTTGAGGGATAGTTATGTGGTCCAATTATGTTATTATTGTTGAGAGAACTTGCACTAGTTAAAGGATGAACCCTAGGCCTTGTTTCAACGCATTGCAATACCATTTACGCTCACTTTTATCATTAGTTACCTTGCTGTTTTTATATTTTCAGATTACAAAAACCTTTATCTATGATACGTCTCTGTCGTATCTACTTTTCCAAACACTTATGTCCTTGTTTTGGACTCTAACTTGTATGACTTGAATGGAACTAACCCGGACTGACGCTGTTTTCAACAGAATTGCCATGGTGTTGTTTTATGTTCAGAAAATAAATATTCTTGGAATGACCTGAAACTCCACGGAACATCTTAGAAAAAACAATAAAAATCCTCGCCAAAGATGAAGACCAGGGGGCCCACACCCTTCTCACGAGGGTGGGGGCGCGCCCCCTAGGGCGCGCTCCCCTACCTCGTGGGCCCCCTGGAAACCCTTCGACGCCAACTCCAACTCTATATATTTGCTTTCAGAGAAAAAAAATCAGAGAGAAGAAATCATCACGTTTTACGATACGGAGCCGCCACCAAGCCCTAAAACCTCTCGGGAGGGCTAATATGGAGTCCGTTCGGGGCTCCGGAGAGGGGATTCGTCGCCGTCGTCATCATCAACCATCCTCCATCACCAATTTCATGATGCTCACTGCCGTGCGTGAGTAATTCCATCGTAGGCTTGCTGGACGGTGATGGGTTGGATGAGATTTATCATGTAATCGAGTTATTTTTGTTAGGGTTTGATCCCTAGTATCCACTATGTTCTGAGATTGATGTTGCTATGACTTTGCTATGCTTAATGCTTCTCACTAGGGCCCGAGTGCCATGATTTCAGATCTGAACCTATTATGTTTTCATTAATATATGAGAGTTCTTGATCCTATCTTGCAAGTCTATAGTCACCTACTATGTGTTATGATCCGGTAACCCCGAAGTGACAATAGTCGGGACCACTCTCGGTGATGACCGTAGTTTGAGGAGTTCATGTATTCACTATGTGTTAATGCTTTGGTCCGGTACTCTATTAAAAGGAGGCCTTAATATCCCTTAGTTTCCAATAGGACCCTGATGCCATGGGAGGTTAGGACAAAAGATGGCATGCAAGTTCTTTCCATAAGCACGTAGGACTATATTCGGAATACATGCCTACATTACAATGATGAAAAGGAGCTAGTTCTGTGTCACCCTAGGTTATGATTGTTACATGATCGATCGCATCCGGCATAATTCTCCATCACCGATCCATTGCCTACAAGCTTTCCATATATTGTTCTTTGCTTATTTACTTTTCCGCTGCTACTGTTACAATCACTATAAAACACCAAAAATATTACTTTTGCTACCGTTACCTTTTACCACTGTTACCACTACTATTATATTACTTTGCTGATCTGGAGTCCTAAACTCTCTCGGGAGGGCTGATCTGGAGTCCGTTCGGGGCTCCGGAGAGGGGAATCCGTCGCCATCGTCATTATCAATCTTCCTCCATCACCAATTTCATGATGTTCACCGCCGTGCGTGAGTAATTCCATCGTAGGCTTGCTAGACGGTGATGGGTTGGATGAGATTTATCATGTAATCAAGTTAGTTTTATCAGGGTTTGATCCCTAGTATCCACTATGTTCTGAGATTGATGTTGCTATGACTTTGCTATGCTTAATGCTTGTCACTAGGGCCCGAGTGCCATGATTACAGATCTGAACCTATTATGTTTTCATGAATATATGTGAGTTCTTGATCCTATCTTGCAAGTATATAGTCACCTACTATGTGTTATGATCCGGCAACCCCGAAGTGACAATAACCGGGACCACTCCCGGTGATGACCATAGTTTGAGGAGTTCATGTATTCACTATGTGCTAATGCTTTGTTCGGGTTCTCTGTTAAAAGGAGGCCTTAATATCCCTTAGTTTCCAATAGGACCCCGCTGCCATGGGAGGGTAGGACAAAATATGTCATGCAAGTTCTTTTCCATAAGCACGTATGACTATATACGGAATACATGCCTACATTACATTGATGAATTGGAGCTAGTTCTGTGTCACCCTATGTTATGACTGTTACATGATGAACCGCATCTGGCATAATTATCCATCACTGATCTGGTGCCTACGAGTTTTCCATATACTGGTTCTCACCTATTTACTTTCCACTGCTACTGTTACAAACACTACAAAATACCAAAAACATTACTTTTTTCGTCTTTACTTTTGTTGCCGCTACCGCCACTATCATATTACTTTGCTACTAAACACCTTGCTGCAGATACTAAGTTTCCAGGTGTGGTTCAATTGACAACTCAGCTGCTAATACTTGAGAATATTCTTTGGCTCCCCTTGTGCCGAATCAATAAATTTGGGTTGAATACTCTACCCTTGAAAGCTGTTGCGATCCCCTATACTTGTGGGTTATCAAGACAAATTTCTCGCGCCGTTGCCGGGGAGCATAGCTCTATTCTTTGAGTCACTTGGGATTTATATCTCCTGAACACTATGAAGAACTTGAGAGATCCAAAAACTAAGATCTATCCCTCAACTATGAGGGGAGGTAAGGAACTGCCATCTAGCTCTGCACTTGATTCACCTTCTGTTATGAGTAAGTTTGCGACACCTACACCCGCTTCTGCTATTCATTCTGATATGTCACATGTTATTGATGATGCCACTTCTGCTATGCATGATACTTATGATGAAACTGCTTCTATGCCTGATACTACTGTGCCCCTAGGTGAATTTCTTGATGAACAAATTGCTAGGGCTAGAGAAAGAGAAATTATTGAATCTGAATACGATGATGATAGTGATGATGAAAATATGCCTCTTATTCCTAAGGGTTATCTTTTTGATATGGAATCTTCTGGCGTTATTTTAGCTTGCAAAGATAAATATGAGCTTAAGAGGTTATTAATTAAATGGAACAAAGAATCACTTAGAGATAAAATGAGACCTGACCCTGCTTTTGCTACTTCACCTACTTGTGTTCCTGATAAGGATTATGAATTCTCTGTTGATCCTGATATAATTACTTTGGTCGAATCTGATCCGTTCTATGGCTATGAATCTGAAACTGTTGTGGCACGTCTTACTAAGTTAAATGATATAGCTGCCCTGTTCACTAATGATGAGAGATCGCGTTACTTTTATATACTCAAAATATTTCTGTTCTCATTAAAGGGTGATGCTAAGATATGGTTTAATTCTCTTGATCCTGGTTGTGTGCGTAGTCCCCAGGATATGATTTATTACTTCTTTGCTAAATATTTCCCTGCTCATAAGAAACAAGCTGCTTTGAGGGAAATATACAACTTCGTGCAAATTAAAGAAGGGAGTCTCCCACAAGCTTGGGGGAGGCTTCTCAAGTTACTTAATGCTTTGCCTGGTCATCCTCTTAAGAAACCTGAAATACTTGATATCTTTTATAATGGACTAACCGATGCTTCCAGAGATTACCTGGATAGTTGTGCTGGTTCTCTTTTCAGGGAAAGAACACCGGATGAAGCTGAAATTCTATTGAATAATATGTTGACAAATGAAAATAAATGGGCACCTCCTGAGCCAGCTCCTGAGCCAACTCCTGCTCCAATTACTGAACCTATTCTTAAACCAACTCTGAAGAAGAGAGGTGTTCTATTTCTCAGTCCCGAAGATATGCAAGAGACAAAGAAATCTATGAAAGAAAAAGGTATTAAAGCTGAAGACATTAAGAATTTACCGCCTGTTGAAGAAACATATGATCTTAATTCTTTATTTATTGAAGAACCTCCTGATCCCAATATCCCGACATAGGTAGTAAAGGTAAATTCTCTCTATAGATATGATAAAGCTGAAGTCCCTCCTACTAAAATTGCTAGTCAGTGCTTGGATGAGTTAGATAACTTTATGTTTAAGCAAGACGACTTCAATGCTTATTTTGGTAGACAATTAAAAGAAAATGCTTATATGATTAGAATCTTGGGTGATTATATGGCTGATATTAAAGGTGAACTTAAACTTGTTAGCAAACATGCTTCTATGGTTACCACTCAAGTAGAACAAGTACTTAAGGCTCAAAAAGAAGTGCTTGATGAAATCAATAGTAAGAAAAATGATTATGCTGTTAGAGTGGCTACTAGAACTGGTAGAATGACTCTGGAACCTTTGTATCTTGAAGGCCACCCTAAGAGAATCGAGCAAGATTCTCTAAGAAATAATATTGATGTTCCTAGTTCTTCTAAAAAGAAGAAGAAGAAAAATGATAGAACTGTGCAAACTTCTAGTGAACCCATTGCTGAACCACCTGATAATCCAAATGATATATCTATGTCTGATGCTGAAACACAATCTGGTAATGAACATGAACCTAGTAAAAATATTAATGATGATGTTCATGATGTTGCTCAACCTAGTAATGATAATGATGTAGAAATTGAACCTGTTGTTGATCTTGATAACCCACAATCAAAGAATCAACGTTATGATAAGAAAGACTTTGTTGCTAGGAAACATGGTAAAGAAAGGGAACCTTGGGTTCAGAAACCCATGCCTTTTCCTCCGAAACCATCCGAGAAAAAGGATGATGAGGATTTTGAGCGCTTTGCTGAAATGATTAGGCCTATCTTTTTGCGTATGAGATTAACTAATGTGCTCAAAACAAATCCTTATGCTAAATATATGAAGGATATCATTACTAATAAAAGAAAGATAGCGGAAGCTGAGATTTCCACCATGCTTGCTAATTATACTTTTAAGGGTGGAATACCAAAGAAACTTGGAGACCCCGGAGTACCTACTATACCTTGCTCCATTAAAAGAAATTATATTAAAACTGCTTTATGTGATCTTGTTGCCAGTGTTAGTGTTATGCCTCTCTCTTTATATCGTAGACTTGACTTGAATAAGCTGACACCTACCGAAATATCTTTGCAAATGGCTAATAAATCAACTGCTATACCTGTCGGTATTTGTGAGGATGTGCCTGTTGTGGTTGCAAACGTTACTATTTTAACAGACTTTGTTATTATTGATATTCCCGAGGATGATAGTATGTCTATTATTCTTGGAAGACCTTTTCTTAATACTGCAGGGGCTGTTATTGATTGCAACAAAGGCAATGTCACTTTTCATGTTAATGGTAATGAGCATACGGTACACTTTCCGAGGAAACAACCTCAAGTTCATAGTATCAACTCTATTGGAAAAATTCCATCGATTGTATTTGGAGGTTTTGAATTTCCTCTTCCTACTGTCAAAAAGAAATATGATATTCTTATTATTGGGGATGTGCATATCCCCGTTGAGGTAACTTAGTATTATTCGAAATTTCTCCGGTTTCGTGATTATCGGAATGAGTTTGTTAACAAGACTTGATCAACCTTGTTAGTGGATTCTTTTTGATGAGCATGAGATGGATGAAACTAGAAGCACAACTTTCTATACCCTCTCTATATTTTCTGTTAATTAGTAGAAATAAAGTAAAAATAGTTTTTTCTGTCTGTTTCCTGACTTATCCGTGCAATATAAAAATATCCCAAAAATAAAAGTCCTCAGAATGACATGCCAATTTAATATGATTTTTTCGGGAATATTTGAGGATTTACTGTGCAAAAATTACCGCGGGAGGAGCTGCCACCTGGCCACGAGGGTGGTGGGCGCCCCCCCTGCCTCGTGGGCCCATGATGGCCCTCCTCCACTTATCCCAGCACCCATCTTCTTCCTCTATCTCACACAAACCTGAAAAAACCAACTCAAGCACGAGTTCTAGCCACTTTTGCTGTGATTTTGGATCTTCTTGCTCAAAGCACCTCTCGCAAAACTGCTTGGGGAGATTGTTCCTTGGTATGTGACTCCTCCATTGGTCCAATTAGTTTTTGTTCTAGTTCTTTATTCTTTGCAAATTTGTGCTGCATAGGTAACCATGTTCTTGAGCTTGCATGTCAAATTTTATATGGTTCTAAGTAGTTTTAATGCTTGATATAGGCTCTGGGCACTTGTAGGAGTAGTTGCTATCAGTTTATTGAAGTTGGTTCACTTTTGTTTGAAGTTACTAAATTTTTTAGATTGTTTCAGAAAAATAATGATTAGATTTTTGAGGGGCTCATCGAGCCAAAGCTCGAAGGAAAAGGCACCGAAGCCTAAGTATAATTTGCCGCGCACCGCGGAGATTCGGGTGTGTGAATGGCCTTCTAAAGATTTCTTGAGAGCAGCCGGTATCTATGAAGATTTTCATGAATTGGCTCACAATGCAGGCCTCACTGCCTTCCTCCATGACCAATGCGATCAGTATCTCTTACTCACAAATACTTTTGTGTAAAACTTTCATTTTCACTCTAGGAACTCACCACCTACGGTGGAGTTTCATTTATATGATGAGCATAAGGAGATGTCACTTTATGATTTCCGTCGGATTTGTATAATCCCTTTTGAGGGCAAGACAGAAGAACCACATCATGATGATGTGGCTGGGTTTATTGATACTATCACTATAGGAGAAACTAGAAAGGTTTCCGATGCACGAATCACTAGCATACATTTTCCTGTTTTACATTACTTTGCATTATTTGCTAGTCGTTGTTTAGTTGGACGCGGAAACAGTGGAAACCTAAATATCCCTGATATAATTATTCTGCACCACGGTTTATACAGTGATAACACTTTTAGTATGGGCAGTATTATTGCTAGACGGTTAAGTATGGACCATACTAAGGGTCCCATCTTTGGAGGCATCTATGCCACACGCCTAGCTGCACATTTTAACATATCTATTAGGCATGCTGAGAAGAAAGAAAAGGTGCTGCCCCGTGTTTATCTAGATCATAAAAGTTTGGTGGCACATGATTTTATTGTTAAGAATAGGGCAGGAGAGCTTAAGTATCAATTGTTCTTTAACAAACATCATCCTGAGACTATTACCCTGCCTGCTCCTTCTTTGTTTAATTTTGTAGGACCCTACCTCGTTACGTGGGCTGCCGTCCAAGCTTACAAGAATCCTGCACCAGCCCCGGAACAGGAACCACGAGATGAACCTCCACGACAATCTGTTTATTCTTGGGATCCAGAGATGACTGTCAGCCAGTGGCAGTCAGAGTCTTCTTCTTCATCACAGTATGATCCCAACTATTCTTCCTCATCACAGTACAACCCAAACAACTATTATTATGGATATCCGCATGGCCAGCCGTGGCCATAGACCAACTTAGGCCAAAAGCCTAAGCTTGGGGGAGTACATATTTCTCACCGACATTACATTTATGTTCACACACACTTATTGCTAGATGTCGGTGCTCATACTTTTTCACTGTAATATCCATGCTAGTTTATTTTATTTTTCCCGTTTTCTTCTTGTGTGTTTGTTAAACCTTAAGAAAGAAATAGTAGTAGTTTATTTTTCTGTTGTAGTAGTAATAATTAAAAAGAAAACCCAAAAATATTTCCCGTTCTTCTTTTGCTTGTTGGGAGCTTTCCCGTGTAAATAGTTTTATTTCTTTTCTTTTCTTTGGGGGTCGGTAGGAGAAGAGCATAATTAAATTATTGAAGTGGCTCTTATATGCATTATTGTTGATTTAACCGAGAGCCCATATTGCCTTGTCTTCTCCTGTTTATTGAATGCTTGCAGATCCCAGCTTAGTCCAAGGCACGTACACTCTTACTATTATTCACATCGTTCGGTCGCGCAAGTGAAAGGCAATTATGATGATATATGATGGACTGACTGAGATGAGAAAAGCTGGTATGAACTCGACCTCTTTTGTTGTTGTAAATATGATGAGTCCCTCGTTCTTGATTCAGCTTATTATGAATAAACATGTTTGCAATGACAATTAGAGATCATAGTTGCTTGTGCCATGCTTGATTAGCTATGAGTTATAATGATTTACCTTGTGTGCCAACATGCTATTGAGATGATTATGATGTGGTATGATGGGGTGGTATCCTCCTTTGAATGATTTAAGTGACTTGACTTGGCACATGTTCACGCATGTAGTTGAAACAAAATCAACATAGCCTTCACGATATTTATGTTCATGGTGGATTATATCCTACTCATGCTTGCATCCAATGTTTATTAATTTTAATGCATGTACATGGTTGTTGTCGCTCTCTAGTTGTTCGCTTCCCAGTCTTTTGCTAGCCTTCACCTGTACTAAGCGGGAATACTGCTTGTGCATCCAATCCCTTAAACCCCAAAGTTATTCCAGATGAGTCCACTGTACCTTCCTATATGCGGTATCTATCTGCCGTTCCAAGTAAATTCGTATGTGCCAAACTCTAAACCTTCAAATAATCATTCTGTTTTGTATGCTCGAATAGCTCATGTATCAACCAAGGCTGTCCTTATCTTCCGTGTTAGGTGGGTTATTCGCAAGAGGAGTGGACTCCGCTCCTCACTCACGGGAAAATGGCTCGTCACCGAGATGCCCAGTCCCATGCTTTATGCAAACTAAATCAAAATTAATTGCAAACAAAACTCCCCCTGGGACCTGATGTATGTTGGAGGCACTCGTTGTTTCGAGCAAGCCATGGGTTGATGCTTGTTGGTGGTGGGGGAGTATAAACTTTACCATTCTATTTGGGAACCGCCTATAATGTGTTTAGCATGGAAGATATTGCCATCTCTTAGTTGTTACGTTGACAATGAAAGTATACCGCTCAAAATACACTTTATCTCTATTTCGAAACCGAGCTCTGGCACCTCTACAAATCCCTGCTTCCCTCTGCGAAGGGCCTATCTATTTACTTTTATGTTGGGTCATCACCCTCTTATTAAAAAGCACTAGCTGGAGAGCACATCCGTCATTTGCATTCATCACTGTTAATTTATATTGGGTATGACTATGATTGGATCTCTTTTACCATGAATTACAATGTCTAGTCAGTCCTTGATCTTTAAAGATGCTCTACATTTATATTTTGCGGTCTCAGAAAGGGCTAGCGAGATACCATCTTGTTATATCATATTGTGGTTGTTTTGAGAAAGTGTTGTCATCTGAGATTTATTATTATTATGACTTGCTAGTTGATTATGCTATTGATACGAGTAATTATGAGACCTGAGAATTATTGCAAATGTGGTTAGTTATGATCTATGCTGAAAACTTGAATGCTGGCTTGACATAGTTACAACAACAAGAGCAAACAGAGTTTGTAAAAGTTTTTCTTTCTTTCTTTCTTTCAGTTTGTCAACTGAATTGCTTGAGGACAAGCAAGGGTTTAAGCTTGGGGGAGTTGATACGTCTCCGTCCTATCTACTTTTCCAAACACTTTTGCCCTCGTTTTGGACTCCAACTTGTATGATTTGAATGGAACTAACCCGGATTGACGTTGTTTTCAGCAGAATTGCCATGGTGTTGTTTTATGTGCAGAAAATAAATATTCTCGGAATGACCTGAAACTCCACGGAACATCTTAGAAAAAACAATAAAAAATCCTCGCCAAAGATGAAGACCAGGGGGCCCACACCCTTCTCACGAGGGCGCGCCCCCTACCTCGTGGGCCCCCTGGAAACCCTCCGACGCCAACTCCAACTCTATATATTTGCTTTCAGAGAGAAAAAATCAGAGAGAAGAAATCATCGCGTTTTACGATACGGAGCCGCCGCCAAGCCCTAAAACCTCTCGGGAGGGCTGATCTGGAGTCCGTTCGGGGCTCCGGAGAGGGGGATTCGTCGCCGTCATCATCATCAACCATCCTCCATCACCAATTTCATGATGCTCACCGCCGTGCGTGAGTAGTTTCATCGTAGGCTTGCTGGACGGTGATGGGTTGGATGAGATTTATCATGTAATCGAGTTAGTTTTGTTAGGGTTTGATCCCTAGTATCCACTATGTTCTGAGATTGATGTTGCTATGACTTTGCTATGCTTAATGCTTGTCACTAGGGCCCGAGTGCCATGATTTCAGATCTGAACCTATTATGTTTTCATTAATATATGTGAGTTCTTGATCCTATCTTGCAAGTCTATAGTCACCTACTATGTGTTATGATCCGGCAACCCCGAAGTGGCAATAATCGGGACCACTCCCGGTGATGACCATAGTTTGAGGAGTTCATGTATTCACTATGTGCTAATGCTTTATTCCGGTTCTCTATTAAAAGGAGGCCTTAATATCCCTTAGTTTCCAATAGGACCCCGCTGCCACGGGAGGGTAGGACAAAAGATGTCATGCAAGTTCTTTTCCATAAGCACGTATGACTATATTCGGAATACATGCCTACATTACATTGATGAATTGGAGCTAGTTCTCTGTCACCCTATGTTATGACTGTTACATGATGAACCGCATCAGGCATAATTATCCATCACTGATCCGGTGCCTACGAGTTTTCCATGTACTGGTTCTCACTTATTTACTTTCCGCTGCTACTATTACAAACACTACAAAATACCAAAAACATTACTTTTGCTGTCTTTACTTTTGTTGCCGCTACCGCCACTATCATATTACTTTGCTACTAAACACCTTGCTACAGATACCAAGTTTCCATGTGTGGTTGAATTGACAGCTCAGCTGCTAATACTTGAGAATATTCTTTGGCTCCCCTTGTGTCGAATCAATAAATTTGGGTTGAATACTCTACCCTCGAAAGCTGTTGCGAGCCCCTATACTTGTGGGTTATCAATCTACGATCCATATACTACTTGTATCACCATCTCTTCGTCGAACTAGTGCACCTATACAATTTACCATTGTATTGGGTGTGTTGGGGACATAAGAGACTCCTTTTTATTTGGTTGCAGGGTTGCTTGAGAGAGACCATCTTGATCCTACGCCTCCTATGGATTGATAAACCTTAGGTCATCCACTTGAGGGAAATTTGCTACTGTCCTACAAACCTCTGGACTTGGAGGCCCAACAACGTCTACAAGAAGAAGGTTGTGTAGTAGACATCAGTGCACCATGGCTTAGTCCAGCGCTTATTTGGTGGAGGGGTCAGTGATTTGAGTGGATGGTGTCGCACTCGCGCCGGCGGTCGGGGGATGTGGGATGTGGAAGGAGGAGGAGGATGGGGGTCGGGTGTGGATTACCTGCCTGGATAGGCGAGGCTGAGCAGTGTGAAGGAGGGTCACCGGCGAGGAGGCGGCAACGCTACAAGCAAGGAGTGAAGGTTTCAACTTGGAAAGGAAGGCGTAAACAGGGGAAATGTGGCTTTTGTAAGGGGGAGGGGGCGGGGAGGTAGATATTTTCACGGAAGCCGAAAATTTGGAATCGCTTCAGCCAAAAAACTGGCGCGCAAAGTGTCATCAAACACGGTTCGAAGATATTTTGTGTTGCATCTCACACAGTTGGTTATAATAAACTGTGTGGGATCTACTTGATTTTTCATCTTGATTTGAATTACATAATGGGGTCACAACGCCCATGGACGGTGTTTCAATTGCTAGAACTTTTATCTGCAGTGAACATGCAACTATAGGTGTGTCATCAAAAAAATTGGAATTATTCAAGGTTCGTTTGGGAATTTTTATGCATTAAGTGAGTTTTCAATGCATTTATGTGCATAATTCAAAGTTAAACTACATGCACATGCTCCAGTACATATAAATTGGTTGAAAAATCAAATAGTGTCCTTGGGTGCATGCTTAGGTCCCATGCAAGAAATGGGAATAAATGTCAAACACCCTGCCACCGTCACTTGGCCGCAAACATTGAGATGCCTGGCTTTTAAATTCTAGTAAATCAAAAACTCGTCTGAAATTCATGAAACTTGGAATGCTATCATGGAGCGGAATCAACATGTCGTGGTAAAATTTTTGTCCCATTTGGGGTAGGTTTGGGTATATGCTTCTCACAAACCGGAGCTTCTCACAACAAGCATGATGGTTTTTGGTTGGGTACTCCCCACCTTTGGGGACGAAAAGATATCCATTTCCTCTTACTGCTTTTAATTTTTTTTCTCGTGTCAACATAGAACAACCGGAGTGTTGTGTGAATTTTTGTGATTTTTCAGGGTCCGTTTGGATATTTTTATGCATTATCTGAGTTTTCAATGCATTTATGTGCATAATTCAAATTTGAAATACATGTGCATGCTCCAGTGCATGTAAATTGGTTGAAAAATCAAATATGTGTCCTTGGGTGCATGCTTAGGTCCCATGCAAGAAATGGGAATAAATTTCAAACACCAGGGCACCATTGATTGCCGGCAAAACATTGAGATGCCTGGTTTTTAAATTCTAGTAAATCCAAAACTTGTCTGAAATTCATGAAACTTGGCATGCTATCATGGAGCGGCATCAACATGCCGTGGTAAAATTTTTGTCCCATTTGGGGCAGGTTTGGGAATATGCTTCTCACAAACCGGAGCTTCTCACAACAAGCATGATGGTTTTCGGTAGGTGCTACGTCTTGAGCTTGCGTTGGTTATCCCTGAAGAGGAAGGGATGATGCAGCAGAGTTGCGTAAGTATTTCCCTCAGTTTTTGAGAACCAAGGTATCAATCCAGTAGGAGGCCACGCTCAAGTCCCTCGTACCTGCACAAAATGATAGCTACTCGCAACCAACGCGATTAGGGGTTGTTAATCCCTTCATGGTCACTTACGAGAGTGAGATCTGATAGATATAATATTTTTGGTATTTTTGGTATAAAGATGCAAAGTAAAAAGTAAAAGCAAAGTAAAAAAAGCAAAGCAAGATTAAAGTGATGGAGATTGATATGATGAGAATAGACCCGGGGGCCATAGGTTTCACTAGTGGCTTCTCTCAAGAGCATAAGTATTCTACGGTGGGTGAACAAATTACTGTTGAGCAATTGACAGAATTGAGGATAGTTATGAGAATATCTAGGCATGATCATGTATATAGGCATCACATCCGTGACAAGTAGATCGAAACAATTCTGCATCTACTACTATTACTCCACTCATCGACGGCTATCCAGCATGCATCTAGAGTATTGAGTTAAAAACAGAGTAATGTCTTAAGCAAGATGACATGATGTAGAGAGATAAATTCATGCAATATGAAATAAACCCCATCTTGTTATCCTCGATGGCAATGATACAATACGTGCCTTGCTGCCCCTTCTGTCACTGGGTATGGACACTTCAAGATCGAACCCAAAGCTAAGCACTTCTCCCATGGCAAGAACTACCAATCTAGTTGGCCAAACCAAACGGATAATTCGAAGAGACTTGCAAAGATAACCAATCATACATAAAAGAATTCAGAGAAGATTCAAATATTATTCATAGATAGACTTGATCATAAACCCACAATTCATTGGTCTCAACAAGCACACCGCAAAAAGAAGATTACATCGAATAGATCTCCACAAGAGAGGGGGAGAACTTTGTATTGAGATTCAAAGAGAGAGAAGAAGCCATCTAGCTACTAACTATGGACCCGAAGGTCTGAGGTAAACTACTCACACTTCATCGGAGAGGCTATGATGATGTAGAAGCCCTCCGTGATGACGGCCCTCTCCGGCGGAGCTCCGGAACAGGCCCCAAGATGGGATATCATGGATACAGAAAGTTGCGGCGGTGGAATTAGGTTTTTGGCTCCTGTTCTGATCGTTTGGGGGTACGTAGGTATATATAGGAGGAAGGAGTATGTTGGTGGAGCACCGAGGGGGCCACAAGGCAGGGGGCGCGCCCTAGGGGGGGCGCCCCCCACCCCCGTGACCTCCTCTTTGACCCCCTGGAGTAGGGTCCAAGTCTCCTGGATCACGTTCGGTGAGAAAATCACGTTCCCGAAGATTTTATTCCGTCTGGATTCCGTTTGTTATTCTATTTCTCCGAAACACTGAAATAGGCAAAAAAAAACAGCAATTCTGGGTTGGGCCTCCGATTAATAGGTTAGTCCCAAAAATAATATAAAAGTGGAAAATAAAGCCCAATATAGTCCAAAACAGTAGATAATATAGCATGGAGCAATCAAACAACAGGAGTGTTGTGTGAATTTTTGTGAATTTTTGAGGTTCGTTTGGATATTTTTATGCATTATCTGAGTTTTCAATTCATTTATGTGCATAATTCAAATTTGAACTACATGTGCATGCTCCAGTGCATATAAATTGGTTGAAAAATCAAATATGTGTCCTTAGGTGCATTCTTAGGTCCCATGCAAGAAATGGGAATGAATTTCAAACAACAGTGCACCGTTGATTGCCGGCAAAACATTGAGATGCCTGGTTTTTAAATTCTAGTAAATTCAAAACTCGTCTGAAATTCATGAAACTTGGCATGCTATCATGGAGCGGCATCAACAAGCCATGGTAAATTTTTTGTCCCATTTGAGGCGGGTTTGGGTATATGCTTATCACAGACCGGAGCTTCTCACAACAAGCATGATGGTTTTCGGTAGGGAAAGCCCCATCTTTGGGGACGGAACGATATCCATTGCCTCTTATTGCTTTCAAATTGTTTTCTCGTGTCAACATAGAACAAAAGGAGTGTTGTGTGATTTTTTGTGATTTTTCGGGGTTCGTTTAGACATTTTTATGCATTATCCGAGTTTTCCATGAATTTATGTGCATAATTCAAATTTGAACTACATGCGCATACTCCAGTGCATATAAATTGGTTGAAAAATAAAATATGTGTCCTTGGGTGCATGCTTAGGTCCCATGCAAGAAATGGGAATGAATTTCAAACACCAGGGCACCGTTGATTGCCGGCAAAACGTTGAGATACTTTCTTTTTAAATTCTAGTAAATCTAAAACTCGTCTAAAATTCAGGAAACTTGGCATGCTATCATGGAAGGGCACCCGACATGCTGTGGTATTTTTCGTGTCCATTTTGAGAGAAGGTGCACTCGAATAATGACAGCCAACAAAGTCATTTTGAAAAAATAGCTGCCACTTTAATATCTCAAACATTTGTATAATTCAAACCGTGTGCGTTCAGTTAACCATTCACGCGACGCCATGTGTCTTGGTTTTAATGGCTATAGGAGGTGTCGTGTGGACAGCCGCTTGACTGAACGGGAGGCGTGTGAGCGCAGTCCGGTGCGTAGGCTCACCGGGAAGCGTACAAGTGGTTCAACACAGGATGTGTGCATCTCTTCAACGCAAACATTTCAGATTACGGTATGCAAATTAAAGCCAGACTTCGGCGCTAAGCCAGGAGACACTGCGATTTGTCAAAATATGGAGCTAAAAATTAATAGTTCTCACTAGGATTAAGCATAGATTTCATTCATACTAGAGATTAAGCAGTCGTTCTCACCGGGAAGCGAGACAGCCCTGGACTGCCACCCGCCTCAGTCCCACTGGTCTATATTAATGGCGCCGGCGAGCAGCCGCACCCCCCATCCTCGCCACACACACAACTCCTCTCTCTCCGCCTGCATCCTCGACGCCGGTCTGAGTCCTCAAAGCCGTCAGTGTATGAGGAAGCCGCCGAAGCGCCCCTTCGGAGGGAGTGGCGACGCCGGGGCACTGGAGCACGGCGTGAATATGGAGACAGAGATTTCCTTCCCCGCCGATGAGGTGGAGAACGAGGCTGCCAACAAGCGGAGGCGGGTCGAGAAAGAACCGCAAGCAACTCCAGCAGGCCTAGACTTCATCAACAACCTCCTTGATGATATGTTGATAGTCATCATTTCCCTCCTCCCAATCAAATATCGGGCGAGGATAGTCGCCCTTTCCCGATGGTGGCGCACCCTATGGGTCCGCACCCCTGTCGACCTCCTCGACGCCCACTAGCTCTGCCATGGCTATCGCCAAAGCTTGGATGCGTTCTCCCAGATCCTCAGCAGTCACGATGACCCAATCAAAGTCCTTACCGCGGGCAAGTTCCGTTCCAATGGCAAGGAACGAGCCAAGCTTGACGAGTGGTTCCGATCCCGCGCCATAGATCAGCTCGAGAAGCTAAGTTATAATGATGGGCATATGCGCTTGCTGCCAACGTCCGCGCTCCGCTTCGCGCCCACACTGCGCCTCGCCAAGTTCATGAACTGCCACTCCCCCTCCCTTAATGACGCGCCCGCTCTTTTTCTACCACGACTGAAGCACCTCGAGATCATCGCCGTCCGCATCCCAAAGGATGACATGGAGCGCTTGCTTCCCGGTTGTACTCACTACAAAAAAATACACTTCTGTGATGATACGTGTTTGTCACAGCAGGTCACGTTTTTTGTCATGCATGTACATCCATGATGACTTTATGACAAAATCAAGATAGTCATACCTGTGCTGTTGTAGAAGTGTTCCATCACATACCCAAAATTATCATCACAGAAGTGTCCACTTCCTTGATGACAAATCATGCGTCATGGAAGTGCTTTCATCAAGGGTGACCGACACGTGGCATCCACTATAACGAAACGCTGTTAAGCTACCGGGTCTGGTTTTGGATCCGGTAACCCGCTAACAGCCGGGACCAATGAGGATTTTCCATGTGTAAAATTCTCATTTGCCGGAGGAAACACGTGTTGGCTCACCGTTGGGACAGATGTCATCCATTCATTGAACAGGAGACGCCTATGATAGGTCGACACGTGGCACGGCCCAACAGTGGCCCATTCCGATGCAAAAGGCTGGCCTAGTAAAAATTAGCAGGCCGACCGATATAAGGCCTACTTGTGTCAGGTCCATTTAAGCCCACGGCCCATATGAGATGTGCTAATTCGTCCCATCAACGGCCCTTTAAAGATTTGACACCATTGCAGCCCATCGTCAGTTTGAGCCCGTTAATAGCCCGCTATATATTTGGGCTCAATATTGGCCCGATGTGATTTCGGCCTATTAACGGCCCATTCAAGGGATGGGCCAATTTTCAGGATGTACATCTTTCGGCCTTTTAGCAACCCATTTAAGTGTTTGGGCCAATTTCCGGCCTGGTGTGTCTTTCAGCCTGTTGATGGCCCATAAATGAGTTGGGCCATTTGTAGTCGGACCTTAGTTTTGGCCTTTTAGTGACCCATTTAAGTGTTGGGCCAATTCTCGGCCCGATGTGTCTTTCAGCCTGATGATGGCCCATAAATGATTTGGGCCATTTGTAGTCGGACCTGAGTTTTGGCCTTTTAACGGCCCATGCTCTTCATGGTCCAATACCATCCCGGTTTCTCTTTCGGCCTACTAAAGGCCCACAACATAGTTGGGCCATTTACAGTATGACCTGACTTTCGGCCTCTTAGCGGCCCATGCTCTTCATGGTCCAATACGAGCCCGCTGTCTCTTTCGGCCTGCTAAAGGCCCACAGTATAGTTGGGCCATCTGTAGCCCGACCTTAGTAACGGCCTGTTAACGGCCCGTGAAATCAAATGGGCCCACCTGTTGCCTGCTTCGATGTCGGCATATTAACAACCTGGGAGGTAAGAGGGCCGACCATTAAATTTCGGCCTGGTAACGGCCCATTAACTTAATGGGCCCACTAAAGTTCGTACATATCTTTAGGCCCAATTAGATAATAGCCCATTACGACGAGCAATTATGCACAGGACCAAAACCGATCAAGCAAAGGGCATACAGGGAAAAACGTTGCACATCCAGCTTATATTACATGAAATTACATCCACTTGGCAATCAAAGATTGATGCCAGTGCAAATAAATGAACAGAACCTAATGATCTACAACGTCACAATTTGCAACCTCAGCGCGGATGACGCCCATAAGCATGTGGGCAAGTTCTTCTTGCCTTTCTACATTGTCTATGCAAACATTGATCAGTTGTTGTTGCACACGAATGTGCAGCTCTGATTCCTCCACCATTTCCATCATTGCTTCAGCCATTAATTGGTTCACAAACATACATTTTTCCATTGCATTTGAGAAGAGGAAACTGAACAGATTCAGATGGCGATTTTGGCAGGCTTGTATTATTGATAGTGGAGAGTGTCTCGACCACTGCACCATAACATAAATTAGGTGGGGAACCGAACAGATTAATCATGAGTTATTGCCATATTACCTAGCCTAGATTTATTAGAAAGAAACAATGGGGTTGCCTTGCTGTTTTTAGAGTTTGTCTTCTTATCTTCAGCACCCTACACCAAATTAACACACTAGCATTGCGATCATTGGCCATGTCAGATAATAGGAAAGCAACATTGACACAAGGAACGTTTGGGCAACCAGACCACACCAGCCTACACCAAATTAACACAATATGGCACATCTATCATCAGCCAGGTAAGGTAATACGAAAGCAACATTGACACAATGAATGAATGGGCAACCAGAGCAGCACTACAATTCAGTAATGTGTATGATATGAGATAGTACACTCATGCAGCTCAGTATGAAAAACTACCAGGCAGTTTTCCTTACAAAAATCAACATTGTCGCCTTTAACATTTTGCTACAACTGAATTTTGATCAGATAAAGGTTGGATTCACACTAATTAACAAAATACATGTTGATGTAAAAATATAGGGATATACAACAAGTACTTACATCAGCATTGGAGCACAGAGAATTCCCGTAAGATACTTTCCTCGAATACGATCCCAGTACAGAAAGTCTTCTATCCTTTAAGCTTATTTTCTAAAAGAGAGATGGGTAAGAAACATGTAGAAAATATGATCAGAATGCTATAAAATTTCATGATGCGAGGATACGCACACGCTTCTTAGAATGGAGTTGACATATTCTTGCTGGACTGGAGCAGACTAGTTCTTTGGCCAATAGAATCTGCTTATTATCAGTGGGAGACGGGTTTCTCCGTGATGGAGCAGTGTCTATGAAGACTGGAGTTGGTTTATTATCTCCTGGCATTTGGATTTGCAAAGACCTGGTTTGTAACCCTTCAGATTCTAACATAGTCGTCTTCCCTTTGCATGCTTTATATAGAAGAATGGTGCTTCAATTATAAAACATGCTACAACAGATATGGAATAAGTACTGAAGAATAGAAAGGCCTGACATATTGACATGTATTCCCTCCATCCAGAAATAAATGGATGGGTCTAGGCGTATTTCAGTTCTAGATACATCCAGTTTTATCCATTTCTGCGATGTAATCCAGACGGAGGGAGTATGATGTAAGAGCTAGGGATACGACAAGACAACAGTGTAAAAAACACTACTCGAATGTAAAACCGTATGCTAGCGGAATACATTACAAAAAAACACTAAGGCAACATATGCGTGTATGATTGGGAAACTAAGATGGTATTGCAAGACACCACGAGAACAACACTTCAATGTAAAAAAAAGAACATGGTATGGTAGACAGATGAAGTACATACTGATGAATAACAATGCATAAGATATTGAGAAGCATGATGTCCAAACTAAGCAGATGGCATTGCGATAGAGTAGAATGATAGTACTTGAATTTGAAAACATGTTATCATTAATGGAATAGGTACTGAAAAACAGGAAAGCATGCCATATTTACATGCATGATCAGCAGGCGAAGCACAAGGCATTGCAACAGAGTAGATGCACTCCAGGACATTATATGCATGTTGTACCCATATCAAGGGCCAAGTTAGAGCAAGGACCATATGGGGTGAATATGATTCATCATCTTTCCGCAAGTTTTGTGAAGAACTGCCTTTACATGTTCCATCATATTGGGTATCATTGGCGTCAAGTTTGTTGGCCGTTACATTTCTCTGTGAGGTTCTTGTGGATAAATCAGTGTGTGCAATTATATCTGACATGCATGGAAGACAACTAATAGTTAGATTTATGTAATGAGTGCCTGTAGGAGACGACCTAAATAGTAGGACTGGGGTTAACTAGCAGCAACAGGTCTCAAAAACTAAAGGGAGAACACAGATGAAAGCTACAAAATATGTATTATTTGTACTCGAGATTAACTAGATGGCACGCAAAAGTATTAAGGAACAACATAGGTTATACTAGAAGTGGTATAATACTATAATCACCAGCCCGTGGGATAACATTGGCTAATGGATGATAACTATGGAACAACGTTATATAAAGAACAAGTCTCTTAGCTGAACTATGGAACAACGTTAACTCCTGAACAAGACCCGTAAGAGATCATGATGAATATACAGTGAAATGTGATAATCTATTTTCAATGCTTAGATGAATAACAAAGCCATAAATGTTGCACACAAGTAAGGTGAGGGTACAACCTATCTGACCGACATCCATAGGAGTGAGCACCATGTGCTGACTTGTTGATGGCCCTGCAGTTGTTGTGGCTGTCCATGTCGGGCACGCACATTCGATGCAGGGAACTGTTGAGTGGGGACTATAGCTCCCTTCTGGTGCATGCTTCCCTTGTTGGAGCAGCTGCGGTGAGTCGGAAGACGGTGTGGCTGAAGATGCAGAAAACGCATAATGTTAAGAATGACACATCTCTCTGATCTGAAGAAATACCCTAAGAGATCAACAACAAGGTACGAGAGTGGTCACATGTTTGTTGACTGAAGACTAAATTGGGGTCACACGATTTTATTTTGGTATTGTCCGATCTACGCCGGATGGCTTGATGGCCGTCTTGTGCCTCCCGGCTGGCACTGTTCGGAATCTTCCCTGAAGAGCCAGCGACCACTAGCAGAGCCAGCCTGCCTCCGCCGTCCGTGGCCCTGACCAAAACTCTGCTCCCCGCTGCACTGCCGTGGTTGCGCTGCCCCGGGCTAATCCACAAAGACTCGCCGTCATCCAGATCCGGCGGCGGCAGTACCTTCAACCCACGCAACTCTAAGATAGCCATCTAAGCGCTACTTCCGCGGTGAACTTGCGCTGCAACACCCTTACGTTAGACACCAGCCAACCGGCAGCCTAGGAGCTCCGCCGGCTCGAGGGGTGTTGCTTCCCATTGGGAATCGATTGGCCCAGAATAAAAATTGAGACAACTGACGCCTAAATAAAGTGATTTGAGATGAGGGTGCGACCTATCTGGCGGCCCGGTGAAGTAGGCAGCTCCAGCTGCCTAGTCGGTGAGGCCGGCGCGGTTGCGGTGGCCACCGGCGACGGAGAAGTAGAGATGTCGCGATGGTCGACGGCTACGGGGAAGTAGCACCAGGGCTCTGGACGGGTCCAAAGTTGGAGCCTCTCCAGCGTCGTGAACAACGGCGGGGGTGAATCGGCTCCGATACGGTTCACGCAGCCGTCATCGAGGCAGCTCCGATACCATGGAGTAAGAGGCACACGGCCCAGTGCACGACGGCAAATGGACAATGTCTCCGGGATTAGAGAGGAGGGCGGCTGTGAATTTGGTGCGATGGAGGCGCCATGGAGGAGGGGCTGAGGTTTCGCGGCTCGGGAGAAGGGAGCTTCCGGGGAGAAGGTGATTTGGCGTCCACGAGGTATGAATGGGGAATTGGGAGGGGAACCATGTCTTACGGACGCATTTGTCTAAAATGTGGTGGGGAGTTACAGTTCTACCCTTGCCTTTAGGCTTCTCGGCTTGGGTCTGTGTACTGAGGGTCGGGGATAGTAGAGTAACTTTGCTTCTCCCAAATAGTGGGCGCGAGCGATTTCGGGCGAGGAGGGCGTGTTTTGAAATATACTGGGCGTGAACAATTTTGGGCGTGTTTTGAAATATAGTGGGCGCAAGTGATTTCGGGCGAGGAGGGCGTGTTTTGAAATATAGTGGGCGCGAGCGATTTCAGGCGAGGAGAGCGTGTTTTGAAATAGTGGGCGCGAGCTATTTCGGGCGAGGAGAGGGTGTTTTGCCGACCATGGTTTATGAATTATTCGGCACATGTCATTTCGGCCGAGGAGAAGGCGTGCTTGGATGAAGTTACGAACCTACCCTCGATGTACAACGGGCCAATTGATGCGTGTCCCACATAGGCCAATAATTTCGTGTCTCCCATTTATTTGCTCGGGCGAATTCCACTGAGCAGAGGGTGTTTAACGGTTCGTTCAAATTTTGGGAGAACGAGCATCCACATCTACCTTACCAAGTCGATTCAGATCAAATTTTGAAATATTAGCTTGCCACTTCTTTTTTAGATGGAGAGATGATGCTCGGGAGTAATGTGTTTTTACATGCTCGTTTCTAGCGATTTACTATATGACAAATAGTTGACCCACTCAAAAATGGGAATCAAACCCAAAATTAAATATCTTGATTCAATGAAAAAGCTCATTCACCAGGTCAAAATAGTGAACTAAATCCAAAATTAAACACCTCAATCGAGTAGCATGTGGTACAGTATTATAGTACTCCATGAACATGTTGAGAGTCAAATTAATGAACTTGTTTGATATACGCATATCTCCGTTCATGTGTGGATTGCAGACAACATGTTCTCCAATTTAAATATTTGAATGCAAGTTTATATCGAAACATGGTATATATCAGTCTTTGATGCATAAAATGCGACCTCCCCCTCTCCCGGACTCCTGCTCTCTCTCTCTCCCTCTCTCTCTCTCTCTCCGACAATCTTCAATTCTGTCGCACGCATCCAACACACAAACCTTGTTGGTCCCTCTCCCTCTCTCTCTGTCTCTCCCCCCCTCTCTCTCTTTGTGTGTGTGTGGGGGGGGGATCTTTCTAGTTCGCATGCATATATACTCCATCTATAGGTCTCTCTCACACACTATGTATGATTCTCTAGTCCAAGCTAAAAATCTTGGGTGCACTCACCGTACGCACACAAATTCCTTGGCTCGTTGCCCGTAACTCTCTCACGCACCACTCTATCGTCTCGGAGCTCTTCCCTCTCTCTCAAACTCTCCATCTACTTGGGTCACACATACAGATGCATATCTCACTCGCACTCGATAGACCCTTCTAAAACTTTATCTCTCTCCCTCGTTCTCTCTCCATCTCACACGCACACACACACACACACAATCTCATGTCTAGCCAAGTATGATGGTCTCTCACTCAAATGTAGGCACACATAGTCCCCCCTATATGTATATGACTAGCTAATCCTAGTCTCCATCACAAACATGTGCATGGTCTATCTCGATTTCTCTCGGGGCATCTTTCTATCTCGCACGCACCTCCCTTGATCTCCCACCCATATAAGTCCCCTCACGATCTCGAGGGGATCTCTCTATCGCAAACACACCCTCTCTTCCTCCCCATGCGTCCATGTTCTCCATGTGTCCCTCTCGACCTTTGTTCCTTGTTGGCCAGACCTCTATTGGACATGTGCTATAGAGGTGTCTCTCTCCGTTGCAAATAATCACGCACTAGCTATCTTCGTGTATCTCCTCACCTCGCTTTTCTATCTCGGAGATGCATGCGTGATATGTTTGCATAAGAAATGAAAACACACACTCTCTCTCTAATTTATCGTTTGTTTTCCCTTTCTCTTTCACACACATACTCTTTTTGCACACTCACTCATTATCCTTCACACGCACTTGATCTCTCCCGACTTAGGCCCTCTCTTCGGTCCATAGCATATAGATTTATTGAAAAGTCAAACATCACAAAGTTTGACCATGTACGAGGAGAAAAACATTTACATCTAGAACGGCAAACATACACCATTAGATTCATCATGAGATGTAGTTTCATATGATGTATCTTTGGTATTGTAGACATAAATAACATTTCCGTAAACTTAATCAATGTTTCCAAAGTTCTACTTCTAATTTTTTTACATGCACTGCATTATCGAGCGGATGGAATATCTCTTTCCCCCTCTCAGCTATCTGACGCACCACTCAGCCTTATTGGGGCTCCTCTATCTCTCTCAAACTTTATATCTTCCTGGTTCACACATACACATGTCCCGCTCGCGCTACATATAGATCCATCCAACACTCTCCGCCCTTGTTCTCTCTCTATGTCACACGCGCCCCCTAAGTACCATAATCCCTCACTCCATCATGGGTGCACGCACTCCCCCCTAAGTATGATTATCTCTCACTAGCCATCAGGAACACACGTATTGTCTCCTTCCATCCATACGTCTATCTTGATATCTCCCGGGGTATCTTCTATCACGCACATACCTTGTCACTCGATCTCCCACCCATGTAGTCCCATCACGATCTCCAGGGGATCTCTCTATCACAAACATACACTCTCTCCTCCCCATGTCTGCATTTTCTCCGTACGTCTTTCTCGACCTCTCTCCCTTACTTGTCAGACCCCTATTGGCCACATGCTCGGGGTATTTCTCTCTCGGTTGCAAACAACCACACACTATCTCCTCACCTTGCTTCCGTTGTCAAAGATGCATGTGTGATATGTTTGCATAAGACACACACGCCTTTTATCTACTTTTATCGTGTGTTGTCCATGTCTCTTTCACACACTTTTTTCACTCACTCTTTCTATTTCACACACACACACTCTCACACTCTCTCTCTAGTTACAGACTCTCTCACGTCCATAAGCATATGGATGTTTTGAAAAGTCAAATCTCAGAAAAGTTTGACCAGGTATATGTGGAGAAAAACATTTACATCTAGAACGATCATTAGATCCATCACAACATGTACTTACTTCATACTATCATTTATCTTTGGTAATGTAGATATTAGTAATTTGTTTATAAACTTGGTCAAAATTTCAAAAGTTTGACTTTAAAAAAATGTTGGCACTACATTATCGAACGGAGGGAGTAGCTCTTTCTCTCTCTGCTATCTCTCACGGGCCTCCGCTCTCACTTGAACTCTCTATACCGATGGATTATATGCTCACCGTGTCAGCATATAGCTCTGTATATTGTTTAGTTGACCGGTCAACCAGTCAATATGTTGCCTTGTCAGCTCGTGTTCTCTATCTTCGTGTGATGGCCCATGTGGTAGTGGGTGAAAATAAGGAAACTAGAGGCCCATCTGACACGCAGTGAAATAAAGAAAGTTGAAACAACTCGAGCTAGTACCCCACACACTAGTAAATTGAGGGCGCATTGAGGACACACTTCTTCCGCGTGAAGGACGCACTCGCGCACACCGAGCAGGCCAGCACACAACACAGACCAGCACACGTGTACACCGGCATCGCCGCCGGTTGAGATGGACGGTGAGGCAGCCTACAAGCGGAGGTGGCTCGAGCCAAAACCGCATCCGGTGAGCCTAGACTTCATCAGCAGCCTCCCCGAGGACATGCCGCTCGTCATCATCGGCCTCCTCCCCACCAAATCTGCCATGTGGACCGCCCTGCTCTCCCGGCGATGGCGCCCCCTCTGGTACTGTGTCCCCCTCAGCCTCACCGTTGATAGCCCCCTCTGCGACGGGGATTGCAAACGCATGGCCGCAGTCTCCAAGATCCTTTCATCACACCCTGGGCCAGCTAGACGCCTTGACAGCTGCACGTTCATTACCAATTGCAAGGTCCAAGCCAAGTTCGACGAGTGGTTCTTATCCCCCGCCCTAGATCAGCTCGAGGAGCTCAACTTTGAAGCTGGACGATGTCGCTCTCTACCGCCGTCTGCGCACCACCTCACGCCAACGCTGCGCCGCGCGAGCTTCAGCTCCTGCTTCTTCCCCAGATTAATGTCGCGCCCGCCCTTCTTCTCCCTCAACTCAAGCAGCTCGACCTCTTTGACGTTGGCATCTCGAAGCATGCTATGGAGCACCTGCTCCGCAGCTGTACTGCGCTCGAGTACCTTCGTCTTGAGTAGATCCACAGGTTCATTAGCCTCCACATCGCCTCGACGAATCTCCAATGGATTTTTGTGTCTTGCTGGCCCCGCAACAAGACATCAATTGGGAAGAGATCACTCCATTTGTTCCACGTTATGGTCATTGAGAATGCGCCTTTCCTTGAGAGATTCCTTGTACCTGATCTAGAAGGTCCAACAAAAATCAGGGTCATTGACGCGCCGAAATTGACAGCGTTGGTGTACTTGTCTGCTAAATTCTCCGAACTCTTTATTGGATCTGTAATCGTTCAGGTACAACACTCATCTTCTTCTCCGTTCTTCTTGAAATTCACATTTTTTAATTTCTTCTTGATGTATTTACGACCGTCTTCCAGAAAATGATTCCCACAAGCTTGACCCAGTCTACGCGCACAGTGAAGATCTTGGCAATAAAATCTATCGGCCCCAATCTAGATCAAGTTGTTGGATTCCTTACATGTTTTCCGTGCACGGAGAAGCTACTCATCGAGGTGAAACTTCTTTCCTATTAGTAAACGGTAATAACAACGTAGCTCAATTTTTTCGTAATTTCCCCAAATTACGATGACAAGTGTAGTGTTCAAAATTGCATCTACGCACTGCACCGAAAGAAATGTTTTTAGGATTTTTTATCACGTGATCACCTGCATCATTTTTTGTTGTACTATTATAGTAGCCTAGGCTAGTCATAGTGGAAAGTAACTTAGACTAGTAACTCTATGGTTACCCTAAGAGCAAGTACTACCTCCGTCCTGGTTTACTCTTCCTATTTTGTAGTATCAAAATTTGACCATAGATTTAACTGACAAAATGTTAATGCATGTCACTAAAAATTATATCGTTGAATTCGTATTTGAACATAATTTCGAATGGTATACTTTTTGGTAACATGCATTGGCATTTTCTTAGGTAAACTATGGTCAAAATTTTACATTAAATACGAGGTAGTACAACAGTGGGCTATAACGGCCCTCCACTATGTAGGCCAAAACACGTGCCAAATTCACTTGTGATGCATTTGGCATCGATGCCCCTCCATTGCTCACCTGGTGCCCAATATGGATCACCTACTTTGCTCCGGTGCCAAATTAACTCACGCAATGAAAAAACACTTGCGTGGGAGAGAGAGAGAGAGAGGACCGAGGCAATAAAAAAACACTTGTTTGGGAGAGTGAGAGGCTGGTGTAGTTGGTTTGATTGATTTGTTTATACATGTGGGTCTGTGTGCACAGCGGTGCCAACTCTCTTACATCGCGAGAGCGGTGCCAAAATCTTTTGATTTGACATCGATGCGTATTATGTGGCATACTTTTGAGAAATATGGCATCGGCCACATAGTGGAAGGCAACAAATGCCCAAGCTCTTCAAGGTAAATGAGAGGAAAGAGAAAGAGAGAGAGTGAAAAATATCACTAGCCAGCCAACCCTATTGTATGAGAAAATGATATTGGTACCTCTTGATGACACGACAATCTTATACAACCAGCTGCTCTAATATGTTCTCTTCTTTTGCAGATAAAAAAGACCAGAAAGTGAAAAATGTGCTGCACTATAACAATCTCATCGAATGCCTTGATCTCCATCTTACAGAAATTAATTTGATCGACTACTGAGGCAGCTCATCTGAGATTAAATTGGCCAGGTTCTTTGTTTTGGAGGCAAGTGTGCTCAAAGTAATGAGGTTTGGTGTTCTGTGGCGCAATAATGAATCGCGTGCTAATCACCGCAATCATCTAAGCCTAAATGACAAAGTCTCCACAGAAGCTGAATTTGTTTTTGAAACATCAAGTGGCCAGAGACTCCAAAATTTATTTGCCCATTAGTGACTTGTCAGGGCGGTGTATTTTAGTTCGTATGATAATGCTGCATCCACCTGAAGTAACGAAAGTTCTTACGTAAACTTCCTAGTAATTCCCTCTTCGTAGGCGCAACATTACTCCTAACATTTGTAATTTCAGTTTGAAACTTGTAATATTGTCGTGTCCTATTCCTGCGTTTTCAAAATCCTATGAATCAAAAAGGTCCCGAGTTGGTGATGATGTTGTGCCGGCCATCTTTCACCAATAGCCGTCAGATCTAGATATGATGCATACAAACCAAACTTTTCTCCAGTTTTACAAAAAGATGCACACGCTTGTTCCCTATTTACAAACAACTCCTTGTCTCTCACAATCAGCCTTATCTCCTCCCCACCACATCTAGAAGGCCATGGAAAAATCTGGCGCGATGGCCGTTGCCGACGCCGTCCACCCCCAATCTTAGTGTTCCGTGCAATGCACGGGCATCTACGCACAGTAAATTATGTTGAACACGGCTAGTTGTAAGCAGGCTAGCTCTATAGCCATGATGGTAGTGACTGCAGACGGTGAGGCTGACTATGGTATGCCAAATGCGGTGCCTATACTCAGGTATCATCTCCGACGTAGGGTCTTGTCATTTCACTGTGAGGAGCAACACGTAATAATTTGACCAACGGGTAATACAGTGCTACTAGTACATTGGTAGTACTACTACTAGTACTAGCACCACCGTCTGGATTTAGTAGTACTACCACGTCCATCTAGATTTAGTATTTGACAAGCAATATCTAGTAACGCATGTCACAAAAATGTACTACTCCCTGTGTAAATAAATACATGGTGTATTGTTTTATTCCTATCGGCTAGAGAACTTAATGTCTTTTTGCTAATTAATAGGATTACATGCAATGAACTAAGCATTGCATGTCATGTTTGGTAGTCTCAAGTCATTGAAAGCATGCACGGCCCATATCTCTCATTGGTTGATATGTCATGAAATAAGAAATGAGGAGGGAGTTAATGTACCGTGCCTAAGTGTTTTGGGATTACATAACATTTTTAGTTACATGCATTAACAATTTATTAGTTAAATCAAAGGTCAAAACTTGGCGTAAAATGCAAAGGGGACCAATAAACCAGTAAACATCAAAGTAATCTCGTTTGGCCCCAACTAGAGGTCCGGTGAGATGACTATACTGCACCGGCATGGAGGGGGATGCAGCTTCATTGACTTACTGCACCTGCCTTTGGTTGCATGACACGTGGGCCCAGTAGGTGGCTGGCCCGCCTGTCATACAGCCAAAGGCAGGTGTAGTAGAGGGCCGAGGAGTAGATGGCCAACATGCACGTGAATTCAATGCAGTCTGCACTTCTCATATAAAGGCTCCCCGCTAGTCCAATCTATGAAATCCTACGCACCTACACACCCTAACCAAGGGCAAGAGTGATCACTCCAATCGCAAGATCCGTTGACTAGAAGCTAGACCCATGGACACAATGAGCGCGAGCATCAGCCGGCTATGCCAGATGGTCCACGACGCCAGCCTGCGGCCCGACACCGAGGAACATCTCTAGGTCATCCTTGAGGCCGCCAGGGTGAGAGGCCGCTTGGACGACAACTTCGTCTCCTTGTTCGATAAGGTCCTCCTCGGCTTCCTCGACAAGTTCACCATCGTCAAGAAGCTCGCGGACGACCTTTACGTACGCCTCCAGCCCATGCGCCCAGGCTCTGCGATGCCCGCCACCCTCAACAGCCTCTACGGTGACAACCTCTTCGACGCACCGGTGGCCCTGCGATTTCCCACCATCGTGAAGGAAATATGCCCTAGAGGCAATAATAAAGTTATTACTTATTTCCTTATATCATGATAAATGTTTATTATTCATGCTAGAATTGTATTAACCGGAAACATAATACATGTGTGAATACATAGACAAACAGAGTGTCACTAGTATGCCTCTACTTGACTAGCTCGTTAATCAAAGATGGTTAAGTTTCCTAACCATGAACACTGTGTTGTTATTTGATTAACGAGGTCACATCATTAGTTGAATGATCTGATTGACATGACCCATTTCATTAGCTTAGCACCCGATCGTTTAGTATGTTGCTATTGCTTTCTTCATGACTTATACATGTTCCTATGACTATGAGATTATGCAACTCCCGTTTGCCGGAGGAAGACTTTGGGTGCTACCAAACGTCACAACGTAACTGGGTGATTATAAAGGAGTACTACAGGTGTCTCCAATGGTAGATGTTGGGTTGGCGTATTTCGAGATTAGGATTTGTCACTCCGATTGTCGGAGAGGTATCTCTGGGCCCTCTCGGTAATACACATTACACAAGCCTTGCAAGCATTGCAACTAATGAGTTAGTTGCGGGATGATGTATTACAGAACGAGTAAAGAGACTTGCCGGTAACGAGATTGAACTAGGTATTGGATACCGACGATCGAATCTCGGGCAAGTAACATACCGATGACAAAGGGAACAACGTATGTTGTTATGCGGTCTGACCGATAAAGATCTTCGTAGAATATGTAGGAGCCAATATGGGCATCCAGGTCCCGCTATTGGTTATTGACCGAAGACGTGTCTCGGTCATGTCTACATTGTTCTCGAACCGTAGGGTCCGCACGCTTAACGTTACGATGACAGTTATTATGAGTTTATGCATTTTGATGTACCGAATGTTGTTCGGAGTCCCGGATGTGATCACGGACATGACGAGGAGTCTCGAAATGGCCGAGACATAAAGATTGATATATTGGAAGCCTATGTTTGGACATCGGAAGTGTTCCGGGTGAAATCAGGATTTTACCGGATCACTGGAAGGTTACCGGAACCCCCCGGGAGCCATATGGGCCTTATTGGGCTTTAGTGGAAAGGTGAAAGGGGCTGCCCATAGTGGGCTGCGCGCCTCCCCCCTCCCCTAGTCCTATTAGGACTAGGAGAGGTGGCCGGCCACCTCTCTCCCTCTCTTTCTCCTTGGGAGTCCTATTAGGAATAGGATTGGGGGGGGGGAGTCCTACTCCCGGTAGGAGTAGGACTCCTCCTGCGCCTCCATAGGCTTGGCCGGCCAGCCCTCCCCCTGGCAACCTTTATATACGGGGGCAGGGGGCACCTCTAGACACACAAGTTGATCATTGAGATCGTTCCTTAGCCGTGTGCGGTGCCCCTGAAGGAAATATGCCCTAGAGGCAATAATAAAGTTATTATTTATTTCCTTATATCATGATAAACGTTTATTATTCATGCTAGAATTGTATTAACCGGAAACATAATACATGTGTGAATACATAGACAAACAGAGTGTCACTAGTATGCCTCTACTTGACTAGCTCGTTAATCAAAGATGGTTATGTTTCCTAACCATGGACAAAGAGTTGTTATTTGATTAACGGGATCACATCATTAGTTGAATGATCTGATTGACATGACCCATTCCATTAGCTTAGCACCTGATCGTTTAGTATGTTGCTATTGCTTTCTTCATGACTTATACATGTTCCTATGACTATGAGATTATGCAACTCCCGTTTGCCGGAGGAACACTTTGGGTACTACCAAACGTCACAACGTAACTGGGTGATTATAAAGGAGTACTACAGGTGTCTCCAATGGTAGATGTTGGGTTGGCGTATTTCGAGATTAGGGTTTGTCACTCCGATTGTCGGAGAGGTATCTCTGGGCCCTCTCGGTAATACACATCACATAAGCCTTGCAAGCATTATAACTAACATGTTAGTTGTGAGATGATGTATTACGGAACGAGTAAAGAGACTTGCTGGTAACGAGATTGAACTAGGTATTGGATACCGATGATCGAATCTCGGGCAAGTAACATACCGATGACAAAGGGAACAACGTATGTTGTTATGCGGTCTGACCGATAAAGATCTTCGTAGAATATGTAGGAGCCAATATGGGCATCCAGGTCCCGCTATTGGTTATTGACCGGAGACGTGTCTCGGTCATGTCTACATTGTTCTCGAACCGTAGGGTCCGCACGCTTAACGTTACGATGACAGTTATTATGAGTTTATGCATTTTGATGTACCGAAGGTTGTTCGGAGTCCCGGATGTGATCACGGACATGACAAGGAGTCTCGAAATGGTCGAGACATAAAGATTGATATATTGGAAGCCTATGTTTGGACATCGGAAGTGTTCCGGGTGAAATCAGGAATTTTACCGGAGTACCGGGAGGTTACCGGAAACCCCCGGGAACCAAATGGGCCTTATTGGGCCTTAGTGGAAAGGTGAAAGGGGCAGCCCAAGGTGGGCTGCGCGCCACCCCCCTCCCCTAGTCCTATTAGGACTAGGAGAGGTGGCCGACCACCTCTCTCCCTCTCTTTCCACTTGGGAGTCCTATTAGGAATAGGATTGGGGGGGGGGGGAGTCCTACTCCCGGTAGGAGTAGGACTCCTCCTGCGCCTCCACAGCTTGGCCGGCCAGCCCTCCCCCTGGAAACCTTTATATACGGGGGCAGGGGACACCTCTAGACACACAAGTTGATCCTTGAGATCGTTCCTTAGCCGTGTGCGGTGCCCCCTGCCACCAAATTCCACCTCGATCATACCGTTGTAGTGGTTAGGCGAAGCCCTGCGTCGGTAGTACATCAAGATCGTCACCATGCCGTCGTGCTGACGGAACTCCTCCCCGAAGCTTTGCTGGATCGGAGCCCGAGGATCGTCATCGAGCTGAACGTGTGCTAAGAACTCGGAGGTGCCGGAGTAACGGTGCTTGGATCGGTCGGATCGGGAAGAAGACGTACGACTACTTCCTCTACGTTGTGTCAAATGCTTCCGTTGTGATCTACAAGGGTACGTAGATTAGACTCTCCCCCTCGTTGCTATGCATCACCATGATCTTGCGTGTGCGTAGGAAATTTTTGAAATTACTACGTTCCCCAACAGTGGCATCCGAGCCTAGGTTTTATGGTTTGATGTTATTTGCATGAGTAGAACACATGTGAGTTGTGGGCGATACAAGTCATACTGCCTACCAGCATGTCATACTTTGGTTCGGCGGTATTGTTGGACGAGACGACCCGGACCAACCTTACGCGTACGCTTACGCGAGACCGGTTCCCTCGACGTGCTGTGCACATAGATGGCTTGCGGGCGACTGTCTCTCCAACTTTAGTTGAACCGAGTGTGGCTACGCCCGGTCCTTGAGAAGGTTAAAACGGGTCTATTTGACAAACTATCGTTGTGGTTTTGATGCGTAGGTGAGATGAGTTCTTGCTTAAGCCCGTAGCAGTCACGTAAAACTTGCAACAACAAAGTAGAGGACGTATAACTTGTTTTTGCAGGGCATGTTGTGATGTGATATGGTCAAGGCATGATGCTGATTTTATTGTATGAGATGATCATGTTTTGTAACCAAGTTATCGGCAACTGGCAGGAGCCATATGGTTGTCGCTTTATTGTATGCAATGCAATCGCGATGTAATGCTTTACTTTATTGCTAAGCGGTAGTGATAGTCGTGGAAGCATAAGATTGGCGAGACGACAATGATGCTACGTTGGAGATCAAGGTGTCGCGCCGGTGACGATGGTGATCATGACGGTGCTTCGGAGATGGAGATCACAAGCACAAGATGATGATGGCCATATCATATCACTTATATTGATTGCATGTGATGTTTATCCTTTTATGCATCTTATCTTGCTTTGATTGACGGTAGCATTATAAGATGATCTCTCACTAAATTATCAAGAAGTGTTCTCCCTGAGTATGCACCGTTGCCAAAGTTCGTCGTGCCCAGACACCACGTGATGATCGGGTGTGATAAGCTCTACGTCCATCTACAACGGGTGCAAGCCAGTTTTGCACACGCAGAATACTCAGGTTAAACTTGACGAGCCTAGCATATGCAGATATGGCCTCGGAACACAGAGACCGAAAGGTCGAGCGTGAATCATATAGTAGATATGATCAACATAACGATGTTCACCATTGAAAACTACTCCATCTCATGTGATGATCGGTTATGGTTTAGTTGATTTGGATCACGTGATCACTTAGAGGATTAGAGGAATGTCTATCTAAGTGGGAGTTCTTAAGTAATATGATTAAATTGAACTTAAATTTATCATGAACTTAGTCTTGGTAGTATTTTACAAATCATGTTGTAGATCAATAGCTCACGTTGTTGCTTCAATGTGTTTATTTTGATATGTTCCTAGAGAAAATTGTGTTGAATGATGTTAGTAGCAATGATGCGGATTGGATCCGTGATCTGAGGATTGTCCTCATTGCTGCACAGAAGAATTATGTCCTTGATGCACCGCTAGGTGACAGACCTATTGCAGGAGAAGATGCAGACGTTATGAACGTTTGGCTAGCTCAATATGATGACTACTTGATAGTTTAGTGCATCATACTTAACAGCTTAGAATCGGGAATTCAAAGACGTTTTGAACGTCATGGACCATATGAGATGTTCCAGGAGTTGAAGTTAATATTTCAAGCAAATACCCGAGTTGAGAGATATGAAGTCTCCATCAAGTTCTATAGATAAAAGATGGAGGAGAATCGCTCAACTAGTGAGCATGTGCTCAGATTGTCTGGGTACTACAATCGCTTGAATCAAGTGGGAGTTAATCTTCCAGATAAGATAGTGATTGACAGAATTCTCTAGTCACCATCACTAAGTTAGTAGAACTTCGTGATGAACTATAATATGCAAGGGATAATGGAAACAACTCCCAAGCTCTTCGTGATGCTGAAATCAACGAAGGTAGAAATCAAAGAAAAACATCAAGTGTTGATGGTTGACAAGACCACTAGTTTCAAGAAAAGGGCAAAGGGAAGAAGGGGAATTTCAAGAAGAACGGCAAGCAAGTTGCTGCTCAAGTGAAGAAGCCCAAGTCTGATCCTAAGCCTGAGACTAAGTGCTTCTACTGCAAAGGAACTGGTCATTGGAAGCGGAACTACCCCAAGTGATTGGCGGATAAGAAGGATGGCAAAGTCAACATAAGTATATTTGATATACATGTTATTGATGTGTACTTTACTAGTGTTTATAGCAACCCCTTAGTATTTGATGCTAGTTCAGTTGCTAAGAGTAGTAACTCGAAACGGGAGTTGCAGAATGAACAGAGACTAGTTAAGGGTGAAGTGACGATGTGTGTTGGAAGTGGTTCCAAGATTGATATGATCATCATCGCACACTCCCTATACTTTCAGGATTAGTGTTGAACCTAAATAAGTGTTATTTGGTGTTTGCGTTGAGCATGAATATGATTTGATCATGTTTATTGTAATACGGTTATTCATTTAAGTAAAAAGAATAAATTGTTGTTATGTTTACATGAATAAAACCTTATATGGTTACACACCCAATGAAAATAGTTCATTGGATCTTGATCTTTGTGATACACATATTCATAATATTGAAACCAAAAGATGCAAAGTTAATAATGATAGTGCAACTTATTTGTGGCACTGCCGTTTAGGTCATATTGGTGTAAAGCGCATGAAGAAACTCCATGCTGATGGGATTTTGGAATCACTTGATTATGAATCACTTGATGCTTGCGAACCATGCCTTATGGGCAAGATGACTAAAACGCCGTTCTTCGGAACAATGAAGCAAGCAATAGATTTGTTGGAAATCATACATACTGATGTATGTGGTCCGATGAATATTAAGGCTTATAGCAGGTATCATTATTTTCTGACCTTCACAAGATGATTTGAGCAGATATGGGGATATCTACTTGATGAAACATAAGTTTGAAACATTTGAACAGTTCAAAGAATTTCAGAGTGAAGTGGAAAATCATTGTGACAAGAAAATAAAAGTTTCTACGATATGATCGCAGAGGTAAAATATTTGAGTTACGAGTTTGGTCTTCAATTAAAACAATGTGAAATAGTTTCACTACGCACGCCACCTGGAACACCACAACATAATGGTGTGTCCGAACGTCATAACCATACTTTATTGGATATAGTGCAATCTATGATGTATCTTATTGATCTACCACTATCTTTTTGGGGGTTATGCATTAGAGACAGCTGCATTCATGTTAAATAAGGCACCATCTAAATCCGTTGAGACGACACCGTGTGAACTATGGTTTGGCAAGAAACCTAAGTTGTCATTTCTTAAAGTTTGGAGTTGCGATGCTTATATGAAAAGGTTTCATCTCGATAAGCTCAAACTCAAATCGGAGAAATATGTCTTCATAGGATACCCAAAGGAGACAGTTGGGTACACCTTCTATCACAGATCCGAAGGCAAGACATTCGTTGCTAAGAATGGATCCTTTCTAGAGAAGGAGTTTCTCTCGAAAGAAGTGAGTGTGAGGAAAGTAGAACTTGATGAGGTAACTGTACCTGCTCCCTTATTGGAAAGTAGTTCATCACATAAATCTGTTCATGTGACTACTACACCAATTAGTGAGGAAGCTAATGATGATGATCATGTAACTTCAGATCAAGTTACTACCAAATCTCGTAGGTAAACCAGAGTGAGAACCGCACCAGAGTGGTACGGTAATCCTGTTCTGGAAGTTATGTTACTAGACCATGACGAACTTGCGAACTATGAGGAAGCGATGATGAGCCCAGATTCCACGAAATGGTTTGAGGCCATGAAATCTGAGATGTGATCCATGTATGAGAACAAAGTTTGGACTTTGATGGATTTGCCCGATGATCGACAAGCCATAGAAAATAAATGGATCTTCAAGAGGAAGACGGACGCTGATAGTAGTGTTACTATCTACAAAGCTAGAATTGTCACAAAAGGTTTTTGACAAAGTTCAAGGTGTTGACTACGATGAGATTTTCTCACTCGTATCTATGCTTAAAGTCTGTCTGAATCATGTTAGCAATTGCCGCATTTTATGAAATCTGGCAAATGGATAAACAAAACTGCATTCCTTAATGGATTTACTGAAGAAGAGTTGTATACGATGCAACCAGAAGGTTTTGTCAATCCTAAAGGTGCTAACAAAAAATATGCAAACTCCAGCGATCCATCTGTGGACTGGTGCAAGCATCACGGAGTCGGAATATACGCTTTGATAAGTTGATCAAAGGATATAGTTTTATACAGACTTGTGGTGAAGCCTGTATTTACAAGAAAATGAGTGGGAGCACTACAGCATTTCTGATAAGTATATGTGAATGACATATTGTTGATCGGAAATAATGTAGAATTATTCTGTAAAGCATAAAGGAGTGTTTGAAAGGAGTTTTTCAAAGAAAGACTTCGGTGAAGCTGCTTACATATTGAGCTTTAAGATCTATAGAGATAGATCAAGACGCTTGATAAGTTTTTTTCAATGAGTACATACCTTGACAAGATTTTGAAGTAGTTCAAAATGGAGCAGTCAAAGAAAGAGTTCTTGTCTGTATTACAAGGTGTGAAGTTGAGTAAGACTCAAAGCCCGACCACGGCAGAAGATAGAAAGAGAATGAAAGTCATTCCCTATGGCTTGGCCATAGGTTCTATAAAGTATGTCATGCTGTATACCAGATCTATTGTATACCCTGCACTTATTTAGCAAGGGAGTACAATAGTGATCTAGGCGTAGATCACTGGACAGCGGTCAGAATTATCCTTAGTGAAATAAGGATATGTTTCTCGATTATGGACGTGACAAAAGGTTCATCGTAAAGGGTTACGCTGATGCAAGTTTTGACACTAATCTAGATGACTCTAAATCTCGGTCTAGATACATATTGAAAGTGGGAGCAATTAGCTAGAGTAGCTCCATGCAGAGCATTGTTGACATAATTTTTTTTGCAAAATACATGTGGATCTGAATGTGGCAGACCCGTTGACTAAGATTCTCTCACAAGCAAAACATGATCACACCTTAGTACTCTTTGGGTGTTAATCACATAGCGATGTGAACTAGATTACTGAATCTAGTAAACCCTTTGGGTATTGGTCGCATGGTGCGATGTGAACTATGGGTGTTAATCACATGATGATGTGAACTATCGATGTTAATCACATGGTGATGTGATCTAGATTATTGACTCTAGTGCAAGTGGGAGACTGAAGGAAATATTCCCTAGAGGCAATAATAAAGTTATTATTTATTTCCTTATATCATGATAAATGTTTATTATTCATGCTAGAATTGTATTAACCGGAAACATAATACATGTGTGAATACATAGACAAACAGAGTGTCACTAGTATGCCTCTACTTGACTAGCTCGTTAATCAAAGATGGTTATGTTTCCTAACCATGGACAAAGAGTTGTTATTTGATTAACGGGATCACATCATTAGTTGAATGATCTGATTGACATGACCCATTCCATTAGCTTAGCACCCGATCGTTTAGTATGTTGCTATTGCTTTCTTCATGACCTATACATGTTCCTATGACTATGAGATTATGCAACTCCCGTTTGCCGGAGGAACACTTTGGGTACTACCAAATGTCACAACGTAACTGGGTGATTATAAAGGAGTACTACAGGTGTCTCCAATGGTAGATGTTGGGTTGGCGTATTTCGAGATTAGGGTTTGTCACTCCGATTGTCGGAGAGGTATCTCTGGGCCCTCTCGGTAATACACATCACATAAGCCTTGCAAGCATTATAACTAAGATGTTAGTTGTGAGATGATGTATTACGGAACGAGTAAAGAGACTTGCCGGTAACGAGATTGAACTAGGTATTGGATACCGACGATCGAATCTCGGGCAAGTAACATACCGATGACAAAGGGAACAACGTATGTTGTTATGCGGTCTGACCGATAAAGATCTTCGTAGAATATGTAGGAGCCAATATGGGCATCCAGGTCCCGCTATTGGTTATTGACCGGAGACGTGTCTTGGTCATGTCTACATTGTTCTCGAACCGTAGGGTCCGCACGCTTAACGTTACGATGACAGTTATTATGAGTTTATGCATTTTGATGTACCGAAGGTTGTTCGGAGTCCCGGATGTGATCACGGACATGACAAGGAGTCTCGAAATGGTCGAGACATAAAGATTGATATATTGGAAGCCTATGTTTGGACATAAGAAGTGTTCCGGGTGAAATCGGGAATTTTACCGGAGTACCGGGAGGTTACCGGAACCCCCCGGAAACCAAATGGGCCTTATTGGGCCTTAGTGGAAAGGCGAAATGGGCACCCCAAGGTGGGCTGCGCGCCACCCCCCTCCCCTAGTCCTATTAGGACTAGGAGAGGTGGCCGGCCACCTCTCTCCCTCTCTTTCCACTTGGGAGTCCTATTAGGAATAGGATTGGGGGGGAGTCCTACTCCCGGTAGGAGTAGGACTCCTCCTGCGCCTCCACAGCTTGGCCGGCCAGCCCTCCCCCTGGAAACCTTTATATACGGGGCAGGGGACACCTCTAGACACACAAGTTGATCCTTGAGATAGTTCCTTAGCCGTGTGCGGTGCCCCCTGCCACCAAATTCCACCTCGATCATACCGTTGTAGTGGTTAGGCGAAGCCCTGCGTCGGTAGTACATCAACATCGTCACCACGCCGTCGTGCTGACGGAACTCCTCCCCGAAGCTTTGCTGGATCGGAGCCCGAGGATCGTCATCGAGCTGAACGTGTGCTAAGAACTCGGAGGTGCCGGAGTAACGGTGCTTGGATCGGTCGGATCGGGAAGAAGACGTACGACTACTTCCTCTACGTTGTGTCAAACGCTTCCGTTGTGATCTACAAGGGTACGTAGATCAGACTCTCCCCCTCGTTGCTATGCATCACCATGATCTTGCGTGTGCGTAGGAAAATTTTGAAATTACTACGTTCCCCAACAGCCCCCTACCACCAAATTCCACCTCGATCATACCGTTGTAGTGCTTAGGCGAAGCCCTGCGTCGGTAGTACATCAAGATCGTCACCACGCCATCGTGCTGATGGAACTCCTCCCCGAAGCTTTGCTGGATCGGAGCCCGGGGATCGTCATCGAGCTGAACGTGTGCTAAGAACTCGGAGGTGCCGGAGTAACGGTGCTTGGATCGGTCGGATCGGGAAGAAGACGTACGACTACTTCCTCTATGTTGTTTCAACGCTTCCATTGCGATCTATGAGGGTACGTAGATCAGACTCTCCCCCTCGTTGCTATGCATCACCATGATCTTGCGTGTGCGTAGGAATTTTTTTGAAATTACTACGTTCCCCAACAGTGGTATCAGAGCCTAGGTTTTATGGTTTGATGTTATTTGCACGAGTAGAACACAAGTGAGTTGTGGGCGATACAAGTCATACTGCCTACCAGCATGTCATACTTTGGTTCGGCGGTATTGTTGGACGAGACGACCCGGACCAACCTTACGCGTACGCTTACGCGAGACCGGTTCCCTCGATGTGCTTTGCACATAGATGGCTTGCGGGCGACTGTCTCTCCAACTTTAGTTGAACCGAGTATGGCTACGCCCGGTCCTTGAGAAGGTTAAAACGGAGTCTATTTGACAAACTATCGTTGTGGTTTTGATGCGTAGGTGAGATGAGTTCTTGCTTAAGCCCGTAGCAGCCACGTAAAACTTGCAACAACAAAGTAGAGGACGTCTAACTTGTTTTTGCAGGGCATGTTGAGATGTGATATGGTCAAGGCATGATGCTGATTTTATTGTATGAGATGATCATGTTTTGTAACCAAGTTATCGGCAACTGGCAGGAGCCATATGGTTGTTGCTTTATTGTATGCAATGCAATCGCGATGTAATGCTTTACTTTATTGCTAAGCGGTTGTGATAGTCGTGGAAGCATAAGCGAGACGACAACGATGCTACGATGGAGATCAAGGTGTCGCACCGGTGACGATGGTGATCATGACGGTGCTTCGGAGATGGAGATCACAAGCACAAGATGATGATGGCCATATCATATCACTTATATTGATTGCATGTGATGTTTATCTTTTATGCATCTTATCTTGCTTTGATTGACGGTAGCATTATAAGATGATCTCTCACTAAATTATCAAGAAGTGTTCTCCCTGAGTATGCACCGTTGCGAAAGTTCTTCGTGCTGAGACACCACGTGATGATTGGGTGTGATAGGCTCTACGTTCAAATACAACGGGTGCAAAACAGTTGCACACGCGAAATACTCAGGTTATACTTGACGAGCCAAGCATATACAGATATGGCCTCGAAGCACGGAGACCGAAAGGTCGAGCGTGAATCATATAGTAGATATGATCAACATAATGATGTTCACCGATGAAACTACTCCATCTCACATGATGATCGGACATGGTTTAGTTGATTTGGATCACGTGATCACTTAGAGGATTAGAGGGATGTCTATCTAAGTGGGAGTTCTTAAGTAATATGATTAATTGAACTTAAATTTATCATGAACTTAGTACTTGATAGTATCTTGCTTGTTTATGTTGATTGTAGATAGATGGCTCGTGCTGTTGTTCCGTTGAATTTTAATGCGTTCCTTGAGAAAGCAAAGTTGAAAGATGATGGTAGCAATTACACGGACTGGGTCCGTAACTTGAGGATTATCCTCATTGCTGCACAGAAGAATTACGTCCTGGAAGCACCGCTGGGTGCCAGGCCTGCTGCTGGAGCAACACCAGATGTTATGAACGTCTGGCAGAGCAAAGCTGATGACTACTCGATAGTTCAGTGTGCCATGCTTTACGGCTTAGAATCGGGACTTCAACGACGTTTTGAACGTCATGGAGCATATGAGATGTTCCAGGAGTTGAAGTTAATATTTCAAGCAAATGCCCGGATTGAGAGATATGAAGTCTCCAATAAGTTCTATAGCTGCAAGATGGAGGAGAACAGTTCTGTCAGTGAGCATATACTCAAAATGTCTGGGTATAACAATCACTTGATTCAGATGGGAGTTAATCTTCCAGATGATTGCGTCATTGACAGAATTCTCCAATCACTGCCACCAAGCTACAAGAGCTTCGTGATGAACTATAATATGCAAGGGATGAATAAGACTATTCCCGAGCTCTTCGCAATGCTGAAAGCTGTGGAGGTAGAAATCAAGTAGGAGCATCAAGTGTTGATGGTTAACAAAACCACTAGTTTCAAGAAAAAGGGCAAAGGGAAGAAGAAGGGGAACTTCAAGAAGAACGGCAAGCAAGTTGCTGCTCAGGAGAAGAAACCCAAGTCTGGACCTAAGCTTGAAACTGAGTGCTTCTACTACAAGCAGACTGGTCACTGGAAGCGGAACTGCCCCAAGTATTTGGCGGATAAGAAGGATGGCAAGGTGAACAAAGGTATATGTGATATACATGTTATTGATGTGTACCTTACTAATGCACGCAGTAGCACCTGGGTATTTGATACTGGTTCTGTTGCTAATATTTGCAACTCGAAACAGGGACTATGGATTAAGCGAAGATTAGCTAAGGACGAGGTGACGATGCGCGTGGGAAATGGTTCCAAAGTCGATGTGATCGCGGTCGGCACGCTACCTATACATCTACCTTCGGGATTAATATTAGACCTAAATAATTGTTATTTGGTGCCATCGTTGAGCATGAACATTATATCTGGATCTTGTTTAATGCGAGACGGTTATTCATTTAAATCGGAGAATAATGGTTGTTCTATTTATATGAGTAATATCTTTTATGGTCATGCACCTTTGAAGAGTGGTCTATTCTTGTTAAATCTCGATAGTAGTGATACACATATTCATAATGTAGAAGCCAAAAGATGCAGAGTTGATAATGATAGTGCAACTTATTTGTGGCACTGCCGTTTAGGTCATATCGGTGTAAAGCGCATGAAGAAACTCCATACTGATGGACTTTTGGAACCACTTGATTATGAATCACTTGATACTTGCGAACCGTGCCTCATGGGTAAGATGACTAAAACACCGTTCTCCGGCACTATGGAGAGAGCAACAGATTTACTGGAAATCATACATACCGATGTATGTGGTCCGATGAATATTGAGGCTCGTGGCGGATATCGTTATTTTCTCACCTTCACAGATGATTTAACCAGATATGGGTATATCTACTTAATGAAACACAAGTCTGAAACATTTGAAAAGTTCAAGGAATTTCAGAGTGAAGTTGAAAATCATCGTAAAAAGAAAATAAAGTTTCTACGATCTGATCGTGGAGGAGAATATTTGAGTTAAGAGTTTGGTATACATTTGAAAAATTGTGGAATAGTTTCGCAACTCACGCCACCCGGAACACCACAGCGTAATGGTGTGTCCGAACGTCGTAATCGTACTTTACTAGATATGGTACGATCTATGATGTCTCTTACTGATTTACCGCTATCGTTTTGGGGATACGCTTTAGAGACGGCCGCATTCACGTTAAATAGGGCACCATCAAAATCCGTTGAGACGACGCCTTATGAACTGTGGTTTGGCAAGAAACCAAAGTTGTCGTTTCTTAAAGTTTGGGGTTGCGATGCTTATGTGAAAAAGCTTCAACCTGATAAGCTCGAACCCAAATCAGAGAAATGTGTCTTCGTAGGATATCCAAAGGAAACTATTGGATACACCTTCTATCACAGATCCGAAGGCAAGACTTTTGTTGCTAAATTTGTAAACTTTCTTGAGAAGGAGTTTCTCTCGAAAGAAGTGAGTGGGAGGAAAGTAGAACTTGACGAGGTAACTGTACCCGCTCCCTTATTAGAAAGTAGTACATCACAGAAAACTGTTTCTGCGACACCTACACCAATAAGTGAGGAAGTTAATGATAATGATCATGAAACTTCAGAACAAGATACTACTGAACCTCGTAGATCAACCAGAGCAAGATCCGCGCCAAAGTGGTACGGTAATCCAGTTCTGGAAGTCATGCTGCTAGATCATGATGAACCTACGAACTATGAAGAAGCGATGGTGAGCCTAGATTCCGCAAAGTGGCTTGAAGCCATGAAATCTGAGATGGGATCCATGTATGAGAACAAAGTATGGACTTTGGTTGACTTGCCCGATGATCGGCAAGCAATTGAGAATAAATGGATCTTCAAGAAAAAGACTGACATTGACGGTAATGTTACTGTCTATAGAGCTCGACTTGTCGCAAAAGGTTTTCGACAAGTTCAAGGTGTTGACTACGATGAGACCTTCTCACCCGTAGCGATGCTTAAGTCTGTCCGAATCATGTTAGCAATTGCCGCGTTTTATGATTATGAAATATGGCAGATGGATGTCAAAACTGCATTCCTGAATGGATTTCTGGAAGAAGAGTTGTATATGATGCAACCGGAAGGTTTTGTCAATCCAAAGGGAGCTAACAAAGTGTGCAAACTCCAGCGATCCATTTATGGACTGGTGCAAGCCATAAAACAAGCATAACTTCAAACAAGTGAGCAAACAACTTGTGGGAACAAGAATCAACTTGCATAGGACGGTAAAACAAGCATAACTTCAAAACTTTAAGCACATAGAGAGAAAACTTGATATTATGGCAATTCCTACAAGCATATATTCCTCCCTCATAATAATTTTCAGTAGCATAATGAACGAATTAAACAATATAACCAGCTCCTAAAGCATTCTTTTCATGATCTATAAGCATAGGAATTTTATTACTCTCCACATAAGCAAATTTCTTCTCATGAATAATAGTGGGAGCAAACTCAACAAAATAACTATCATGTGATTGAAAATTAAGATCAATATGACAAGTTTCATGGTTATCATTATTCTTTAAAGCATACGTGTCATCACAATAATCATCATAGATAGGAGGCATGCTTTCATCATAGTAAATTTGCTCATCAAAGCTTGGGGGCAAAAAATATCATCTTCATCAAACATAGCTTCCCCAAGCTTGTGGCTTTGCATATCATTAGCATCATGGATATTCAAGGAATTCATACTAACAACATTGCAATCATGCTTATCATTCAAATATTTAGTGCCAAACATTCTAATGCATTCTTCTTCTAGAATTTGAGCACAATTTTCCTTTCCATCATACTCACGAAAGATATTAAAAAGGTGGAGCGTATGAGGCAAACTCAATTCCATTTTTTATAGTTTTCTGTTATAAACTAAACTAGTGATAAAATAAGAAACTAAAAGACTCAATTGCAAGATCTAAAGATATACCTTCAAGCACTCACCTCCCCGGCAACGGCGGCATAAAAGAGCTTGATGTCTACTACACAACCTTCTTCTTGTAGACGTTGTTGGGCCTCCAAGTGCAGAGGTTTGTAGGACAGTAGCAAATTTCCCTCAAGTGGATGACCTAATGTTTATCAATCCGTACGAGGTGTAGGATGAAGATGGTCTCTCTCAAGCAACCCTGCAAGCAAATAACAAAGAGTCTCTTGTGTCCCCAACACACCCAATACAATGGTAAATTGTATAGGTGCACTAGTTCGGCGAAGAGATGGTGATACAAGTGGTATATGGATAGTAGAGAAAGGTATTTGTAATCTGAAATTATAAAAACAGCAAGGTAACAAGTGATAAAAGTGAGCGTCAATGGTATTGCAATGCTAGGAAACAAGGCTTAGGGTTCATACTTTCACTAGTGTAGGTCCTCTCAACAATACTAACATAATTGGATCATAAAACTATCCCTCAACATGCAACAAAGAGTCACTCCAAAGTCACTAATAGCGGAGAACGAACAAAGAGATTATGGTAGGGTACGAAACCACCTCAAAGTTATTCTTTCCAATCAATCCGTTGGGCTATTCCTATAAGTGTCACAAACAGCCCTAGAGTTCGTACTAGAATAACACCTTAAGATACAAATCAACCAAAACCCTAATGTCACCTAGATACTCCAATGTCACCTCAAGTATCCGTGGGTATGATTATATGATATGCATCACACAATCTCAGATTCATCTATTCAACCAACACATAGAACCTCAAAGAGTGCCCCAAAGTTCGACCGGAGAATCCCGATGAAAACGTGTGCCAACCCCTATGCATAGGTTCATGGGCGGAACCCGCAAGTGTTGGGGAACGTAGTAATTTCAAAAAATTTCCTACGCACACGCAAGATCATGGTGATGCATAGCAACGAGGGGGAGAGTCTGATCTACGTACCCTTGTAGATCAAAACGGAAGCGTTGACACAACATAGAGGAAGTAGTCGTATGTCTTCTTCCCGATCCGAACGATCCAAGCACCGTTACTCCGGCACCTCCGAGTTCTTAGCACATGTTCAGCTCGATGACGATCCCCGGGCTCCAATCCAGCAAAGCTTCGGGGAGGAGTTCCGTCAGCACGACGGCGTGGTGACGATCTTGATGTACTACCGACGCAGGGCTTCGCCTAAGCACTACAACGGTATGATCGAGGTGGAATTTGGTGGCAGGGGGCACCGCACACGGCTAAGGAACGATCTCAAGGATCAACTTGTGTGTCTAGAGGTGTCCCCTGCCCCCATATATAAAGGTTTCCAGGGGGAGGGCTGGCCGGCCAAGCTGTGGAGGCGCAGGAGGAGTCCTACTCCTACCGGGAGTAGGACTCCCCCGCCCCAATCCTATTCCTAATAGGACTCCCAAGTGGAAAGAGAGGGAGAGAGGTGGCCGGCCACCTCTCCTAGTACTAATAGGACTAGGGGAGGGGGGTGGCGCGCAGCCCACCTTGGGCTGCCCCTTTCACCTTTCCACTAAGGCCCAATAAGGCCCATTTGGTTCCTGGGGGGTTCCGGTAACCTCCCGGTACTCCGGTAAAATTCCCGATTTCACCCGGAACACTTCCGATGTCCAAACATAGGCTTCGAATATATCAATCTTTATGTCTCGACCATTTCGAGACTCCTCGTCATGTCCGTGATCACATCCGGGACTCCGAACAATCTTCGGTACATCAAAATGGATAAACTCATAATAACTGTCATCGTAACGTTAAGCGTGCGGACCCTACGGTTCGAGAACAATGTAGACATGACCGAGACACGTCTCCGGTCAATAACCAATAGCGGGACCTGGATGCCCATATTGGCTCCTACATATTCTACGAAGATCTTTATCGGTCAGACCGCATAACAACATACGTTGTTCCCTTTGTCATCGGTATGTTACTTGCCCGAGATTCGATCGTCGGTATCCAATACCTAGTTCAATCTCGTTACCGGCAAGTCTCTTTACTCGTTCCGTAATACATCATCTCACAACTAACATCTTAGTTATAATGCTTGCAAGGCTTATGTGATGTGTATTACCGAGAGGGCCCAGAGATACCTCTCCGACAATCGGAGTGACAAACCCTAATCTCGAAATACGCCAACCCAACATCTACCATTGGAGACACCTGTAGTTCTCCTTTATAATCACCCAGTTACGTTGTGACGTTTGGTAGTACCCATAGTGTTCCTCCGGCAAACGGGAGTTGCATAATCTCATAGTCATAGGAACATGTATAAGTCATGAAGAAAGCAATAGCAACATACTAAACGATCAGGTGCTAAGCTAATGAAATGGGTCATGTCAATCAGACCATTCAACTAAAGATGTGACCTCGTTAATCAAATAACAACTCTTTGTTCATGGTTAGGAAACATAACCATCTTTGATTAACGAGCTAGTCAAGTAGAGGCATACTAGTGACACTCTGTTTGTCTATGTATTCACACATGTATTATGTTTCCGGTTAATACAATTCTAGCATGAATAATAAACATTTATCATGATATAAGGAAATAAATAATAACTTTATTATTGCCTCTAGGGAATATTTCCTTCAGTCTCCCACTTGCACTAGAGTCAATAATCTAGATTACACAGTAATGATTCTAACACCCATGGAGCCTTGGTGCTGATCATGTTTTGTTCGTGGAAGAGGCTTAGTCAACGGGTCTGCAACATTCAGATCCGTATGTATCTTGCAAATCTCTATGTCTCCCACCTGGACTAGATCCCGGATGGAGTTGAAGCGTCTTTTGATGTGTTTGGTCCTTTTGTGAAATATGGATTCCTTTGCTAAAGCAATTGCACCAGTATTGTCACAAAAGATTTTCATTGGACCCGATGCACTAGGTATGACACCTAGATCGGATATGAACTCCTTCATCCATACTCCTTCGTTCGCTGCTTCCGAAGCAGCTATGTACTCCGCTTCACATGTAGATCCCGCTACGACGCTTTGTTTAGAACTACACCAACTGACAGCTCCACCGTTTGAAGTAAACACGTATCCGGTTTGCAATTTAGAATCGTCCGGATCAGTGTCAAAGCTTGCATCAACGTAACCTCTTACGGTGAGCTCTTTGTCACCTCCATATACGAGAAACATATCCTTAGTCCTTTTCAGGTATTTCAGGATGTTCTTGACCGCTGTCTAGTGATCCACTCCTGGATTACTTTGGTACCTCCCTGCTAAACTTATAGCAAGTCACACATCTGGTCTGGTACACAGCATTGCATACATGATAGAGCCTATGGCTGAAGCATAGGGAACATCTTTCATTTTCTCTCTATCTTCTGCAGTGGTCGGGCATTGAGTCTGACTCAACTTCACACCTTGTAACACAGGCAAGAACCCTTTCTTTGCTTGATCCATTTTGAACTTCTTCAAAATCTTGTCAAGGTATGTGCTTTGTGAAAGTCCAATTAAGCGTCTTGATCTATCTCTATAGATCTTTATGCCTAATATTTAAGCAGCTTCCCCAAGGTCTTTCATCGAAAAACTTTTATTCAAGTATCCCTTTATGCTATCCAGAAATTCTATATCATTTCCAATCAGTAATATGTCATCCACATATAATATCAGAAATGCTACAGAGCTCCCACTCACTTTCTTGTAAATACAGGCTTCTCCAAAAGTCTGTATAAAACCAAATGCTTTGATCACACTATCAAAGCGTTTATTCCAACTCCGAGAGGCTTGCACCAGTCCATAAATGGATCGCTGGAGCTTGCACACTTTGTTAGCTCCCTTTGGATCGACAAAACCTTCTGGTTGCATCATATACAACTCTTCTTCCAGAAATCCATTCAGGAATGCAGTTTTGACATCCATCTGCCAAATTTCATAATCATGAAATGCGGCAATTGCTAACATGATTCTGACAGACTTAAGCATCGCTACGGGTGAGAAGGTCTCATCGTAGTCAACCCCTTGAACTTGTCGAAAACCTTTTGCGACAAGTCGAGCTTTATAGACAGTAACATTACCATCAGCGTCAGTCTTTTTCTTGAAGATCCATTTACTCTCAATTGCTTGTCGATCATCGGGCAAGTCAACCAAAGTCCATACTTTGTTCTCATACATGGATCCCATCTCAGATTTCATGGCATCAAGCCACTTTGCGGAATCTGGGCTCACCATCGCTTCTTCATAGTTCGTAGGTTCATCATGATCTAGTAGCATGACTTCCAGAATTGGATTACCGTACCACTCTGGTGCGGATCTCACTCTGGTTGATCTACGTGGTTCAGTAGTTTCTTGTCCTGAAGTTTCATGATCATCATCATTAGCTTCCTCACTAATTGGTATAGGTGTCGCAGAAACAGTTTTCTGTGATGTACTATTTTCCAATAAGGGAGCAGGTACAATTACCTCGTCAAGTTCTACTTTCCTCCCACTCACTTCTTTCGAGAGAAACTCCTTCTCTAGAAATGACCCATTCTTAGCAACGAATGTCTTGCCTTCGGATCTGTGATAGAAGGTGTACCCAACAGTCTCCTTTGGGTATCCTATGAAGACACATTTCTCCACTTTGGGTTCGAGCTTATCAGGTTGAAGCTTTTTCACATAAGCATCGCAGCCCCAAACTTTAAGAAACGACAACTTTGGTTTCTTGCCAAACCATAGTTCATAAGGCGTCGTCTCAACGGATTTTGATGGTGCCCTATTTAACGTGAATGCGGCCGTCTCTAAAGCATAACCCCAAAGCGATAGCGGTAAATCAGTAAGAGACATCATAGATCGCACCATATCTAGTAAAGTACGATTACGACGTTCGGACACACCATTACGCTGTGGTGTTCCGGGTGGCGTGAGTTGCGAAACTATTCCACAAATTTTCAAATGTACACCAAACTCGTAACTCAAATATTCTCCTCCACGATCAGATCGTAGAAACTTTATTTTCTTGTTACGATGATTTTCAACTTCACTCTGAAATTCGTTGAACTTTTCAAATGTTTCAGACTTATGTTTCATTAAGTAGATATACCCATATCTGCTTAAATCATCTGTGAAGGTGAGAAAATAACGATATCCGCCACGAGCCTCAATATTCATCGGACCACATACATCGGTATGTATGATTTCCAATAAATCTGTTGCTCTCTCCATAGTACCGGAGAACGGTATTTTAGTCATCTTGCCTATGAGGCACGATTCGCAAGTACCAAGTGATTCATAATCAAGTGGTTCCAAAAGCCCATCAGTATGGAGTTTCTTCATGCGCTTTACACCGATATGACCTAAACGGCAGTGCCACAAATAAGTTGCACTATCATTATCAACTCTGCATCTTTTGGTTTCAACATTATGAATATGTGTATCACTACTATCGAGATTTAACAAGAATAGACCACTCTTCAAAGGTGCATGACCATAAAAGATATTACTCATATAAATAGAACAACCATTTTTCTCTGATTTAAATGAATAACCGTCTCGCATTAAACAAGATCCAGATATAATGTGCATGCTCAACGCTGGCACCAAATAACAATTATTTAGGTCTAATATTAATCCCGAAGGTAGATGTAGAGGTAGCGTGCCGACCGCGATCACATCGACTTTGGAACCGTTTCCCACGCGCATCGTCACCTCGTCCTTTGCTAGTGTCCGCTTATTCCGTAGTCCCTGTTTCGAGTTGCAAATATTAGCAACAGAACCAGTATCAAATACCCAGGTGCTACTGCGAGCTCTAGTAAGGTACACATCAATAACATGTATATCACATATACCTTTGTTCACCTTGCCATCCTTCTTATCCGCCAAATACTTGGGGCAGTTCCGCTTCTAGTGACCAGTCTGCTTGCAGTAGAAGCACTCAGTTTCAGGCTTTGGTCCAGACTTGGGTTTCTTCTCCTGAGCAGCAACTTGCTTGCTGTTCTTCTTGAAGTTCCCCTTCTTCTTCCCTTTGCCCTTTTTCTTGAAACTAGTGGTCTTGTTGACCATCAACACTTGATGCTCCTTCTTGATTTCTACCTCCGCAGCTTTCAGCATTGCGAAGAGCTCGGGAATAGTCTTGTTCATCCCTTGCATATTATAGTTCATCACGAAGCTCTTGTAGCTTGGTGGCAGTGATTGGAGAATTCTGTCAATGACGCAATCATCTGGAAGATTAACTCCCATCTGAATCAAGTGATTATTATACCCAGACATTTTGAGTATATGCTCACTAACAGAACTGTTCTCCTCCATCTTGCAGCTATAGAACTTATTGGAGACTTCATATCTCTCAATTCGGGCATTTGCTTGAAATATTAACTTCAACTCCTGGAACATCTCATATGCTCCATGACGTTCAAAACGTCGTTGAAGTCCCGATTCTAAGCCGTAAAGCATGGCACACTGAACTATCGAGTAGTCATCAGCTTTGCTCTGCCAGACGTTCATAACATCTGGTGTTGCTCCAGCAGCAGGCCTGGCACCCAGCGGTGCTTCCAGGACGTAATTCTTCTGTGCAGCAATGAGGATAATCCTCAGGTTACGGACCCAGTCCGTGTAATTGCTACCATCATCTTTCAACTTTGCTTTCTCAAGGAACGCATTAAAATTCAACGGAACAACAGTACGAGCCATCTATCTACAATCAACATAAACAAGCAAGATACTATCAGGTACTAAGTTCATGATAAGTTTAAGTTCAGTTAATCAAATTACTTAAGAACTCCCACTTAGATAGACATCCCTCTAATCCTCTAAGTGATCACGTGATCCAAATCAACTAAACCATAACCGATCATCACGTGAGATGGAGTAGTTTTCAATGGTGAACATCGTTATGTTGATCATATCTACTATATGATTCACGATCGACCTTTCGGTCTCTGTGTTCCGAGGCCATATCTGCATATGCTAGGCTCGTCAAGTTTAACCTGAGTATTCTGCGTGTGCAAAACTGGCTTGCACCCGTTGTATATGGACGTAGAGCTTATCACACCCGATCATCACGTGGTGTCTGGGCACAACGAACTTTGGCAACGGTGCATACTCAGGGAGAACACTTCTTGATAATTTAGTGAGAGATCATCTTATAATGCTACCGTCAATCAAAGCAAGATAAGATAGCATAAAAGGATAAACATCACATGCAATCAATATAAGTGATATGATATGGCCATCATCATCTTGTGCTTGTGATCTCCATCTCCGAAGCACCGTCATGATCACCATCGTCACCGGCACGACACCTTGATCTCCATCGTAGCATCGTTGTCATCTCGCCAATCTTATGCTTCCACGACTATCACTACCGCTTAGCAATAAAGTAAAGCATTACATCGCGATTGCATTGCATACAATAAAGCGACAACCATATGGCTCCTGCCAGTTGCCGATAACTTGGTTACAAAACATGATCATCTCATACAATAAAATCAGCATCATGCCTTGACCATATCACATCACAACATGCCCTGCAAAAACAAGTTAGACGTCCTCTACTTTGTTGTTGCAAGTTTTACGTGGCTGCTACGGGCTTAAGAAAGAACTCATCTCACCTACGCATCAAAACCACAACGATAGTTTGTCAAATAGACTCCATTTTAACCTTCTCAAGGACCGGGCGTAGCCACACTCGGTTCAACTAAAGTTGGAGAGACAGTCGCCCGCAAGCCATCTATGTGCAAAGCACGTCGAGTGAACCGGTCGCGCGTAAGCGTACGCGTAAGGTTGGTCCGGGCCGTCTCGTCCAACAATACCACCGAACCAAAGTATGACATGCTGGTAGGCAGTATGACTTGTATCGCCCACAACTCACTTGTGTTCTACTCATGCAAATAACATCAAACCATAAAACCTAGGCTCGGATGCCACTGTTGGGGAACGTAGTAATTTCAAAAAATTTCCTACGCACACGAAAGATCATGGTGATGCATAGCAATGAGGGGGAGAGTCTGATCTACGTACCCTTGTAGATCACAACGGAAGCGTTGACACAACGTAGAGGAAGTAGTCGTACGTCTTCTTCCCGATCCGACCGATCCAAGCACCGTTACTCCGGCACCTCCGAGTTCTTAGCACACGTTCAGCTCGATGACGATCCCCGGGCTCCGATCCAGCAAAGTTTCGGGGAGGAGTTCCGTCAGCACGACGGTGTGGTGACGATCTTCATGTACTACCGACACAGGGCTTCGCCTAAGCACTACAACGGTATGATCAAGGTGGAATTTGGTGGCAGGGGGCACTACACACGGCTAAGGAACGATCTCAAGGATCAACTTGTGTGTCTAGAGGTGTCCCCTGCGCCCGTATATAAAGGTTTCCAGGGCGAGGGCTGGCCGGCCAAGCTATGGAGGCGCAGGAGGAGTCCTACTCCTACCGGGAGTAGGGAGTAGGACTCCCCCCAATCCTATTCCTAATAGGACTCCCAACTGGAAAGAGAGGGAGAGAGGTGGCCGGCCACCTCCCCTAGTCCTAATAGGACTAGGGGAGGGGGGTGGCGCGCAGCCCACCTTGGGCTGCCCCTTTCACCTTTCCACTAAGGCCCAATAAGGCCCATTTGGTTCCCGGGGTGTTCCGGTAACCTCCCGGTACTCCGGTAAAATTCCCGATTTCACCCGGAACACTTCCGATGTCCAAACATAGGCTTCCAATATATCAATCTTTATGTCTCGACCATTTCGAGACTCCTCGTCATGTCCGTGATCACATCCGGGACTCCGAACAACCTTTGGTACATCAAAATGCATAAACTCATAATAACTGTCATCGTAACGTTAAGCGTGCAGACCCTACGGTTCGAGAACAATGTAGACATGACCGAGACACGTCTCCGGTCAATAACCAATAGCGGGACCTGGATGCCCATATTGGCTCCTACATATTCTACGAAGATCTTTATCGGTCAGACCGCATAACAACATACGTTGTTCCCTTTGTCATCGGTATGTTACTTGCCCGAGATTCGATCGTCGGTATCCAATACCTAGTTCAATCTCGTTACCGGCAAGTCTCTTTACTCATTCCGTAATACATCATCTCACAACTAACATCTTAGTTATAATGCTTGCAAGGCTTATGTGATGTGTATTACCGAGAGGGCCCAGAGATACCTCTTCGACAATCGGAGTGACAAACCCTAATCTCGAAATACGCCAACCCAACATCTACCATTGGAGACACCTGTAGTTCTCCTTTATAATCACCCAGTTACGTTGTGACGTTTGGTAGTACCCAAAGTGTTCCTCCGGCAAACGGGAGTTGCATAATCTCATAGTCATAGGAACATGTATAAGTCATGAAGAAAGCAATAGCAACATACTAAACGATCGGGTGCTAAGCTAATGAAATGGGTCATGTTAATCAGATCATTCAACTAATGATGTGACCTCGTTAATCAAATAACAATTCTTTGTTCATGGTTAGGAAACATAACCATCTTTGATTAACGAGCTAGTCAAGTAGAGGCATACTAGTGACACTCTGTTTTCTATGTATTCACACATGTATTATGTTTCCGGTTAATACAATTCTAGCATGAATAATAAACATTTATCATGATATAAGGAAATAAATAATAACTTTATTATTGCCTCTAGGGCATATTTCCTTCAGCAAGTTGATCACTAAAACATACATCAAGTGAATCATGTGGTATCCCATTGTCACCACAGATACGCATGACAATACATACATCAAGTGTTCTCAAATCTTTAAAGACTCAATCCGATAAGATTACTTCAAAGGGGAAACTCAATTCATTACAAGAGAGAAGAGGGGGAGGAGAAACATAAGATCCAACTGTAATAGCAAAGCTCGCGATACATCAAGATCGTGCCAAATCAAGAACATGAGAGAGAGAGAGAGAGAGAGAGAGAGATCAAACACATAGCTACTGGTACATACCCTCGGCCCCGAGGGAGAACTACTCCCTCCTCGTCATGGAGAGCACCGGGATGATGAAGATGGCCACCGAAGAAGGATTGCCCCCTCCGGCAGGGTGCCGGAACGGGTCTAGATTGGTTTTCGGTGGCTACGGAGGCTCCTGGTGGCGGAACTCCCGATCTAATCTCTGTTCTGGAAGTTTTACGATATGTAGGTATATATGGGTGCAGGGGGTACGTCGGAGGAGCTACGGGGGCCCCATGAGGCAGGGGGCGCGCCCCCCACCCTCGTGAGCACCTCCCGTATCTCCTGACGTGGAGTCCAAGTCTATCTGGTGGCTTTCCTTCCAAAAATAACTTCTCCAGTTGATTTCGTTCCGTTTTGACTCCGTTTGATATTCCTTTTCTTCGAAACACTGAAATAGGCATAAAACAACAAATCTGGGCTGGGCCTCTGGTTAATAGGTTAGTCCCAAAAATAATATAAAAGTGGATAATAAAGCCCATAAACATTCGAAACAGTAGGTAATATAGCATGGAGCAATCAAAAATTACGTTGGAGACGTATCACAAATCGTCCACAAGGACTACTACGTGCCAGAGGAGGACGATAGGTCACGGGCCTTCTTGACCCGCAGGGCAACCTTGGATGGCATTCAGGAGCACGTTGAGCTCGCCGCCAACGCCGCTGCTCCTCACACGTCAGTTGGTGACTCAGTGCACTAGGGCGTGAGGATGTCGTTGATGGATTCGTATGTATCTTTATCTTTCCGTCAAATCCATGTAGTAGTATATGGTACTACTAGTAATTATCTTACCTTTCGCATCAACTTCATAATTTTTGTACGTACTCCATGCATGAACCGCGCCAGAATCTAACTTCTCATTACTCTAGGGAAAATCATTATTTCTATCTATCGGTTGTGCCGTGGAGCAGAACCAAATTTTACAAGTTACAAGTTCAAAAGGAAAAGCTTGATGTGTTCGTGTCGGAGTAATGGGCCATGGGTAGGCTAACCCAAGCCGAGAACCTTTCAAGACACTGAGGCAGACTACGCCCCTCGAGATCCCAGGACGAAGAGCCGCCTTCTGAGAGTCGGCGGCGAGGCGGCCGGCTGCCCACTCGCGGCCGAGTCCTAGGGACGACTTCAGGATGAGCCGACTCCTGAATGGCGACTTCCAGAGAAGCCGGCCTTGGGGAGTCAGCCCGCGACGCCAACAACCCCCATGCCCTCATAAAGAGGGACGGGACGGGGAGTGGCCACAGTAAGGTCCACTCCCACCCCTTTTCCTAGGGTAGGCGTGGCTACAGTACGCCGTACCCGCGGAGATCACCGCGCGGCGCGACACTGTTGCCATGCCGGCCTTGACATCAGCCCCAGGGGGCGGAGCCCTATGCCCACGACAGCCTGCTGGTACGGCCCAGGGATGATGGGTCCCACCAGTCGGCGGGCGTACGAAAGATGGCGAAAGCACCACCAGTCGGCCCGGATGGGAGTCGGCCACCGGAAGTCGGCCGGCCCCTCCCACGGGCCCCACGCGCCATTAATCAGACATGATAAGTAGTGGCCACAATGATCGCCCGCCAGACGGCGGGGCTATCGCCACGACCTCATGACCGAGCCTGCGTCATTAGAGGCACGGGTACAGTAATCTGCAGCCGGCAAGACCCGCCCGCGGCGGACGCGGCCTGTCGGCTCCACACCAAGCCAGTTGGCGGGCCCCAGGAGTCGGCGGATAAGACAGCGGCCAGAGAGACTGACGGCTGGGCCTGCGCCCAACCGGATTACCATTGTACCCCTGTGGGGTAGGCCTATATAAACCCCCAGGGCATCCATGCAAAGGGTTGGAATCTATTAGCACTAGACCAGATCATATAGGAAGGAGAGAGCAAGCCTTGCCTTCTCCCACCTCCAGGAAACAACTCAAGGAGCAACCGTGCAAACACTTTGCCATAGTGATCATGTGGAGACCCCGTAGAGCAGTAGTAGGGGTATTATCTCCCCGGAGAGCCCTGAAGCTGGGTAAGATTCGCCGGCGTGCATGTCTTCGCCTTATCCCGTTTCCAGGCACCGGCGACGTTCTACTCGCCCCCACCATGATAAGCCATCCTTTGGCATATGTCGCACCCAACCCCCGACATTTGGCGCCCACCATGGGGCCTGGTGCATCGTCGTCCGGAGACCTGCTCTGGATGGGAACCCTTTTTCTCCCTGGCGAGCGCAGCCAGCCCGGCACGCCGGACGGAGTTTGCGCTGACGCGCTGCACGACGCTGAGATCGCCTGCGCAGCCAGCTGCCTTGCCGATCTTGTCGGCGAGGTTTGCCTCTCCGACGAACCTGCATCCAACGCAGGCATGGGTGGCCCCGAGAGCCTCCTCACGGGCCTCCTCGACCAACCCCACGTCGCCGGCGAGCCTGCCATGGACTGGGAGTCTGTAGGCTCCACCGACCCGATGCTGGTCGACTCCGACACCGCATCGCTCAACGCGTTCCCCACCAATGTGGTCGTCTACGATGAGCCTCTCCCTCGCGCGGAGAGCGACGGAAGCACCGTCACCGAGGTGCTTGTCATCGGTCATGACGAGCCTCCCGGCGGAGGAGCGTATGACCCACTTGGCGCGGCACTACAAGACCTGACTGCGCCTATTCCGAAAGACGCTGACACGGAGACGTTGGAGGCGCGCCGCCTTCAGCTCGTCGAAGGTGCGAAGAAGCTGGCTAGCATGAGACGCTTGTCAGAAGCCTACCAATGTGAGATGGATCGTGCTGTGGGTGGCTCGCCAGCCCCAGCTGGGCCCAGCCGCCTTGGCGCGGTCTAGCAGCGCGGTGTGGCCATCGCCAACGTGTTCGGGGCAAGTCGCCCTATGTACGCCACACCTGCGGAGAACATTCGAGCCGCCTAGGCGGCGGCGGACGAGCTGGACAACTTCGAGGGCGAAGAGCGAAGCCTGATGATGGAGCGAGTCCAGCGGCTCCTCGACGCGGCTGCCGCGCAGAACGAGGCCGGCTGCCGCACGAAGGCGCCGCAGCGGCAAAACGACGACCTTCGCCGAGATCAAGGCGCGACGTCTCGGAAGCCGACTGGCGGCGCCCGAGGAAGGAAAGACAAGGATACAGCTGTCAGCCACAGTCGGACTCACATTACCATAGAGCGCGACCAAGAGGACCGCCCGAGAGCAGTGGAATGACGGGACGACTGTCCTCCTCCTCCTCCTCGCAAGGAAAGGTGAGTCTCCCCGCCGCCTGTTGACCATCCGACTCTCGGCGACCGACTTGGCCGCCGAGAGGGAGTCGGAGAAAACGACGCCCGCCACCGGATCGACCAACTTCACCGATCCCTGGCGCTTGAAGAAGAAGACGAGTTGGGTCCGCTTTGTTTCTGGCCCCGCATTCGAGATGAGCCCTTTCCCAAAGGGTTCACGCTCCCAAGAGACACGCCCAAGTACACCGGCTCCGTGAAGCGGGAGGACTGGCTGGTTGACTACTCCACGGCTGTCAACATAGCGAACGGCAACAAGCGTGTCGCCGTAAAATATGTTCCGCTCATGCTCTAGGGCACGGCCCGAACATGGCTGAACAACCTGAAGCCCCGCAGCATCAACAGTTGGGTCGACTTCTCCGGGCATTCGTCCGCAACTTCACAAGCACGTGCAAGCATCCTCCCAAGCCTCGTCAGCTTTCCTTGTGCATGCAAGGCCCCAACGAGTCGACTCGCGACTACCTCACGCGCTGGGCCGAGCTTCGGAACTCCTGCGAGGGCGTGCATGAGGTGCAGGCTATCGAGTACTTCACCGCCGGGTGCAGAGAAGGCACCCTCCTCAAGCACAAGCTCCTCTGCGACGAGCCAGAAACCCTCGACGAGCTGCTGATCATAGCAGACAAGTATGCCACGGCCGAGTCCTCCATGAAGGCGGAGATTCAAGTTAGCGCAACTGGCAAAGTGGCCCCTCAGGCTCCAAGAACTCCAGCAGGAGACGCCAGTCGGCGGCAACAGCAGAACGACCACAAGCGTAAGGCCCCGCAGCCGGCTTCCAGCAGCTGGCAGGTCGCGACAGTTGAAGACCAACAGCCGGATGGGCAGCCTCCACCCAAGCGACAGAAAGGTGGCAAGCCCAACTGGTTGCCGGCTTTCTCATACGAGCAGACTCTGGATGGTCCTTGCAAGTTCCATAGTGGCGCGAAGCCGTCGAATCACACCACCCGGAAGTGGCACTGGCTCACCAGGATCGCTAAAGGAGACGGCCTCCTACCTCCCCCGCCCGCTGGGCAGCAGCCTCCACCTCCGCCCCAGCAGTCGGTTGTCAGGCCAGTCGGCGCAGTACAAGACGAGTACCCCGAAGAGCACGGAGCCTACGTGATATTTACCAGCGTGGCTGATGATCGACGCAGCAGGCGGCTGCAGGGACAAGAGGTGAATGCAGTAGCATCAGAGGCGCCAGAGTTCATGCACTGGTCCGAGAAGCCTATCAGCTGGAGCAGGGCTAATCACCCAGAGGTGATGCCGAGTCCGGGCTCTTATGCCTTGGTCTTGGATGCCACCTTTGCCACGGATAGACGAGCTGCTCGTTTCTCGTAAGTTCTGATACACGGAGGCAACAACATCAACATCCTGTACAAGGACACCATGGAGGAGTTAGAAATCAAGCAAAGACAGCTTCAGAACAGCCGGACTGTGTTCAACGGCATTGTTCCTGGTCTATCCTGCTCACCAATCGGCAAGATCCTGATGGACGTCCTCTTTGGAGACAAAGATCACTTCCGCCAAGGGTCAGTTTGGTTTGAGGTGGTGGACCTCGAGAGCCCATACCATGCATTACTTGGCCGACCCGCCCTGGCCAAGTTCATGGCGGTCCCCCACTATGCCTACCTCAAAATGAAGATGCCTAGTTCCAGGGGGATTCTGACCCTAGCCGGCGACTACCGGAAGTCGTCTGCCTGCGCGGCTAAGAGTAGTCGGCTGGCCGAGTCCCTGGTGATCGCGGCCGAGAAGCGGCTCCTTGACTGGGTTGTGGCGATGGCCGGCAAGCAGCTAGAGGTGTCGTCTAACCCAAAGGAGTCGGAGGCTGAGGGTTCGTTCAAGCCGGCCAAAGAGACAAAGAAGATACCCTTGGATCCAGAGCACCCAAAGAGGTATGCTGTCGTAGGCGCAAACCTCGACAACAAATAGGAAGGCGAGCTCGTCGATTTCCTCCGTGAGAATCGGGACATCTTCGCATGGTCCCCCAAAGACATGCCAGGTGTACCGACGGAATTCGCCGACCTCAAGTTACATGTCCGATCTGATGCAAAGCCGGTCAGGCAGCCCTTGCGCCGCCTATTAGAAGAAAAGAGAAGAGTTGTCGGAGAAGAGATAGCTCGACTCCTAGCAGCCGGCTTCATTATGGAAGTATTCTTTCCAGAGTGGCTAGCCAACCCGGTCCTGGTAGGTACTGAAGAAGAACAAGCAGTGGTGAATGTGTATTGACTACACAAGCCTCAACAAGGCCTGCCCCAAGGACCCGTTTGCTTTACCAAGAATTGATCAGGTGATAGACTCCATAGCCGGATGCGAGTTGTTGAGCTTTTTGGATGCATATTCAGGATATCACCAGATCAAGCTGAACCCGGCTGACAGACTGAAGACCGCCTTCATCACGCCGTTTGGAGCCTTCTGCTACCTCACGATGATGTTCGGCTTGAGGAATGCCGGCGCCACCTTTCAGCGTTGCATGCAGAAGTGCCTCCTCAAGCAACTCGACAGAAACACCCACGTTTACATGGACGATGTGGCGGTGAAAACGGAAAAGCGTGGAACACTGCTGGAAGACCTCAAGGAGACCTTTGAGAACCAGCGCCGATTCCAGATCAAGCTCAACCCTGAGAAGTGCATCTTCGGAGTACCAGCCGGCCAACTCCTTGGCTTCCTGGTCTCTGAACGCGGCATAGAGTGCAAGCCTGTAAAGATCAAGGCCATTGAAAGGATGGAGGTACCCAGCCGACTGCTGGACGTGCAAAAGTTCACCGGCTGCTTGGCGTTCATCAGCCGATTCATCTGTCGGCTGGGCGAGAAAGCTCTCCCCTTATACCAGCTCATGAAGAAGACCACTTTTTTCAAGTGGAACCACAAGGCGGACGGAGCTTTTCTCTAGTTGAAGAAGATGCTGACTACTCCACCCGTTCTGGCGGCTCCGACTCCTAAGGAACCTATGCTCCTGTACATTGCCGCCACCAGCCGGGTAGTCAGCACAGTCATTGTAGTGGAACGCAAGGAGGAAAGCAAGGCATTACCTGTCCAGAGACCGGTATATTACCTGAGCGAAGTACTGTCGGCCTCCAAGCAGAACTACCCCCACTACCAGAAGATGTGCTATGGCGTGTGCTTTGCCGCCAAGAAATTGAATCCTTACTTTCAAGAGCACCCAATCACTGTGGTCTGCAGGGCCCCACTTGCCGAAATCATCGGAAGCCGAGATGCTTCTGGCCGAGTGGCCAAATGGGCCATAGAGCTGGATCCCTACACCATCCACTACCAGCCCCGCACCGCCATCAAGTCACAAGCACTGGCCGACTTTCTCGTCGACTGGGCCGAGACCCAGTACCTACCTCCAGTGCCCGACTCCACCCATTGGCGGATGCATTTAGACGGCTCCAAGATGCGCACCGGCTTGGGAGCCGGCGTTGTCCTCACTTCTCCTAAAGGCGACAAGCTCAAATACGCACTGCAAATCCATTTTGCCGCCTCCAACAATGTCGCCGAGTACGAGGCGCTCATTCACGGGCTCCGGTTTGCCAAAGAACTTGGCATTCGCCGGATGCTGTGTTATGGCGACTCGGACTTAGGGGTCCAACAGTCGTCTAGCGACTGGGATGCCAAAGATGCAAACATGGCGAGTTACCGTTTCCTCGTGCAGCAACTCAGTGGATATTTCAAGGGGTGCGAGTTCCTCCATGTGTCAAGAAACGACAACGACCAAGCAGACGCCTTGGCACGAATCGGCTCTACCCGCCAAGCAATACCATCCGGCGTCACCCTTCAACGCCTCCTCAAGCCGTCTGTCAAGCCTTCACCAGAATCAGACTCCATCTTCGTGCCGGCTCCTCCCGAAGAAGTCGGATCCGACTCCAGAGCCCCGACGGACGGTACGGGGATTTTGGCAAATGGCTCCAAAACCGCCACAGTCGAGGCCGGCACAGGGACTGCAGAACCCGGCCTGGGGACTGCGGCGGCCGGCCCGAAGACTCCAGAACTCGGCCCAAGAGATGTGCCAGTCGGCCCGGGAACTTCATTAATCCAACAAGCGGTTGTTGACTGCAGCCCGCTGCCTCCCAGCCCAGCCGCCCTCGTCCAAGTCGTAGTTCTGGCAGTCGAAGAAATAACAGCACCCTCATGGGCCCAGCCCATCCTCAAATTTCTGGTGAGCAAAGAGCTGCCGACTGATGAGACCTTAGCTCGGCAAGTACAACGCCGAGCAGCAGCCTACACCATAGTCAACAGAGAGCTGGTCAGGCGCAGCGTCACTGGTGTCTACCAGCGCTGCACAGAGCCAGAGCAAGGCCAAGCAATTCTCAAAGACATCCATCAAGTCGAGTGTGGCCACCATGCAGCTTCAAGAGCACTCATCGCCAGAGCTTTCCGACGCGGTTTCTTTTGGCCAACGGCCTTAGAAGAGGCCAAGGAATTGGTCCAAAAATGCAAAGGGAGCCAGAAGTTCCGCTCCAAGCCGCATCAGCCGGCTTCTGCACTCAAGACCATCCCCATTGCCTGGCCTTTCGCAGTTTGGGGTCTAGACATGGTGGGACCATTCAGGGCGGCACGAGGTGGCTTAACTCACTTACTTGTCGCGGTGGACAAGTTCACCAACTGGATAGAAGCGAAGCCAATCAAGAAACTGAACGGTCCGACTGCCGTGACTTTCATCTCCGACATCACAATTCGGTACGGCATACCACACAACATCATCACCGACAACGGCAGGAATTTTTCCAAAGGCGCCTTGGCCCGTTTCTATGCGACACAGGGCATCCGACTGGATCTAGCATCCGTCACCCATCCACAGTCAAACGGCCAGGTGGAGCGAGCAAACGGCCTCATCTTGTCCGGCATCAAGCCCCGACTAATCGAGCCTCTGGAGCGCTCGGCTGGCTGCTGGCTCGACGAGTTGCCAGCCATCCTCTGGAGTCTATGCATGACTCCAAACAAGTCAACCGGCTTCACGCCTTTCTTCCTCGTCTACGGTGCTGAAGCCGTCATCCCAATGGACATAGAATTCGATTCCCCGCGAGTCACCATGTACACCGAGGAAGAAGCAGAAGAAGCACGGCAAGACGACGTCGACCTGCTGGAAGAGGGCCAGCTGTTGGCACTCAGCCGGTCCAGCATCTACCAGCAGAGCTTGCGCAGATACTACAACAGGAAGGTCAGGCCAAGATCTTTCCAGGAGGGCGACCTCGTGCTCCGATTAATCCAGCGAACAACCGGCCAGCACAAGCTGTCGGCACCTTGGGAAGGCCCCTTCATCATCAGCAAAGTGCTGGGCAACGACTCCTACTACCCGATCGACGCTCAGAAGCCCCGAGCACGCAAGAGGGACGACTCCGACAAAGAGACAGAGCGGCCATGGAATGCAAATCTCCTCCGAAAATTTTACAGTTAAATGCAGTATGTATCACGCTACCTTTTCTATTAAACGTACCAAGACTTCAGCCCCCCCCCCCGAGAAGAGCTCGGGGACTGCCCTCTTTTATCTATATGATAAGAAATATGCCTTCGAGTATATTGCTCTTTGTTATGCCATTTGGCACCGGGTTCAACTAGTCGGCACGGGGACTTGCCGACCTGCGCTATGAAATGCTTCTTGCACCCGGACAAGTAGTGTGTGGCGTCTAAATCGTTTCCTGCTAGAAGCCGCAGCTCGCAGAGTGACTGTATGGTGGGCAGGAGTAAGGAAGAATGGGCGTCCACATGAAAAATGGCTAAGGACTAAAAGCACAAACATAGCTGAAGGCCGGCTTCCAGCCTTTTTTTTGCAAACCGAATCTTGAATAGTCGGCTTGCCACCTTCTATCCGACTTGTTAAACAACCCTAAACACGGCTAAGTACTTGCCTTCCCAAAGTGACCAAGAATTTGATCCAGCAGCAGTCCGCGGAGCGGCTGTCTGACTGACAAAGACGGCAACTGAGGGAAGACGGCAAAGGAAAAAACCAAAAGAAGAATGAGCAAGAAAGATAGAAGTCGGATGAATATTTACATAACAAAGGCCCCGCGGGTGGAATTGTGCGGATTAACGAGTTCTTCAAAAACTATTAAAACAGATAAAACAAAGACAAGGTGGCAGCCTAGGGGGCGGCAGACGGAGTTGGAGGATCGGAGGAGACGGTGGTGTTGGATGTTGGGGCTGCCAGCTGGGCGGTCTCGGCTTGATCACCTCCGGCAGCAGTCGGCTCGGGCGGGCACAGCTCGTTGCTGGAGGCACGGTCGAGCTGAGGTTGGCCGTCCGCTCCGTCTTCCGGTGCCTCCGTCTCGCTCCTGTCCTCCGCCTCGTCTTCCTCCTCGACGCTGGAGCCGATCACCTCTGCCAAGTCCTCGCCGTAGTCGGGGTTCAGCCCAAACCACTCTGGCGGCACCTCCTCGCCGTCTTCAGCCCGCTCGGGGACAAAGATGCTGGTGTCGGTGTACTCGGCGATCGCCACTGCATGCTTGACAAGGGCATCTTCTGCGGCTGCCAGCTCCGGCTGGGCTTCTGACCGAACTGTGGCCATCCGGTCTAGGTCCAGCCCCGGATACCATGCCTTGACGAATTCCAAGGCTCGGCGTGCTCCGGCCCGGGCCGAAGAACCCTTCCAGGCCTCAAGACGGCTAGCCGCGACCTCCAGCCAGTCGGCAGTCTGACTGGGGGTGTGCGGAGCCTGCACGTCTGGCCACAGGGTGGTGATCGCTTGGGCGCCAACACGTTGAAGCCGGCACAACATCTGGTGGGCCGGCCGCAGGCGAGCCCCAATGCTTAGAATATGCTCGTCAAGAGTCCGAGGGGCATCAGCGGCGATCTCCGCGCCACCCGCCCTCCGCTCCTCGCGGTCGGCCTTGATAGCTTGAATGGCGACCTGCGATTGGCCGGGGAAGAAGTCTGCCAAGACGGAAAGAATGAAGAACAAGTCAAAAAAAATCAGGAGTCGGCTCGACATATAGTCAGCGGCTCGAATAAGGAAAGAAAAGAAGCTCACCATCGACGAGGTCCTCGATCTCGTGGAAGCCAGAGACCAGCATTGCCTCCTTGTCGGTCCAGGAGGAGTGCTCGCTCGCGAACTCGGCCAGGAGGGCGGCTTCCGCCTCTTCCGCCTCCTTCTGCGTCTTCGTAAGCAGCTCCTTCTGCTCTGCCAATTGTGCGGCCAGAAGATCACGCTATGCGGCAAGCTTGCTGCACTCCTCCCCCTTGGCGCGCAACACGGAGTTGGCTTCGCTCAGCTGCTGTTGAAGAGCGGCGTTGGCCTCTGAAGAGAAAGAAGAAAGAAGGCGTTAAGTCATCAACGAGGAAGGTCGCCAGGGAGATCCGGCCCGACTGCTCAGCAGTCGGCCCGAATCTCGGGGACTACAGCCCGCGGGTGCGCCAGCGCGCCCCCGCAAAGAAGAAAAAAGACTCACTCCGGCTCTCCGACAAGTCGGCAGTACGCTTGCCCGGCTCTTCAACATTGCGGTTGAAAGAGGTGACGCGGAGGTTGTGATAGTCCGGCAACAAGTATTTCAGAACAAAGGTTAGTACCCGGAACTTACCAATTGGAGTTCCGGGCCGCCTGCTTAGCAGCTGGCCCAGAACTCGGGGACTACACCCAGTGGGTGCACTGGCGCGCCCCCACAGAGAGAAACAAGAAAACAAGGACAAAGGAGAAAGCATACCCGGATGGCTGCCCGCGACGCCAGGTGCGCCTTGGTGCAGTTTTGGATGGCATCGCTCTCGGCTCGCAGCTTCGTCTGGACATCCAGAAGCGCCTGGTTCAGCGGGCCCGTGCCGCCTCCTCGCACCCACCCAATGGGCGCGGCACTCGTCGCCTCGGCGTTTGGAATCGTCGAGCTGGCGGTGTCGGTCTCCAAGGGGCGTGGCGCCGAAGTCGCCTTCTCAAGACGGCGGCGCGTTGGCGAGCCAACTTGAAGGAGTAGCCTTGCCACGGCCTCGTCTTCGGTCGGCGGCAAGGGCGGATCCGCCGGCTGTTTGCCCTGCGCGCTTCTAGACGGCGGCGGGGGCGGCTGTGGCGGCGCGACCGCGTCCGGCATGGGGGCGTCGCCGCCACCCCTCTGCTTGACCGGGAACTCGCCGTCGGCTTCCCCTAACTGCCCCATGAACTCCGGGGGGGGGGGGGGGGCGAGTTCAGAGGGGTGACGAACACCGCCGACCGCCGGGGCGCGACTTCCTTGGCCGGCCGCTTTGCCGCAGCGGCGGCCTCGGCCGCCTCCAGCTTCTTCAGGGCGGAGGCCTCCGCCTTCTCGGCCTCTGCTTTCTCCCGGCGGGCGGTCTCGTCCTCCTTGCGCTTCTCCCGCGCGTTCCGCTCCGTCGCCCCCCGAAGGTCGGCGGCGGGGTCAATCCGCCGAGTGGTGGCAGACGTCTCCACCTACCCCATAACGAAGGTGGCGGCAACCCTCTCAAGAGTGAAGGGAGCCCTGAGGCCAGGAAAGCATATGAAAAACTTAGACAAGATCAACAAAGAGAAAATAAAGATAAGGGAAGGAGGCGCTTATGTAGAGACCAGCGGCGGCTTCTTCACTGCCTTGCGGAAGCGGTTGGCTTTCGCGGCCGCCTCTTCCCGCTTGGTCGCAGCAGCCGCTCCCTTGAACTTATTCGACCGGCCACCAAGCGTACTTGGCCCGGCCCGGCGCTTCTTCGCACTGCCTTGAGCGTCCAAGCCGGTGGAAGAACTCGCGCTTGGTTGGCCGGCTTTTGGCTGGCGACGTGGGGCGACTTCTCCCTCGGCCTCGTCGTCAGGCCAGTCGGCGAAAGTGGCCGAAGGCCTGGAGCCACCTGCTTCTCCTCCTCCTCCCTTGGCGTCGGCTTCCATGGCTGCCGCCCCCAAGTCGGGATCGTCGACGTCACTCTCCGCCCGATCGGGGACAAACTGACGAGCCGGCCTCGCGGTGCCAGCCGAAGGAGGGACGAGAGGATTCTGATTCAAAACAAAAACGGTCAGACTTGACAAGTCGGACTTGGCAGCAAAAGAAATGGAAGAAGGAAGACGACTTACAATAGGCGGGGGGTTGGCGCGCGAATACGGCTCCTTGCCGAACCGCCAGTCCACCGAGAGACCGAAGTTCGCAATGTAGTTCACCGTGTTGGCCACCTCCGCGTGAGGCATGTCCTTGGAGCACATCCGACTTAGGTCCCGATGACCGCTCTTCTGGCAGATCAGGTGAGGCCGACCTTGGAGTGGGAGGACTCGGCGCGCCACGAAGGCGGCCAGCAAGTCGGCCCCGGTCAGGCCCTCCGACTGCGTTAGCACTCGGAGTCGCGCGACGGCGGCGGCACCAGCGGGAGACAGCGTCCTGGCTCGGTGTGACTAGCTGGGGAGCCTTCCAGCCGGCGCGCCGGCTTCGTAAGCCGGCAGGTTGACCAAGTCACCTTCTGGGGCGACGTTCTTCACATAAAAATATGACCACTGCCACATCTTCACCGAATTAATCAGTGCAATGGTGGGAAACAGATTGTCGGCCACTGATCTCCGCATCGCGATGAATGCACCGCACTGGGCCGGCACGTCGGCGATGTGTGTGCCAAGCTTGGATTGGAAGAACTCACCCCAGAGCTCGATGGTGGGGAGAACGCCGAGGAAGCCTTCGCACAGGGTGGCGAAGGCAGCCAGCAGCACCACCGTGTTCGGAGTAAGGTGGTGCGGCTGGAGCCCGTGGAACTCCAAGAAGGAGTGGAAGAAGCCGCTCGCCGGCAGTCCCAGGCCGCGCATGAGGTGCGAGCGGAATATGACCCGCTCGCCCTCCTCCGACACCGGCGATATCTCTCCCTCCGGCGCGAGGCGGACCCGCACTAAGTCCCTGCCAGGCAGCTGCCGTGTCTGGCGGAGGATCTCGATGTCGTCGTCGTCAACCACGGAGCCATCCCACACTCCGGAGCGAACAATAGGAGGCGCGGCGGCGGAGGAGGAGCTCATCGTTGCGGGCACGACGTGGTTCGGAGCAGAAGCGGCAAGAAGAAGAAGAAGCAAGAAGGAGCAAAAGGAAGTGGGGAGAATGGGCGCGCGTGCTTCGCCGCCCCCCTCCCCCCGCCTACTTGTAGGCTCGTGGGCTGAGAAGTCTAGGGGGCGGACGTGGGATTAACTGCGCCCGGGACCCCACGACCCCCACGATTTACCACACAAAGTTACCACGCACAATAACCGCGCGGGAACCCCAACCGTCCGCGCGGCCGCAACGGATCCGTTCGCATGCCGATGCGCGGTAGTGGCGGGCCCCGCCTGTAGGCCTGTCCTGTCACGCGCGTGGGTGATCAGACTAGCTCCGCCACGTGGCGCCTTGCGACGGGTCAACCACGGGTGGCTACCCGGAAGCTTATCAGGCACGCCGCCTGAACTCCGCCGCAATGTTCAAACTTTTTGAGGGGCAAGTCGGCCTTGAGCAAGTCCGACTCCAACTAGTCGGCTTGACAGAACACGGCTAGCGAAGCCCAGGCCCAACCGCCGGAGAGAAGAAACTGTTGAGGCTCCACGACATGTCGTCCTCGGAGCCTCACCAGCTTCGGGGACTACTGTCGGAGTAACGGGCCACGGGTAGGCTAATCCAGGCCCAGAACCTTTCAAGACATTGAGGCAGACTGCGCCCCTCGATATCCCAGGACGAAGAGCCGCCTTCTGAGAGTCGGCGGCGAGGCGGCCGGGTGCCCACTCGTGGCCGAGTCCTAGGGACGACTTCAGGATGAGCCGACTCCTGACTGGCGACTTCCAGAGAAGCCGGCCTTGGGGAGTCAGCCCGCGACGCCAACAACCCCCATGCCCTCATAAAGAGGGACGGGACGGGGAGTGGCCACAGTAAGGTCCACTCCCACCCCTTTTCCTAGGGCAGGCGTGGCTACAGTATGCCGTACCCGCGGAGATCACCGCGCGGCGTGACACTGTTGCCATGCCGGCCTTGACATCAGCCCCAGGGGGCGGAGCCCTATGCCCACGACAGCCTGCTGGTACGGCCCAGGGATGATGGGTCCCACCAGTCGGCGGGCGTACGAAAGACGGCGAAAGCACCACTAGTCGGCCCGGATGGGAGTCGGCCACCGGAAGTCGGCCGGCCCCTCCCACGGGCCCCATGCGCCATTAATTAGACATGATAAGTAGTGGCCACAGTGATCGCCCGCCAGATGGCGGGGCTGTCGCCACGACCTCATGACCGAGCCTGCGTCATTAGAGGAACGGCTACAGTAATCTGCAGCCGGCAAGACCCGCCCGCGGCGGACATGGCCTGTCGGCTCCACACCAAGCCAGTCGGCGGGGCCCACTAGTTGGCGGGCCCCAGGAGTCGGTGGATAAGACGGTGGCCAGAGAGACTGACGGTTGGGCCCGCGCCCAGCCGGATTACCATTGTACCCCTGGGGGTAGGCCTATATAAACCCCCAGGGCATCCATGCAAAGGGTTGGAATCTATTAGCACTAGACCAGATCATATAGGAAGGAGAGAGCTAGCCTTGCCTTCTCCCACCTCCAGGAAACAACTCAAGGAGCAACCGTGTAAACACTTTGCCATAGTGATCATGCGGAGACCCCGTAGAGCAGCAGTAGGGGTATTATCTCCCCGGAGAGCCCTGAAGCTGGGTAAGATTCGCCGGCGTGCATGTCTTCGCCTTATCCCATTTCCAGGCACCGGCAACGTTCTACTCGCCCCCACCATGATAAGCCATCCTTTGGCATATGTTGCACCCAACCCCCGACAGTTCGCGTCGCACCCCGCTGCCCACACGGTTGGTCCGGCACGCCGCTCAAGGGGGATGCGTGCTGTGTTGCATTTTCACTTACAAGTGGGACCGCAGTTTAGCAAACTGACTATCGGCAAACCCCCACCCCGCCCAGCGCGCGATGGCTGAGAAAACAGGAGGGAGTAGAGATGGTTGTAGCACAGACTCCAAGAAAATTGGTGTCGGATGGGACTCGTGTGGGTGGCGTGTGCCGTACTGCTAGATGTGAATGCTAGTTATGGCCCAAGCCACCCCACTATATCGAGCCTATATCGAGGTGCTGGTTACGTACAACAAATTTCCTGGAGTCCGTGCTCAGCCCTCCTCTATCTCTCTTCTCAGCCAGCCAGCAGACGTTCAGAGCCCATTGTCTGTTTGCTCACATGCGGTCCCACATGTCAGTGAAAACGCAAGAGGACCCACTGAACCTGCACATCTTTCACCTCGACGTGCTGGTGATGAAAAACAAATCCAATAAAGATCTTCAGTGGCCGCTTTTGGAGTTACTCAAGAGTAGTAAGATTCTATTTACAATTTAACCCAAGATGCACATCACGTGGCTTCAACTAGCACTCCATTTTCTTGCATGACACGACCTGGATGCTGGATGTCCCATGTGTCGGCAAAAGGAGGCAGACCAGAGGAGTAGGAAACATGGCAAGCCCTGTGCGTACATCATACTACATACAAGCCCACCTCACGCAGTCACGCTATCACAGTATTTCTAGGCCTCCGTGCGACACCTAACTATTGGTTGGCTCTATGTGATGTGGCAACTTCATACTACTACGGATGCTGGCTACACTACTACGGCACTAACACTCCAAGAAGTGAGTCGGAAACCTTTTATAAATTGAGTTTATGACATGCATATGCAAATGTACCATTCATTACATACAACAAGTAAGTAACACACAATGACACCGAGGATACATGTTGGATTATAGATTAGTTCCAACAAAACATTCTAGTAAATACTAAAGTTTTCATCACACAACAAATAACAAGCAATGAAATGAATTTCAGCTCAACCACTCCTCAGCGTTGGAAACTCTTGCTTTGAACCAGAAGAGTTTGTCTCGGAAGGGCCAGCTACTGTCAAACTCGAGAGCAACGCGGGACTGATCATCCAGGCTGAAGCGGCCTATTTCATGACCCATATTATGATAGCCACGGTAGGGAGCATAGCAATGTCCGAGGTATAGGTACAATTGCTTCTCATAAATGGTAGTAATGTTGTGTCAACAGCAGCTGGATCGCCTTTCACCATGATTGGATAGTTTTGTCCAAGGAAGAGCGAGTTTCCTCCAAGAGTATCAATACTAAACCAGGGAGAAGGTGTTGGCGCTAGCATAGTAGTATCCATCCCAAATACCCTGCAACAGATGTTGGAATAGGTCCGGAGAGTGCGACCATGGGAGACAACACCTGCTTCCTTAGTCACATTAGCGGTGCCCTGTAGACAGACAAGAAGAGGTGATCCATCGGAATAAGTTACCAGGCGCCACTGAGTATATGGGTCCCCATGCTCGTGATCATCATCATCTTCATCTCCCCCTTGGTTATAAATTTTTTCAAGTATAGGTGGTGGAATGTTCACAGGACCTTGGAAACACAAGAAGGTTAATTAGTAAAGGGAAACTAGCTAACCCGCATGCATGTGGATGAAACAATTATAATTACGGTGGAAGACAAACATACTGAAAGCATAAGGATTCCATGCAAAAACAGTGCCACGAGTGGTGGCAGCAAACACAAGACCCTCGTATTGAATTGCATCACAGTACTCATCCTTGTATAGAAACTGATTTTTGAGCAATATCCATCCAGTCGAACTATGAAGGAAGGCAACAAGCTTGTCAAATATAGCAACAACTACATATTCATTAAATCCTAAGAGGGGCCGGGAACTTGACAAATTGCTATCTTCTGTAGACGATAGTCACCATGACCGTAGTTGAAAGAACGGTCATAACTGGTGTGCTCAACCTCTGGGTAATCTGAGATTTTTGGAAGTGGAACCCGGTGACGAGTGTACACATTCACATGTTCCCACTCGTAGTTGGACCCAATATAAACTATCCAATCTCCATTTGCGCCTGCCCAATCCTTACCCTCAAGCGATGGCATCTTAACATCACACGTATCATTATTAAGCGACACCAACTTGCACAAGGCGAGGCCTCCATCGTCTGCACGCCAGTGAGCAGGGCCACGGTGAAGAAGATAGGGGGGGATCAAACAGCTCCTGGACCCTTGGGTTCATTGTAATGATGTTACTAGTTGAGTCGAGAATGGTCTTGAACGAACCTGCCATGCTAGCCGAGGTGATGACGTTGCACCGATCAATGAGTTATCATTCAGATCGGGGCAAGAATAATGGGGTCGTTTCTGGTCTGTTCCCTCCATGGAGAAGAAGATCAAATAATGGTAGAAGGAAGGGTGAAGGCAAGTGGATGAGGGAGGAAGAGCGTGCGACAACAGTTCCAAATCGAGAGGGAAAGGCGAAGAGTGGGTGGACGGTTGCCACGTTACACGAAGAGGCGCCCCGGCCTACATAGACATCCGTTCGGAAATTGTACGAAAGGACTAGCCGTCGTCTCACTAACATGTGGGAACGGGACCACATGTCAATGAAGAGGCTAGTGGGGAGCAGATGGTTGGCATAGAGGTCACACACCGATGACAAGGCCGTCCTGTCAGACCTAGTGCCCACGCGGGATGGCTTCCGCCCCCACACGAGTGAAGCCACTTGGCACCCCACACGGTTGGTCCGCCACGCCGCTAGGCCAACTCCAGCGTGTGCAGCTCAGACGCGCGCTCGCTCAGCCCCCTTTCCCTCGACGCCCTGGAACTACCCAACCACGGCTATGTGTTTTGCGCACCCGACGGCCAGACTTGCAGCGGATCCGGTCGAGCTTGAGCTCGCCCGGTTGTGGGAGGCCGCGCCGCGCCATGGACTGGCCGGGCACCGGGCCGGAAGACCCTGACAAGGCCGCAAGGCCGCATGCAGGTACTGACTCCTCCTTGAGCCGCTCGTATCTACACCATCGGTGGTCTGCCGGCAGATACATGAATGGCGGTCGGCCGGGCTCGGTGCTGGCCCAAAAGCTCATCGGCGCACTGTTGCCACTCATTACGTGCGACTGCCCAAAGAAGGTCATGCGCCGCGTGTCTACAATGCCGGAACATCCCGGAAGGGTGTTCATCAAGTGCTCAACCAATGGGGTATGTGCTACTTTAGCTTCGGTTGTGCTCTCGGATTAGACTTGCTGTGCTAACTTAAAATTTTATTGTGTAGAATGGATGCAAATTTTGGTATTGGGAAGAAGAGTACATCGGTATATTGATAGAACGCAATTTAGTAGATGTTGTAGCACTTTTATCTAGCATAGAGGCTAGAGATGAGACTAGTGCACTTGTTGATAGAATAGAGGCTAGACATGAGTCTAGATGCGAGGAAGCAACGTCTACTTCTTTACACCCGAAGAAGAAAGAAGCACGCAAGATCGAGCCTCCGCAGATCAACAATGAATGCATTGAGAAGGCACTAATCCAACTTACAGGAGCAGTTATGGAAGTTGGATATCTTCTAAAATTTATTCTTGTGGTTCTTGTTTTCTTTGGTCTTGCTTTTCTAGTCAAATTTTGGTGATGTGTTTCGATGTACCAAAAATCAATGATGAAAAAAAGATATGTGTTTGCAAAGAAAAATGTACACAGCCGAGAGGCATCCACGCGTTGGGCGCACGGCCACCGCATCCGAGAAATGGCCCACACATGACCCCATTGCCCTACCAAAACGGACAGAATCTGGGCAAAACAGAGGTCGTTTGGGGTCGTGTGTTGGAGTTGGCCTTACAAGTGGGACCGCGGTTGAGTAAACTGACTATCGGCAAATCCCCACCTTGCTCGTCGTGCGATGGCTGAGTTAAGTAAACGACGAGGTTCAAGAGATAGTTGTAGCACGGATTGGAAGGAATATGGTTTCAGATGGAAGTCGTGCTGGTGGCGTGTGCCGTACTCCTGGACGTGAATGCTTGTTCTAGCCCATGCCACCCTACTACATAGTGGTAGTATCGAGGATTCGAGGTGCTGGTTACGTACAACAAACACATTAACATATGGCCCACCTCACACTGTCGCAAAATTTCCTGGAGTCCCTGCTAGGTTAAAAGGTGTTCTTTGTGAGGGTGGGTGGCTGGTCTCAAGTTTAAAACTTTTTGTATTACATATGTAGATGTAGAGATGGTGCAACATGTGAAGCTAGTACAAATAATGTACTCTTGTTGGTTGGCCTCATCCGATAACCTGTTGCAATGCACGTACAATTATGTATTCGGAAAAAAATTGCCTTGTCGCAGCACCCACTCAAAGAAGCGACTCGAAAGCCATTCATAAATTTAGTAGGTTTATCACATGCATATCATTTTATTATATACAACAGGTCATCAACCCACAACGACAACGAGGATACATTATAAATACTGAAGTTTTCATCACACAACAAATAACAAGCAATGAAATGAAGTTCAACTCAACCAATCGTCGGCGTTGGAAACGCTTGCTTTGAACCACAAGTGATTCTCTGGGAAGGGCCAACTATTGTCAATCTCGAGACCAATGCATGACTGATCATCCAGGCTGAAGCGTCCTACTATATCACGACCAGGGTAGGGAACCACTGCAATGTTCGAGGTATAGATACAGTTGCTTCCCATAAGTGGTAGTAACGTTGTGTCAACAGAAGTTGGATCGCCTTTCAGCATCATTGGATAGTTTTGTCCAAGGAAGAGCGAGTTTTTTCCAAGACTGTCAATACTGTACTAGGGAGAAGGTGTTGGCGCTAGCGCACTAGTATCCATCCCGAATACCATGCAACGGTGTTGGAATAGGTCCGGAGAGTGCGACCATGGGAGACAACACCTGCTTCCTTAGTAGTAACATCAGCAGTGGGATGTATACAGACAAGAAGGGGTGATCCATCGGAATAAGTTGCCAGGCGCCACTGAGTATATGGGCCCTCCTCGTCCTCATGCTCTTGATCATCACCATCATCATCTCCCCCTTGGTTATAAACTTTTTCAAGTATATGTGGTGGAATGTTCACAGGACCTTGGAAACACAAGAAGGTTAATTAGTAAAGGGAAACTAGCTAACCCGCATGCATGTGGATGAAACAATTATAATTACGGTGGAAGACAAACGTACCGGAACTACGAGGATCCCATGCAAAAACAATGCCATGAGTGGTGGTAGCAAACACAAGACCCTCGTATTGAATTGCATCACAATACACATCCATGTATAGAAACTGATTTTTGAGCAACAAGCTTGTCGAAGATAGCAACAACTCCATAGTTCCTGTAATGCCAAGAGCGGTTGGGAACTCGACAAATTGCTATCTTCCATAGAAGACAGTCACCATGATCGTATTTGAACGTGCGTAGAATACTGGTGTGCTCAACCTCTGGGCAGTCTGAGATTTTTGGAAGTGGAACCTGGTGACGAGTGTACACATTCACAAGTTCCCACTCGTAGTTGTACCCAATATAAACAACCCAATCTCCATTTGCGCCTGCCCAAGCCTTTCCCTCAAGCGATGACATCTTAACATCATACGCATCATTATCAAGCGGCATCAACTTGCACAAGGCGAGGCTTCCCTCATCCCCGCGCCAGTTAGCAGGGTCTCGGCGAAGAAGATAGGGGAGATCAAACCGCTCCTGGACCCTTGGGTTCCTTGTAATGATGTTATTAGTTGAGTCGGGAAAGGTCTTGAACGAACATGCCATGCTAGCCAAGGTGGTGACGTCGCACTGATCAATGAGTTCCTCCACCATGTCATCTTTCAGATCGGGGCAAGAATAACGGGGTCATTTCCGGCATGTTCCCTCCATGGAGAAGACGATCGAACAATGGAAGAAGGAAGGGTGAAGGCAAATGGAGAGGGAGGAAGAGTGTGCGACAGCAGTTCCAAATCGAGAGGGAAAGGCGAAGAGTCGGTGGATGGTTGCCAGTTTGCCACAGTACACAAAGAGACGCCCCAGCCTACACGTCCGTTTGAAAATTGTACAGAAGGACTCGTCGTCGTCTCACCGACATGTTGGAACGGGAACAAATGTCAACGAAACATGGTGTGTAATTTCTCGTGCAAAATGTGATCTGGCCGCGTTGGCCCGAGGTGACGCATTAGTTATCGACCTTTATTTTTTTAACATACAATCTGAGTGGATAGCTCCTATGGCCATCACACGTGAGTGGATATATATAGGTAGGCTAGGTAGGCAGGCGGCAACAATCTAAGTGCTAAAAGAGTTGATCCAATGCTTGGTTTTGTTTGGATTTTCAAACTATGACCATTGGATAGAGTGAATCAATGGCTTACGTTCAAAGTTATTCTCATACTATAGAATGGTATAAGAACATGGAGAGATTTGGTTGATTTTATATCGCTGAATAATATAAAATATTATGAGTTTAGATGCTCCACCGCGAGGTTTGTTGCTCCTTCTCGGTCGTCAGGAATCTATGTTCTTCCACTCTTTCGTTTAATACATGAGCTTTGTTCATCCTTTTGCCGACATGCATGACATCTATATGCCTCCATTTTAACGATCATACTATATGCCTCCATAACACGCGGGACTTCTAGCATCAAGGTGGCGCGTCATGCAAGGAAATGGAGATATGCAGTGCGTAAGTGAGTCGTGAACTTCGATGGCACCTAGTACTACGCAATATTTTTTCTCCTTGATGGCACGTGAATAGTGCACGTACTCAATGACACAGCATGGGATGGTAGCCATGGACATGGTTGGCCCTTTTTGAAAAGAGTACTAATAAATAACTTTGATGTGTCCCGTCAACTCGCAGAACGACGAGAAGCTTGCTTACTACGCCTTCTCCCTCGCCAACGCGTGCACGGTAGCTCGCAGCAGGAGTAGAAAATTTTGCTTACAAGCGGTGGACGTGCAACAGTTCATTTGGTGTCAGATTGCCAGAAGTACTACTGTAGGACCATCATTATTGTTCGACTTCGAAAGAGGAGAAGAGCCAAGCGCAAGGTCACCTACTAACCTAGTACACTACTGCTATAGCCAAACTGGTCCACCTTTTTAGAGCATGGTTAATTAATATAGCCGGCTCTTGCAGCGGCACATCATTTAGAGCAAGTACTCTCTTCCTAGGAACAAAGGAAGTGAAACAAAAGTTAGAGTGGATGCTAGATTGCCAATTAAAACATGATTACATAGGAAAAAATCATATAGCATTCTATCCTATGAATCAAACAACCAATCTAGGAAAATTATGAGGGGGTCTCTCCAACAATGTTCCTCGACTCACACCTAGCATCACGGTGGTCGAACTTGGAGTCATTCATCTGGTACATGTGGCATCTCAGATCTAGACACAAGGTGACGCGACCTCTCACTTCGTCAGCCATTTTAAGCGGCATGCCGGTGGAGGGCTAGCATACTCCAATATTATGTTGGCTCTATGTGATGTGGCAACTTCATATACTAACCGGATGCTGGATATACTACTACGGTACTCACACTCCAAGAAGTGACTCGAAAACCATTCATAAATTGAGTCTATGACATGCATTTGCAAATGTACCATTCATTACATACAACAAGTCATCAACACACAATGACAACGAGGATACATGTTGGATTATAGATTATTTCCAACAAAACATTCTAGTAAATACTGAATTTTTCATCACACAACAAATAACAAGCAATGAAATGAACTTCAACTCAACCAATCCTCGGTGTTGGAAACACTTGCTTTGAACCATAGGTTCTATGGAAGGGCCATATATCAGGACCAGGGTAGGGAACCACCACAATTTCCGAGGTATAGATACAGGTGCTTCTCATAAATGGTAGAAACGTTGTGTCAACAACAGCTGGATCGCCTTTCACCATCATTGGATAGTTTGGTCCAAGGAAGAGCGAGTTTTCTCCAAGGCTATCAATACTGTACGAGGGAGAAGGTGTTGGCGCTAGAACACTAGTATCCATCCCGAATACCCTGCCACGGGTGTTGGAATAGGTCCGGAGACGACGACCATGGGAGAAAACACGTGCTCCCTCAGTAGTAACAATCTCATTGCACTGTATACACACAAGAAGAGGTGATCCATCGGAATTAGTTGCCAGGCGCCATTGAGTATATAAGTTCTGCTCGTCCTCATGCTCGTGATCATCACCATCGTCATCTCCCCCTTTGTCATAAAATTTTTCAAGTATAGGTGGTGGAATGTTCACAGGACCTTGGAAACACAAGAAGTTTAATTAGTAAAGGGAAACTTGCTAACCCGCATGCATGTGGATGAAACAATTATAATTACGGTGGAAGACAAACGTACCGAAATTACGAGGATCCCATGCAAAAACAATGCCACGAGTGGTGGCAGCAAACACAAGATCCTCGTATTCAATTGCATCACAGTACTCGTCCGTGTATAGAAACTGATTTTTGAGCAATATCCATGGACGAACCGTGGAATCAATAACAACGGCAACAAGCTTGTCGAAGATAGCAACAACTTCATAGTTCTCATAATTCCAAGAGCAGTTGGGAACTCGACAAATTGCTATCTTCCATACACAACAAACACCATGATCGTATTTGAACGTACGTAGATCATCTCTGTGCTCAACCTCAGGGCACTCTAAGATTTTTGGAAGTGGAATCCACTGACGAGTGTACACATTCACAAGTTCCCACTCGCAATTGTACCCAATATAAACAACCCAATCTCCATTTGCACCAGCCTGATACGTCTCCGTCGTATCTATAATTTTTTATTGTTCCATGCCAATATCATTCAACTTTCATATACTTTTTGGCAACTTTTTATATTATTTTTGGGACTAACATATTGATCCGGTGCCCAGTGTCAGTTCCTATCTATTGCATGTTTTTGCTTTCGCAGAATATCCATATCAAACGGAGTCCAAACGGGATAAAAATGGACGGAGCTTATTTTTGGAAAATATGGAAAATTCGGAAGGAAAATCAACGCGAACCAGTGCCCGAGGTGGTCACGAGGCAGGGGGGCGCGCCCCCTACCCTCGTGAGCCCATCGTAAGGAGGTTGGCGCTCTTCTTTTGCCGCAAGAAAGCTAATATTCGGAAAAAATCACGGTGAAGGTTTCAGGCCAATCGGAGTTACGGATCTCTATATATATACGAAACGGTGAAACAGAGCCAGAATAGAACACAGAACCAGAGAGAAACATAGAGATAGATCCAATCTCGGAGGGGCTCTCGCCCCTCCCATGCCATGGAGGCCAAGGACCAGAGGGGAAACCCTTCTCCCATCTAGGGAGGAGGTCAACGAAGAAGAGGAAGAAGGGGGCCCCTCTCCCCCTCTCCTCCGGTGGCGCCGGAACGCCGCCGTGGCCATCATCATCATCAACGCGATCTTCACCAACACCTCCGCCATCTTCACCAACATCTCCATCACCTTCCCCCCTCTATCTACAGCGGTCCACTCTCCCGTAACCCGCTATACCCTCTACTTGAACATGGTGCTTTATGCTTCATATTATTATCCAATGATGTGTTGCCATCCTATGATGTCTGAGTAGATTTTCGTTGTCCTATCGGTGGTTGATGAATTGCTGTTATTGATTTAATTTGCTTGTGGTTATCTTGCTGTCCTTTGGTGCCCATCATATAAGCGCGCACGTGGATCACACCATAGGGTTAGTTGTATGTTGATAGGACTATGTATTGGAGGGCAAGAGTGACAGAAGCTTCAACCTAGCATAGAAATTGATGCATATGGGATTGAAGGGGGACCAATATATCTTAATGCTATGGTTGGGTTTTACCTTAATGAACATTAGTAGTTGCGGATGCTTGCTTATAGTTCCAATCATAAGTGCATAGAATTCCAAGTAAGGGATGACATGCTAGCAGTGGCCTCTCCCACATAATACTTGCTATCGGTCTAGTAAAGTAGTCAATTGCTTAATGGACAATTTCGCAACTCCTACCACCACTTTTCCACACTCGCTATATTTACTTTAGTTGCTTCTTTACCTTAACAGCCCCTAGCTTTATTTTCGTGCTCTTTACTTTCTTGCAAGCCTTTCCAAAAACACCTACAAAGTACTTCTAATTTCATACTTGTTCTAGGTAAAGCGAACGTCAAGCGTGCATAGAGTTGTATCGGTGTTCTACCTTTAGCTCCTCGTTGGGTTCGACACTCTTACTTATCAAAAACTGTTGCGATCCCCTATACTTGTGGGTTATCACAGCCCAGGCCTTACCCTTAAGCGATGGCATCTTGACATCACACGTATCATTATCAAGCGGCATCAACTTGCACAAGGCGAGACCTCCGTCGTCCGCGCCCATGCGCATAGGCTTATAGCAAAGAAGATAAGGGAGATCAAACCACTCCTGGACCCTTGGGTTCCTTGTAATGATGTTATTAGTTGAGTCGAGAATGGTCTTGAATGAACCTTCCATGCTAGCCGAGGTGACGACGTCGCACCGATCAATGAGTTCCTCCACCACGTCATCTTTCAGATCGGGGCAAGAATAGCGGGGTCGTTTCCGGCCAGTTCCCTCCATGGAGAAGATGATCGAACAATGGCAGAAGGAAGGGTGAAGGCAAATGGAGGAGGGGGGAAGAGCATGCGACAGAAGTTCCTAATCGAGAGGGAAAGGCGAAGAGGCGGTGGACGGTTGCGATGGTACACGAAGAGGCACCCCGGCCTACATAGGCGTCCGTTCGGAAATTGTACGAAAGGACTCACCGTTGTCTCACTGACATGTTGGAACGTGACCACATGTCATCGAAACATGGTGTGTCATTTCTCGCGCAAAATGCAATCTGGCCACGTTGGCCCGAAGTGCCGCATTATTTCTTGACTTTATTTTTTTAATGGCGTGCCATTCAGTTTTGAAGCATGACTAACTGGTACTGTATGCAGAGAAAATATAAACTACTCTACCACTACTCCACCTCTAGTACTAGTAGTATAAAAAAGATATATAGGCTGGAGCGTCAGCGCTTTCTTGCTAAGGGCTGCCCAGTTGCTTCTCACACTATCACCCTCTCTCCAGATCTAGAAAAGACAGCCTCTCTCTCCCTCCTCATACATGGTCACAGATCCGCCGGGGAAGAAAAGGACGTGCAGCGTTGACACACTCCTCGTCAGCGAGCGAGGTCAGGCAATGACGACAAGGTCGTCCTCTCAGACATAGCAACTGCGCGGGATGGCCTCCGTCCCCAAGCTCGCTGCCATAGTGTGTGCGGAGGACGACGACCACAAGCGAAGCCACTTCCCGCCGACCCTCAGGTATGTTACCTCTTTTCGAACCATACCCTTGTTCTATTGCCCCATCTGCCATGTCGCTGCATGTGGGTCTTTTTACACTCTACCATCTTCCCAATTTGCTATCCTCTGCTCTGCTGGTCACGTAGACGAAAACCTTAATTTGCACTATTAAAGGAAACCCTACTTCATGCAGACTAAACCATGTCTGGGTTGAATAAGGAAAGGAAGGGAGACTGTACTGTCCAAGAGAGTAGGCATCGAACCCGCATCTAGGTTGAAAAGGGGAAAATCAGTAGCTAAGGAACGAGTCTCGTGTCTCTTAGTTGAAGAAGGGTAGAAAGGCATGACAATGCAATAGAGAATGACCAGGTCGATCGGTTTGTTGTTCTCACATAGGAAAAAAGTGTCTAAAGAGAACAAAAATGGGACATAATACACATATGCTGCCTGGATATTTGTTGCTATGGGCAACCATACCTCCCTCACCACTCTATGCGTCCGTGGAGGTACATCGTACGGGTGTGCCCACTGTCTGAATGGGCCTCCCATGCTCTTATTGCCACTTTTTTCTGTTAGTATAACGCCAGCAGTCAAGTCAAGCAATGCTACTCTAAAGGGATGTCACATTTAACTAATGCCGCACTCAGTCTAATGCCACCGATAAACTTAAGCTATGCCATTTAATGTCACTGGATTATTTCAGGGTTAGATGTTGATTGTGGATGTATTAAAGATTTTTCAGCTAAGGCATTCTAATGCTGTTGCACAGCCAGTATACCAATGATGAATCTTGTTACAACCTTCAGATTTTTGCACTATTAATGCTTATAGATTACATACCTCACTTTCATGAGATAAGTCAATTTTTTTGTACAGTGTCAAGAGGAAAGGTCAAGAGTGGGCACCCCCTCCTCTGGTTGTTCTCTTGATTCGTTCGATCAAGTTTTTATGTTTGACCGATTATCAAGATCGGGATAGCAATTTTTAGGTCCCCTCGAGTTTGAAATGGCATTTACCTTGAAGGTACATGGTTTGAATTTTTTTATACTGCCATTAGTTAATAATGCTAGTTACCTTCAGACTTTTGTATTTGGTTTAATGCTCATGCACAACTAGTATACCAATGCTGAAACTTGCTACCTTTACATTTTGTATTGTTAATTCTTATAGAAATCTTCCAGTGCTAGAGTTTATTGAAATCTATTCAGTAAAACCATTGTACTGTACCATGTAATAAAATAACTACTCTACTATTGCACTAGCCACTGGATTAGTGTATATTTGTACTATTCGAATGGTGTTGCATTAGCGTATGGACATAAATAAAGTGTGGCAAGCTTGTCCATATATGTGCTCAAGAAAACTACTACCTATTTTTCTAAATACTAGACGTTTGGGTACTTTAAATTGAACTGCAAAAGCGTCTTATATTAAGGAACAGAGGGTGTAGAGTTCACTCAAATTATCCCGGTAAACTAGTCACACCTTTGTTGAAATTAATGTTCATTATGTTTTCGGAGGAGGTCTGTATGTTTGTCTCTAATGTTGGTCAACTACATACCTGACATCCTGATGTAATGTTAAGTCATTTCCTTTTGTATAGTGTCACTGAATTATCAAGGCAGTGATGGCATTTTATTTTAGTTGAACTACACAAAATATGCTTCAAAGAAGAGGAAAGGTCAGGAATCAATCATTCTTTTAGAAAGAACTATATATGCCTTCCTGACATCAGCCGTTGTTGCCTTATTTATTCCTTCAAACAGGTGGTTAGAAAAAGTCTTGCTAACTTTTCCCATTAATAAATTGGAATGCTTATATTTGCGAGTCTATGCTTCAACTAGTGCCACTTTTATAGTAATCACACTTTCAATATCTATGCAAACTGGGATGCTCGATTTTAGTGGAACTGCACAAAAAGTCCAAATGGTTCAACATTAGGAGCATGTTTTCTTCCAAACCTTTACATCCAATTGGTGGCACTATGCGCTGTTCATTACGAAGGTACATGATTTTCTACTATCTTGCAACTCTTTTTGTACTATCATTAGATAGTAATACTAGTCGTTTGCATGTGAATTTATTGGCATGGTGGACCTACATTGGAGGTGCATGACAAGATTCAATGATTGGATTCTCATTTTCGGTTGTATCGATTTCACCTCTTCCATCACTTCGAACATGGATATCCTTGGTCTGATAAAGAATAGGCATTATGTTTCTGCTCTAAACCAGCAAATCAATTCAGTATGAAATTTTCCAGGGCAAAACATGACTGTATCAAATTGTCCAGTGCAAAACATGACAGATGATAAGTGGAAGAGATGTGTTTAAACCGAAAATACAAGGTGGGGTATATGTTTACTAGCTGCTTTATATTTGTGCAAACAGAGATGTCTGCCCATTGCTATTTGACAAACAAACAAAGTGACCGCAATTTTGGTTGAGCTGCACAAGAGAATAGTATAGTCACTGCATGCAGTGCCATTTGAAAATAGACACAGAAAGATTGGATAGTCACTTCATGGACTGCAGAAAAAGTAGTACTGTACTATTTATTGGCCAACACTAGGTGCTTCATTGCTTTGGTCTGATTATACAATGGGCATCATTTTGCCTAAGTTAAAGTTTGTATTCCGAAAATAGTCTCGCCGCGTGATCGAGAGAAGACCAAATCATATTGCAGTGGATGTTCCTCCATCATGTGTGGTTCATTCTCATGGTTCCAGCTGTTGGTGAAACCACTTACGTTTGCAAGACGAATTGTAGACTTCAAATTTTTTTTGTCTTTCAGTCTGTACTGAATGTTGGCCAAGAGAAGCATCCATGTTAGTAGGAAGAACAAATGTTTTTTCTAGACCTTTGCTTTTGGAGCTACATATTTGTATACGATCTGTGAATCATTGAGATGCATTAACATGTTGGTATTATCTATGGGAATCATCCTAGTTGGTTTTGAATTTGGGCTACTAATGTGAATATATTACAATGCCATGCCTGTGAGTCTCGTGTGAACATTTCGAACTGATCGGCTCTTACTCTAGTGCACAACATGATCCTTATTTCTGTGTTCTCAGTGTTTACAAGTTACTAACAATTCCTTATTTCTGTTCGCTCAGTGTTTACAAGTTACTGATCGAACACTAGCTAGTCTACTAATGCGCTCCTGGCAGTTTTAGTTGCGATGCAAGATCCGAAGTGGCAGTTTTTTGAATAAAAATGCCTACCTCTAAAGAAACTGACAAGCTGCTCTGAATAAAATGCCGTGCGAATCTGAAGAAACTGCCAGCAAAAACGTTCGCAAATGCCCTATCTCCCAGCTAACATTCATCAGCTAATGCGATTGTACACGTACACCATCCGACCTACTCAATCATACATGTACACTATCCGACCTACTCGATCCTATACGGATAAATAGCGGATCACACACGTACTACCTCCTTTCCGGTTTGTAGGGCTCAATTCAAGAAACGACCTACTCGATCCTAAACGAATAAATAGCGGATCACACACGTACTAGTACCTCCTTTTCGGTTTGCAGGGCTTAATTCAAAAATCTCACCAACCAAGGTACTCACTCCGTCCGGGTTTATTAGTCCTGTGAGCCAAAGCAGCAAGACCAAGACATGGCAATAATTAACTGTATGCAGAACTTTAAGCCTAATTATTTACAGCGATTTAAGTGGTTGCATGCATGCCCTCGGCTGTGAGTCGTTGCATGCTGCTCCGCGTACTCGGTGTGAGCGATTCTGAGTGGCTGCATGCAGCCGGCCGTAACTAAGGCAGCTAACTGATGCGTAAAAAGATGCGCTTTAATTGTTGCGGGCCTTTTAAATCCGTAGAATCATTATTTACAAGGAGGGAGTACCTCATCTGGATGACTCAGGTGCATTGATGGGACGGGACGGCACAATCATAATTTCAGTTTTTCTAGTTTTCCACGGCAAGCTGGCACGCTAAGCCATGCCTGCTTATGCATTGAATTCCGATGATCGCGATGACTATTGCGTTTCCCGCGACACGATAGTTTGCCTACCTTCCGCCTATAATTACTATTTCCCGGGCTTCTCTGGTGGCTCCATCACCCAACTCGCCCTATCCTCATAAGCCCTCACCAGCCCGACGTCGCACGCCACTTATCATCGCTCTTGCCACGTCCGCCATGCCCCCGCCCATCTGCGATAGGCGACGCCGGAGGTGGTCACTGTCGGAACTAGTGTTCGGTTTTTCACCGGAAGGCAGACGGAGGTAGGAGGCATTCTATCGGTCTTTAGATGGAAATGCAGAGTATGAGGAGTTGTTGGAGCGCGACCTCCTGGCGGAGGAGCAGCGTATTGCCCATTTGCACCGCCAGTGGGACATGGAGTAGCAGCGCGCCGATGCTCTGAGTCGCGAGCAGAGCGCCCGCAACTGGGCCGACCACTTGGAGGCCGGCGCCCGGCAAATAGCCCTGGAGGCTGTCGGGCATGCATGCGTTCGCGACGCCGAATTTCACTATAGGCTCGTCAAGTGGGTTTCCCACTTAGAAGCCGAAGTTTCGGTGGACCACGCTGGCATGAAAAGGGCCAACACGCGCGAGCAACGCGCCCTATCGCACCTCTGGCAAGTCCGATGCGAGGCGGAGGACGCTGGTGCCGGCGTTTAGCGTGTACCGCAGATGGCGCCGATATCGTCTAGTTAGCTAAGAGTAAGTTAATACTTGTATGCTACTAGAGTATTAGTGGGAGTAGAGAGTTAACTTGGCTATGATGGTTGTCAACGTGGAAGTTTAGTACTCTATATTTGGATCAGACCTGTTACTTTGCTCTGAATGTTGAACTTTCCATTTCAACATATGGAAAGGGTTGTTGTTTTTTTAAACGGGTTGTATTTGTCCGCCACGGGTTTAGAGGCTGATTTGTGGGCCTACTAGGTTGACGCGTACACAATCAGGAGATGATTGTACGTGGAGAGGATGACAGCGGGGACCCACCAAGGTCATGGTAGTACGCGAGCAAGTGCCTCCTTATTTCAAGCGAATAAAAAATGTCTCCTCCTAATGGATTCCTGACATCTGGGTCCCATGTCATTGTGAACGTAGTCAATTAGCAAGACAATTGCACAACGAGCGGCTGACACCAAGGACCCAGCAGCTCGCCCAGTTATTTTTGTTTTTAGCTAATTTGATAAATGCCACTCCAAATCTGGTGATTCTGAGAAATGCCACTGCAATTTCCAAACTTTGAAAAATACCATTTCATGCCAGTTCCAGTGGCATTTTTCGAAGTCTGGAGTGGCATTTTTCAAAGTGTGCAAATTGCAGTGGCGTTTTTCAAAGTTTTTAAAAATTGCACTGCATTTTTCAAAGTTTGAAAATTGCAGTGGCATTTTTACGAATCGCCATAATTGGAGTGGCATTTATGTAATTTCTTTTTGAGACAGAAGTAGGCTGTCAACTGAGCTGTGCGGGGCACTCTAGCCTGTTTAGACAACCTTTTCTTTTATGTTTACCATAGACTAGCCCAATAGTTTTTTTTGTTCTTTCTGAAAATGGATAGCCCAGTTTTTTTTGTGATTTGTCAAGTAAGTCACTTTGTCAGGCCTGTTGGGTTGCAAACTTTCAAGACGAGGAGAGCTTCATTCGGCTGGCCGAGAAAATGTCCTATCAGTAATGAGAAATGGGATGTACATTTTTAAAACATATCAAACCGGCAATTAGTTTCAAATTTCTTTTTTCAATTTCGAGATTTTAAATTGCATTGATTTTTATGTGTGGACAATTTGTTGGATTTTATATTGATATAAAATTATTTTTAAAATCAGTTTGAATGTGACTCGAAATTTTGGCACTAAAAATAGTTTGGACCGCATCGAAATATGCAAAATTTTGTATAATTTTATAACCGTGGCCACAATATGGGCTGTAATGCTAACAAAAAGAATATGGGCTCCAAAAAAACCTTAAGAATTAGCAAATGGGTTGTAAATTATTAGAAATAATGGCAGGTGGGATGTATGCTGATTACCATAGATTTGAGGCTTTCCTAAAAAAAGGTTGACGCACAAGTAGTGACTGTTGGATGTCCATCCAACGGTCGTCGTGCTTCTTCAATCTCTGCTCTTCCTGCTCCCGCGGCCGGCTGTGCTACCGCGCAGGCCTAGCCATCCCTCTACTCACCCACACCTGCTGTTATTCTCCGGCGACGGCAGCCGAACCAGTCAACCCTCGTACTCCCCACCGCATGGGCAGCCACTACCATGTCTTCCCCGGCTCCGTCTCGTTCCCTTCACAGGGCTCGCCGTCGTCCGTCACCCTGGTGCTCTCGGCGCGGCGTGGTCAACATAGTCAATGAACGACATCCATCGGAAGTGGACTGTACGTGCAGAGGTTGACAGCTGGGTCCACGGCTGCACACAAGGAAATACCTCCTTATTACGCGCAAAATAATGATTCCTCCACCTGACATCTGGGACCCACCGGAAGGGCCTCCGTATTTCGCGAAAAATACGTTCCCCCTGCCGACTGCTCGGACCCACCAGCTATATCTTTGCAAGCAAGGAAGTGCCTCCTTATTGCGCACAAAGAAATGAATACTCCCCCTGCTAGCTGGGACCCAGCATAGTGGGAGGCTGACTTGTGGGCCTACTAAGTTGATGGGGAGGAAGGGCTTTGTCCACTTAGTCAATATGAACGATTCTAGCTCCAGTGACCGTATGATGTCCATCCAACGGCCATAGTGCTTCTTCAACCTCTGGTCTTCTTGCTCCAGCCGCCCAGAGCAGCGCCGGTCGTGCCGCCTGCTCCTGCCTCCCATGGCCGGTTGTGCTGCCAAGGAGGCCTCACCGCCCCTACTACTCCCCCCGCTGGCGAGGCCCTACAACGACGGCAGCCTCTCACCGTAATACGTCTCCAATGTATCTATTATTTTTGATTGCTCCATGCTATATTATCTACTGTCTTGGACATTATTGGGCTTTATTATACACTTTTATATTATTTTTGGGACTAACCTATTAACCGGAGGCCCAGCCTAGAATTGCTGTTTTTTTTGCCTATTTTAGGGTTTCGAAGAAAAGGAATATCAAACGGAGTCCAAATGGAATGAAACCTTCGGGAACGTGATTTTTGGAACGAACAAGATCCAGGAGGCTTGGACCCTACGTCAAGCAACCAACAGGTAGGCCACGAGGTAGGGGCGCGCCTAACCCCCCCCCAGGCGCGCCCTCCACCCTCGTGGGCCCCCTGTTGCTCCACCGACGTACTTCTTCCTCCTATATATAGCTACGTACCCCCAAACGATCAGATACAGAGCCAAAACCCTAATTCCACCGGCGTAACTTTCTGTATCCACGAGATCCCGTCTTGGGCCCTGTTCCAGAGCTCCGCCGGAGGGGGCATCGATCATGGAGGGATTCTACATCAACACCATAGCCTCTCCGATGAAGTGTGAGTAGTTTACCTCAGACCTACGGGTCCATAGTTATTAGCTAGATGGCTTCTTCTCTCTTTTTGGATCTCAATACAAAGTTCTCCCCCTCTCTTGTGGAGATCTATTCGATGTAATCTTCTTTTGTGGTGTGTTTTTTGAGACCGATGAATTGTGGGTTTATGATCAAGTTTATATATGAACAATATTTGAATCTTCTCTGAATTCTTTTATGTATGATTGGTTATCTTTGCAAGTCTTTTCGAATTATCAGTTTGGTTTGGCCTACTAGATTGATCTTTCTTGCAATGGGAGAAGTGCTTAGCTTTGGGTTCAATCTTGCAGTGTCCTTTCCCAGTGACAGTAGGGGCAGCAAGGCACGTATTGTATTGTTGCCATCGAGGATAACAAGATGGGGTTTTTTGTCATATTGCATGAATTTATCCCTCTACATCATGTCATCTTGCTTAAGGCGTTACTATGTTCTTATGAACTTAATACTCTAGATGCATGCTGGATAGAGGTCGATGTGCGGAGTAATAGTAGTACATGCAGGCAGGAGTCGGTCTAGTTGTCTCGGACGTGATGCCTATATACATGATCATACCTAGAAATTCTCATAACTATGCTCAATTCTGTCAATTGCTCAACAGTAATTTGTTCACCCACCGTAAAATACCTATGCTCTTGAGAGAAGCCACTAGTGAAACCTATGGCCCCGGGTCTATCTTCATCATATTAAGCTCCCAACACTTAGTTATTTTCATTGCCTTTACTTTGCATCTTTATCATAAAAATACCAAAAATATTATCTTATCATACCTATCAAATCTCACTCTTGTAAGTGACCGTGTAGGGATTGACAACCCCTTATCACGTTGGTTGCGAGGATTTATTTGTTTTGTGCACGTGCGAGGGACTTGCGCATAGCCTCCTACTGGATTGATACCTTGGTTCTCAAAAACTGAGGGAAATACTTACGCTACTTTGCTGCATCACCCTTTCCTCTTCAAGGGAAAACCAACGCAGTGCTCAAGAGGTAGCAAGAAGGATTTCTGGCACCATTGCCGGGGAGGTCTACGCAAAGGTCAAAAATACCAAGTACCCATCACAAACCCTATCTCCCGCATTACATTATTTGCCATTTGCCTCTCGTTTTCCTCTCCCCCACTTCCCCCTTGCCGTTTTATTCGCCCTCTCTCTCTATCCTCCCTCTCTTTCTCTATTTGCCTCTTTTTGCCCGTTTCTTGTTTGCTTATGTGTTGGATTGTTTGCTTGTCACGATGGCTCTTCCTGATTTGGTGATCTCCACCTTAAAAGGTTAGAAGATATCGAAAGCAACATTAGGAGTTTTATGGTCTTGCAATTTGAGCATAATACTTTCTTTAGAAACGAGCTTAAGGAACAAAAAAGCTTTATGAGTTATATGAATAAAGAGCTCGATGATATGTCTAAGGAATTTGATGGTTTGAGATCCCAAATTGCTTGTCTTGAGAAGTAAATAGCTGAAGTTTCGGATAAGCGGACTACCTTAGTTAATAAGATGGCCGCTAAGGCGGAAGACCATGATAATAAAAATGAAGATCTAAAATTTATTGATATATCCCCTATTAAGTCTTTGTTTTGCAATATGAATCTTGATAATGATGGGACTAAATATGATCCACCTTTACCTAGAAGGTGTTCCAAAAATTCGGAGTTTTTAGATCTTGATGCTAAATTTGATAAAAGTGGGATTGAATATATCAAAACTCTAGATGTTAACGAACCTACTATTTTGGATTTCAAGGGATTTAATTATGATAATTGCTCTTTGATAGATTGTATTTCCTTGTTCCAATCCGTGCTAAATTCTCCTCATGCTTATAGCCAAAATAAAGCTTTTACCAAACATATCATTGATGCTCTGATGCAATCTTATGAAGAAAAACTTGAGCTAGAAGTTTCTATCCCTAGAAAACTTTATGATGAGTGGGAAACTAGTATTAAAATTAAAATTAAAGATCATGAATGCTATGCTTTGTGTGATTTGGGTGCTACTGTTTCCACGATCCCAAAGACTTTGTCTGATTTGTTAGGTTTTCGTGATTTTCATGATTGCTCTCTAAACTTGCACCTTGAAGATTCTACTATTTAGAAACATATGGGAAGAATTAATGATGTTATTATTGTTGCAAATAGGAATTATGTGCCCGTAGATTTTATCGTTCTTGACATAGATTGCAATCCTTCATGTCCTATTATTCTTGGTAGACCTTTCCTTAGAACGATTGGTGCAATTATTGATATGAAGGAAGGAAATATTAGATTCCAATTTCTGTTAAGGAAAGTCATGGAACACTTTCCTAGAAATAAAATTAAATTACCTTATGAATCTATTATGAGAGCCACTTATGGATTGCCTACCAAAGATGGCAATACCTAGATATATCCTTGCTTTTTATGCCTAGGTAGGGGCGTTAAACGATAGCGCTTGTTGGGAGGCAACCCAATTTTATTTTTATTTCTTGATTTTTGCTCCTGTTTAGTAATAAATAATTTATCTAGCCTCTGTTTTGGTTGTGTTTTTTGTGTTTAATTAGTGTTTGTGCCAAGTCGAACCGTTGGGAAGACTTGGGGAATGTCTTGTTAATCCTGCTGTAAAAACAGAAACTTTAGCACTCACAAGAACTGCTGCCAATTTTATTTGGAAAGTGCTATTTTGTTAATTATTTTTGAAGATTATTAATAGATAAATTCCTCACGTCCATAAATTTATTTTATAATTTTGGGGGTTCCAGATCTTGCGCTAGCTACAGATTACTACAGACTATTCTGTTTTTGACAAATTCGGTTTTTCGTGTGTTGTTTGCTTATTTTGATGAATCTATGGCTAGTAAAATAGTTTATAAACCATAGAAAAGTTGGAATACAGTAGGTTTAACACCAATATAAATAAAGAATGAGTTCATTACAGTACCTTGAAGTGTCCTTTTGTTTTCTTTCCCTAACGGAGCTCACGAGATTTTCTACTTTAAGTTTTGTGTTGTGAAGTTTTCAAGTTTTGGGTAAAGATTTGATGGATTATGGAACAAGGAGTTGGAAGAGCCTAAGCTTGGGGATGCCCATGGCACCCCCAAGATAATATAAGGACACCTAAAAGCCAAAGCTTGGGGATGCCCCGGAAGGCGTCCCCTCTTTCGTCTACTTCTATCGGTAACTTTACTTGGAGCTATATTTTTATTCACCACATGATATGTGTTTTGCTTGGAGCGTCTTGTATGATTTGAGTCTTTGATTTTTAGTTTACCACAATCATCTTTGCTGTACATACCTTTTGATAGAAACACACATGACTTGGAAATTTTTAGAATACTCTATGTGCTTCACTGATATCTTTTGAGTTATATAGTTTTGCTCTAGTACTTCACTTATATCTTTTAGAGCACGGTGGTGGATTTTTTTTATAGAAACTATTGATCTCTCATGATTCACTTATATTATTTTGAGAGTCTTAAATAGCATGGTAATTTGCTTAAATAATCCTAATATGCTAGGTATACAAGATTAATAATAAAATTCTCTTATGAGTGTGTTGAATACTAAGAGAAGTTTGATGCGTGATGATTGTTTTGAGATATGGAGTTAGTGATATTAAAGTTGTGCTAATTGAGTAGTTGTGAAATTGAGAAATACTTGTGTTGAAGTTTCAAGTCCCGTATCATGCACGTATGGTAAACGTTATGTAACAAATTTGAAACATGAGGTGTTCTTTGATTGTCCTCCTTATCAGTGGCGGTCGGGGACGAGCGATGGTCTTTTCCTACCAATCTATCCCCCTAGGAGCATGCGCGTAGTACTTGGTTTTTGATGACTTGTAGATTTTTGCAATAAGTATGTGAGTTCTTTATGACTAATGTTGAGTCCATGGATTATACGCACTCTCACCCTTCCATCATTGCTAGCCTCTTCGGTAACGTGCATTGCCCTTTCTCACATTGAGAGTTGGTGCAAACTTTGCCGGTGCATCCAAACCCCGTGATATGATACGCTCTTTCATACATAAACCTCCTTATATCTTCCTCAAAACAGCCACCATACCTACCTATCATGACATTTCCATAGCCATTCCGAGATATATTGCCATCCAACTTTCCACCATTTCGTTTATCATGACACATTCATCATTGTCATATTGCTTTGCATGATCATGTAGTTGACATCGTATTTGTGACAAAGCCACCGTTCATAATTTTCATACATGTCACACTTGATTCATTGCGTATCCCGGTACACCGCCGGAGGCATTCATATAGAATCATACCTTGTTCTAGTATCGAGTTGTAATCATTGAGTTGTAAATAAATAGAAGTGTGATGATCATCATTTAATAGAGCATTGTCCCAAAAAAATAAAGGCCAAAAAAAGAAATAAAAAGGGACAATGCTACTATCCTTTTTCCACGCTTGTGCTTCAAAGTAGCACCATGATCTTCATGATAGAGAGTATCTTGTTTTGTCACTTTCATATACTAGTGGGAATTTTTCATTATAGAACTTGGCTTGTATATTCCAACAACGGGCCTCCTCAAGTGCCCCAGGCCTTCATGAGCAAGCAAGTTAGATGCACACCCACCAGTTTCTTTTGTTGAGCTTTCATACATTTATAGCTCTAGTGCATCCGTTGCATGGCAATCCCTACTCCTTGTATTAATGTCAATCGATGAGCATCTCCATAGCTCATTGATTAGCCTCATTGATGTGAGACTTTCTCCTTTTTGTCTTCTCCACATAACCCCCATCATAATACTAGATTGATCTTTCTTGCAATGGGAGAAGTGCTTAGCTTTGGGTTCAATCTTGCAGTGTCCTTTCCCAGTGACAGTAGGGGCAGCAAGGCACGTATTGTATTGTTGCCATCGAGGATAACAAGATGGTTTTTTTATCATATTACATGAATTTATCCCTCTACATCATGTCATCTTGCTTAAGGCGTTACTCTGTTCTTATGAACTTAATACTCTAGATGCATGTTGGATAGCGGTCGATGTGTGGAGTAATAGTAGTACATGCAGGCAGGAGTCGGTCTACTTGTCTCGGACGTGATGCCTATATACATGATCGTACCTAGAAATTCTCATAACTATGCTCAATTCTATCAATTGCTCAACAGTAATTTGTTCACCCACCATAAAATACCTATGCTGTTGAGAGAAGCTACTAGTGAAAACTATGGCCCCCGGGTCTATCTTCATCATATAAATCTTCCTACACTTAGTTATTTTCATTAACTTTTATTTTACTTTGCATATTTATCATAATAATACCAAAAATATTATCTTATCATATCTATCAGATCTCACTCTTGTAAGTGACCGTGTAGGGATTGACAACCTGTTATCGCGTTGGTTGCGAGGATTTATTTGTTTTGTGCAGGTGCGAGGGACTCACGCGTAGCCTCCTACTGGATTGATACCTTGGTTCTCAAAAACTGAGGGAAATACTTACGCTACTTTGCTGCATCACCCTTTCCTCTTCAAGGGAAAACCAACGCAATGCTCAAGAGGTAGCACACCGCAGCCAAACCAGTGAAGCCGCGTACTCCTCTCCGCGTGGGCTTCCACTTTCGCGTCTTCCCCGGCTCCACGTCATCCCCTTCCTAGGCCTCGTCGTCATGCACCGCCCTAGTGCTCTCGGCGCGGCGTGGTCAACGTGGTCAAGGAACGACTTCCATCGGAAGAGTACTGTATGTGGAGAGGCTGACAGCTGGGTCCACAGACATAGCAAGGAAGTGCCTCCTTATTACGCGCAAAATAATGATTCCTCCACCTAATAGCAGGGACCCATCGGACGGGCCACCGTATTTCGTGAAAAAACATTTCCCCCCTGACTGCTGGGACTCACCAGCTACATCTTCGCACGCAAGGAAGTGCCTGACAGTCGGGACCCACCTGGTCGAAGTGTATTTAGCGTTGTCATTCTGGTCACGAACATGTACGTACATACGATCGGTCTGTGTGCAGGCTGCAACGATGAACCGTGGCCGTGCGAGGAAGAGCATGTGTCGTAGTAGAGGTGCGCACGTGTCGTAGTAGAGGCGCGCACGTAGCATGTACACATACGTACATTGGCTAGGGTGCAAGAAAGAAAATACGGCCAAGTCGGATGTGGGGTTCCGGCAAACCCTTAAGGTTCGAACACTGGGGTGCGCGCGAAGTCTTTTCCTCCCACCGATCTACGCCCTAGCTCGCTAAGATCTCACGGACGAACTCGACGCACTCGCAACACGGAAATACACAAGATTTATACTGGTTCGGGCCACCGTTGTGGTGTAATACCCTACTCCAGTGTGGTGGTGGTGGATTGCATCTTGGGCTGATGATGAATACTACAAGGGGAAGAACAGCCTCCCGAGGTTGAGGTGTTCTTGTGCTTGGCTAACTTGTGTGGGTGAGATTGGACTGAGTCCGTCCTCCTTCTCTCCCCCTCTCTCTCTCTATCTCTCTCTCATCTCTCTTTCGCCCCCATCGTCCCCCTCTATGGTGGTGGCTAACGCTATTTATATAGGCCCAGGTCCTCTTCCCAAATATTGAGCGGGAAGGGAGCCAACAATGGCAAGCAAATTTAAAGGGGCACAGCTAGTACAAGCCATCCTAACAAAAGGTGGTCTCCGCCTGCGAAAGGCTCTGGTGGTGATGCCGTCTTGGGCTCCATGATGACCTCCGTCTTGACATCCTTCTAGTCTTGGTCTTGTTGCACCAAAATGGCAACCTTTGCCAGATGCCTCGGTACTCCTCGCCTGCGCTGGTATCCTTAGCACCAAAGAGGAAACAAGGACGTTGCGCGCGCTGGCGCCCGCCTAGTGTCGATCGTCATGGCTCATGTCATGAGAGCCTCGTTTGCCTCGTCTTGACATATCGCTCCTCGTGAGCCTGCCAGACTAGGCCACTCCAGAGGAGGTCTTGTGTCGTCCGCCTCGCGAGGCTTGGCCCCTCGCGAGGGTCTTGGATGCCTTATTAATGAAGATGGTCCGTACGGCCTGCTGGCTTAGCCACGCAGCGGGCCGCGGGCAGGCAAGTCTGGGGACCCCCATTCCCAGAATGCCGACAGTAACCCCTAGGCACAAGGTGCGCTCGGGCTTGGCTTCGCGGCAAAGCCAAGGGTCAAGCATGGAGCACCGCGGGCCTCGAAAGCCTGTGGCCTCAGTTGACGCGTGACGGTTGATTGGACGTGGGCTACTTCGCTTCCCCATGCTGCCTCAAAAAACTGCACGACTTGACAAGTCCCTGCGACATGCAAGGAAAACCATCATTACTTGCGATCATGAGAGGTGCCGGTTGGCCTTCTCTTGCTATAAATGGGAGGGGGTAGAGCCCCCGTTGCCCATCTCTTCCTTGCTCGCTTGCTTCTTCCTCCTCGCTCCACTGCTATCTTCTTCTTCCTCGCTTCCTTGCTAGCACCAATGGCGCCTATCAGAAGGTTCTTCACCGAAGAAAAGGGGAAGGCCCCTCAAGATGGCTCGGGGCCACTTCCGCCGAAGAAGAGGTCGATCCATCGCCGTGAAGAAGCGGCGATGCAGGTGGTGACGAGGCCTTGGTGCGAGTGGCCTCCCCCAGGGTATCCGCTACCCTGTATGCCCAAGCCAAGGACTCAGGAAGGCGGAGCGACGAGCAGCGTTGTCCGCACCACGCTCGGAGTCGCCGCGCCACGGCGAGCGCGCCGTCGCCCCTGGAATCCACGTCGCGGACTCCTCGTGGGAGCTGGTGCTGTGGGCGCCGATGCCCCCAAGTTCTTGGATCTGCTCCCGCGGTTCTTCTCTGACGTGATGTCGCCGAGGGGGCCTCTTGAGCTCTAGTTGCAGCATGCCGACTGCGGCGCTCCGGCGAATGGAGCGGAGATCGAAGCGGTCCCCACCTGCAAGATCTTCATGACTCGTGGCTGGGGCGAGAGCGCGCGGGTCTGCCGCGTGAGGGGCGCCCTCGTGATCCACCTTGAGTACGACGGCGTCTCCACGCTCTTCTTCAAGGTCTTCGACACTGAGGGCCGCCGCCAGGAGTGCTGCTCCGGAGAGGAGCGCGAGGCTGATGCGCGCTCCGCTCGTGACCACTCCAGCAGCAGCAGCCCTTGGGAGTCCAGCAGCTCTCCTGAGCTCTACGGGACTCCGGAGACGACTGATGGCAGTGACGTGCCCCCGAGCTCTCGCCGTGCTCGAGGCAGTGTTGCCGCGTCCGGCCGTCGCCGCCGCTGATCTGGATGGGGTTGGCGCCGGCCTCCCGTGGCCCACTGTTGATGATGGTGTCTGCCACGGGGGGGGGGGGGGGTGTAGATAGGATCCTCTTTCGTTTTAGCTTCTGTTTCCTGCGAAGAATCATGAACTGCCCCGTGGGGGCATGTAAGGGTCTGTAATGTCTTTTGTGCTTATCTTTCCTATTATGAAGATTTGATGAACGCGTGCCCCGTTAAGGCTCAGTCCCCCTTTCTTTCCTCGTGATAGCTTGTTGCTCTACGCCGACAGGTCCCGGTCCCTAGGCAGGCTACAGTCGTCGCTGGTATGCCAGGTCCCGTGCCGTGGTCAAGGCCAGGAGGTGTGCGGCCCGAGGTCCAGTAAGAGCCCCTGAGGCGCGATGCTCAGGAAGTCCCCTTTAGCGCTCAAGCGGCCATGGCAAGGGAAGAAAGGGAGTCGACGTGGCCACAACGGGATTGCGGCAAGGCGTGAGTGTCCATAAGGCCCAGACATTTAGCCGATCCGAGGGCGAGACTTATCTTGTGAACTTCGTGACAATTCTTGACGTTGCGCTGGGGCTGCGCGCCAACTTGTGCGGCATAGCCAGGCCGGCCCATACAAGTTTCCCTCCTCACATGCTCTCCTTAGTGCTCTGCGTCCTCAGGTTCCGGCCCTCGAGCGAGCTCAGCCGCCGCTGGTATGCCAGGTCGCGATGCTGTGGTCAAGGCTAGGGGGTGAGGGCTAGAGAGCCAGTAATAGCTCCTGAGTCGCGATGCTCAGGAGCCCCCCTTTTAACGCGCAAGCGAATTGCACGAGAGAAAAGGAGACTCATGGTGCCACCTGCTATCCTCTCCGCGGGGTCCCTATGAACAGGCACAACAAGAACATGTATTGCCCTTACAGCCGACAGCCTGCCGCTGGTTGGTCCGGATGAAGTGAAGGCACTGAGGGTCTAGTGAGGTGACGTGCGCGGGGCATGCCGCGAGCCAGAGCTCGACCGCTCAGATTTGTCGACGTGGCAGGAACGGACCCATGCACCAGCGCCGTGCCTGTGAGGAGGCCCCATGGGAGGCGATGATCGAGTAGGTGATAACCCTAGGCAGGTTAAGAAGGGCAGGCAAATCAGCTTGGGTAAATGCAGGAAGATACATGCCACTGGGTCCGGCCCGAGTGGCTTGGGGATGATGCAGCCCGAGGGGCGCCCCCAGCAAGGTAAGCTAAAGACATAAGCAAATTGGATACATGCCGTAGGGACAGACCCACATGGCCTGGGAATAATGCAACCCAAGGGGCGCTCCCAGCTTAAACAAGCTTGGAAGATGTCACCTGGTTCTACAGACGAAGCAGAGTTGGTGCAGCTGAAGGCGTGCGTCGAAGAAAGGACTCCTCATGAACCACCGGAGCCCTGAGCCTCGAGAGGCTCTGGGGGCTCAGGAGGCTCCCTGAAGACCGTCTCCATTCCCTCCAGGATGACGCGGTACCTAGCCTCTAGAGCCGCCAGGTCACGCCGCATGGCGTGCTGATAGGCCGACGCCACGCTCGGCAAGCCGAACGGCAAGTGAACGTAGCTATGTGGTGGGCCCGTGCAACGGCCCACACGCGGCCAGAAGCGCTCCTAAGACGCGGCCCTGTTGAGCCCTGGGACGTCGATGCGGACACGCAGCCTAGCACCCTCGCCTGGGTGGTGAGCCGCGCCCAGTGAGCGGCTGTCGCCGCGCATGGCTCTTGCGTCTTGCAGTTCCTGTGTGGTCTTGGCTATGAACTCCTCAGTGGTGGCACTACAAAAAAAGACACATCCGTGACATTTTGGGCCGAACGAATTTTTTTCCTGTCATACATATGACACTTCTATGATGATAATTGTGACAAAACCCAGTATCATCATAGACATGGTGTGCTCCTACTTCCATGACAAAAAATCATGACAGAAAATGGGCTTTTCATCCTGGGCGGTCCGGAGACGCAGCTGCATGACATTCTTTGGGCCGTCCATGATGGAAAAAACCGTGGTAGAAGCGAGGGGGAGGAAAATTTTGGGGAGTTCCCGGTTATGGTGGGAGGTCGGGCACTGAGCGATGCGCATTTCTCTCGTACACGTACGCGTGTGTGTGCGAGGCGTTGGCTCTAGCTGAACCCGAGCGAGGCGTTGGGCTCTAACTGAACCTGAGGATTGCACTACAGGCTACGCGTTACTGAACCCGAGCGATCGATCGATGGCTGTTAACTGAACCCGATCGAATGATTCCTTCGCTACTGCTGCTAATTGAAGCCGATCGATTGGATGAACAGTGAGCGTTGCGGGGGGGTGGATGAACAGTGAGAGGTGGCGTTGCCTCTGGATGAACAGGACCCCGTCGTGTGGTGGAGGGCTGGATGAATAGTAGATGGTGGAGGGGTGCCCGTGGAGGGGTGGTTGAACAGGACCCCGTGGTGTGGAGGGCTAGATGAACAGTAGACGGTGGAGGGGTGCCCGTGGTGGGGTGGTTGAACAGTAGCCGGTGGAGTAGCACGTGATGGAGGCTGGATGAACAGGAGCCCGTGGAGGCTGGTGGAGGTCGACAGTAGCCCGTGGAGGCTCGAGGAGGTCGACGGTAGCCCATGGAGGCTGGTGGAGGTTGACGGTAGCCCCTGGAGGCTGGAGGAGGTCGACGGTGGAGATGAACAGTATCCCGTGGAGTCCCATTTTGCGGTACGCCACACCTCTCCCGATGAACAGGACCCCTGTTTCGACCGTAGGAGGTCTGTTTCGTCCGTTTTGCGGTACGGCACACCACTCCCGATCAACAGGACCCCCGTTTCGACCATAGGAGGTCCGTTTCGTCCGTTTTGCGGTACGCCACACCCCTCCCGATCAACAGGACCCCTGTTTTGACTGTAGGAGGTCCGTTTCCTTTGTTTTGCGGTACGCCAGACCCCTCCCGATCAACAGGACCCCGTTCAGGCCTCGTTTCCATCGCCTGTTCCGTCCAAGCCCTCCGGATGAACACGACCACACATTCCGTTCCGACCCAGCCGGTTGGCTCCCACGCGTTCTGTTGCCTCCCGATGAACACGATGCATTCCGTTGCCTCCCCATGAACACGGCGCATTCCGTTGCCTCCCCATGAACACGGCGCATTCCGTTGCCTCCCCATGAACATGACGACGATGTGTCTCCGTTCCGACCCAGCCATGTACACGAGCCCTGGCCGTACGTATGTGCGACTAGGCGTTCGAGACCCCGCCCATATGTACACATATGTGGCCGTATTTTCTTTCTTGCACCCTGGCCGCTATACGTACGTGTACATGCTACGTGCGCGCCTCTACTACGACACGTACGCGCCTCTACTACGACACGTGCGCGCCTCTACATCAAACAGTATATATGTACGTACATATTCACGACCAGAATGACAACGCTACGTACGCTTCGACTAGGTGGGTCCCGACTGTCAGGCACTTCCTTGCCTGCGAAGATGTAGCTAGTGGGTCCCAGCAGTCAGGGGGCGAATGGTTTTTTTTGCCCGGACGCACTTCCTTGCGTATGAAGATGTAGCTGGTGGGTGTAAGTGCATCTAGTGCCACCCCTAGTTGGTTTTGGAGTATTGACGACAAACCTAGTTGAGGGACTAATGTGTTTGTGAGAATTGTAGGATAACACAGGTAGAAGTCCCTCATTGATTCGGTTTTCCTACCAGAGATGACCCCTAAAAATGTATGAAGACATTGAAGTCAAAGGTGGTATGTGAAGACATTCACATTGAAGACTATGACAAGAGAATACATCGCATGAAGACTATGGAGCGCGAAGACTTAGATCTTTAGTAGTTCTTTTTCTTCTTTGTTGAGTCATAGGAACCACCATACTGTTAAGTGGGGTCCAAGAGAACCAGTCAGAATGACTGAAGTGATGCTTAACCAAAATCCAATGTCTTTGAGTGAAGACTATGAGAGCGAATCTTGTCCAGAGTTGGACCAGTCAGCTTTGCTTGTAGCCCAAGTAAAGTTGCCGTGTGTGTTTGAAATCTTACCGTTGGAACATGTGTCAGTTCCTTAGTGACCCAGGGTCATTTCGGACAAATCAGGTCGGGTTTCCTAGTGGCTATAAATAGCCCACCCCTTACAACCATAAACGGTTGGCTGCTCAGAGTTAAAGTACGGCTGTTGTCGTTTGAGAGCAACCCAGCTCAAAGCCTTTGAGAGAGAATTCCTTGCGAGGATAAAGCCCTAACCACCCAGAGCCAAAGAGTGTTAGGCATCAATTAAGTCGTCTTGTCTGTGTGATCTGAAGACTTATTACACTTGAGGACTGTGAATCCTCCAGCCGGTTAGGCGTCACGTTCTGAGCATCCAAGAGTCATTGTGGATCGCCGGTGAATGAAGTCTGTGAAGGTTTGGAAGTCTACCCTGAAGACTTACCAGAGTGATTGGGCGAGGTCTGCGTGACCTTAGCTCAAGGGGAATACGATGAGGACTAAGGGTCCTGAGCTGCGTGTTCAGGACTGGGTGTCCGGGACTGTGTGTCCTCAGGTTTAAATACCTAGCCGCCCTAACCAGACGTACAATTGTCACAGCAACTGGAACTGGTCCAACAAATCATTTTCTTCAACCAGTCACTGGTTTCATCCTTCCCTTCCCTTTACTTACTGTTGGTCCTTGTGAAGTCATTGTATGATTGCACTATCTTTTGTCTTCACTAAGTGACTGCTTGTTCTGATTGGCTTCACAATATCTTCCTTCCTGATCCTCACTGCCTAGCTACTATTAGTCATTGTGCTTTCACTCCATTGAATACTTGACTATGGTTTGCCTAGTGTAGTCTACCTTCCGCTGCATGGTAATAGGTTTATTTCTGTCATTTGTCTTCGAAACTTCCATGTTTTGAAGACTTTCATAAAAGTCACCTATTCACCCCCCCCTCTAGTCGATCACTAGCACTTTCAATTGGTATCAGAGCAAGGTACTCCCTTGTTCTGTGTGATTCGGTTTAACCACCTGGAGTTTTAGCTATGTCGACTGCAGGGATAATTAAAGTCTCCGCTGTGTGCCTCGTCTTCGATGGAACTGAATATCCCTACTGGAAGAATAAGATGCGCATGCATCTTGAAGCCATTGATGTCAACCTATGGTATGTTGTCAAGAACGGCGTTCCCAAGGCTGGAGAAGGTGTCACTGTTGCTGATGTCAAGAAGTTTCTTCAACTGGACTCTACTGCCAAGAATATCATCTGTGGTCATCTGACCAAAGGACAGTATGGCCGTGTGAGTGCGTTGGAGACTTCCAAGCTAGTCTGGGACTGGCTCTCCAAGGCTAACGAAGGCGTCTCCACCTAGAGAGATCAGAGAATAAGTGTCCTTTGCAACCTCTTCAACCGCTTCAAGAGAAATGACAATGAGAATGTCCAGCTCATGTTTGATCGACTCACTGACATCACAAATGAGCTTCAAGCCCTCGGCGCCACTGAGATCACCAAGCATGAAGTCGTCGAGACACCCCTGAGATCACTTGACAGTTCCTTTGACACTCTAGCCCTGATGATTCAAGAACGCCCTGATTTCAACACACTCGATCCGTCTGACATACTTGAGAGGCTCAACACACACGAGTTTCAGCTTTCTAAGAAAAGAGACATCTACGGTCCCAGCTATGGGCGAACTTGTGCCTTGAAGGAAAAAGCTGTCTCCTTATCTGAAGAAGAATCTGACAGCAGTTCTGATGATCCTGAAGACGTTGGAAATGAGCTTGCTATGCTTGTGAAGAAGTTGCAAAAATTCACCAAGAAGAAAGGGTTCAGAAAGTCTTCACGATCAAGCTCAAGGAATGATGAAGCTTCTACTCATGACTACAAGAAGAGAACATGTCACAAGTGCAAGAAACCTGGCCACTACATCTCTGAGTGTCCACAGTGGGACAATGAGAACAAGAAGAAGAAGAAGAAGAAGAAGAAGAAGAAGAAGAAGAAGAAGAAGAAGAAGAAGAAGAAGAAGAAGAAGAAGAAGAAGAAGAAGAAGAAGAAGAAGAAGAAGAAGAAGAAGAAGAAGAAGAAGAAGAAGAGCAAAGAGTGTGATTCTGATGACAAGAAGAAGAAGAAATACTCAAAGTCTTCTTCCAAGTCTTCCTCAAAGTGTTCATCACACAAGAAGAGCTCATCTGGCAAGGCACGTGCATTTGTTGGCAAGGAAATGGATTCTGAGGAGGAGTCTGCTTCTGAGGAGGCGGAGGTGGAGTCTGAGGAGGAGTCCGATTCTGGCGTTGCGAGTCTAGCTACAGCATACGTTTCCAAGTCCATCTTCAACACTGAATACAATGACTTCATCACCAACACCGATGCGAATGACAAGGACTACTCCGCTCCTTCCTACTACTTCGTGGCACACGGTGCCAAGGTAAACACACGCACTGCTCACTATCAAACATCCAGTGACGATGAATCTGACTGTGATTCCAAACCTAGCTACAAAACACTTGCTAAAATTGCAACTGAACAACAGAAAGCTATGGAACACATTCAAAAACTGTTAGACAAAATCGATGGTCTGTTAGATGCTGAAATGACTCGATCTCAGTCCTTAATTGAAGACATAAAAAATCTTCACGTTAAGTATGAGGAACTTGAAAGTCATCATGAAATGCTCTCAACAACTCATGAAAGGATTTCCTATGATTATCTTCAAAGGAAGCAAGACCTTGAGAAATTGAGGGCGGCTCATGAAGATCTTCAAAGGGAAAACGAGTCACTTCGTGCCAAACAGATCAGTTCAGCTCAGGAAGGATTTGAACCACCATGTCTTAAATGCATTGAGCATGATAACGCTACTTCTGTTGCTGAATGTTCTATTGCTGCTACTGTTGCAATATATTCACCTATTGATGTGGTAACTAACCCCTCTGCTGAGGATACCACTGCTATTGCTGATGAGAATGCTAGGTTGAAGACACTGCTTGAAATAGGGATGTACAAAAGTCTCAAAGGGCATGAGACACTATGTGATGTCCTCAAAAGGCAGATCCTGAACCAAAACCCTAGGAAAGAGGGTGTTGGGTTCGAAAGGAAAATGAATGCCGATGGCTCTTACTGGAAACCTGAGCAGTACCCCAAAACCATGTGGGTTGCTGCAAAGGAACCTTCAGCGGATCCATCCACCCTATCTGGCCTCACTTGTGCTAATCCCATTATTATTGATGAATCCTTTGATGCAAATTACAAACTGTTTAAAAATCAGAATGGTGAAGTGTTTGCCAGGTATATTGGTACTAACTGCAGGAATGGACTGCCTATGAAGAAGATCTGGGTGCCGAAAAGGTGTTTGTAGAATCTTCCTGTGAATGTCATCATGACACCACAGGTGAAGAAGACAAACCCCAGACCACAGGCTTCATATGGTCCAAAGGCTTCATACAAACAGAGGACTCATCGGAGTCGCACTAACGCAAATGTTTTGCAGGGAAGCCACACTCAGGCCTATGAATATGAGCGCGGTTTATCAAACCGCCATGTTCATAAGACCAAGAACTATTCTGCTTATTCTTATGAGTACTATTGTCCACCTACAAGACTTTTTGCTAGGGCTCCAAAGCCAAAGTTCTCAGATGCTGCACTTAGACTCATTGCCTCAAAGCCACCCTTGAAGATGTGGGTGGCTAAGAAAGCTTAACTCTCTTTTACAGGGAAAGGTCTCTAGCAGAAAACCAAAATTGTCTGACGCTATTGCTGGGGACCTTAAACATCTTGTAGGGCGCAAGATCAAATGCCCAAATGGTCTTATTATGTACTTTGTTCCTGAATCGCTTGCTACTCGCCCTATCAGTCCAAATCTCGATCTAAGCTTTCATAACCCACTGGTTCGTCAAATGTTTTTGCTTCACAATTCTCTTCGTGAAGCCTATCCCCTAACTGCATTGTAGGGTACGACACCAGCAGCTTCAGAATGGATTATTGATAGTGGGTGTGCCAATCACATGACTGGCAAGAGAAGCCTTCTTATGGACTCAACCTTATGTCCATCCGACAAAAGTCACATCACATTTGCTGACACTGGTAAAAGTAAGGTATTGGGTCTAGGTAGAGTTGCAATCTCAAAGGATCAACACATGGATAAAGTCATGCTTGTTGAATCCCTTGGTTTCAACTTAATGTCTGTCTCAATGCTTTGCGATTTAAACATGATTGTGATGTTTGGAAAATATCGTTGCCTTGTTCTAATGGAATCTGACAAGTCTCTAGTGTTTGAAGGGTATCGGAAAGATGATTTGTACATGGTAGATTTCTCAGCAGGACCACAGCTTGCCGTATGTCTTCTAGAAATAGCTTCAGAATGTTGGCTCTGGCATCGGAGGCTAGGGCATGCTGGCATGAGGAACCTGCACACCCTTGCAAAGAAGAAGCATGTCATAGGCATCGAGGGCGTCAAGTTCAAGAAAGATCACTTATGCGGTGCTTGTGAAGCAAGAAAGATGACGAGGGCCAAGCATCCCTCGAAGACAATCATGACAATGACTGGACCCTTCGAACTGCTCCACATGGATCTTTTCGGTCCCACTCATTACTCAACTCTTACTACTACTGCTTGTCTCTATGGCTTTGTCATTGTTGATGATTATTCTAGATATACTTGGGTGCATATAATCCTCTACAAGACTGAAGTGCAGGATGTCTTCATACGCTTCGCCAATCGAGCAATGAACAACTATGGCACCAAGATAAAACACATCAGAAGTGACAATGGCACTGAATTCAAGAACACTGGCCTAGATACATATCTTGATACTTTGGGCATCACACATGAATTCTTAGCTCCATACACGCCATAGCAGAATGGCGTCGTCGAACGCAAGAACAGAACACTTATTGAGATGGCCCGAACGATGCTTGATGAATACAAGACTCCAAGAAAGTTCTGGCCTGAAGCCATTGAACTGCATGCCATACAATCAACCATGTTTATCTTCACAAGTTTCTGAACAAGACATCCTATGAGCTCCTCACTGGCAAGAAGCCAAATGTCAGTTACTTCAGAGTATTTGGCGCCAGGTGCTGGATCAAGGATCCACATCACACTTCAAAATTTGCACCAAAAGCACATGAGGGTTTTATGCTTGGATATGGAAAGGATTCGCACTCCTACAGAGTCTTCAATCTCTTTCATTATAAAGTGGTTGAAACAGTGGATGTGCGGTTCGATGAAACTAACGGCTCACGAAGAGAGCACCTGCCAAATGTGCTAGATGAAGTTCCATCCAGTGAATCAATCAAACCTATGGGAACTAGAGAAATCATACCCTCTGAAGCTCAACCTGAAGAGGAACTTATCATCTCCGCACCTGATCAACCTGAAGAGAATGCTCAGCCTGAAGACAATCCCTCTAACAATGAAAATGATCAGAGAGAGCAATTTCTTCGTCCTGTACATCCTCGTGTTGAAAATGAAGTGCAGATTGAGAGAATAATTGATAGCATCAATGCACCAGGTCCACTCACTCGTTCAAGGGCAACACAGCTAGCAAATTTCTGTGGGCACTTCGCATTCGTCTCAATAACAGAACCCAAGAAAGTTGAAGAAGCCTTCATGGAACCTGAATGGATTCAAGCTATGCAAGAAGAGCTTCAACAATTTGAGCTGAATAATGTATGGGAACTGGTTAAGCATCCTGATCCTCGGAAGCACAATATAATAGGCACCAAATGGATATATCGCAACAAGCAAGATGAGCATGGTCAAGTTGTCAGAAACAAAGCTCGTCTCGTTGCTCAAGGATACACTCCAGTTGAAGGGATTGACTTCGATGAAACATTTGCTCCTGTGGCTAGACTTGAAGCTATACGCATACTACTGGCCTATGCAAATCATCATAATATTCTTCTGTATCAAATGGGTGTGAAGAGTGCCTTTCTCAATGGCAAGATTGAAGAAGTTTATGTTGCACAACCACCTGGTTTTGAAGATCCAAAACATCCTGACATGGTGTACAAGCTCAACAAGGCACTGTATGGCCTCAAACAAGCACCTCGGGCTTGGTATGACACACTCAAATACTTCCTCAAGAGCAAAGGCTTCACACCTGATTCCCTCGACCCCACTCTCTTCACGAAGACATATGATGGTGAACTGTTTGTGTGCCAAATATATGTGGATGACATTATCTTCGGCTACACCAATCAGAAATACAATGAAGAGTTTGGATATATGATGCAAGAGCAATATCAGATGTCCATGATGGGTGAGCTGAAATTATTCCTTGGTCTTCAGATACGTCAGCAACGCAATGGCATCTTTATATCTCAAGAGAAGTATCTCAAAGATTGCCTGAAGAAGTTTGGTATGCAAGACTGCAAAGGCTTCACGACTCCAATGCCAGCCAAACATCATCTGGGTCCCGACGACAATGGTAAAGAGTTCGATCAGAAGGTATACCGCTCCATGATTGGGTCTTTCCATTATCTATGTGCATTTAGGCCAGATATTATGCTTAGTGTTTGCATGTGTGCCCGGTTCCAAGGGGCACCAAAGGAATCGCATCACTTAGCTGTGAAGCGAATTCTTCGATATTTGGCTCACACCCCAACATTAGGATTATGGTATCCCAAGGGCTCAGAGTTTGACCTGGTTGGATTCTCTGATGCTGATTATGCTGGTGACAAGGTGGATCGCAAGTCTACATCAGGCACATGTCATTTTCTGGGACAATCACTTGTATGTTGGTCTTCAAAGAAGCAGAGCTGTGTATCTCTCTCCACTGCTGAATCTGAATACATTGCTGCTGGATCTTACTGCGCTCAGCTTCTGTGGATGAAGCAAACACTCAAAGACTATGGCATTCATCTGAAGCAAGTGCCACTCTACTGCGACAACGAAGGCGCCATCAAGATTGCCAACAACCCAGTTCAGCACTCGAAGACAAAGCATATTGAAATTTGTCATCACTTTCTCAGAGATCATGTTGTGAAGGAAGATATTGATATCATACACGTCAACACTGAAGAGCAATTGGCAGATATCTTCACCAAGCCCTTGGATGAGAAGAGATTTTGCAAGTTATAGTGTGAGCTAAATATCTTGGAATCCTCAAATGTCCTGTGATCGGGCACACATCCTAACACTTATGCATATTGATGACTTAGATGTGCAAAACACGAAGTAAAGTATATCTTCAATCAATGAAGACATACATTCTAAGTGTGAATACATTAATGAGGAATTTGACTTCGGAGCGCCACGATAATTGAGCGTCGTGTCTGGGTCTAATACTTCCTATACGGTGGGTAACGCCACCACCAAATGTTCTGTTTGAAGTGTTTCACTCATGGCGTTACATTTGCTATGTCTTCACATTTGGTTTGGCTTCAATCTCAACATGTCTTCATGATTATCTTCACTATGTTGATTATATATAAATATATATATATACTAGTGTTCTGTCCTCTACAGCATTCACTTATAGCTATGTCTTCTTGCTGAATCTTTTGAACTAAGTGAATGTGATCGGACCCTAACCTCTCTATGCTTTCTATCTCAAACTCTATCTCTCCAAATCATATGCATTCTCTTGAAACTGTCAAATGTCTTCTCTGTGTCCTTGTCGGCAGAAGATACAGAGACAAACATTAAGTCCGCTTTCAATGCTAATTCCTTCACCTGAAACCCGGAGAAGTGGGAACGACCACCCGACAATCCAGGCGTGCGTGGGATGTGGAACAACCTCCGATATGTTGCATGATGGCCACGTGTTCCTCAGATGTGAATCGCCAGGGGGCACCTGTGTAATAACACTGAGCCATCCCTCTCCCTGTAAATACACGCCTCACCTCAGTCATTATCCTTTCTTCCACTCTCGCACGAACCCTAGCGCCACCGCTAGCCCTTGACGACGCCGGCGACGAAGCGCTTAGCTGCCGCAACCTCTCTGACGCCGTCTTCACGCCGACCACGGACATCGTCTTCTCTGCCGTCGCCGTAGGTGTCCTCCGTCGCCAAGTTAGGGCACGGACGATCAAACTACTCGGCCTCCTCTTCCACTCCGTCTAGCAGTTCTTGATGTGGTAAATAAAACTTCCTTTTTACGGCCCCTTTGATCCTATAGATTCGTCACTTTCTACCACAAGCAGTTTCTGTTCACACAAGTTGGATCTATTTCATACTGCATCTCATAATATGCCTAGTATATTCACTTATGCGTCACAAAGTAGTTAGATTCCTCACTTGTACTGATCCGTGGATTCATACAAATCTGGAACCAACTCCTTATCTATGAGTGAATGTCTTCGCACGATGAGGTCAATGTCTTCTAAACTGATTTATCTTCAAAATCTTCTGAGAATGCATATGACCTCTTCCCCTTCCCTCACACCTTAATGCTGTCACAGGTACATGTCCGTGGGAGAATCCCTTGGTTCTCATAGTCTGCATTCATTTGCAGAATTCTTACAACATCATATAAATTCTCTCGAAGCCAGTTCCTGTTTGACCAGCAAGCGAAAGCCTTTAAACGTATTGAAGCCATTCAGTTTAAAGTTCATGGCTGCAAAGAAATCAGCAAGGAAGGGTGGCAGAAAGCATCGAGGAGAAACATCAAGAGATCTGCCCGATGACCTCTCAGCGCTGTACAAGACAGATCCTGAAGAGGATTAAAATCAGCGCAAGACACGAATCCAATGGATTCGACGATATTGGGCAGAACAATGGTTCAAGTACAGGTTTGTGACAAAGGAATATGCTGAGAAGAATGCCATCAAGCGACCATGGGGAGACATCCTATACAGAAATCTTCAACCTAGGTCCAGAGATGAAGCCATTGAACAAGGCTACTATCCCTGCATGGTTCGTGGACCACAGCCTGCGGATGCTGACCCATCGTCACTGCTATGGTGTCGTGACGACAATCTGTTCAAGCGCAACTTCCAGTTTGCCCAGAATTCGGCGAAGCAGAACAAGAAGTCATTGGGACTAGACTTCAACCCTGGTCCCTCTGCTCCCCGTGCCGGTGAAGCTGGACCCAATCTTGTTGTGCCCTTCTACAACCTGGAAGGTCTCATCACTCATATCGTGGTTCGAGGGACAACCATGGATGAGCCTGCAGATGACGCTGAATCTGATGAAGCGCCTGCAGCGCCGAAGCCAAAGAAATTGAAGCATCCTAAAGCTTCACGGCCTGCCTCAGCACCAAATATCTCACGGGCGAAGCCACTGGCTACTGCACCTCCTGAAGACAGTGTGCAGTCTGAAGATTTGTCATGCATCTCCAAGCCCTCGAAAGTCAAGATGCCTTTGCAACACACCAGCCAAGAACTGACTGCTGCTGCCATTCTGTGCAACGACACTATTGATCTGTCCAGCGATGAAGATCTTGCAGATGAAGCTCTTGAGCAACTGATCAAGAGAAAATAAGAAGCAGAAATATTCAATGATCTGCCTCTCTTTGATGTGGCAATCATCCACAACTTCATTGATGAGTGGTTTGACACGCCCAACCTCAGCTTCGAAGATCTGCAACTTCCAATTGGCCTCAGTGTCGCCTTCCATGGCACCATTGCTTCAGAGCTAGCTCTAGCTCAGCGCATCGTCGAACTGAAGCAAAAGATTGACTTTGAGAAAGCCCAGTTCAAGAAGCACATGGCCAAGCTTAGCGTGCAAGAGGTGAAAAACTTCAAGATTATGCTGCACGAGCTCAAAGAAGCCTTTCTCAAGAAACATGCAGAAGCTCAAGGTTCTCGTGAGCGCATGAAGATCCTGGCTGACAAGAGTGTCCAAGCCTATAATGAGGCTGAGAAGTGCAAGGCCCTTGGTCGTCCTGGCATCGACCCCAGGATGGCTGCAAAGCAGAAGAAGAAGCCAACTGTGGCCGCACCCGACGCACCAAGGCAGGAAGCACATCCCATTGTCTTCCCAGCCAGCATGGCTGGATCGAAGCCAAAGGCCAGGTCAACTGCTTCAGAACTGAAGAAGACGAGGACTGCTGAGGCTGAAGCCAGAAAGAGTAAACATTCTGAAACCTCTGATGCTGCTCCCTCCAAGAAGAAGCGGAAGACCAAGAAGGAATAGGCTGCTCCCACAGAGCCCCTGGTTGTTGAACCTATCTCAATGGTTCGCCCTGCATCTACACACCAAGAGCACCAACTGATTGTCCATGAGCCTGCTTCCACAGAGGCTCATATAGCTGAAGACATTCCAACAGTTGATCCCACCGCTGCTGAAGACATTGGTCACCATGACAATGTTGAAGATGATGTAGTTCTTCCTCAGATCGAGCACCAACAGGTATCATCGCCGGTGCCTACGCACAATGAACTCATCAGCATTGGTCGTCCTCTGACGCCCACTGCTCGGGATGCATCATGGGCTGATCACCCACAACAACAAGAAGAAGATGACCTTGAGGCCCAGCCAACTCCTTCTCCAAAGGCATCACCAGCGTTACGCAGGCTTCGCAAAGGACCAAGGTCTCAAGTCTCCGAGTCTGAAGCTAAAGCTGCTGAAGACATTCCGGCTGCATCAGCCGATTACACCCAAGAAGAAGAACGTGTCCCTACTCCCCAAACTACTGAAGAAGCTGTTCTCGAGGAGAACGTGTCTGTGCCCAACTCTCCAGCTCATCAAGTGGAGGTAGGAAATCTTGAGGCTGCCACGACCAACACGAATGAAGCCACTGACATCGTCATCGCTGAAGCAAATGTGGAGCCTTCACCAACCCATGAACCAGATGTTAGCGAAGCCAATGATGCTACTGCTCCTGTTCATGCGCCTGCTGCTGGTCCTCAGTTTGACTATCATATTGAGCATAGGCCTCAGGTACAGAAGCCAATGCCAAGGTTGCCCAGGTTTCCAGGTCCTGCATCAGCACCTGGATCCTTCAATGTCAATGGCTTCAAAGCAGACAACACCTTCTTAAATAGCTCCAAGAACCCCTACTCAAGGGAACGAATATCTTCAGATCGGTTCTGGAGCTATCCGCAGCGAAGCTATTACTCATGCATTCTATACAATCAAGGTCGCATCTTCCCACATATGCGTCTTGACATCGAAGCAATAGCTGGTCTACCCTGCTTGGAAGAAGCTCTGGATTGCTTCAAAGAGGTTGGATTGTTACCTTTCGTCACCGACCAAGAGCACTGGAACAAAGAGTTGCTGCTCCAATTTTATGCCACTCTTCACATACGTGGTTACAACAGAGATCCGAAGACTTGGGTCCTTGAGTGGATGATAGGAAATGTTCATCACGAAGCCAAAGCCTTTGATATCATTGAGCTCACTGGTCTGCCCACTCCTAGAGATCTCTATGAACCTGGCTGTCAGCTTCACAGTGAAGCCATGGAGAGCATCTTTCGGAAGCCTGAACCAAACATGAGTCAGATGCTCAGTATGATGAAGCCTTTGCCTCCAGATGTTGCCTATCCTAAGGAGTTCCTTGTTGAAGACCCTGAGTATCTGCCACGGACTATCTATCACATTATAAGGCAAACTCTCTGGCCCATCAAAGGACATTCTCCATATGCAAAGCTGGAAGGTGCAATGAAGATTTTGGTCTTCTATATTCTTCATGGCAAATGCTTCAACGCACAAGACTTCTTCATCTGCCAACTTGCTGCTTCAGGATCTGATCTTTTTGGCTTGAAGTTCTACGCTCCATGGATAATGCGGCTGATCAAACTCCACTCAGCCATCTCATATCAGCCCTCTGCTCGCAATCATCAGATCTTTATGCCTGACGTGGATATGTCCGTTGAAGCCCTCTATCCAGAGCCTGCCAAGGAGCCTCTTAGTCTTCAGAATGCGGAGCATCAAAGTTTCTCTCAGAACATTGAAGGAGTTGAAGCAGTCACTCGTGTTTATCCTCTGGCTAGCACTACACGTGGACCTCATCATGCCCTCACTGAAGCCACTGAAAGCACTATTGCCCAACGGCCCAAGAAGCGATCTCGTGTTCTCAATGACCGAGAGCTTCTGGTTGCTCTTCGTCAGAAACATGATAGGCATCATGACTGGCTGAAGCGCCAAATGAAAAGCCTCTTGGTGGATGTCAACCGCATTCGCAATATTGCCACCAAGAATGCCTTTGTTGCCCATGAAACTTGTCGGTGTACATGGAAAGGGCTGACTCTTATGTGCTCTGAGGATGATCTTCAAGAAGATGGCTTCTCTGAACGTTTCAAGTTTGAATCCACACCTCCCCGAAGGGCTGTGCTGCGACGAACTCCCTCTTTTGAAGACTCTGAGTTCTCTTCCTCTGCAGCAACTGTGAATGCCAGAGTGATCGAGGACAAAGACGATGCTACTTCACCGCCCCCTCCTTCAGCACGCATCGACACTGCCCCGAGCTCGTCTGCACCGCCTAACAACACCGACAACCTTGCTACTTCACCTACTCCTCATGGGAACGAGTAGATACTCTATGTCTTCAAACCTTTTTGGCCCTTACTGACAAAAGGGGGAGAAGCATATGAGTTTGATAGTCTTCAAGCGGGTCCATATGGGCGGTTACTTTATGTTTTGCCTAGTGTTTACAACTCTCGTTTTGATACATTTGGTTCTTTGAGTTGTAACACTTAAACTCGATGGTCGTCTGCTACTTATTTGCTATTTTGTGATGCGATGATAAATTCCGCATGTGCGACGATAAATTCCGCACTTAGATCATTTTGCAGATGTCCATTTTCCATTATGCATGTCATTATCTTCACATACTTTTCATGCATGATGAATTGTCATCATAAGTTGAAGAGGATCTCCACAAGTACAACCTGCCATGTGCATTTGCATTCCAAAAGCAAATTACTTATATGCACATCTTCAGGGGGAGCCCTTGCAACTTATGAAGATAATTCCTTATCCTTTACAATTTCACATATTATATTCCCCGTTGAAAACTTCAACTAGTTTGTCATCAATCACCAAAAAGGGGGAGATTGTAAGTGCATCTAGTGCCACCCCTAGTTGGTTTGGAGTATTGACGACAAACCTAGTTGAGGGACTAATGTGTTTGTGAGAATTGCAGGATAACACAAGTAGAAGTCCCTCATTGATTCGGTTTTCCTACCAGAGATGACCCCTAAAAATGATGAAGACATTGAAGTCAAAGGTTGTATGTGAAGACATTCACATTGAAGATTATGACAAGAGAATACATCGCACGAAGACTATGGAGCGCGAAGACTTAGATCTTCCGTAGTTCTTTTTCTTCTTTGTTGAGTCATAGGAACCACCGTACTGTTAAGTGGGGTCCAAGAGAACCAGTCAGAATGACTGAAGTGATGCTTAACCAAAATCCTATGTCTTCGAGTGAAGACTATGAGAGCGAATCTTGTCCAGAGTTGGACAAGTCAGCTTTGCTTGTAGCCCAAGTAAAGTTGCCGTGTGTGTTTGAAATCTGACCGTTGGAACACGTGTCAGTTCCTTAGTGACCCAGGGTCATTTCGGACAAATCAGGTCAGGTTGCCTAGTGGCTATAAATAGCCCACCCCTTACAACCATAAACGGTTGGCTGCTCGGAGTTAAAGTACGGCTGTTGTCGTTTGAGAGCAACCCACCTCGAAGCCTTTGAGAGAGAATTCCTTGCGAGGATAAAGCCCTAACCACCCAGAGCCAAAGAGTGTTAGGCATCACTTAAGTCGTCTTGTCTGTGTGATCTAAAGACTTATTACACTTGAGGACTGTGAATCCTCCAGTCGGTTAGGCGTCACGTTCTGTGCATCCAAGAGTCATTGTGGATCGTCGGTGAATGAAGTCTGTGAAGGTTTGGAAGTCTACCCTGAAGACTTACCAGAGTGATTGGGCGAGGTCTGCGTGACCTTAGCTCAAGGAGAATACGGTGAGGACTAAGGGTTCTGAGCTGCGTGTTCAGGACTGGGTGTCCGGGATTGTGTGTCCTCAGGTTTAAATACCTAGCCGCCCTAACCAGACGTACAGTTGTCACAGCAACTGGAACTGGTCCAACAAATCATTGTCTTCAACGAGTCACTGGTTTCATCCTTCCCTTTACTTCCTGTTGGTCCTTGTGAAGTCATTGCATGATTGCACTATCTTTTGTCTTCACTGAGTGACTGCTTGTTTTGATTGGCTTCACAATATCTTCCTTCCTGATCCTCACTGCCTAGCTGCTATTAGTCATTGTGCTTTCACTCCATTGAATGCTTGACTATGGTTTGCCTAGTGTAGTCTACCTTCCGCTGCATGGTAATAGGTTTATTTCTGTCGTTTGTCTTCGAAACTTCCATGTTTTGAAGACTTTCATAAAAATCGCCTATTCACCCCTCCTCTAGTCGATCACTAGCACTTTCAGTGGGTCCCAGCAGTCAGGGGCAAACGTTTTTCTCGCGAAGTACGGTGGCCCGTCCGGTGGGTCCCCGCTGTCAGGTGGAGGAATAATTATTTTGCACGTAATAAGGAGGCACTTCCTTGTTGCGACCGTGGACCCAGCTGTCAGCCTCTCCACGTACAGTCCACGTCCGATGGAAGCCGTTCCTTGACCACGTTGACCATGCCGCACCGAGAGCACCAGGGCGGTGGACGACGGCGATGCCTAGGAAGGGGACGACGCGGAGCCGGGGAAGACGCAGTAGTGGATGCCCACGCGTAGAGGAGTACGATGGTTCACTGGTTGGCTGTGGTGTGAGGCTGCCGTCACCGCAGAATAACAGGGGGTGTGGGTGAGTAGAGGGATGGCCTGGCCAACGGTGGGAGTAGTAGGGGCGGTGAGACCTCCGCCGCATCGCAGCTGGCCACAGGAGGCAGGAGCATGAGGCATGACCGGCGCTGGTTTGGATGGCTGGAGTAAGAAGACCAGAGGTTGAAGAAGCACTACGGCCGTTGGATGGACATCGTACGGTCACTGGACCTAGAATTGTGCATATTGACTAAGTTGACAAAGCCCTCTGTCCCCGTCAAATTAGTAGACCCACAAGTCAGCATGCCACTATACTGGGTCGTGGCTAATAGGGGGAGTATTCATTTTTTTGTGCGTAATAAGGAGGCACTTCCTTGCGTGCGAAGATATAGCTGGTGGGTCCGACTTGTCAGTGGCAGTAACGTTTTTTCGTGAAATACATAGGCCCTTTCGGTGGGTCCCTCATGTCAGGTGGAGGAATCATTATTTTGCGCATAATAAGGAGGCATTTCCTTGCCTGCGGCCGTGGACCCAGCTGTCGGCCTCTCCACGTATAGTCCACTTCAGATGCATGTCGGTCGTTGACCACGTTGACCAGGCCGCGCCGAGAGCACCAGGGCGGTGGACGACGGCGAGGCCTAGGAAGGGAACGACACGGAGGCAGGGAAGACTCGGTAGTTGTTTCCCCCACGGAGGGGAGTACGACTGTATGAGGGTTTACTGGTTCTTCTGCCGTCGCTAGTGAATAACAGCAGGTGTGGGTGAGTAGAGGGATGGCTAGGCCAGCGATGGGAGTACGATGGGGTGGTGAGGCCTGCGCGGCAGCAGAGCAAGCCGCGGGGAGGAGGGAGCAGGCAGTCCCTCCGGCGCTTGTTTGAGCGGCTGGAGCAGGAAGAGCAGAGATTGAAGAAGCACGACAGCCGTTGGATGGTCATCCAACAGTCACTGCTTGTGCGTCAACCTTTTTTTAGGAAAGCTTCAAATCTGTGGAAAACAGCATACAACACATCTGCCATTATTTCTAATAATTTACAGCCCATTTGCTAATTATTAAGGTTTTTTGGAGCCCATATTCTTTTTGTTAGCATTACAGCCCATATTCTGGCCATAGTTAAAAAATTATGCGAAATTTTGCATATTTCGGTGTGGTCCGAACTGTTTTTAATCCCGAAATTTCGACTCACATTCAAACTGATTTTAAAAATAAATGTATATCAATATAAAATCCAACAAATTCTCCACGCATAAAAATTAATGTAATTTAAAATCTCGAAATGAAAAAAAGATATTTGAAACTAATTGTCGGTTTGATGTGTTTTAAAAATGTACAACCCATTTCTCATTACTGATAGGCCATTTTCTCGGCCAGCCGAATGAAGCTCTCCTTGTCTTGAAAGATTTGCAGCCCAACAGGCCTGACAAAGCGACTTACTTGGCAAATCACAAAAAAATGGGCTGTGGCCATGGACCCAGCTGTCAGTCCATCTGTTTTTTAGTCCATTTAGTGTGTTGGGTGAAGCAATGATGTAGCATCTATGCAGACCGTTTAAATCCCATTTGCATTTTTCTCGAAATCCGCGGACTTGCTGGGCTGGATGAAAATAGCATGTTGGGCTAGACGGAGAAATGTTATAAAAACATAAACACATTATTGCACGTCAGTAAAATCTTTGCAAGCTTATGTACGCAATCACTAGGAGTTAACTTGCCAAGTTATATATAAACAATTATTATTATTATTATTTTGTAAGAACTTTCAACTTATGAAATAAAATATCATTTTAATTTGATGAGTTAATAGTACATGGGGTATTATTATTTTTTAGGCTATACGTGGGACAGTTGAGTTGGTTCTAGGGGAAAGTACTGGGAGAAAACTCAGTTTACATCGAAAAAGAAAGTGGGAGAAATTTCAGAGACCTGCTGCATCCACCTGAGTAGGGGAATATGTTGGGAGGAAGGAGATTCAAAGCACGGCAACCGAGTGAACTAGTTTACATACATAAGCAAATAGCCACTAAAAAAGGCAATCAGGTTAATGGGTTCCTAAAAACAATATTTCGGACAAAACAGTTAATTACGACACATAGGCTAATGCATGAAACACTCAGATGATAAAGGTGCTTATAAACAGATAAAGTACAACATCTAGACCTTCCTAGCACGCTTGATCATGACGCTGCGGCTGTCCGTGTACTCGTCGGTTACGGGAAGCAGACACGCCCTCATGTCCAAGATCTGCCTATACATGTCGTAGCATGCGTATGCGTCCTTGGCCGCGTAGGTTATGTAGGCTAGATTCAGAGGTACCTCCCACGTGTTCAGCTCGTCTTCTTTCATGTTGGCGTATCAGGGGTCGATGATGGTCTCAGTGAGGTCAACCACGGAGTCCTTCTACTGCCCATTGCTGATGATCTTGTATTGCTTCTGGATGTCGACAAGCTTGTTGCACCAGATGGCCGAATCGTCGCGTTCTTCGTTCTCTCCACCATAGCAAAGGTGCAGTTGGTGCTGCCGATGAAACGGGCGAATGCTCCAGAACCTGGTGCAGCCATAGGACTGAGGCGAGGCAGAGCTTCACTGAGTCTATCGTTGGTGTACATCACATTCAACTTGGTGCGACCATAGGACTGAACAGTGAACTCAAAGGGGAACTCCTTGCTGAAGTCCATATCCAGCAGGCTCACCCCTCGGATCGCCATTGGAGTCTCTTCGAGTGAACGAGTGTGTAGGCGACGACAGCAGTTCGTTTTTCAGCTCTTGGGGAACTGGATTCAACAGTAAGCTGAGTGTGTATAGGCGACAATAGTTACTACCCCTCCCTCGTCCGCTGCATGCCCGGCAGAAGATGCACCCTCGGCCACATGTCGGTTCACGAGCGGGTCTGTATTGGTACTGTAATAACAGGAGTTAGTGGTCACTTTACTTAAATTTAATTAGCTTTAATAGAAATTTGTACTTAAAACAAGCAATGCATTCGCTCGTTCTATCAGTGCCATAGGATCAACATGCACAACAATTAGAATTATTATTCTCAGGACGCACACGTTCAGCACATTTGTCACACTTTCACAAAGATAATACTACCAAGTTTGAACTCTTTGTTATGGTTGTTGTCCTCTGCATCATCATGTCGTGTTTCCCAGCTTGCAAGATTCAGAACCAACAAATAAGATCCAAATAATAAGTACATCAAAGATGCCTATACATCTCATTGATTCCCAGCTTGCAAGATTCAGAACCAACAAATAAGATCCAAATAATAAGTACAACAAAGATGCCTACACATCTCATTGATTCCCAGCTTGCAAGATTCAGAACCAACAAATAAGATTCAAATAATAAGTACAACAAAGATGCCTACACATCTCACTGATTCCCAGCTTGCAAGATTCAGAACCAACCCGTTAGAGCCTTTTGATAAAGTGAATATCGGGATTAAATCCATCTTGGCTAGCCATGTCATACAATCGAAGAACTTGGTGAATGCTCTTGACCATCACAACATTTGTAGTTGAGTATTCCTGTTTGCACAGCATGTTTGCACAGCACAAACAAGGAGACAGGAGAGCATGATTTCGCTTTAATAGCGGCCTCCTTGAACTCAACCTCCAGCTCTACTTGGATGAGGTCTGCCTGGAGTTCCATGATTCAATTCATGCGCCTTTTCTGCAGTTCACCTGAAATAAAGCAAAGATTGCATCATTCAGCTAGCAAGAAGTACTTGCTCTTGTGATATGGCAGGTTCTTCTTTACTAGTTGCACTAAAGTTGAGGAACATTAAGGTTGGATGTCCGGCTCATGTAAGGTGCAACTATAATTTTCTTATCCTTTTGTGCAGTTCCACTAAAATAAAGTGCCATTGTGGTGACAGTGACGGCTCCATCTTGCAAAGGCTAATAAAATGTTGCACGAGATTACCAGGAGAACTTGACGGAGATTTTGGAAACTCCAATCACCATTTTGTGCAGTTCCACCAAAATTGAGAGATATTGCCCACGTGACATTTTAGTTGAACTGCACAAGACACTCATTCCAAAAAAAGTGTTTTGTGCAGTTCACCAAAAGGTCACAATAGCAACAAGGTGAAATGGATATCCCTATCTGCACAAAAACATAGAAAGTAAACAGTTGCTGGTCAATAAGAATATACGAAACATATACAAAATGAAAAGAAGCATCTCAATTATGTTCATGGCAATCACGCAAGGACAGTAGAAAATTTAAAGCGTCAGCAATGCTTCACGTTACCAGAAGCATTACGATCAACAATGAGATTCCTCAAATATCGGATTACTTTAATGGTGGCATTGCTTGTTTACCAGACACAGTAAATCAACAGTGGCTAAAGAGTTGGTTTAAGGGCATGGGACCATGGGGACACCAGGACACTCAGCAGCGTAAAGGAGCAACTTACTTATCATACTGGGGAAAACAGCAGGAGTGCCATTGTACTATGTGAGGGCAACAAATCTAATCCTGGAGACCTTTTACTATGTGAGGGCAGCAAATCTAATCCTAGAGACCTTTTACTATGTGAGGGCAGCAAATCTAATCCTAGAGACCTTTTACTGTGTGAGGGCAACAAATCTAATCCTGAGACCTTTTACTATGTGAGGGCAGCAAATCTAATCCTAGAGACCTTTTACTATGTGATGGCAGCAAATCTGATCCTGGACATACTCCGTTGACTTGTCCACCAGCCACCACTTTCTATCCTTTTTTCAACCAATAATAGATCTGTTCCTTATCCAGTTTGTACTGCGTTTTCCCATTATTTCAATTTTCAACCAAGAGACCGGTTGGATATCTGGTCTCTACTACTTTCACCATATTATTTCCTCTTTGAATCAAGTCCTAGATTCATGCTACAACTTTTCCCCCTTTCTTCGTTGTTTGAACAAAGCCCTAGATTCGAATGCATGAAGTAGCTTTACCTCTAATAATACCAAAAATTTAGGTGGCTTTGGAAGAGCTGATGGGAGTAGAAAAAGATGCACATGCAGACACGTGGGGAGCTGGGGCAGTAGAGCAAGGCCGCTTTCGAAGAACTTATACCTGAGGGTCGCCCGGATGTCGACGGCGGCAGGTCGGATCTACGGACAATACGACAGGGAGGAAGAAGGGTCGGAGGACCTCCCGAGCCGGCCATGTGTCGGAGAGAACGACACTGGCAGAGGATCGGGCCCCTCCGGCAGCTGTGGGTTTCCTCCCTCGGCGGTGATGACTGTGTGAACGATGCACCTTTTATCCCTCTACACACACCGGCCGAAGGGATGGCCGGATCTGTGACCAACGGTGAGCAGAGAGAAAATGCCGCTACCGCTGTCTTGTTTATATCTGGAGAGGATGAGAGAATGAAGAGAGCAACCCTAGTAAAGCGAGCGCTCAGGCCCCTGCGTCCATATATAGTGGAGTGATTATCTTTTTCTCTCCACAACAAGCGTTTCAATTTGTGTACGTGGCATTAAAGAAAAGAAACTCTCTATTTAAGGTGACTACTGTACGACTCCTACTTACTACTAGTAGTACTACAGTATTGTTCACTTGTGCTCCCCGCCCCTCCATTCATTGAACCACCCACGGGTGAATAAACATACAGTAAGTACTGTATTTATATAGAACAAACAAGCTCGAACTATTTTCGCGTAGTTAAAAGTTGAGGGCGGGGCTTTTCCCGGGCAGTACGCGTGGCATTTTTCGGGTAAGGCCAGAAGACTATTTTAATTTTTGAAAAAAACTTCGAGACAACCACATAGCATGGAGCCGACCGCAACGATTTTAAGCTTACAGGCACGATACATGCTATCCTAGACTACTATACACATGAAACTGCCACACGAGCGTCCGGGCTGCGCTTGGCTCTTCGCCTCTTCGGGAAGTCGAACAATGATGGAATACTACTGCATTGAGGAGTACTACAGTACGCTTCTGGCCATCTGACACCGATTGAACTGCTGCATGTCCACCGCGTGCGGGAGGGAGAGCGTGTAGCGAAAACTTCTCCTAGTCTTGCCAGCCACCACGCTCATGGGCGAGGGAGGGACGGTCCTGCCTTTGCGTGTATGACAGGTGGGCCCTACAGGTGTGTGGCCAACCTGTCATACAACCAAAGGCAGGTGCAGTTGAGTCTGCGAGGGAGAGGATAATCAAACTTCTCGTTGATGTACGAGTTGACGCGACACATCAAAGCACTGCACTTGATATATTTCAATAATTTGCGTGTGTGACTCCCATATGCAGATGCCGGGGGTCATCATCCTCCTTTTTGAGAAAAAACAAACACGTGTGTGAGAGGACGAGTGCGTGCATGCACCTCTTCTCTTCATGTATAACGTACTACTAAACTCAGAGTACAAGTTTTTGTGGGTGGCACGATGGTGCGTGCGAGAAGTCCCGAGAGATAGGTTTAATGCATTAATTGCAATGCATGCATGCATAAAGTACATGCATTGGTCAATTTTCTCTTAATACTTGCATGCAATGATTTAATGCACCTTGAAATCTGAAAATGAGTTGGGGAACATCCAAATTGAGCCTTATAAAATGGAAAAACTAAAATTTTGAGATAAGCCCTATAAAACCGGAAAGGAGGGAGTAGAAAAAGAAGTACTCCATCCGGGAATAGTGCCGCACTTCGAAACTAGAACCGTCAATAAATTTTGAGCTTGCGTCTCGTCACATTCCAAATTACTCCACGCTATATTGAATTGCAAACCTGTTCACACCGATCACAACCTAAACGGTTTCCCACTTAGGAGCGTATTAGTACTCGGTTATAAATACTAGTATGCCAAGATGACTGCACATTCCTCCTCAACTCCTCATCCACAAAAACAAACAATTCATTCAGCATCCTTCCCTTGCGTCTGCCATGGCCATCGTGAGTTCTGGGTCGAGAGATTGCCACCAGGGAGAGGCGAGCATGGAAGCGGAAGCACGAGAGATGTCACGCCTCGCTGCGAGAGCAGCCGACATGTCCCGCCGCGCGGAAGTAGCAGCACAGAGGTCCCGCCGTGCCGCTGAAGCAGCACAGAGGTCCCGCCGCGCCGTCGATGCAGCAGAGATGTCCCACCATGCCACGAATGCATCAGAGATGTCCCGCCGCGCAGCGGCGTCCTGGGAAAATTTCTTGCGGGCAGGCGACGACTGTTACAGGCGCATGCATGCGATCGTCCATAGCCAGATGGATCAGATCTCCGGCCCGGCGAGGTTGCAGGACGACATGATAGCCTCGTTTGAACAGGCTACTGGCGTCATCCGGGACCTAAGGGAGGGAAATGAGAGGCTCCAGGCCGAGCGCGACCTGCTGAGGGAGAAGATCGTCCGAAGTGCAGACCTACAGGAGGAGACCAGTGCCTTGTTGAAGAAGCTTATGGACGAGAATGACATGCTCCGCAACGAGTGCCAAAGGCTGGTGGAGGAATACGTGGATGTTCTCAAGCATCGTCTTGAGGACACGAAAGAGCTCATCGCCGCTCGCCGCACAGACTAGTTTCCTGGTTTCTTTTGATGTAATAATCAATTTAGGATGTGGATTGTGTCGTCGGTTGTGAAATGTTGGGTTCTAGCGCGGATGTTTGGCCTTTGTTGGCCTCTTGGGATGTTGCGATTTCAATCTGGTAGCTTTTAGTCCTTCGTGTTAGGCTGGAGTTGTGTTGAACTTCTTGTGAATTGTGGTGGTTTTCAGTAATGAAAATCGGAAGGGGCAAGCCCTTCTTTGATCAATTTTTTTAATCGTCCTTATATATTCATCGGTCTTGTTATAAGTCGCAGTAGATGCTATATAGGTCCGTCGGATCTTACATCAAGATCCGTGCTTTCAGATTTTCTTTTTTCTCTCTTAAATCTCAGTCGAGTGAGACATAGCCACGCCATTAAACAGTGGCTCGGGCGCCATTAATGGAGACCTTGGGAGAGAGGTGGATGGCAAATGGAGGTCAAAGGGCTCTCCTCCTGATAAGCACGCGCAGGGGTCTGATCGCACGCCTCTCATACTCGAATAGCTAACCTGCATGACGCCTCCTAGCTAATAAAAAATGGGGACGTGTGGCGGCACGTAAATGGTACTAGTAAGTAGAACGCCCACGGTTTCAATAATACTTGTGTTTCCGATTGTAACGTGACAGCACTTGTTCCAAAATGACTTTGTTGATTGTTAATGTGTGCGCCTTCGCAAATCGGACTGCAAATTTACCACATCATGTTGGTGCCATGTCATGGCACCAAGCCAAATTTCATTATTTTCATGCGTGTTTTGGATTTACAGGAATTAAAAAACTAAGTTTCCCAATGTTTCCAACCCAGCCACGACGCCCAGAATTTTGAATTTCATTCCCATTTCTTGCATGGAACCTAGAAATTTACCAGAGGACACACATGTGATTTTTCAACCAACTTTGGTGACTGGAACATGTGCTTGTATTTCAAATTTGAATTATGCACACAAAGGTGACACGTTCCTCCCAGAACCACGAGCTTTCTTGAGAGAAGCTCCGATTTGCAAGAAGCTTATACCAAAATTTGTTCCTATTCGGCCAATTTTTTTACCACGGCATGGTACTACCATGACATGACACCATGCCAAGTTTCATGATTTTAAAACCAAGTTTCTCAATGTTCTCGACCGAGCCACGATGCCCAGATGTTTGAATTTTATTCTCATTTTTTGCATGGGGCCTACTCCCTCCTTCCATCTATATAGGGCCTAATGTGTTTTTGAAGACATCCTTTGACTATTGAAAAGATTAATAGCACATGAGATGTATACTATGAAAATTATATTATTGGAAGCTCCTTTGACATACAAAATTGAAGGTATGCTTTGTGTAAGTTGCATGTCACATATTATTCAACCAACTTTGGTGTAAGCATACAAAATTGAAGGTATGCTCTAACGTTTGGTCAAAGTTGAAGGTATGCTTTGTGTAAGCATACAAAATTGAAGGTATGCTCTAATATTTGGTCAAAGTTAGCCTCGAAAAATGCATTAGGACCTATATAGATGGGAGGGAGTAGAAATTCACCCAAGGACACAAATGTGATTTTTCAACCAACTTTGGTGCACGGGAGCATGTGCTTGTAGTTCAAATTTGACTCATGCACATTAAATGACCAGAAACTCAATTAATGTGTAAAAAACGACAAACGAACCAAGAATAATTCCAAAATTTAACAGGGCACTAATGTAGTTCTATGTTTCCTTTGTTAAGAAACTCAAGCGGGGGGGGGGCATCGTATATCGTTTCACACTCAAAGGTGGCACGTTCCCTCTTAGAACCACGAGCTTCCAAATCGGCCCAATTTTTTACCACAACATGTTAGTGCCATGACATGACACCATGCCAAGTTTCATGATTTCCAGGCGAGTTTTGGATTTACATGAATTTAAAATCAAAGTTTCTCGATGTTCTCGGCCGAATCATGATGCCTAGATGTTTGAATTTCATTCTCATTTCTTCCATGGGACCTAGAAATTCAACCAAGGACACACATGTGATTTTTCAACCCACTTTGGTGCACCGGAGCATGTGCATGCAATTCATATTTAGATTATGCACATTAAAAGTCCATAAACTCAATTAATGTATAAAAAGGCCAAATGAACCCGAAATAATTCCAAAATTTAATAGGGCACTCATATAGTTCTATGTTGCCTCCGTAAATAAAATCAGGGGGAGGCAGTGTATATCATTTCGCACACAAAGGTGACACGTTCCCTCTTGGAACCACGAGGCCTGTTGAGAGAATCTCCGGTTTTGCAAGAGGCTTATACCGAAACTTGTCCCAATTCAGCCAAAAATTATACGTATGAAAACATGGTTTAGATTATCCCAAACATCTCGCTACCTAGACCAATAATGTACCATGATTTCAATTCAACATAAAATGGATACAAATATTTGAATTGGAGAGCGTATGGTACATGTAGTTCATAGTGAAATATGATTACTGCTATATGTATGTTTTTTGTTATCAAGATAATATTTAAATTATTGTATAACTTGACAACAATCGTATTCAAATAAGGAAAATTGATTCGAATTTAGTCCATATGGTAGACGACAATATATATGTTCACATGGTGGAGTAAAATGCTCATATATGATGGAAGATCAAAATGTACGACTACATCAATTATAAACCGCAAGGTCACCTAACGATATATTCGACTTCAACATAACGTGGATTCAAAAATTGAAATTCGAGATCATGGCATTTGTAATCATATAAAAAGGGACATTACTCTTTGTTTGGTGGGAATTGATTTGTTTTTTGTTGTTGTTGAGGGAAGTGCGAATCGATTTGTTACTATGCAGAGTAATCTTGTTCTCCCGATTTTTTTACATTTTTCTTGTAGTTTTTTCAATGGCATCTATAGCAATATAGTAAAAGGGGACATGACTCTCTTGTGTCTTGTATGAATTGTTTTTTTACATGTTAAGTTTGTTCTGCCGAACAAGGAATCCGCACCTTGTTATCCCGAAATTTTCAAGCTCGAGTATCTTTTGTCTCACCTGCTTTGAAACTCCCGCTTCTTCAACCCACGCCGTGCCATGTTATCCCGAAATTTGGACGCGCGCGAGAACTCCCTCCTCATCCGAAATCGCTCCCGTAGCGCAGACATGCGAAATCCCCCTTCTACCCCTCAGCCGGAAATGAAGCTCCACGTCGTGGTTTCAAAACCGGTGGGGGTACGCTGGTAACTTACCCTGCATTTCGGACAAGCGCGTCCCTAAGCTTGGCTCCCGCCTCCCCCTTCGCCCCCCATTCATACACCGAGGCCGCCAAAACCCGCGAAACCCCACGCTCCTCCGTCGGCCTCCCGACCACCGCCCAGCGAGAGACTCTTCCCCGACTACGTCGTCCAGCACAAAACAGCTCGACGTCCCTCATCCACCACACCGGATGAGGATCCGTTGTCGATCTCATCGTCCCGCCGGATCAGCCGTCCCGTCCTCCACCTCCAAGGAGCTGCCCCGACGTTCGCCTCGTCTATCGCGCCACCTCAATCCCCACAGCGCCGTCTTAACCTGCCCCACTGGAACCGCAGCACCCTCACCAATTCCTCCGATGAAGCCGAGGCCAACTCGGCGCCACCAAGGAGGTTCTGCACTCACCGCTGCATTTTATCTTTTATTCGATCTCACGGGGCTGCCCGGTGCTCGATACCGAGCATACATGGCGTGTCTCCATCGACGGCGCCATCGCCGGCCACATCATCCACGGCGTCTCTCCCCCATGTCGTTGCTTCCTCGGCGGCGACTTCCACAACGGCACTAGCTACAGGTGCTCCGGCTCTCGCTCGCGCTGCGGCTCTGTTCTTGATGTCGGTCGCGCTGCTGCACTGCTCCTGCTTTCGTTTGTGCTGCTGCTCTGCTCTTGCTCTCACTTGCGCTGCTGCTGCTGCTGCACGACCTCCGGCAGCTACAGGAGTGGCTGCTTTAGCACTCGCTCACGGTGCTACTGCACGACTTGCTCTCTGCTAGTGTGTTCCCTGCTCGAGCGTCTACTGATTTAGATCACTGCTTCTCTGCTACTAGTGCTCGAATGCCCTAAACATCTATTGCAATGCTCCGTTACTAGTTCAATCAGTTTCGACAGTGAAATTCAGTTTCGACTGTGAAATTCATTTTCTTCAGTTAAGTTCAGAGTGAACAGTACTTACAATATCTGTCGGAGCGGCCGTGGCGCGGCTGATGCGTTTTACATCTAGCACTTTTTGGTGATGTATTTTACATCATCTATTGCAGATGATATTAGGGTCCCACTTCAGATTAACGTTGTCTGTCTTGTCATGCTTCAGCCTCGTCGCCGTACACTTTGGCGCCGTTTCCAGAGGCCTCGGATCTTCTTTCCCGCCTCCGATAGTCACACCAGCATCATCACCATCCTCCACGTCCAACCCAATGATGCTGAGGTCCACAAGGCTATGCCAAAGAGGTTGTACACTCGTCGCATCACTTTGTTTCTCCATTCCTCTGTTCTTCCAATTCATGTGAGCCAAACACTCAGGTTGACTGAATTCCAATGTTTCCAAATGCTCTGTTTTGCACGTGCATTCCTATCCTATTCCTGTGATTTTCATGTCCCTGCGTTTATAGAATCCTCCAATTCTAAGGAGCCCTTACAGATTTACTTCATTTTCAGATAGGCGTCAAAGAAAACTATGTGTGTTATGTCTTGCTCCTGCCGTGCCGTCATCCACCCCACCTGAGGTGCACCATCAACAGAAGCGTTCACTGCAGCAGAGATCCCCCCTGCAGACTTCCTTTCGCTGCCTCAGATCATCTTCCCCATTGCCGGCAGCAACGCCAACCGCATTACCATCATCGACTGAGCAGATGAACCTGAGGACTACACAGTTTCAGAAGAGAGGTCATAGTCTTTCGTGTTTGCTTACGTTATACATCGGTTATTATTACCTACTACTTTATCGTTCAATCTTGAGTTTTGAATTGCCCATGGGTCTCATATCGAGCCAGCAACGAATAGTATCTGTCTACTATCTGGTTCATCTGGGGTCTTTTATGTGGTTCATGTTGGGTGGGCAACAAACAATAGATGATCCATCGTCTATCTTTTTAAACTGAAGCTATAATCTACCTGCTATCATTAGATTTGGATCCATCCACTCGTTTGCTACCATCAGTCTTGATTTTTGCATGCACCCCTTAGGCCTTACAAAATCTAACTATTTTTTTATTATGCATGTCAGATATTATACACAATCGTACTGAACATGTAGAGAAAAAGAGAAGACCGTTGCGTGCGAATATAATGTCATGCAGACGCTGCTCCATCGTGGGCGAAGTGCCCCCCCCCCTCCTGCATTTCCAGATTGTATTCTAGAGGAAGATAACTGTTCAGATGGATATTCAGAAGGAGCCGACCACGCCTGTTTACCACCTGAGGTGTTTGCTCTAACCTGGCATGCTGATGTTGGTCATATCATGCATATGACGCCTTGCATTGCTTACATTATACATCTTATATGTCATCAACTTAGTTTAGATTTGCTCTGTGTGAAAGCCACCTGTTTGGTTTCTATATCATACTCCCACCATTCCTAAATATTTGTATTTTTAGAGATTTCAACAAGTGACTACATACGGAACAAAATGAGTGAATCTACACTCTAAAATGTGTCTATATACATCCGTATGTGGTAGTCCATTTGAAATCTCTAAAAAGACAAATATTTAGGAATGGAGGGAGTATATGGGAATTATACAATGCCATCTTCTTTAGCCAGGCATCATATACGTGAATCATGCAATGCCATCCTGTTTAGCCAGTCCTCGTATATGTGAATTGTATCGTGCCATATTTTTCCATAATGTATTCCATTTGTCAACAATGTTTATACATTCATCTACTCTTCATGTGCATCAGCCATTTGAGTCGATCATGGGAAAATCTGGAGTGTAAACAAGGTCTTCTGAGCAGTCAGTGCTACTTGTCGATGCAGATTTCTTGCTGGTTACAGATAGCTCCTCAGAGGAGGATTCAGAGAGAGATGACCAGTTGTATCCCCCCCCCCCCGAGGTGCATGCTCTAACTTGGCTGGGTTATATTGCTCATATCATGCATATAGTGTCTTGCATTGCCATGCCATCTGCTTAGATTAGACATGCTTTGTGTGAATGCCTCCTGTTTGCTTTCTATACCAGATATGTGAATTATGCAATGCCATGTTTTTCAGCCAGTTATCATATATGTGGATTATGCACCGCAATGGAGCCAGGCATCATATATGTGAATTATCTCATGCCATCTTTTTTTTCATTACGTATTCCATTTGTCGACAATCTGTGTATATTGAACTACTATTCATGTGTATCAACCATTTGAGCCGGTTATGGAAAAATCTGGAGTGAAAACAAGGTCTTCAGAGCAGGCAATGGTACCTGTTGAAGCATATATCTCAATGGTTACAGGGAGCTCCTCAGAGGAGGATTCGGAGACAGATGACCAGTCCTATATCCCACCTGAGGTGTATGTTCTAAGTTGAAATGTTTATATTTCTCATATGATGCATATGGTATCTTGCATTGCTTAGTTTAGACATCATATGCACAATATTGAATTCTATCTGCTTAGTTTAGAGATCATACATGCGAGTGCCAGCTGCTTAGTATATGCATCAATTATGTCAATTATATCATGCCATCTTATATACTTAGACAACATGTATGTGAATTATTTCATCCCAACCTATTTTAGAAAGACATCATATAGTTTTGTCATGTCATCCTGTTTAGGTACTCATCATATGTTGAATTATGCCATTATATCATGTTAAGTTATCCATCATATATCTGAAACTGTGTCATTCTATCCTGTTTAGTTAGGCATCATATATGTGAAACTGTGTCATGATGTCCTGTTTAGTTAGACAACATATATGTGAATTACCACATATGTCTATCATACAATGTCTGTATGTTCAATTTCTTTTTCTTGTTTATCAGCCATTTGAATTGGAGGGGGTGATGGCAGTATCTAAGGGAGCAAAAACCCGTTCTTCACAAAAAACAGTGCTACCCGTCGACGCGGATAGAACCATGGTTGTACTGGCCCACAAACTAGCCCCACCACACATAATCGAGACTCTTCCAGATTGCACACTTACACCATTGGGCAGAGAGCCAGCTACAACCCATCTAACCGCAACCCCAGCGGATAGTAACCCACTTATAATTGACAAAGCACCATGTCCACCACAGAGTACCCCCACACGAGCAGTTTGTAAAGCTACTGTAGTGCCCAAAGCACGAAGACCATCACAGCTAACCCAAACTCCACGTTTAAAGTAGAAGAGCAACTATTCTCAGGTCAGATTCCGTAGCTATGGTCCATACTCCTTTGTTGTTGCCTCACTGTATTTACTCATACCAACTACTTTCGAATTTGAGGGGTCCAATTGAAACTCCAATGGCGCAACAGGTATGTTTTAAACCTATTTCTTTAACTGAATTGCTGTTCTAACTTCTTGCTCTATGTTGATTTTAGTTTAAGTTGTATAAACAGTTATGTTCTCATGTGATGCACATTACAAGTGCTACCAATGTTGTGTAGTTTCTCACACTTATATTCTGTCTATGCTGCTGTGTCTTAAAAATATATGAGTTGAACTGTGTCTCTATCTTGATTAGGAACATAAACTAGAATGATATGCACAATACAGTGACCATAGTACATAGATATATGTTTGTTTCATGCTGTTATCCTGTCCACCTTACTACTGAACCGGTTTACCAAAATGAGTTTCGTATACTACAAGCTAAACCTGTGATGTGTCTGCTTGTTTCTCTTGTAGTATGCAAACGGAATATTGGAGAAGAGCACCCCACTATGCAATGGTAGAGAAAGTAATGCAGATAAGGTTCAAGATAGTGAGACAACCCTGTTGGTCTCCAAGAAAGGTGATAAAAACGATCTTGTAGACAGTGAGAAAACCCCACAGTCTTGCGTTGATGTAGTGTTCGAGTTACTGGCCAGTACCGCTGGCACAAGCTCTTCGAACTCGCTGCCTGAATCACTTCGGCTTCTTTAGTCTCAGCTACAAGCTGAAAGGCATCAGTCAGTTGTGCTGCGACAAGAAGCCGAAGACTGAGGAAGTCCCTGCAGAATTCAGATGCGTACTTTCGTGTGCAATAGCAAGCGCTGGAGGATTTAAGCGCCAAACAAGAGAAAGTTAATAAGCTTGCTAAGCATCTTGCCAGCATTATGGGTACCCAGGATATTGTTTCTTGAACTCTTTTGAAGTGGTTTCAGTGCTGGACTTGTTTTGCTACGGCGTTTATATGCTGCTTTGTTCCCTATATTTGCAGTGGTGGCGAACTTTGATGCCCAGTGGATGTAATATGTGTAATAGCTGTGATAGCCTAGCATAAGTTGCTTGCTTATTTATTTCCTTGTTGTCTTGTTTATTTGTTTGCTTGTAGTCAGTGCAGTTCTTTTTTCGCGGTTTGCTAGTGGCTGCAATAACCTATTATTTAAAACTAGGCCACAATAACCATGGGCTAATATGTACTGTAGTGACACTGGGCCTCCTATGGGCCGTAGAAACAGTGGGCCTTCTACGGGCCGTAGAAACAGTAGGCCTTCTACGGGCCGTAGAAACAATGGGCTTTCTACGGGTCATAGAAACAATGGGCCTTATATGGGTCGTATCATCAATGGGCCTTATATGGGCCGTATGATCGATTAGCCAAACATGGGCCAATAACAGGCCGCATTATGGCCGTAAACGGGCTAGAGTTGGAATCGTCCGTTCATCAGCCGACCATAACGGGCCATCATTAATAGGCCATATTTGATGATGCTACGAATACGGCCCAACGTATTAACGGACCACAAACGGGCTGACTGTAACCACGGGCTGAATTTGGCCCACAAGCAGAAAATGACAGTAACGGGTCGTAAGTAAACGAATGCTGGAAATGAGCCCAAGAATAAATGGGCTCTGAGAAGCCCGAAAGATAACATGGGCTGGAAACGGCCCAACAGAATAACATGCCGTTAATGGGTATAAAGTGATACACTATTCATTACGGGCCAGTTTCACCACGGGTCGTTAATGGGTGTAAAGTGATACACTGTTCATTACGGGCCAGTTTCACCATGGGCCGTTAATAGGCCAAGAGTTACATAGGGCCTCATATGGGCCGAAAGACGTCATGGGCCATACATGGGCCAGAAGTGAAAACGGGCTGGAATCATATTGGATGGCCCAGATGACTCTACTGGGCCTAATTCGGATAGCGCGTAACGGGCCTTGGGTTAGCGGGCTGTAAATGGGTTATATGCGAACAGGCCGTTAACAGGCTTTCCATGGGCCGGCCCGCCAGCTTTTGACCAAGTCAAACGGGTCGGCCTTTTCACAGGAATGGGCCTTTGTTGGGCCGTGCCACGTGTTGACGTATCATAGGCGCCTTCTGTCCAATGAGTGGATGACATCTGTCCCAACGATGAGCCGACACGTGTTTCCTCCAACCAATGATGATTTTACACATGGAAAATCCCCATTGGTCGGGGTTGTTAATGGGTTATCGAATCCAAAACCCGACCCGATAGCTTAACGGTGTTCCGTTACGGTGGATGCCACGTGTCGGTCACCCTTGACGAAAGCACTTCTGTGACGCGCGATTTATCGTCATGGAAGTGCACACTTCCGTGATGATAATTTTGGCAATGTCATGGAACACTTCTACCACAACACAGGTATGACTATCTTGATTCTGTCATAAAATCGTCATGGATGTACATGCATGACAAAAAACGCGACCTACTGTGAGAAACACGTATCATCACGGAAGTGTATTTTTTTGTAGTGTGGGCACCCCTTGCCCTATGTTCTCCTAAGGAAAACGTGTCGCGTGGCACGCCTCCAAGTGGTGCCCAAGCGCATCCCTCGTGTGGTTGGCAAGGCCTGAGGCCCTCCAGAAGAGAGCCCCCGAGCCCTGCCCGAGGAGGGCACTGGGCGCGCCTTCCTATGTGATGGAGGGAGGCGCCCCTGGGACGGACGCTGATCCTGACGAGGCTCCTGTCGCGATGCCATCCTCTTGAGGTTCTGCGCGGCGCACCTGCTTCTTCTTGGGGGTGGCCTCCGGAGGGCCCTCACTTCTGCTATTGAGGTTGTCAATTGCTGCAGCTTGGAAGGCGCGCTTGAGGGAGCACACTGCATCCCTTTCTTCACACGGGACCGTGATGACCCTGTCACTTCCACGCAACTTGAGGACGTTGTAGCCGTGGAGGGTGACCACCATGAACTTTGCCAGGGCCGGATACCCGAGGATGGTGTTGTACGGTAGGCGGATATGCGCGATGTCGAAGTCGATGAGCTCGGTGCGATAGTTGTCTCGTGTGCCGAAGGTGACGGGCAGGCAGACCTGCCCTATCGGTGTGCTGGAGCCGTCGGTCACTCCTGAGAAAGGTTTGGTAGGCTGGAGCTGCTCATATGGCACTTGGAGGTTGTCGAAGGTGTCGACAAACAAGACGTTGAGCCCTGCACATTGCTGATGACTAGGGAACACAACATCAGGAGGACGTCGGCGGTGGCCGCGCACTTGAGCTGATCTGCCGAGTTGAAAGTGATGGCGCACTGGGACCACTTGAGTGGGCGCGCGGCCTCAAGCTTGGGGAGCACCGCGTTCACCTCGCGAGCGAACCATTTGAAGATGCGCTGAGAGGCTGGGGCCTGGGCGCCGCCCAAGATGCAGGCGATTGCACACGGTTCCTGGAAGCCCCCAGCCTCTCGTCCTGATGATGGTCGTAGTTCCTTCTTGGTGGCGGCAGTGGAGGAAGACGGGCATTGCCTTGGGGGCGATCCTCACGAGGCTGATCCCTCCAGGGCCCCTCGCGAGGATGGTCCTACCAGCGGTCCTCACGAGGCCTGTCGTGCCATTCCTGGCGCGGGCCACGGTAGTCCCAGTGTCCGCCTCCTCATCCTCCTCCGCGGCCATAGCCACAGTCGCTGCGCTCGGGGCATCTACCATAGCATCCCTCTCGTAGGGCTCGGAGCTCTTGGCAGTCGCTGGTGTTGTGGGTGTTCAGGTTGTGGAAGGCGCAGAACGGTCGGCTGTTCTTGGATGACTCGGGCTGATCTCTGCCCCGTTTGGTGTCGGGCTCCGCAGCTAGCACTGCCGCTTCCTTGCGCTTCATTTCCTTGGCCTTGGCTTTCTTCTCCTCTATGCCCGCGACTGGCAGCTCAAGGAGGGAACGACGCCCGTCCTCAACTCTTGCGCACTTGGTCGCCAGGTTGAATAGCTCCTGAGATGTGCAGAGCTCCTCGTGGATAGCGAGCTCTTCCTTCATCTTGACATCACGGACACCGTCGGAGAACGCGGAGATGATGGCCTCGTCCGTGACCTTGGGGATATTGAGGCGGGTGTTCTTGAAGCGCTGGATGTACTTCTAGAGGGTCTCCCCTGGTTGTTGCTTGATGCGGCGCAGGTCGCCCGCCGCCGGCGGGCGGTCACGAGTGCCCTGGAAGTTGGCGACGAAGCGGTCATGCATCTCGTCCTAGGAGGAGATCGAGCCGTGCTGCAGGTTCACGAACCAGGAGTGGGCCCCATCCTTGAGAGCCATGGGAAACCAGTTCGCCATGACTTTCTTGTCGCCGTTGGCTGCTTCGATGCTCAACTCGTAGAGCTGCAGGAACTCCGTGGGGTCGGCGATGCCGTCATAGCGAGGAGGCAGATCCGGCTTGAACTTGCCTGGCCAGGCGACGCTGTGCAGCTCGGGGGTGAAGGCGTGGCAGCCGGCCGTAGTTACTGGGGCCCGCCTTGGAGGTGGAGCTTAGTCTTGTCGAGGTCCGCGTGGCGCCGCCGCAAGTGGAGCACGGTCTTGACGAGGAGGCGCGGGAAGTGCGGGTGCAGCTTCTCGCGGCCGTGGGATTTCTTGGCACCTTCTCTCTTCGCGTGTGGGCACCGGGCGTGGCGGATCGCATCGCGGGGCCTCACGCCTTGGTGCCAAGGCGCCGTCTTTGGGCTGGGGTGGTGGAGACACGCCTCGGGCATCGTCACCCGTGGCTGGCTGAGGGTGAGGCCGAGAGAGGAACGGCGCCGGGGAGCCCCCTGCGGCGCGGACGAGCTCGGCGACGCGGTCAATCCACTCCTCGTAGAGGTCGTCGACTGGGCGGTAGCGCGGTAGCTCGTTTTTGGCGAGGACTGCGGCCCGCGCCTCCATGGGAGCGCGGTGTGCATGCGACGAAGAACCGGCCGGGGTCAGCGATGGAGTGGCGGTGCGGCCGTCCTGCCGTACCGAAGGATGCAGCGAAGACGCTTGCTGCTCGTTCCCCACCGGGCCGGTGGCAGCGTTGGCGGCGGGAGACAGAGAACGGCGTGGTGGCCCGCCGATGGGAGTCGTCTGAGCAACACGGGCGGTGAGGGCAGCCCGACGCTCAGCTTGAGCACGACGAGCGTCCGCCATGGAGAAAATGGAGTGACAGAGCGATGAACTGATGGAGGGAAAGCTATGGCGCACCCCTACCTGGCGCGCCAAATGTCGGATGTGGGGTTCTGGCAAACCCTTAAGGTTCAAACACTGGAGTGCGTGCAAAGTCTTTTCCTCCCACCGATCTATGCCCTAGCTCGCTAAGATCTCGTGGACGAACTCAACGCACTCACAACACAAAAAGTCACAAGATTTATACTGGTTCGGGCCACCGTTGTGGTGTAATACCCTACTCCAGTGTGGTGGTGGTGGTGGATTGCCTCTTGGGCTGATGATGAATACTACAAGGGGAAGAACAACCTCCTAAGGTTGAGGTGTTCTTGTGCTTGGCTAACTTGTGTGGGTGAGGGTCGTCCTCCTTCTCTCCCCTCTCTCTCTATCTCTCTCTCGTCTCTCTCTCGACCTCTTTCGCCCCCGTCGTCCCCCTCTATGGTGGTGGCTAACTCTATTTGTATAGGCCCTAGTCCTCTTCCCAAATATTGAGCGGGAAGGGAGTCAACAATGGTGGGAAAATTTAAAGGGGGACAACTAGTACAAGCCATCCTGACAAAAGGTGGTCTCCGCCTGCGAAAGGCTCTGGTGGTGACGCCGTCTTGGGCTCCACGATGACCTCCATCTTGCCGTCCTTCTGGTCTTGGTCTTGTTGCACCAAAATGGCAACCTTTGCCTGATGCCTCGGTACTCCTCGCCTGCGCTGGTCTCCATAGCACCAAAGAGGAAACAAGGATGCTGCGCGCGCTGGCGCCCGCCTGGCGCCCGCTTGGTGTCGATCGTCATAGCTCACGTCACGAGAGCCTCGTGAATTTTGCCTCGCCTTGACATCTCCGCTCCTCGTGAGCCGGCCCGACTAGGCCACTCCAGAGGAGGTCTTGTGTCATCCGCCTAGCGAGGCTTGGCCCCTCGCGAGGGTCTTGGATGCCTTGTTGACGAAGATGGGTCGTACGGCCTGCTGGCTTAGCCACGAGCGGGCCGCAGGCAGGCAAGTCTGGGGACCCCCGTTCCTAGAACACTGACAGGCCACGTATGTACATACGGGCGGGGATCTCGAACGCCTACTCGCGCCTACGTACGGTCAGGGCTTATGTACATGGCTGTGGCTGGGTTGGAACGGAGAAATTGTGTCGTCGTCGTGTTCATGGGGAGCCAACCGACTAGGTCGGAACGGAATGCGTCGTCGTGTTCATCGGGAGCCAACCGGCTTGGACGGAACAGCCAATGGAAACGAGGCCTGGCATACCGCAGAACGGAGGAAACGGCCTTGTGTTCGACCGGCCATGGTGGAAACGGGATCCTGTTCATCGGGAGGGGTCTGGCGTACCGCAAAACGGAGGAAAGAGACTTCTGTTGGACCTCCTACGATCGAAACAGGGACTGTTGACCGGAAGGGTGTGGCATACCGCAAAGCGGAGGAGACGAACTTGTGTTGGAGCGCTACAGTCGAAACGGGGGTCCTGCTCATTGGGAGAGGTGTGGCGTACCACAAAACAGGACTCCACAAGATACTCTTCATCTCCACCGTCGACCTCCTCCAGCCTCCACGGGCTACTGTTCATCCACCATCGACCTCCACCATCCTCCACCTGCGACTGTTCATCCATGGGCTCCTATTCATCCATCCTCCACTGGCTACTGTTCAACCAGCCCTCTCCACGGGGTCCTGTTCAACCACCCCTCCACGGTCTACTGTTCATCCAGCCCTCCACCGGCTACTATTCAACCAGCCCTCCACGGGGTCGTCCTGTTCATCCAGCCCTCCACAGGGTCCTGTTCATCCACCCCTCCACCGGCTCGATCAATCGAGGGTACTGTTCACCCAGCGGCAACGGCCTCCAGTAGCACGGGGTCCTGTTCATCCAACCCCCCACCGGGAACTGTTCATCCAAACACCCCAACAACGCTCACTGTTCATCCAGAGTCGGCATCGATTGGCTTCCGTTAGCAGCAGTAGCGAAGGAATCACTCGGGTTCAGTTAACAACAAGGGATTGATCGATCGCTCGGGTTCAGTTAGAGCCCAAGGCCTCGCTCGGGTTCGGTTAGAGCCCAACACCTCGCACACACGCGCGTACGGACGAGAGAAACACACATTGTTCGGTCCCCGACCACCCATCGTAACCGGGAACTCCCCGATATTTTCCTCGCCCTCGCTTCTATCATGGTTTTTTTCGTCATGGACGGCCCAAAGAATGTCATGCAGCTGCGTCTCTGGCCCGCCCAGGAGGAAAAGCCCATTTTCTGTCATGATTTTTTGTCATAGAAGTAGGACCCCACCACATCTATGATGATACCGGGTTTTGTCACAATTATCGTCATAGAAGTGTCATAAGTATGTTAGAAAAAAATTCGGTCGGCCCAAAATGTCACCAATGTGTCTTTTTTTGTAGTGACTGCACCTCGAGTTCCTTCGTCTTCAGGCGATGAATTGGTCGAGTACCTTGCACATCACCTCCAGGACTCTCCGGACTAATTATGTGTGCTACTGGTGCTGCAACGAGAGATCACAAAAGGTGGACCACAATATGGTCATCCAGGACACACCTTCACTTGAGAGATTACTTGTAATTGATCAACAAGGTCTAAAAAGAATCAATGTCATTTCTGCGCTGAAATTGAAAGTGGTGGGCTACTCGTCTGTCAAATACAACAACTTGCAGGTACAACAGTCGCCTTATATACCTCTCCTTCTTGATATCAACGTTATTTCTAGTTTTGAAGATGTATGTTCGTCTATCATCCAGCGAGGCTTCACCCAGACTCTGGGCACAGTGAAGGTCTTGGCACTAGAATCTGTCGTCCCCACCCTGGACCAAGTTTTCAGTTGCCTGAGATGCTTTATGTGCCTGAAGAAGCTGTATATCGAGGTGATGTTTCTTTCTCGTTAAATGTTAACCATAAGGGAGTTCAATTTTTTGCACCTTTTCCCAAGTTTACAATGACAATGTACTATGATTTTTGAAGGAATTTTGGAGGATTTTAGGACATACACCCCACGCCATATTGGTTGCTTTATTCATATGGTTACAATCGTCCATAAGCATTTCTCCTTTGGATTCATCTGTACTAGTTTTCTTAGGGAATTTTTCATCCAATCCAACCTCTTGTGAAGAAGGCTACATGTTCCTAGATTGTAATCAAATGCCCATGTTAATCATGCCAGATTGAAGATGTCACGTTGGTGCATTTTGCAATTCTTGCAAACCTAATGGGCATGTAGCAGTGTTCAAAACTACATATAGGCACTAACACATTCTCTTCTTTTGCAGTTTATATTAGGCCCGGTGAAAGATGTTTATAACGACAATCAAATCGAATGCCTGGATCTGCACCTCACAAATATTACTTTGAACTCCTACCGAGGGACCCCACCGGAGATTACACTCGCCATGTTCTTTCTTGCCAGAGCAAAGGTGCTGATGGTATTGAGGTTGAACACACATTTAATTAGGAAAGATCAATGGTATGATTATCAGAGCCGGCAGGTACTGCGGAATGGAAGTGCCTCCAAAAATGCCAAACTTCGTATTGGAAGAGAATATGGCAATGCAATTGGAAGTTATTGTGTCAAACCCATACATGACTTGTCAACGGCGTATCCTTTTTAAGAAATGACACAGCTTGCAATGTTTAAATTTGGGCGACGTAATCTTTGAATTTGAACCTTGCAATATTTATGGTATTTATTATATTGAACCGTTTCTGTTCTCTTGTCTGAACGCCAACACTTCATCTAGGTGAACCACATGTCGTACATCGCACACACCTTGATCTGGCTGACCGTTTCTTTTGTGTTGCCTAATCACAAACAGTTCATCCGAGTGAACTGTATGATGTCCATCGCACACACCTTGATCTGGTTGGCCGTTTCTTTTGTGTTGCCTAATCACAAACAATTCATCCGAGTGAACCGTATGATGTACATCGCACACACCTTCATCTGGCTGCCCGTTTCTTTTATTCCCGGTCATCGAAAATGGTTAATTGAACTGAACCGTATGCCCTAAATCACACACGCAACTAAAATATGAACCGTGTTTGATGCATCCGTCATCGCAAACGTTTTGCACCTTTTTTGACGTTTTTTACACCACCGTTTGCGATTATTGCATCGCACACGGTTTCGTCGAAGGGTCTCTGATCGTAGTGTCGCGTTAGCAGCAACCCGTAGTAGTTCTTCAATATTAGTAAGACCAAGCACATCACATAAAGATTTCGGAATTGTAGAAACACTAGCACCCAAGTCACACAAAAGCAAAACACTCATAATTTTTAATCTTGACTTTGATAGTAGGTTCCCATTCATCATACAATTTTTTAGGAATTGAAACTTCTAATTCCAATTTTTCTTCCAGAGCTTTCATCATAGCATCAACAATATGTTTAGTAAAAGCTTTATTTTGTTCATAAGCATGGGGTGAATTTATCATGGATTACAACAAAGAAATACAATCAATCAAAGAGCAACTATCATAATTAAAGTCTTTGTAATCCAAAAGAGTGGGCACATCACTAGCTAAAGTTTTGACCTCTCCAAACCCACTTTCATCAATTTTTTCAACAAGCTTTTCACCCTCTGAAATATTGGGACGCCTTCTACCTAAAGTTGACTCTTCTCCATTCCCTTTTTCATCAATCTTAACTTTACTAAACAAGGAATCAATAAAAGAAGCACCGATCATTTTAAGATCTTCATCACTTTTATCTTCTAACGAGATTGGTTTAGCAGCCATTTGATTTACTAAGGTAGCTTGTGCATCGGATATTTTTCCTAGCAAACTTTCAGCAAAAGCATACTTAGATTGGAGATTGCAAACTTCTCTACTGATATCATCAAGTTGTTTTGTAATAGCATCAAGCACAACGGGGTGCTCCTTAAGTTCTTCAGTGGAATACTTATTGTTTCTCTACTTATATTCCTTACTACTTTTCTCAATTTCAAGCAAAATATTTGGGTAAGGAACATCATAATATTTTCTTTGAGGCATCATGACTACGCAAACAAGAGTGCACACAAAAATAGATCCGGCAAGAAAACGGCGAACGAAAAAGAGAGGCAAATAAAACGGCAATTTTTTGTGAAGTGGGGGAGAGGAAAACGAGAGGCAAAAGGAAAATAATGTAAATTGCGAGGATATGAGATTTGTGATTACGAACCTGGTATATGTTGAAGATCCTCCCCGGCAACGGCGGCAGAAATTCCTTTTGATGTTGCTCGAAGCTATGTCGGTATTTCCCCAAAGAGGAAGAGATGATGCGGCACTGCGGCGGTAGGTATTTCCCTCAGATATGAAACCAAGGTTATAGAACCAGTAGGGGAACCAAGCAACACAACGTAAACAGCCCCTGCACACAGATGGCAAATCCTCGAAACCCTACGTGTTAAAGGGGTTGTCAATCCCTTTCGGGTAATGGTGCCAGAAATTGGTGCGTGACAGTAAAAATGTTGTAATATATTTTTGGGTTTTTGGATTAATAGATCTGAAAATAAAAGCAAATAAAAATATATCGCAAAGGCAAATAATATGAGAAAGAAGACCCGGGGGCCGTAGGTTTCACTAGTGGCTTCTCACGAGAAAAATAGCAAAGCGGTGGGTGAACAAATTACTGTTGGGAAATTGATAGAACTTCAAATAATTATGACGATATCTAGGTAATGATCATTTTATAGGCAACAGATCCAAGATTAGTAGACCGACTCCTGCCTGCATCTACTACTATTACTCCACACATCGACCACTATCCAGCATGCATCTAGTGTATTAAGTTCATGGAGAAACGGAGTAATGCAATCAGAAAGATGACATGATGTAGACAAGATCTATCCATGTAGAGATAGACCCCGTCGTTTTATCCTTAGTAGCAACGATACATACATGTCGGTTCCCTTTCTGTCACTCGGATCAAGCACCGTAAGATCGAACCCACTACAAAGCACCTCTTCCCATTGCAAGGTAAATAGATCAAGTTGGCCAGACAAAACCCAAATTTCGGAGAAGAAATACGAGGCTATAAGCAATCATGCATAAAAGAGATCAAAGAAACTCAAATACTTTCATGGATATAAAAAGATAGATCTGATCATACACTCAAAGTTCATCGATCCCAACAAACACACCGCAAAAGAGTAACATCATATGGATCTCCAAGAGACCATTGTATTGAGAATCAAGAGAGAGAGATGAATCCATCTAGCTACTAACTACGGAACCGAAGGTCTACAATGAACTACTCACGCATCATCGGAGAGGCACCAATGAAGGCGGTGAACCCCATCCGAGATGGTGTCTAGATTAGATCTGGTGGTTCTGGACTCAACGTCGGCTGGATGAATATTTCGTCGACTCCCCTAGGTTTCTGGAAATATTGGGGTATTTATAGAGCAAAGAGGCGGTTCGGGGGGCACCCGAGGTGGGCACAACCCACCAGGGCGCACCCTGGTGGGTTGTCCCCTCCTCGGGACTACCCCCAGGTGCAACCAGGGCCCAACATGTTCCTTCTGGTCCATAAAAAATCTTCGTAATGTTTCGTGGCATTTGGACTCCGTCTGATATTGATTTTCTGCGATGTAAAAAACACGGAAAAATAGGAACTGGCACCTGGCACTATGTCAATAGGTTAGTACCAAAAATGATATAAAATAATTATAAAACATCCAAGATTGATAATATAACAGCATGGAATAATCAAAAATTATAGATACGTTGGAGACGTATCATCGCCCCATTGTGGCATTGTCCCGGGTTGCAAGGTTGTATGGCACGAGAGAGAGAGAATCACCACGAGGTCATCATGCCTTTCCACATCGTGGAGCATCACCAATTTGTAATAGCAGGGTTGCCGTTGTCGCCTTACCGTCGGGGAGCAGCAGCACCGCACCTCCCGGTCATGGTTGAGGAAGAACTATGGGAGGCGACATGACTGAGAGAACATGAAGGGTTGGCTTGCCTGAGATCCGCCGATGCGGAGCGGGATGGGGCGGTGGCGCCACTAACCCTAATGAATCACCTCATCCACCTGCCGAGCCAAAGGCGAACCAGTCGCGGAACAACGCCACGATCACCGAGCTAGTCGTGCGATGCTCCCTCCTCTTGCGCTAGGGAACGGACGTGATCCAACAGGGAGCGCTCGCGCCGCCGCGGCCGTGGATCCGGGCCTGCTCGATCTGGGACGAGGGGCAGGAGAGGAGCTCGCAGGTGGCGGGGATAAGGTGAGTAGAGGAGAGAGGGGCTAGGGTGGAGGATGTGGGGAGGGCTCTAGTGAGTGGTGGCGGCGACCGACGAAGGAGAGGGAGAGGGGGAGGAATCGGGGCGATGGTGAATGGGGAATGATGGCGATATGTTTCTCTTTTTCTCTTTTTTTCCCTCTCCTTCGATCTTTTTTGTCACCTCGCACAGTAAAACGGACAGGCGCGATTGTCCCGTAGCTTATTGTTTTCGATTATTCCGGCCGGTGTTGTAGAGGGGCGAACGATCGAAACCAAAGAATCATGAGGCCCCGCTCGCTCTTCGCCTCGTTTCTCAATAGCCACACATTTCACATCGTCATCTCACAAATTATTTCTCTTAACATGCATGAGAAAAGGTATTTGTATTCTCTCTTAACTCACCACACTGCCACCTCATCAGGCACACTGCGTATATATCTTTTTTTATTGATTGTTTTTTAGATAGCTAACCACTCATTTCGAGCGGTACCATTTATATCTCTCTTAACATACATAAGAAATGTTACCTATGTTTTTATATATTTATAACTATATAATAATCAAACAGAATATATTATACTCCCTCTGATTCGTTTGACTCTGCGTCCAAGTTTTTTCGGGTTTTTTCATAATGGTCTGCGCGATCCTACTTTCCAGCATTTGTTTCCAACTACACCCTTTTCTACCTTGGCTGAAATGCTCTCCATTAATCTTGCGTGTTTTCAACAACAGTGCATGCGGGACAGGAAAGCACATGCGTGCATGCCAACTTTGGCCAATCATAGCGCCTGCATTTATCATGGTTAACGCAGGCAAATCATTCAAGTTGCGGGGCAAAATGGTCCACCTCTTTTTCTTCATTGGTTCTCCTTGGTATTCGTGAGTGGAGTTAGGCTGGTCATAGTGGGGAGTAATTTAAACTAGTGTCATATGCATGACACTAATCTAAGTTACTACCTTTATAATGCAAAGTAATATAATAATAGTGTCATAGATGGCTTTATTTATTAGCTTGTAGACTCATCTTGTCTTAGGAAGCGCTATGTTACAGTAACATATTATGTTACTATCTCACATTAAATACTTGCCACATAAGCCAAAAAATTTTAGAGTGCGCTATGTTACTAGCTAAATTACTCCCACTATGACTAGCCTTAGGCTGGTTATAGTGGAGAGTAACTTGAGTGCGGATTTTTGAAGGCCGAGCTCCAGTGAGCTCGGTATTTTGAAAAAAAAATCAAAAAACGTATTTAAAAGTTCCAAAAAAATTTGAGAAAAATATCATGAAAACTTATATGTATTCTGCAAGAACGTGTTAAATTTTGTTGAAAAATGTTGTGATTTGTAGACTGTACAAAAATAACAAATTTTTGGCCCAATAACAAAAATAAAAGGCCCGTTAAAAAATATGTATTTGTCCTTTTCCTGTAGGACACATGTAAACGTATAGTATTGTGAAATTTTGCATGTACATAGTATACATGGATATACATGTGCATGTGTGTTCAAAAAATAAATTTGGAATTTTTCGTGCTTCAAAAAAATAAAAAATAAAAAGGAGCTCACTGAAACTCGGCCTCCGTTGGCATTTTCCGGGAGTAACTTAGACTACTAACATATATATGTTAGACAACCCACAATGAAAATAACATAGATGGTAACATCACACTTATCTACACAAAATAGATGATGTGACATGTAATTGATGAATAAAGAGAGGCATGTGGTAACATTGCTAGTTACTATAACATCACACGTATCAAAAAAAGATGAGTCTACAACATAATAAATGAAGTGATGCATGACACAACACATACGTTACTACCCATTGTGGAAGTAGTAATATAGACTAGTAACAAATGCATGTTACTACTCCAAGTTACTCCACATTGTGACTACTCTTACTAGTCCATGTTACTACCTTCATAGTGGGAAGTGTCATAGATGCAGTAACATATATGTCTTTATTTATTGATTTGTAGACTCATTTTGTATTGGGAACCGCTATGTGATGATAACATATTATGTTACTTTATTTGTCTTTCTCCTTTTTAATTACATGACACATCATCTTTTTTACTTATTTGGCATGTATGTTACTACTTATATTACTCCCATTATGACTAACCTTATGCGCGGGTAAAAAGGATCGGAGGGAGTATCTATCTTAATTTTCATTAAAATATTATAAAAAAATATCAACGATCCCCTCGGCAACGTGCAGAGTATTATCAGTAGTTTTTATACAACCCAGCACCAATTCCTTGGTATGATCATAGCACGGGATTACACCTATTCTACGCTTATAGCGAGGGATAGGAAAGGAATTGCATGGGCTCCCTTGGTTGGTCCCATGACCGGTTTTGTGTCCTTTTTTTCATTCTACAAAATTAAAATAGGAATTTTAATTAGTTTTTAAAATATGAAAATTTATTACGGTAATTTTAAAAATGTATGTGTTTCATACATACAAATGTTTCTTGCGTACTGAAAAATGATCAACACCTATTCTAAAAATGTTAGTTTTTAGGAGACTTTAAAAAGTTAATGTATACAAAGAAAATAAAACTAAAAATAAAAGGGAATAGGAAAGAAAAAGATAGAAAATCTGATACCCAAAACCTGCCTCGGATATCCGGACCCCAATAGCTGGCGAGCGCTCGCTGGGAGGGTTTGGCATTTGTGAACGTTGTTTATGATGGTTTTAGTTATGCTGGGGTGACATTTTTCTTCATAAGAGCACGGCAGTAGTTTTTGATATAGAAGGCAATTTTTCCCAGGACATTGTCACCGTTTGATCATGATCCAAAGGTTGCGAGGGCGTTCGCTAGGACCCCCTAAATATCTGATGTTCGCCAGATGACAATACCGATTTGTCCAGACTGTACAAACAAAATCTCCTCAAACCCAGCCCTCAAGTGTGAAGGATACGTGTATGTCCGAAATCACTAATTGAGGGGTGCTCCTCGCAAAGATTATTCCCACCTTTCCAGCTTGTGACAAGTGTATATGTACCACTTGTCGCAACCTGATAGTTTTCCCTTTTTTGTAGATCCGTTTATTCAAAATATTTTATCTCTTAAACCGTGTGTCCAAATCTCGAACCGTTTTCACCGTTGTATTTCTTACATCAAGATAATCAAAACTATATCCCACATTAATAGGTTTTGATGGGATTTTTTCATGAAAAAACCCAGACAAAAAAACAGACGAGAAAACACATTTTTCTGTTTTCGAGAGTCATGGTCGTTGAGGGAGTCCTGGATTAGGGGGTCGTCGGACAGCCGGACTATATCCCTCGGCCGGACTGTTGGACTATGAAGATACAAGATTGAAGATTTTGTCCCGTGTCCGGATGGGACTCTCCTTTGCATGGAAAGCAAGCTTGGCGATTCGGATATGTAGATCTCCTCCCTTGCACTACAAAAACATACACTTCCGTGATGATACGTGTTTGTCACAGTAGGTCGCGTTTTTTGTCATGCATGTACATCCATGACAAATTTATGACAGAATCAAGATAGTCATACCTGTGCTGTTGTAGAAGTGTTCCATGACATTACCAAAATTATTATCACGGAAGTGTCCACTTCCATCATGATAAATCGCGCGTCACAGAAGTGCTTTCGTCAAGGGTGACCGACACGTGGCATCCACCGTAACGGAATGCCGTTAAGCTATCGGGTCGGGTTTTGGATCCGATAACCCGTTAACAGCCCCGACCAATGGGGATTTTCCACGTCTAAAATCATCATTGGCTGGAGGAAACACGTATCGGCTCACCGTTGGGACAGATGTCAACAACTCATTGGACGGAAGGCGCCTATGATACGTCGACATGTGGTACAGCCCAACAGAGGCCCATTCCTGTGAAAAGGCCGGCCCGTTTGACTTGGTCAAAAGCTGGCGGGCCGGCCCATGGAAAGCCTGTTAACGGCATGTTCGAATATAGCCCATTTACAGCCCGCTAACCCAAGGCCCGTTACACCCTATCCGAATTAGGCCCAGTAGCGTCATCTGGGCCATCCAATATGATTCCAGCCCGTTTTCACTTCTGGCCCATGTATGGCCCATGATGTCTTTCGGCCCATACGAGGCCCTATGTAACTCTTGGCCTACTAACGGCCCGTGATGAAATTGGGCTGTAATGAATAGTGTATCACTTTACACCCATTAATGGCCCGTGGTGAAACTGGCTCGTAATGAACAGTGTATCACTTTATACCCATTAACGACCCGTTATTCCGTTGGGCCGTTTCCAGCCCATGTTAACTTTCGGCCTTCTCAGAGCCCATTTATTCTTGGGCTCATTTCCATCATTCGTTTACTTACGGCCCGTTACTATCATTTTCTGCTTGTGGGCCAAATTCAGCCCGTGGTTACAGTCGGCCCGTTTGTGGTCCGTTAATACGTTGGGCCGATTTCATAGCGTCATCAAATATGGCATATTAACGATGGCCCGTTATGGTCGGCCCATGAACGGACGATTCCAACTCTAGCCCGTTTACGACCATAATGCGGTTTGTTTGACCCATGTTTGGCCAATCGATTATACGGCGCGTATAAGGCCCATTGATAATACGGCCCGCAGAAGGCCCATTGTTTCTACGGCCCGTAGAAGGCCCATTGTTTCTACGGCCCGTAGATGGCCCACTATTTCTATGGCCAGTAGGAGGCCCAGTGTCACTACAGTAAATATTAGCCCATGGTTATTGTGGCCTAGATTTAAAAAATAGGTTATTGCAGCCACTAGCTAACCGCGGAAAAAGAATTGCAATGACTACAAGCAAACAAACAAAAAAGACAACAAGGAAATAAATAAGCAAGCAACTAATGCTAGGCTATCACGGTTATTACACATATTACATCCACTGGGCATCAAAGTTCGCCACCAGTGCAAATATAGGGAACAAAGCAGCATATCATATACACTGGTTGTCAAAGTTGGCGACCAGCGCAAATAAACGTTGCAGCAAAACAAATCCAAAACTGAAACCACTTCAGAAGATCTCAAGAAACAATATCCTGGGTACCCATAATGCTGGCAAGATGCTTAGCAAGCTTATTAATTTTCTCTTGTTTGGCGCTTAATCCTCCAGCGCTTGCTGTTGCACCAGAAAATATGCATCTGAATTCTGCAGGGACTTCCTCACTCGTTCAGCTTCCTGTCGCAGCACATCTAATCGATGTCTTTCAACTTGAAGTTGAGACTCAAGAAGACGAACTGATTCAGGCAGCGAGTTCGAAGAGCTTGTGCCAACAGTAGTGGCTAGTAATTCGAACACGACATCAGGACAGGACGTCTGGGTTCCCTCACTGTCGTCAAGATAGTTTTTATCAGCTTTCTTGGAGACCAACAGGGATGTCTCACTATCTTGAACCTTATCTACATTACTTCCTTTACCATTGGATAACGCGGTACTATTCTCCAATATTTTGTCTGCATTCTAAAAGAGAAACAAGCAGACACATCACATGTTTACCATGTTGTATATGAAACTCATTTTGGTAAATGAGTTCAGTAGTAAAGTGGACAGGACAACAACATGAAACAAACATATATCTATGTACCATGGTCACTTTATGGTCTATACCATTCTAGTTTTTGTTGCCAAATCAACATAGAGACACAGTTCAAATAATATTTGTTCAAGACAAAGCAGAATAGACAGAATATAAGTGTGGGTAACTATAGAGCAATAACAACACTTGTAATGTGCATGACATTAGAACATAACTGTTTATTCAATTGAAACTGAAATCAACATAGAGCAGGTTACAACAGCAAACCAGTTAAAGAAACAGGTTTAAAACATACCTGTTGCGCCATTGGAGTTTCAATTCCATCCTTCAAATTTGAAAATAGTTGGTATGAGTAAATACAGTCATGCAAGAGCGAAGGAGTATGAACCATAGCTACAGAACCTGACCTGAGAACAAATCTTCTTCTCCTTTAAGCGTTGAGTTGGGATTCAGAGTGGTGGTCCTCATGCTTTGGGCATTGCAGTTCCCTTACTAACTGCTGGTGTTTGGGTGCTCTGTGGTGGAGATGGTGCTGTGTCAACTGGAACTAGGTTACTATCTGCCGGGGTTGGGGTTAGAAGGGGTGTAGCTGGTTCTCTGTCCAACTGGGTAGGTGTACAATCTGCAAGAGTCTGGGTTATGTGTGGTGGATCTGGTCCTTGGGCAAGTACAACTATGGTTCTATCTGCATCAACTGGTAGCACTATCTGTTCTGAAGACCGTGTTGTTACTCCCTTAGATACTTCCATCACACTCTCCAATTCAAATGGCTGATAAACAAGAAAAGTAATTGAAAGTATAGACATTGTATGATAAACAGGTGCAATGGATAGTGGGGAATAAAAGAGGGCATGAAATAATTCATATTTATGTTGTCTAACCAAACAGGATAGCATGACACAATTTCACATATATGATGGCTAACTAAACAGGATAGCATGACACAATTTCACATTATGATGGCTAACTAAAAAAGATGGAAAGACATAGTTCAAAATATGAGACTATGTAAACATGATGACATGACATAACTATATAATGTGTTTATTAAATAGGTTCATATACATTCACGGATAAAATGCCATAATTCAAAATATGATGACTGTAAACACTAAACAGGATGAGATGATATAACTATATGATGTCTTTATTAAATGGGTTGCCATGCCATAATTCAGATAGATGATGTGTATGTACTATGTAAACATGATGGCATGATATAATTCAAATATATGATTTATATAGTAAGCAAGTAAGCAGATGGCAATCCATATATGATGTAAAAACTAAGCAATGCAAGACAACATGCATGACATGGGTAATATAACCCTGCCAAGTTTGAGCATAGACCTCAGGGGGAAAATAGGATTGGTCATCAGTCGTTGAATCCTCCTCTGAGGAGCTCTCTGTAACCAACAAGATATCTGCTTCAGCAGGTAGCATTGTCTGCTCTGAATACCTTGTTTTCATTCCAGATACTTCCATCACCGCTTCAAATGGCTGATGCACAGGAAGAGTAGTTGAATATACAAACGTTGTCGCCAAATGGAACACGTAATACAAAAAATGATAGCATGATATAATTCACATACGTGATGATTGGCTAAACAGCATGGCATTGCATAATTCACATATATAATGCCTTTGCAACAAGATATCATTGTATAATTCACATATATAATGTCTTGCAACAAGATGACAATGCATAATTCACATATATGGTAATTAGACACTGAACAGGTGACATTCACACAAAGCATGTCTAAACTAATCAAATGGCATAGCAATGCGAGACACCATATGCACGATATGAGCAACATAACCCTGCCAAGTTAGAGCATACACCTCGGGGGGGGGAATAGGACTGGTCATCTGTCTCTGAATCCTCCTCTGAGGAGCTATCCGTAACCAGCAAGATATGCGCTTCGTCAGATAGCATAGTCTACTCTGAAGACCTTGTTTTCACTCCAGAATTTACCATCACCGTGTCAAATGGCTGATGCACATGAAGAGTAGTTGAATTTAATAACATTGTTGACAAATGTAATATGTAACGAAAAAAAGGATGGCCTGATATAATTTACATATAAGATGACTGGCTAAGCAGGATGGTATTGCAAAATTCACATATATGATGCGTGGCTAAACAAGATAGCGTTGCATAATTCACATAAACGATGAATAAACTAAACAGATGGTATTCGCACAAAGGATGTCTAAACTAAGAAGATGACATATTTGATGTATAAAGTAAGTAATGCAAGACACCATATGCATGATATAACCAACATCAGCATGCCAAGTTAGAGCGAAGACCTCAGGGGGTAAATAGGAGTTGTCTTCTCCTTCTGAATCCCCCTCAGAACAGATATCTTCCTCTCGATTACAATCCGAAATGTGTGGAGGGGGGCTGCCTTTGTGCCTACCATGGAGCGATGTCTGCATGAAATTTTATTGCCACACAAGGCTCGTCTCTTTTGCTCTACATGTTCAGTTCCATTGTTTACAATAATTGTCATGCATAGGAATAAAACATAGTGAGATTATGTAAGGAGTGCATGCAGAAATCCAGAGTGATGGTAGCAACCTGTGGATAGACCCAAAACCAATAATAGCAGACAGATAATGGCTTCAGTTAAAAAATACAGATAATGGCTTCTTTACTGTTTGTTTCCCACCCAACATGAAACTCATAGTAGACACCGGAGATTAACCAGATGGTAGATAGATACTATTGATAGCGGCCCCGATATGTACCCCACAACCATTTAAAAACTCAAGTTTGACCATTAGTTTGGAGCTGACTCAGAGTCTAATCGGTGAACAGGATGATAAAGTAGCATGTAATATTAAGCGATGCATAACGTAAGCAGACACGAAAGAGTGCGACCTCTCTTACGGACCCGTGTAGTCCTCGAGGTCATCTGCTCGGTTGATGATGGTAGTGCAGTTTTCATGGCTGCCAGCGGCGGGGAAGAAGATCTGAGGCGGCGAAAGACAGTCTGGAGGCCAGATCCCTGCTGTGCTGGAGCCTTCTGTTGTTGGAGCAGCTGAGCTGGGGTGGACGACGGCGCAGCAGGAGCGGGACGAACCACGCAAGGCTTTATTTGACAACTATCTGTAAGAGAAGTAATTCTGTAGGGGCTCATTTGAATTGGAGGATTACAACAATGCAGGGATAGGAAATAGACAGGAATAGGATAGGAATGCACGTGCAAAACAGAGAATTTAAAAACACATGATTTCTGCCAATCTGGGTGTTTGATTCACAACAATTGGAAGATCACATGATGCAAAGAAGCATGGTGAGATTAAGTCAAATCACAAGAAAATATACGGTTATAATGCTATTATGCTACTATCTCTTAGTCTTGTGCTTCATGAATAGGAATTTGAAAAGGAGGACAAGTGAAAATTAAAATTCATACGTTTTTTCTTTCAAGGAGACACTAAAGGAACAAATTCGTGTGCTCAGTGGACAATATATATAACATGTAGAGTAAAAAAGATATGCAACAAGTGTACAACCTCTTTGGCGATGCCAAGTCGATCTCAGCGTGATTGGGTTGGCCGGTGAGGATGCTCCGGCTGACTTGGCTGTCGGAGGAGGGGAAGAAGATCTTAGGCATCTGGAGATGGAGCCCGAGGTACTGCTCCACTGTGATGGAGGGTATCGTCGTTGGAGCAGCTCCGGTGAGTTGTACGACGCCGAGGCTGAAGCAGGACAAGAGAGACAACGAACAACGTTAACCTGAGTGGAATTCTAATAGCATCTCCAATACATGACATAAAATACATAACCACAAAGTGCTAGATATAAAATACATGAGCCGCTCATCTCTGAACTTAATTGTCGAAAATGAATTTAACTGTCGAAACTGAACTTAATTGTCAAAACTGAATTTTGCTGTCGAAACTGGACGCACTAGCAAGGTGAGGCTACACGTCGGTCGACTGACTTTTTCATCTTTGGTCAGTCGATTTTGCAGCCATTGGATACGAAATCAAGGGCCTGTGGTTCATCTTCAACCTCCACCCCCCTGAGCCGGCCAAACAGCAGCACCCCGCCGCCCGCGGTGCGCCACCCCGCCCACCCCGAAAACACTCCCCACTACCGGTCCGCCGCCGCCCTGGCCATCCCTCTAGGCCCCCCCGTGCCCAGCTTTTTCTCCGGCGATCCCCACGCCACCGCCCCGCCACCGCCGGCAACCACCGCCCCCATCTTAAACCCTAAGATAGATAGTGGGGTACCTCTCCGGCGAGCCCCCACCATGCTGCGGTTGGTTCTTCCTTCACCCCGGCGGCATCGGAGGAAAGTGTAGCTAAACCGGAGCAGCATCACAAGCAAGAGCAAGAGTGAGAGCAGCAGTGCGAGCAAGAGCAATATCAAGAGCAGACTAGGCAGGGAACCGAGAGCAAGAGCAGAGCAGCAGCGCGAGCGAGAGCTAAAGCAGCAACAGGTCCTACTGATGTGGACGTCGCCGCCGAGGGAGCGACGCCATGGAGGAAGTAGCCGGCGACACCGCCGTGGATGGAGCCGTGCCGTGTCGGCTCAGGACCGAGTGCCGGCAGCACCGTGAGATCGAATCAAGAAGAAAATGCGGCGATTAGTGTGCAACCTCTTTGGTGGCGCCGATTAGGCCGCAGCTTCATCCGAGGAAAGGGTGATGATGATGCTCTTCCGGTGGTGCAGTTGAAGATGGAGGTGTGGGAATGGAGGTGGCGCGAAAGACGAGGGGAACGCCTGGGCAGCTCCTTGGAGGTGGAGGACGGTGTGGCTGAACCGGCGGGACGATGAGATCAACGACGGATCCTCATCCGGTACGGTGGATGAGGGACGTTGAGGTGTTGCTGTGGACGACGTCGTCGGGGAAGAGGCTCCGGCTAGGTGGCGGACGGAGCAAGGTGTGGGGTTTTCTCACGGATTTTTGTGGCCTCGGTGTACGAATGGGTGGGCGGATGGGATGGCAGTGGGCAACCATGGCTTAGAGACGCGCTTGTCCGAAATGTGGGGTAAGTTACGAAAGTACCCCCACCGATTTGAGGCGATTCTTTTGGTTCAGGGGTACCACGGGCATTTCGCGTGTCGGTATTTCACAGGAGGTGAGAGTTTTCACGCGCGTTGTAATTTTGGAATAGCAAGGCGCGGGTTGAGATGGAGGGAGTTGTCGAAGCACAATGAGACAAAGATATATCTTAAATATTTCGGGCTAACAAGGCACGGGTTGAAATTTCCGGACAAGCCTAACATGTACCGTACCAAATCAATGCACCCTACAAATGTCATTCAAAACTTTGAATTCATGTTATGTTCAATTAAAATATTTCGCTACATGTATAATGCATGCAACCTACTACTCAAATGAACGTTTTAGTGCATTCCAAACGTGTATACTACCGCTTCAATATGAACTAAATTTGAATTTGTTTCTCTATTTGAATAAGATCTACAGTAATGATTGTTGTGAAGTCAAAGCATTTGAATTCGTTTCTCTATTTTAATAAGATCTACAATCATCATTATTGTCAAGTTAAACCATCGTTTGTGTATTATCTTCACAGCACACCACATGATTAGTCTCGAGTTACATATGAACTATGTGTACTATATGAACTCGAACTAGATTTTTTGAATCCACTTTATTTTGATTTCAAATCACATTACATTTCTAGCTCTAGGTAGATCTTCATAATCTAAACCATGTCTCATATGTATAATGTGTTTATCACATTATGTATGGTGCCCCGCCCCATACGCAAGTATTTAGATGTGAGTTGCAAACACCACACATTACCACAAATTCAAATAAAATTTGAGAATGTTCGATATATAGTATTGTTTAGATTGTTCGATATTTAGTTGTAAGCTACAAACGCCACACCTTATCGCAAATTCAAATAAAATGTGAGATTGTTTGATGTATAGTATGGTTTAGATTGTTCGGCATTTAGCTGTGAGTTGCAAACACCATGCATTATCACATTATGGTATAACATGTGCACATCACGTGTATCACCGCTATATTCATGCATGCAATGTTTAAAACACTATGATCTCCTATTCAAATATATGATTCCGCTTTCATATCAAATTATGATCTTTGTTAGTCTCTTATACACACAATCCTCTAACCTTTGTAGCTACCACTAACTTTCTCTCGTGCATGCACACACCCTCCTCGCCCTCCCCCTCCCTCGGCATTCTATCCACCGGGCACATTCATTTTTTTCTTTAGGTCGTTCTCCCAGAGTCTCCACAACTCCTTTCCGACACACACCAATTGATAAACCTCTCCAGCGATGCTTGCCTACAACATACAAATACACCTTCAATCTCCTCCTTTATGTGCCCTTGCTTCGTGTCTCTCATACGGCCAGACACACGTGTAAACTCGCGCCCCTCTTTTCATCGCTCTCTCACAACCGCACACTCCTCCCCCTATCTAGCTAGTAGTTGGGCCTCTCGCACCACCTCCTAGCTCCATTCTCTTTGTCTATCCGTCTCGCTGGGCCTTATTAGCCTCTAACAAATGGACGTACACCGACCGATCTCTCGCTATACATATAGCTAGCTAGGTCCTTATAACTCGTTTTTACCCACACGTCAATCGATCTACCTCATTAGTTATGTCTCTCCCTTCCTCCGACAAACAACAATTGATCTATCGATCTAGTTTGGTTTGCTTACCAAACACATGGTTCCCCTTCATCATCCATGGATGCATCCCGACAGATCTATCACGCACAGGCACACACAGAAACACATCCCCACTCTTATTGATAACATTGCAGTTCCACCCTCAGTTTGTCTAGTAGGCCTCTCCCACCATCTTTGAGAAGCAACTCCATCACCCATCCAGCACTCTACCCCTCTCCCACCCTCTCCCTCCCTCTCTCTCTCCTCTATCTCTCTCCCATCATATTTCCCGTCCTTCAGTTATGTATGGATGTCAACCGATCTCCCTCAAGACATAGCTGGGTCTCTCCTTCTCAACACATATAGGAGTCGTTCTACCTCTATAGTTAGGCCTTTGCCTACCCCTCCCACCACCCCTCCCCCCCCCCACACACCGATACATCGAGCGCTCTAGTCATGTCTCCCTGCCACACACAAACTTGACGTGTGCCCTCTAACGTCCCGGTAGGCCAGTCGCCCTATATCTTTGACTTGTACACACACACAATTTCGATGACTCTCTTCATCGATCTCGCACCCACCCACTTGATCCTCTCTTCGACTCTATCGATAGCTATGACCCCTCCCTCTCTTCTCGTGGATTGCACGACCCTCTATGTATGATATGGATAGGCTTCCATTTCACACACATTGCATGCAAAATTTTGTTTGAGATGTCACCGACACATATTCCCACAAATAATTCACGAAATCAACCCCCCACCCCACCCCCACCCCAAAACAAAAAACACTCACGAACGCGGTTTGTATCTCTCACACACACCCACATAGGTGGGGAACATGCACGAAGAGAAGAGGTGCATGCACGGAGCACGTACTCCTGTCTCTTTCCCAACCACACCCGCGCGGGTACACGGTGGAGCTCATTTCTGTACGAAAAAGGCAGCCCACGTGGTAATTTGGCACGTGTACTGGTTGTCCACTTGGTGGAGGGAGGGTCGTCTACCACGGGTGAACAAACAAATTGTGACTTGACATGTTTTGTTAAAAAAAGAGGCAAACCATGTGGGGCCTACCTTAGAGGCAAGGCTCTATACACTGGAGTACTTTTGATGTGTCCCGTCAACTCGCAGAACGAGGAGAAGCTTGCTTAGTACGCCGTCTCCCCCGCCCACGGGCGCGATGGCTCGCAGGATGAGGTGAAGCTTGCTTACTACGCCTTACGCCCGCTCCCTCGCCCATGCGCGCGGTGGCTCGCAGGACGAGGATAAAAATTTACTACTCCCTCTGTTTACTCCTCGTCCCTACTACCTTGGTTATAGAGATTATATCATATTGTTTGGAATATATATGTCCTTTAGTAGATTTCAATATGAACTACTAGTACATACTCCAAACACTGATGTATATAGACGTATTTTAGAGTGTAGATTCACTCATTTTGCTCCGTATGTAGCACTCTCCCTCGCCCCTCGACCCTCGCCCACGTGGTGGACGTGCAGCAATTCATTTGGTCTCATATAGCCAGAACGATATATACTGCACTACCATTATTGCTCGACTTCCCGAAGAGGCGAAGAGCCAATTGCAAGGTCAATATTTTGGAGATGCCAAGCGCAAGGTTATAGGAGAACGAGTAGTAGGTGCCGCATCATTTATAAATAAAGTTTTTTTTCTTCAGTGGAGCGTATGCAATATGATAGGTTCATATGGAGAGAAAAGGAGTACATAGTCAGGACGGGCCAGCCTACACGGTTGCTTGCTGGGGTTGCTCTCTTCACACTCTCTCGCACAAAACAACTGTGGCCACATCTCTAACATCCCGGCAGATCACGTCCGCTTGGGAAAGGGGCGGATGCTTAGTGAAGATGCGGCGGCCGTCGCCGACGGTGAAAACTCACTGTCAGCACGTCCCGATCAGGGGTCCCCGCCGTTCTCTCTCACAAAGCCGGTGAGGTTGCCTTCGTCCCTTGCTCACTGCCGCGACATGGGCAGTTGCCGCCTCCCGCCGCCCTCCTCAAGGTTGAGCTACGTCCCTCAAGTACAACTCCCTTTACAGCCGGCTTGCACCACTGCTCCAGCTGCCCACATCACTCCCTGTGGATATTTCTCTACTTCTTTGCCCCACACATACCTCTACTTGCTTCTACGTACTGTATTTGTGATGAGTTTATGTCTCATCAACTAGTCCCAGTAATCTTATTCTAATCACACTTGTTCAATTTCTTTGCCACAGGGATGCTCATCTCAATTTTGGTGAAACTGCACAAAATGATCCAATGGTCAAAAGGTTGCAAACTTCATTTATTAGGAAGCTCGAACGTTGCTAGTAAATTGAAGCCTGGTCAGGGTTCACGGTTCAAGGGCTAGGGACTGCATGGATCATTTTTTTCTTTAGCTGCCTCTGTTCCAAAATAAGTGTCAACTTTAGTAGTAGTACAACTTTGTACTAAAGTTTGCACAAAGTTGAGAAACTTATTTTGGGACGGAGGGAGTACATATTTGTTATGATCTGTCAATCATTGAGATGCAATAGCATGCATGTTAGTCTCCTTTGTATTTGATGAAATGTTGCAACGGGCAACCTTGGACGCAAGATACATGTAACAGAAGCTGGAAGCTTCATAGCATTGTACAAATTTATCTTGCTGATAAATTACAGTACGTACTATACTAGTACTTCCTCCGTTCCTAAATATAAGTCTTTGTAGAGATTTCACCATGAACCACATGCGGATGTATATAGATGCATTTTAAGTGTAGATTCATTCATTTTGTTCCGTATGTAGTGGAATCTCCACAAAGACTTATATCTACTAGTAATAGCTAGCCCCCCACTACTAGGAATTCTCTATCCTCTCCTTGAGCCACGTCATCAAAATTGATGTAGCCGTTAGATGAAGTAAATCAGTCCATAATAGCCATCTGATCTTGACGTTGAGAGGCTCCGCACTAAGCCACATGCAAGCATGCAGAAATACCGTGCCACATGCATGTGAGTGGGTTTTAAATCACATCAACATGTTTGCATGCAAGCATGCACCGGTAGCATGCATGTAAGTGAGCTTCGAAGTCCCATTAACACGTCAAAAAGAAAAATATAATCCCATTATGCAGTAGGAGTTCAGGAGTTGGCTGATCTTTTTTCCTTACATGGGATGATCTAAATGATGATGGGAGTTTATTTAGTTTGGCTACCACATTTGTCATGCGGTTATAGAGTTTTTTTGTTCTATGAAATCGATAATTTTGCGCAAAGAGATATACCACTGTTCCGCGCTAATGCGCGGGGACTCATCTAGTAATATTTAGGAACGAAGGGAGTACTATGTAAAGAGTTAGGTGTCGCACGGTGATAGTAGTGTGAGGTGGGCCATGTAATCACTGAGCCTGTGTGTTTTCACTGCTCTTGCATGCCTCCGCTGTAAGAATGGATAAAATTGTAATCTAGTAGTAGTAGTATACCTCCTTTCGCCGAAAGCGTGGGACATCCAGCAGTCCTACCACCTTAGTAATAAAAACCAATGAGCCTTCAAATCACATAGACCCAGCAGTAAGTTGGACGGACGAAGCAACCATCACTCTTGCGCCAGTGAGAGGCCGCGTCCGCTCTGCCCGGGCATGAATGCGGTACCGATTCTTTGGAGCGCCGCTGACCGTTTCAGGCGGGAAGCGCGCGCGCGATGGAGGGGCTTTGGGTGGGCCAGGCTGGTCAGGAGCGGGCGTGGCAACTGTCTGCATGTCCCTACCGGACACGCCCGGAAACGAGAGGATGCACCGACTCTCGCGGCTAAAATCATACACTACACAAGATCTCTCTGTAGGAGTAGGTCGATCTGTCGGTCTCTCTAACACACACATGGTGTTAAACACACACACACACACACACACACACATACATGCACATGCACACGCACATGCACGCACCTTGGTCCCGTTGCACCTTCTAACGTGACTTATTACACCTAGACGGAGGGAGTAGTAAGTATACGAGATATGGTGGCACACAGACTTAAGTCAAATACAAGTGGCCAAAATTTGTGTGCATGTTATAATAAGGATTCACTTAAAATAGTACGTGAGCGAACAGAGGGGTCAATTGGACAGTGTTCCCGAGCAGTAGCGAGATGTGTGAGGTAAGATACACCGCTGGCGCTTTTAATTTTTCTTATTAATTTGTTTGTTTCACCCTCTGACTGGTGGGACCCAACGTACTACGTGGAGAGAGGTAAGGTGACTAAGGCTGCATTATTTCTGCACCACTATGGATAGTCTTACCACCAAAGCCACATGACACGATTATGATTGAAATCCCAATGACTCCCATGCAAAAAAAACACACAACATGCTTGTCACACGAATGCAGGAACGTATAAAAGGTTATTTCCCTCTCGTTGAACATAACGGGAGGGTTGTGTAGATGGTTAGCCTGTTCGCTCACTCTCTCGCCCTTTCCCGCTGGAGCCTCAGTGCTTGTAGTTGCTCTCTTCACACTCTCTCGCCCTCTCCAGATCTAAACAAGACTTCGTTGGCCTCTCTCTCCCCTCACTGCTGCTCAAAGAGCCGGCAGGATCCGTCCGCCGGGAAGGGAAGGAGGCTTAATGCTGTCGCCGTCGGCGAGGGACTACCGGTGCAGCTATTCACTTTCCACCCAGTGGCGGCGCGGGAGGGCTTCCGACCCCTTCTTCTTCGCCGCCGTCCCGTCGCCCACCGAACCACGCCCCAAGAACCTTAAGGTATAATTTACTTACTCCACATGCATTGCTCTAGCTGCATGTATACCATGAATCTAGGACGTGGTTCAAAGAGGAAAGGAGTGGGGGAAAGTAGTGGGAAAAGTTGTATATAGCATGAATCTAGGACATGGTTCAAAGAGGAAATGAAGGGGGAAAGTTGTATAGCATTAATCTAGGACGTGGTTTAAAGAGGAAAGGAATGGTGGAAAGTAGTGGGGAAAGTTGTATCACATAAATCTAGAACGTGGTTCAAAGAGGAAAGGAAGGGGCGAAAGTACTAGTTCAAAAAGGAAAGGAAGGGACAAGGCTGTAGAGTTTGAGCAGGACTAGATTTGTTGCGCCCACATAGGGAAAGGCGTCTAAAGATAACAAAACTGGGACCAACACAAATATGCTCCTTGGTTGCTTGTTCTTTGTTGCAACAGACTGTGCATGACCACAGTACATCGGTAGATGCACATGGTGCTGGTGCGTCCACTGTCCCGTGCAACTCATTAGCTGTTGTTAATCTAAGGCCCTGTTTGGCTAAAAACTCCCTAGTCCCTAACTGCTAGGTTCCAGGGACTAAACATGGACTAGAGGTTATTAAATGACATGCTAAAAGACCATGTTACCCCTAGTAATGAACTAATAGAGACAAGGTGCGATGCGTGGCAGGGGCAACTGTTGGGAAAAGTCCCAAAAATACTCCCTCGGGGTCTTCTTTCTTTAGTCCCAAATGCCCACTTTTAGTCCCTAAAAGTACCTCCTCTTTGGTTTAGATGGGACTGACATGGAGTTTTTTTAGTCCCTACACCAAAATGTCCCTGTAAACAAACACCCTCTAATAATGCTGCTGGAAAATTGATGCAATGCCACAGTTAAAAGCAAATTACATGTTTAACGAATTTTATTGTTAATATAATCTCTATGCTAATATTAATCAATGCCACCGTTTGAGAAATGCTACTGTCTTGCTTTCTTTCCCATTTAGATAAGGTAGATGCTTCTTTTTGTTGGCTTCTGTGTCATCCACTGTTATTGACCACTAATTGTTTCCTTTGCACCTCTGTGTAAACAGGGTTATCTGCTTCACCTCGTTGCCATTATGACCTTTTGTTGCACCGCACAAAACACTTTTGTTTTAAGAGTGTTTTGTGTAGTTCAACCAAAATATCACACCGACAACGTTGCTTGATTGCTTGATCTTAGTGGAATTGCACAAGAGGATATCTTACTTCCTATCTGTTAAGGCGAATTTGGTTCAGATCTTCTTCTTGTGAGTTGTTTGAATTCCGCATCATGAGAGGTCAATACTAGCCTTCTTTCACATGATTCTGTAGTGTGCATTCATATGTTGTGCTACTTGTATGATAATGTTGCTTGATTTTAGTGAACTGCACAAATGGAGACAAGACTTACAATCTGTATGTGCACCATAGTATCCCATTGAGGTAAGATAAGGATATTTCACAACTGCTGGCCTGTATTTTGCCAATTTCATCAGAAAATTAAGTTTAGTACTATACTTGTGCTCCCTAATTGACATGCCAAATCTTACATTGAAGGCGAAAATTGTTTGTTATTGAACCAAGTGATGAAGGGGAAGAACAAGGGGAAGAAAAACAAAACTCAACTCCCAGTGCTGTCACGAAAAAGTGGTATTGTCCTTGAGAAGTGCTTCATCTGTGTTGTTTTAAATATTTCCTTTCCTTTTTTCGAGCAAACAGTGATGCTAGCATTTAGTAGTCCTCTTGTCTTTGCACAACAGGATCATCTTCCTCTGAAGAAGAATATGGAGTACGTGAAGTGACTAGTTCCACGTTGCCGCCAAGAAGCTAACCGGCCATCAATGGTCAACCAGCCTAGCTTGGCTTCAACAGGAGGGTAGCAGCGGTGGCCTTACTTGGACCCGGGCGGCGGCGACCTACCGTGTTCTACTCTTCCTCCTTTTTTGTGTGGCGCGGCCTCGTTGGCAGTGGGGCGGGGCCTTGGCGGAGCCGGCGATGTCCTCTGTCTCATTGCCGGCGGGCGGCGCCTCAGCGGAGCGGTGGAAATCCTCCCCCGCATTGCTGGCAGGGTGGGGCCTCGGCTGAGCCGGTGATGTCCTTTGCCCCGTTGTTGGTGGGGCGGGGCCTCGGCGGAGCAGGCGGTGTCCTTTGCCTCGTTGTTGGCGCCGCGGGGCCTCGGCGGAGCAGGGCCTCGTCGACACCAGCGGAGCGGGGACTCGTCGGAGCCGGCATTCGCCTAAGCACCGCTACAATATTACCGAGGACTATGGTGGCAGGGGCGCCGCACACGGCTAAGAATATGATCACGTGGATCAACTTGTGTGTCTCTGGGGTGCCTCTGCCTCCGTATATAAAGGTTCAAGGGGGGGTGCGGCCGGCCTAGAAGTGGCGCGCCACGAGGAGTCCTACTCCCTCTGGGAGTAGGATTCCCCCCCCCCAATCCTAGTTGGAATAGGATTCGCGGAGGGGGGGGGGAAGAGAAAGGCGGCCGACCCCCTCTCCTTGTCCTATTCGGACCAAGGGAGGGGAGGGGCGCGCGGCCCATCTCAGGCTGCCTCTTCTCTTTTCCACTAAGGCCCACTAAGGCCCATATAGCTCCCGGGGGGTTCCAGTAACCTCCCGGTACTCCGGTAAAATCCCGATTTCACCCGAAACACTTCCGATATCCAAACATGGGCTTCCAATATATCAATCTTTATGTCTCGACCATTTCGAGACTCCTCATCATGTCCATGATCACATCCGGGACTCCGAACAACCTTCGGTACATCAAAACGTATAAACTCATAATATAACTGTCATCAAAACCTTAAGCGTGCGGACCCTACGGGTTCGAGAACAATGTAGACATGACCGAGACATGTCTCCCGTCCATAACCAATAGCGGGACCTGGATGCCCATATTGGCTCCTACATATTCTACGAAGATCTTTATCGGTCAGACCGCATAACAACATACGTTGTTCCCTTTGTCATCGGTATGTTACTTGCCCGAGATTCGATCGTCGGTATCCAATACCTAGTTCAATCTCGTTACCGGCAAGTCTCTTTACTCGTTCCGTAATACATCATCTCGCAACTAACTCATTAGTTGCATTGCTTGCAAGGCTTAAGTGATGTGCATTACCGAGAGGGCCCAGAGATACCTCTCCGACAATCGGAGTGACAAATCCTAATCTCGAAATACGCCAACCCAACATGTACCTTTGGAGACACCTGTAGAGCACCTTTATAATCACCCAGTTACGTTGTGACATTTGGTAGCACACAAAGTGTTCCTCCGGCACACGGGAGTTGCATAATCTCATAGTCATAGGAACATGTATAAGTCATGAAGAAAGCAATAGCAACATACTAAACGATCGGGTGCTAAGCTAATGAAATGGGTCATGTCAATCAGATCATTCAACTAATGATGTGATCCCGTTAATCAAATGAAAACTCTTTGTCCATGGTTAGGAAACATAATCATCTTTGATTAACGAGCTAGTCAAGTAGAGGCATACTAGTGACACTATGTTTGTCTATGTATTCACACATGTATTATGTTTCCGGTTAATACAATTCTAGCATGAATAATAAACATTTATCATGAAATAAGGAAATAAATAATAACTTTATTATTGCCTCTAGGGCATATTTCCTTCAGGGCAGTAGTGGTGTGGATAGGAGAAAGGGAATGGATGCGGATGACCGTGGCTATGGCCGGCGTAGCAGTTTATATAGCAATGGTGGGCGGGCGGAGGGACGGACGTGTGGCGCCGGAGTAGCCGCCTCGGCAACCGCGTATCATTAATGTGGGCGGCAGATGGTCGGACGGACGACACTTGTGTCGTTTGAAGGCGGAGCAATCGCCTGCACCGGGAAGCGGGGCGGGCGGCGCTGACTGTTTTGGGCGGAAAGCGCGCGCGGGCGAGGAGATGACTTTGCTTGGAGAGGATGACAATGGGGACCCACCAGGTCCATAGCCTACGTACGCAAGTGCCTCCTTATTATAAAACTATACTCCCTCCGTCTAGGTGAATAAGTCGTATTAGAAGGTGCATCACGACCTAGGTGCAAGCAGATTGGTGGAAAAGAAGAATATTTCTCTCTTCTAAACACAACATTTAATCACAACAGTTAAGAGGAATGCCTTATTAGCTACCCATGCAGGCCATCATAATTCATAGCATGCAAAGCGCTTTTATTTCTTGCCTAATAACCGCATGGACGTGCTGCATGCATTGGTCCTTGCCCGAGCAAATAAAAGGGAGGAAATGGGTTTCCACGAGAGACAACGAGGCAGAGGTGGAAGCGCTTGCTGGAGTTATTTATTTTGCTTCCCCTGGTTTCCTAACATCATGGTCCCACACCATTGTCAACCTATGTACTACTAGTCAATAAACGAGAGAATTGCACAAGAAGCGGCCGACAGCTGGGACCAAGCAGCTCGAGCAGTATTTGTGTTTTTGAGGTGTGAGCACTGCAGAGTTTTTCGATGTTTAGCCAGATATTAATTTTTCTCCTCTGAACAACAACGAAAACATCGCTGCAGGTATTAACTAGGCGGGCTGTGGCCCGTCTAGCCCAGGCCAGATATCCAGCCCAGATATTAATTTTTTTCAAGCTGAAAATGGCTAGCCCAGCTATACTTTTTTTAGGAATACCCAGGCAAGGTCAAGTTGTTATTCTCCGTCCCGCAGGGCTGCAAATCTTTCCTAGGAGGGATGCATTAGGCTTAACAAGAAAATGGGCTTTAAGAAATAATAAATGGGATGTAATTATAAAAACTGGGCAGTAACTATAAAAAAATGCACCAAACACGTGATTACTTTATAAAATATTATTTTTGGATATTGAAAATTTTAATTTCATTAATTGTTGCGGGCACAATGTTTCGTTGGATTTTTACGTAATATAAATTTATATTGAAATTGTATTTAATCTGACTAGAAATTTCGGGATAAAAATATTTCGGATCCCATCAAAATGTGGGAAATTTTATTGAATTCTGTTTTGAACGGTTGGTTGAAATGGGTTGTACTTTTAACAAACTATAAATGGGCTGTAGTAAATTCCATTAGAATTCAAAAATGGGCTACACATTCTTACAAATCTCAAATGGGCTATAAGTTCTCTGCCACACACTTCTGGCCTTACTAAGTTGACGCGTCCCCTAAAAAAACAGAGTTGACGCGTATGCAAGGCTTTGTCAACTTATAGTCAACATACGGTTCTAGCAGCACTGGCCGTTGGATGTCCATCCAACGGATGCCGTGCTTCTTCTTCAATCTCGGATATTCTAGCTTCACCCGCCCAAAAAATGATTCCTCCTCCTGACATCTGGGGCGCACCGTTTCGGAAGCTAACCTGTGGGCCTACTAAGTTGACGTACTAAGGGCTTTGTCAACTTAGTCAATATAAACGATTTTAGCTGCAGTGACCGTACGATGTCCATCCAACGGCCGTAGTGCTTCTTCAATCTCTGGTCTTCTTGCTCCAGCCGCCCAAAGCAGCGCCGGTCGTGCCGCCTGCTCATGCCTCCCGTGGCCGGCTGTGCTGTCGTGGAGGCCTCACAGCCCCCTACTATTCCCACCGCTGGCCAGGCCCTGCGGCGACGGCAGCCTCACACCACAGCCGAACAAGTGAACCCTCATACTCCTCTGCGCGTGGGCATCCATTGCCGCGTCTTCAACTGCTCCGCGTCGTCCCGTTCCTAGGCCTCGCCATCGTCCACCGCCCTGGTGCTCTCGGCACGGCGTGGTCAACATGGAAGGAACGACTTCCATCGGACGTGGACTGTACGTGGAGAGGCTGATAGCTGGGTCCACGGCAGCAGCAAGGAAGTGCCTCCTTATTATGTGGAAAATAATGATTCCTCCAGCTGACAGCAGGGACCCACTGGACGGGCCACCAGTATTTTGCGAAAAAAATCGTTTCCCCCTGACTGCTAGGACCCATCGGATGGGCCACCGTATTTCGCGAAAAAAACGTTCCCCCCGCTGTCAGCTCGGACCCACCGGAAGTGCCTCCTTATTACGCACCAAAAAATGATTACTCCCCCGGCTAGCTGGGACCCACCTTGCCAGGAGGCTGACTTGTGGGCCTACTAAGTTGACGAGGACGAAGGGCTTTGTCAACTTAGTCAATATGAACAATTCTAGCTCCAGTGATCGTACAATGTCCATCCAACGGCCGTAGTGCTTCTTCAACCTCTGGTCTTCTTGCTCCAGCCGCCCAAAGCAGCGCCGGTCGTCCCGCATGCTCCTGCCTCCCGTGGCCGGCTGTGCTGCCGCAGAGGCCTCACCGCCCCCGACTATTCCCACCGCTAGCCAGGCTCTGCGGCGACGGCAGCCTCACACCGCAGCCGAACAAGTGAACCCTCGTAGTCCTCTCCGCGCGGGCTTCCACTGCCGCGTCGTCCCCTTCCTAGGCCTCGCCGTCCTCCACCGCCGTGGTGCTCTCCGTGCGGCGTGGTCAACGTGACTTCCAACGGAAGAGTACTATACGTGGAGAGGCTGACAGCTGGGTCCACGGCCACAACACAGTTTTTTTGTGATTTGCCAAGTAAGCTGCATTGTCAGGCCTGTTGGGCTGCAAATCTTTCAAGACGAGGAGAGCTTTCATTCGGCTGGCCGAGAAAATGGCCCATCAGTAATGAGAAATGGGCTGTACATTTTTAAAACACATCAAACCGGCAATTAGTTTCAAATATCTTTTTTTTCATTTCAAGATTTTAAATTAAATTAATTTTTATGCGTGGAGAATTTGTTGGATTTTATATTGATATACATTTATTTTTAAAATCAATTTGAATGTGAGTCAAAATTTCGGGATTAAAAACAGTTCGGACCGCACCGAAATATGCAAAATTTCGTATAATTTTTTAACCGTCGCCACAATATGGGCTGTAATGCTAACAAAAAGAATATGGGCTCCAAAAAAACCTTAAGAATTAGCAAATGGGCTATAAATTATTAGAAATAATGGCAGATGGGTTGTATGCTATTTTCCACAGATTTGAGGCTTTCCTAAAAAAAGGTTGACGCACAAGCACTGACTGTTGGATGTCCATCCAACGGCCGTCGTGCTTCTACAATCTCTGCTCTTCCTGCTCCAGCCGCTCAAATAAGGGCCGGCGGGACTGCCTGCTCCCTCCTCCTCGCGGCCGGCTGTGCTGCCGCGCAGGCCTCACCGCCCGACCGTACTCCCATCGCTGGCCTAGCCATCCCTCCACTCACCCACAACTGATGTTATTCTGCGGCAACGGCAGATGAACCAGTAAAGCCTCGTACAATCGTACTCCCCTCCGCGTGGGAAACAACTGCCGAGTCTTCCCTGCCTCCGTGTCGTCCCCTTCCTAGGCCTCGCCGTCGTCCACCGCCCTGGTGCTCTCGGCGCGGCGTGGTCAACATGGTCAAGGAATGACTTGCATCAGACATGGACTGTACGTGAAGAGGCTGACAGCTGGGTCCATGGCCGCAGTAAGGAAGTGCCTCTTTATTATGTGGAAAATAATGATTCCTCCACCTGACAGCTGGGACCCATCGGACGGGCCACTGTATTTTGTCAAAAAAATGTTTCCCCCTGACTGCTGGGACCCACCAGCTACATCTTCGCACGCAAGGAAGTGCGTCCGGGCAAAAAAACGATTCGCCCCCTGATTGCTGGGACCCACCAGCTACGTCTTCGCAGGCAAGGAAGTGCCTGACAGTCGGGACCCACCTGGTCGAAGCGTACGTAGCGTTGTGATTCTGGTCGCGAACGTGTACGTACATACTGGTCGATGTAGAGGCGAGCACATGTCGTAGTAGAGGCGCGCACGTGTCGTAGTAGAGGCACGCACGTAGCATGTACACGTACATACAGTGGCCAGGGTGCAAGAAAGAAAATACGGCCAAGTATGTGTACATACGGGCGGGGTCTCGAACGCCTACTCGCGCATACGTACGGCCAGGGCTCGTGTACATTGCTGGGTCAGAACAGAGAAACAGCGTCGTCGTCGTGTTCATGGGGAGGCAACGGAATGCGTCATGTTCATTGGGAGGGCTTGGACGGAACAGGCGATGGAAACGAGGCCTGGCGTACCACAGAACGGAGGAAACAGCCTTTTGTTTGACCGGCCACGTTCGAAACGGGATCCTGTTCATCGGGAGGGGTCTGGCGTACCGCAAAACGGAGGAAACGGACCTCCTACGATCGAAACGGGGGTCCTATTGATCGGGAGGGGTGTGGCGTACCGCAAAACGGACTTGTGTTGGAGCGCTACGGTCGAAACGGGGGCCCTATTCATCTGGGGGGGGGGGTGTGGCGTACCGCAAAACGGGACTCCACGGGATACTGTTCATCTCCACCGTCGACCCCCTCCAGCCTCCACGAGCTATTGTTCATCCACTGTCGACCTCCTCCAACCTCCACCTGCTACTGTTCATCCACGGGCTCCTGTTCATCCAGCCTCCACCATGCGCTACTCCACCGGCTACTGTTCAACCAGCCCTCTCCACGGGCTCCTGTTCAACCACCCCTCCACGGGCTACTGTTCATCCTGCCCTCCACTGTCTACTGTTCATCTTGCCCTCCACGGGGTGGTCCTGTTCATCCAGCCCTCCACGAGGTCCTATTCATCCAGCCCCAACCGGCTCGATCGATCGGGGTCCTGTTCATCCAGAGGCAACACCACGGGGTCCTGTTCATCCACCCCCACCGGGAACTGTTCATCCAACCCCCCCCCCCCCCCGCAACGCTCACTGTTCATCCAGAGGCAGCATCGATCGGCTTCAGTTAGCAGTAGTAGCGAAGGAATCGCTCGATTAGGTTCAGTTAACAGCCCTCGATCGATCGCTCGGGTTTAGTAACGCGTAGCCTGCAATGCAATCGCTCCGGTTCAGTTAGAGCCCAACGCCTCGCTCGGGTTCAGTTAGAGCCAACGCCTCACACACACGTGCGTACATGTACGAGAGAAACGCGCATCGCTCGGCCTCCGACCTCCCACCATAACCGGGAACTCCCCGAAATTTTCCTCCCCCTCGTTTCTACACGGTTTTTTCCATCATGGACGGCCCAAAGAATGTCATGCAGTTGCGTCTCCGGCCCGCCCAGGACGAAAAGCCCATTTTCTGTCATGATTTTTTGTCATAGAAGTTGGAGCCCACCACATCTATGATGACATCGGGTTTTGTCACAATTATCGTCATAGAAGTGTCATGTGTATGACAGAATTGTTTTTTGTTCGGCCCAAAATGTCACGGATGTGTCTCTTTTTTGTAGTGTTGTAACCGACTCTGTGTAACCCTAGCTCCCTCCAGTGTCTATATAAACCGTAGGGTTTTAGTCCGTAGGACAACAACAATCATACCATAGGCTAGCGTCCAGGGTTTAGCCTCTCCGATCTCGTGGTGGATCAACTCTTGTAATACTCATATCATCAAGATCAATCAAGCAGGAAGTAGGATATTACCTTCATCGAGAGGGCCCGGACCTGGGTAAACATTGTGTCCCCCGCCTCCTGTTACCATCCGCCTTAGACGCACAGTTCGGGACCCCCTACCCGAGATCCGCCGGTTTTGACACCGACATTGGTGCTTTCATTGAGAGTTCTACTGTGTCGTCACCATAAGGCTTGTTGGCTCCTTCAATCATCGGCAATGATGCGATCCAGGGTGAGGTTTTCCTCCCTAGACAGATGTTTGTATTCGGCGGCTTCGTACTGCAGGCCAACTCGCTCGGCCATCTGGAGCAGATCGGGAGCTACGCCCCTGGCCATCAGGTCAGGTTTGGAAGCTCAAACTATACCGCCGACATCCGTCGAGACTTGATCTTCGACGGATTCGAACCCATGTTAGGTACGCCACACAGTCACGATGAGCATGATTTAGCTCTGCCATCGGACAGTGTTCGGGAGATCACACCTGTAACTACTCCGACCCTCAATCCAGAACAGATCGCACCGTCCGAGGACGGGTGGTACCCCCCACGGAGGCCGCACACTCAGCGGCGATAGAGCCGAATACTGACTTCACCTCATACGAGACTTGTGTTGCCAGACACTCGGATTCGTCCCAGCCACAGTCTCCGAACCACTCGCGTCCGTGCCCATCCAATCTGATTGGGCACCGATCATGGAGTTCACCTCCGTGGATATCTTTCAGCACTCGCCCCTAGGCGATGTGCTAAACTCATTACGGTCTCTCTCCTTGTCAGGAGACCCTTGGCCGAACTATGTCCGACTCGAGTGGGAAGCGGATGACGAAGAAATTAGTTCCCCACCCACCACCCACTTAATAGCCAATGTCGACGACTTAACCGATATGCTTGATTCCGGCTCTGAAGACATCGACGGTATGGACGACGGTGCGGGAAATGAACAGGAACCACCGCCCGCAGGGCACAGGATTGCCACTTCATCACATGATATATATACATGGTGGATACACCCCAAGAAAATGATGACGAGGAACGGGAGGAAGCAGCGAAGGACAATTCCCTCGAGAAGCAACCAAAGCGACATTGTAAGCACCGCTCCAAATCCTGCCCCGGCAAAAACAGCGATAACAGTGCAAGAAAGAGTAACACCCCGGTCGACCCCAAAGGAGACAATGACCACATGAACCCAGCGGTGGAGCAGGGTGAACCAGCGGACGTCGAACATAGTATGGAGCCGCTGTCAGGTCACGACGACTCCGAGGGTAAAACTCAGCAACCTGTCTCTGGAGACATGAATAGTCCGGACGACGATGCACACATCATCCCCGAAAGACACTCGGAACAAGAGAACTGTCGGTGTCAAAACCGGCGGATCTCGGGTAGGGGGTCCCGAACTGTGCGTCTAAGGCGGATGGTAACAGGAGGCAGGGGACACGATGTTTTACCCAGGTTCGGGCCCTCTTGATGGAGGTAAAACACTACGTCCTTCTTGATTTATTCTTGATAATATGAGTAATACAAGAGTTGATCTACCACGAGATCAGAGAGGCTAAACCCTAGAAGCTAGCCTATGGTATGATTGTATGTTGTCCTTCGGACTAAAACCCTCTGGTTTATACAGACACCGGAGGAGGCTAGGGTTACACAAGGTCGGTTACAAAGGAGGAGATATACATATCCGTATTGCCTAGCTTGCCTTCCACGCCAAGTAGAGTCCCATCCGGACATGGGACGAAGTCTTCAATCTTGTATATTCATGGTCCAAAAGTCCGGCCAAAGGATATAATCCAGATGTCCGGATACCCCCTAATCCAGGACTCCCTCAGAAGCCCCTGAACCAGGCTTCAATGACGATGAGTCCGGCGCGCAGTGTTGTCTTCAGCATTGCAAGGCGGGTTCTTCTCCAAATTTCGAATGTTCGTTAAGCAGTGTCCGGTCCCATAAATGTTGAACCTCTTGGCTTCTGCGCCCGATAAGGGCTATCTTCCACGCATCGAATGAATGCGAGGCGCCAGGGCATTTTTACATTCGCCCCCCTAGCTAGATAAATAAATTGTCTATTAAAGGGATGGGGATTCTTAGATCCAATCCATACCATCCTCCCCCAGCGAGAATCCATTGGAGCGCGCTTCGAAAAGATCCACTCCAGCATGGCCGACCTCCGCAGCTCCTCCTCCCGCCCCCATAGCCCTAAGCCCAGTGATTGGGAGAGGTGTTCAGTCCCACATAGTCGATTAGTCGAACTGCAGACTAAGGGATTTCTCCCTCCAGCGTATATGGTGCCTGTTCGAGCCGGGCTCGCCACCTACAATGGCGGGGAGCAAGCAGAGAGCTTCCCCAGCCCCTCTACGGGGGAGCGGGTATGCCTTGTTCCTTATTTATTGTGGGGACTCGGATTTCCAATTTATCCATTCCTCCACGGGCTCCTGGAGTTTTACGGCCTCCAACTGCATAATTTCACCCCTGCTTCCATTTTACACATCGCTGGCTATGTTGCCCTCTGCGAGTTATTCCTGGGCTACGAGCTCATTTCGAGCTGTGGAAAAGGTTATTTTGCCTCATCCCTCGCACATAGAAGGGGTCACTTTATCAAGTGGGCGGAGCCGAAATATGGCGCATCGCCGAAACCAGATACCTGTCCGGTACTCCGAAGAAGACGTCCGAAGATTGGCCTTCGGAATGGTTTTATATGGAGGACGCCCCCCTTCTGGACCCTGTTCAGCGGGGTCTTCCTGAGTTCAGCAATGCTCCTCTGAAGAAACGCCCAAGTTGGCGCCCACGGAGCCCCCAGGAGGAAGACAACAGAGAAGTCCTTTACCTGATGAACCGGGTTAAAGCGCTGGCTCAATCAGGATTGATAGTAATCGAGGTTATGTCAATATGCATAATGCGGGGAGTGCAACCACTTCAATATCGAGGGCACCCCTTGTGGTGTTTTAATGGGGAAGATGACGCCACCTGTTCCAGGCATAAGGGTCCGGACAACGCTGCCGCTTTAGCAAAAAATTTGTCCAAATTGTTCAAGGGAGAGGAAGAGGAGTTCATCCGCATCAAGCCACGGGATGGATTCTCCATGTACAACCCTCCAAGCTGGGTGAGTTATATCTCCTTACTCCCATTCTTCCCGCATTCTTTGTCGTAGGTACTCACCTTGCCATTTTGCGTTAGGAACTGCGAAAAGCCATAAGGGAGGTCAGTAGCCCATCTCCACAACCAGAGGACCCTGACCAGGCCCTCGGTCCCGGACTCGAAGAAGATCCGGACATATTCATGGAGCTGATAGACCGGCAGTTACGGCCGACTATCCCAGACTGCTTCCTGCGTCGCACGTAAGAAAAACCAAAAATCCCAACTCCAAAAACTAGGATCCCCTTTTAGACACTTCACCTACCATATACATATGGTGTTTTACAGGGAAGGCATTCGGGACGCCATGCCGAACCCGCAGCAACTCGCCAACAAGAGGCACCGAGGCCGGGCAAGCCAAAAAGGAAGGCGGTCAAGACGGAGACACCGCCGCAGAGGTATGACAGAAACCCCGCTCCTTGGTTGTCGTCTTTCTTGAAATGTAACGACGTCCGTGTTTCTTTAACAGAAAAAATGCTCACCGGAATATGTCCGGTGAGGCTGCCGATCATGCTTTCACCAGTCGGGCTCCAGGACCGGACATAGAGGCGGAAGCAGACATGGGGCGGACGTCGGATACTCCCCCTACGGAGGATGCGGATAGGCTATCCGCTACGAATTCAGAAGTGGAGAGCGCCATGAATCATAGGCGTCGCCGGGCCATACTCCGCGACGCTTGCTTCTCACCATAGGCATTTGATGCCTTCAATTCTGGAGAGGCGTACCTCCGTGCTGCTCAAAATGGTCTAGGCAGAGCCACGGATCAGTATGTAAAGGATGTACGGGTAAGCAAATCTGACGATTATATGTATCAGTAGCCCCTGAGACTTGAAACAATTAGCAGAACTGATTTAAGGATCAACTTATTGTGCAGGTTCTTAGAGAGAAGAATACTCGACTGTCATAGGAGCTGGAGGAATGCAAGACCCAACTTCGGGACACTGTTGCCGCATTGAAGGAACCTAAAAAGTCCCCAGCTGGTAACATTTCTTTCAAAGAATGACAGGTACCATATAGCGTGCAGCGTGGCTGCAGATCTAACAGTAGATATTGTAGATGAATCCGGAGAGAATCCGGAGGACCAGCATGCCATACGACAGCTAAAGGCTGGTGAACGCGTCCTGACTGAGGTTAGGCAGGAGAAAGACAATCTCCAAGACGCCAATACCAAGCTGAGCGTGGAACTGAAAGATGTTCGAGCCCAGCTTGCGGACTCCGGGAAGGAGAATAAGCGGCTTCGACACGGCATTTTAAGTAAGTGCTTGAACGAACCCTTAAAAAAGGGGTCGGCGGAGAAGCCGGCTAACAGAGTTATGTCTGCAGGTATGCTGACGGGTCGTCCCGCGGAGGAGATGCCCGGGTCTGCGGGTGATCTCTATCCAAGCTCTCACAACTGCACGAACAAGTTCGGGCAGGTGATGCAAGGTGTTGCCCAGGCCTTGTGGCCAGCCGTCTCCCTGCCAGAAGGCATTGGAGAGCTTGCGGAGAAGCTCAAGGGAGCACGGCGGCGCTTCCGATTATGGAAGATATCGGCCTGTCGTCAAGGTGCCAGGGAAGCCTGGGCCATGGTGAAGACGTGGTATACCAAGACTAACCCGAACCACATGGCCGAGGTCAGACCTGTGGGGCCCGATGGGAAAGAAATCCCCGTTAGCTTAGTGTATGGGCAAGTAGAATTAGCTGCAAAGTATTCCCAACAGGATTGTAGGCTAGACCGCCTGTTGGATGGTATAGAAGAGGAATTTAGTCAGTCTACATGACTATGTAATTAAAGTGACATGTATAATGCCATCTAGCCGGATTGTAGATCATTTGTCATGGCGGACCTTTTCGCTTCAACCTTGGGACCCGATAGTCCAAAGTGTGTCCGAATACCAGCCCAGTTATATAAGAACCGGGGTATGCGTGGAAACCAGGCGTAGGGGTCATTAGTGCTTGAACAGACAAGTGCCCAACTAGTTATGTTATATTACATGGGTAGTAGGAAACATCCTCCAGGGAGAATAGTTCCGTTAAGGGTTCCTTTCCCTGGGTATGCATGCCCTAAAGTGCATGTCCGCACTGCGAGAGAAAACGCAGGCAAAAACATCTGGGGGCACATATGGAAAATAAATAAAAAAAATCATCTTTTGTTCACCGACCGAATATTCCCTTAAGAACGCTAGCTTTCGGCTTCACCCAGTCTGAGGTACAGATCCGGCTGACCCAGCAGTAACAATCGCAGAGGTGCTCCCCTTATGCCCTAGCCGAATTAACGGGAACGTAGGGCATAAATACAAGAGCCAGGCAACCCAGCTTGGCCAAAACTTAAGTCATATCAATGCATATAGTGGCGAAGAAAAGGTACATGTGGAAGAATAACACATGTACGGGGCGTGAAGCCCAGATAGATAATTAAGCTTGTGTGTAAGAAGCCCCCAGGTATAATGAGAGCGGTTAGGGCATCTATAATGTGCAAGTGAGGCACAAGTTGGCCCTTGAAGGCCTAGAGAAAGAATAAAGGAAAGAAAGAGAAAAAAGACAGATAATGTATATGCAAAAAATGGACAGAGGAAGGAGACGAACATAGAGTCCGGCGCTAGGCGTAGAATCTTCGGAGCCTGGCTGCGTTCCATGGGTTCGGCTCAAGTCGATTATTTGATGCATCCCGCAGACGGTACGCACCACCGGTCAGAACTTGGTCAATAATGAAGGGACCTTCCCATTTGGGCTCGAGCTTGGACTTTTTATTCTCCGGCAGGCGTAGAACTAACTCGCCTACATTATAAGTTTTGGTCCGTACTTCTCTGCTTTGGTACCTGCGAGCTTGTTGCTGATAAAATGCGGAACGGGCATTTGCCACGTCGCGCTCCTCCTCCAGGGTATCCAGACTGTCCTGCCAATCAAGCTTGGTTTCTCTTTCTTCGTACATGCGCACTCGAGGTGAGTCATAAATTATGTCGCAGGGCAGAACTGCCTCTGCGCCGTACACCATAAAGAAGGGTGTATATCCGGTAGTGCAATTCGGCGTGGTCCGCAGCCCCCAAAGTACGGAGTCGAGCTCCTCTACCCAGTGCGTGTTAGACTCCTTTAAGGACCACACTAATCCGGGTTTAATGCCGCTCATGATAAGACCATTTGCTCGCTCAACTTGGCCGTTGGTTTGTGGGTGATAGACGGAAGCATAATCGAGCTTGATGCCCATGTTGCTGCACCAGAGTTTTACCTCGTCGACCGTGAAGTTCGTGCCATTGTCAGTGATGATGCTGTGGGGGACGCCATAACGGTGTACCATCCCGGATATGAAGTCTATCACCGGTCCGGATTCAGCTGTTTTAACAGGTTTGGCTTCTATCCATTTGGTGAATTTATCCACCTTGACCAGTAAGTATTTTTTCTTATGGGTTCCCCCTTTAAGGGGTCCAACCATGTCAAGCCCCCAGACCGTGAAAGGCCAGGTAATGGGGATTGTTTGGAGGGCGGTAGGTGGCATATGGCTTTGGTTTGCAAAAAGCTGGCAACCGGCGCAGTGTTGGACCAAGTCCTGTGAGTCTGCCCGGGCCGTCGGCCAATAAAAACTTGTACGGAAGGCCTTGCTTATAAGGGCCCGGGCTGCGGCGTGGTGGCTGCCGAGTCCGGCGTGAATTTCTGCCAAAAGTTTCCGCCCTTCCACTTCGGAGATGCACCTTTGAAGGACTCCGGTATTGCTTTTCTTATACAACTCTCCTTCGTGGACATTGTAGGCTTTAGATCGCCGCATTATGCAGCGTGCCTCATTTTGGTCCTCGGGAAGTTCCTGCCTAGTTAGGTAGGCCAGGAATGGTTCTGTCCACGGGGCGATGACGGCCATTATTACATGGGATGAAGGTGTTATTTCGGTGGCAGAGCCTCCGATTATGTTAGAGTGTTCTGTATCGGGCATTTTGGCCGGGTACGGACTATTGCTACCGGTGTCCCCTTCCCATACCACCGATGGCTTAAACAACCTCTCCAAAAAGATGTTGGGGGGACCGCATCGCGTTTTGCGCTGATGCGGGCGAGGATATCCGCTGCCTGATTGTTTTCCCGAGCCACATGGTGAAATTCGAGCCCCTCGAACCGAGCTGACATCTTTAGGACGGCGTTTCGATAGGCCGCCATCTTCGGATCCTTGGCATCGAAGTCTCCATTTATTTGGGATATTGCAAGGTTCGAATCCCCACGCACCTCCATGCGTTGAATGCCCATGGAGACTGCCATCCGAAGACCATGCAACAGGGCTTCATATTCGGCTGCGTTGTTGGAGACTGTATATAGTATCTGCAGTACGTACTGAATGGTATCTCCGGTTGGGGACGTCAGGACGACGCCAGCCCCCAGACCGGCCAGCATTTTGGATCCGTCGAAGTGCATGATCCAATTGGAGTATGCGCCGTACTCTTTAGGGAGTTCGGCTTCCGTCCATTCGGTGACAAACTCGGACAATACTTGTGATTTAATGGCTCGCCGAGGTTTGTATGTTATGTCGAACAGGAGGAGCTCAATGGCCCATTTGGCAATCCGGCATGTGGCGTCACGGTTGTTTATAATATCATTAAGTGGCACTTCCGAGGCTACTGTAATTGAACACTCTTGAAAGTAGTGGCGTAGCTTCCGGGATGCCATGAATATCGCATAGGCTATCTTTTGATAATGTGGGTACCGTGATTTGCATGGAGTGAGGACAGTGGATACATAATATACCGGCTTTTGAAGAGGGAATTTATGTCCGTCCGCTTCTCGTTCGACGATGAGCACTGCGCTTACAACCTGATGAGTTGCCGCAATGTATAATAGCATTGGTTCGCCAATGTTTGGCGCGGCCAGGATTGGGTTGGTTGCCAGTATGGCTTTTATTTCTTCCAATCCGGCTGTGGCGGCGTCCGTCCACTCGAAGTGTTCGGTGCACCGAAGGAGGCAATAAAGAGGTAATGCCTTTTATCCTAAGCGGTAGATAAAGCGGCTTAGAGCCGCCACACATCCAGTTAATTCCTGGATTTGTTCGAGGTCTGTTGGGTAGCCAACTGTGACAAAGCTCGAATTTTGGCCGGATTAGCTTCAATTCCTCTACTGGAGACAATGAAGTCCGGGAGCTTTCCGGCTGGTATGCCGCAAACGCATTTTTCCGGATTGAGCTTGATGTCGTATGTTCGGAGGTTGTCGAATGTGAGCCTCAAGTCGTCTATTAGAGAGTCGACGTGTTTGGTTTTGACGACCACATCATCTACGTATGCCTCTACTTTTTGCCGATCTGTTTCTCCAGACATGACTAAATCATGCGCTGATACGTTGAAACGGCGTTTTTGAGCCCAAAAGGCATTGTGTTGAAACAGAATGGGATGTATGGTGTGATAAATGCCGTTGCGGCTTGGTCGGACTCCGCCATCTTGATTTCGTGGTAGCCGGAGTATGTGTCGAGGAAACACAATGACTCGTGTCCTGCGGTAGCATCGATAATCTGATCAATGCGGGGGAGAGGGAAGGGATCCTTTGGGCAAGCCTTGTTGAGGTCCTTGAAATCAACACATATGCACAAGGATTTGTCCTTCTTTGGTACCATCACCAGGTTTGCTAGCCAGTCCGGGTGTTTTATTTCTCTAATGAATCCAGCCTCCAATAACTTGGCTAGTTCCTCTCCCATAGCCTGTCTCTTAGGTCCAGAGAAACGCCGAAGAGCCTGCTTGACCGGCTTGAATCCCTTTAGGATATTGAGGCTGTGCTCGGCCAGCCTGCGTGGGATTCCTGGCATGTCTGAGGGGTGTCGGGCGAATATGTCCCAGTCTTGCGCAGGAACTCTCGTAGTGCGGTGTCCATGGTGGGGTTTAACTGTGCCCCGATGGAGGCTGTTTTTGTAGGGTCCGTTGGGTGGACTTGGAATTTGACTATTTCATCTGCTGGTTTAAAAGACGTGGACTTGGATCTCTTGTCAAGTATCACGTTGTCCCTGTCCACTGTGGAGCATAGCGCAGTTAATTCCTCGGCCGAAAGGGCTTCGGGTAATGCCTCGAGGGCCAATGTGGCTGTTTTGTTTTCGGTGCAGAGTGTTGTGTCCGGATCACTAACGAGAGTGATGATTCCGTTGGGCCCGGGCATTTTGAGCTTCATGTACCCATAATGGGGTATGGCTTGGAAGATCGTGAATGCCTCCCGTCCCAAAAGGGCGTGGTATCCACTACTGAACGGGGCCACATGGAATGTAATTTCTTCGGACCTATAGTTCTCCGGCGTGCCGAATACCACATCTAGTGTGATTTTCCCAGCACAACATGCTTCCCGACTGGGGATGATTCCTCTGAAGGTTGTGCTGCTTTGCTCAATGCGGTTCCAGTCTATTTCCATTTTTTGAAGACTTTCTTCGTATATGAGGTTTAATCCACTGCCGCCGTCCATGAGTACTTTGGTGAGTCGAAAGCCGTCCACAATTGGACTGAGGACCAGTGCAGCTGGTGCTCGGGCTGTTCAGAATTTAGGTTCGTCACTGGCATTGAAGGTAATAGCCGTGTCGCTCCATGGATTTATTGCTGCTACGTGGCAGATTTCGACAATGCTGCGGAGTGTTTGCTTGCGCCTATTATTTGATGCGAAGGTCTCAAAGACTGTTAATATTGTATTGTTATCCCCGGGATGGTGCTCTGTGGCATCTGGGATGAGAAGATCCTCACCGCTTTTGGCCTCCTGCCGGAGTATCCAACATGCTCTGAGGCTGTGTGTTGGTATGGTATCCGTTGTACTATGAATTTTGCAGGGTCCGTTGGGCCATCCCTCCAATACGGTTCCACGCCCTGTAGAGGGTTTTTGCTTCTTTGTAATTAACTCGGGTGTCTTATGATAGTGCACCCTTTTAGTTCGGACTGGGCGTGTATTCGGAGCCGGATTATCCCAAAATTTCATTTCGGTTTTCCAGGCACTTGCCATCGCACAGTACTTTTGTACTATGGACGCCAAGTCGGTGAAGCGTGATATGTCACAGGGACCTAAGGCGTTAAGGATTCCCTTGTCTGTGCAGTTATTGCAGAAAAGTGAGACCACGTCTTCCTCGCGGCGGTCCTTAACCTTGTTCATCACAAGGAGGAATCAGGCCCAATAATGATGTACTGTTTCATGGGGCTCTTTCCTAATGTGGGAAAGATCGTTTATGTCTGGGTGGGTGGGTGGCTTCGAGTCCGAACCCCTACCCTATCTGAGACCCAGGGGCCGAGGAGTTTCCGATCTCGGAAGTTCAGATTCCAGGATGTTGCCCGATGAGTCTGGCCCGCTGCCTGACTCTAGGTTCAGGGCTTGGGTGATGTCCTCCCGTGAACGGGTATCCGGCTCGGAGAGCTCAGGAATCTGGACATAGTTAGTCCTCAAGATAGAGGAAGAATCGCCGCATTGTTCCTCCACCACCGCAACATGATGGGTGACCGGTGGAGAGTTAATCTCCCTTTGATCGGGTTTAAGCCCAATCCGATCATAGTCCATAGCGACTCCCAAGGCGGCGATGCGATCCAAGAGCTCGTTTAGGGAAGAGAGCTCCATTGGATCCATCTGCTCGGTGAATTCCGACCTGACGTGGAGGCTGTTTTCGATGACCCGAGAAGTCATCGTCGGTGCAGCAACCGAACAGGCGGTCATGATGAAACTGCCTAGCCGGAGAGTTTGGCCGACAACCAGGGCTCCCCCGGCGGTAATGTTGTTTTTAACAACGAGATGAGGCATCCTTCCTTACGGCGACGGCACAGAGGAACTCTCAATGAAAGCACCAATGTCGGTGTCAAAACCGATGGATCTCAGGTAGGGGGTCCCGAACTGTGCGTCTAAGGCGGATGGTAACAGGAGGCAGGGGACACGATGTTTTACCCAGGTTCGGGCCCTCTTGATGGAGGTAAAACCCTACGTCTTGCTTGATTTATTCTTGATAATATGAGTAGTACAAGAGTTGATCTACCACGAGATCGGAGAGGCTAAACCCTAGAAGCTAGCCTATGGTATGATTGTATGTTGTCCTTCGGACTAAAACCCTCCGGTTTATATAGACACCAGAGGGGGCTAGGGTTACACAAGGTCGGTTACAAAGGAGGAGATATACATATCCGTATTGCCTAGTTTGCCTTCCACGCCAAGTAGAGTCCCATCCGGACACGGGACGAAGTCTTCAATCTTGTATCTTCATGGTCCAACAGTCCGGCCAAAGGATATAATTCGGATGTCCGGATACCCCCTAATCTAGGACTCCCTCAAGAACCTTCATAAAAGGCTCATTGAAACCGTGCAGAGCCTGAAGAAGCAGAAGCAAAGGCTTAAGACCGCGCAAAATATGCTTAGTAGTAGATGGAATAAAGTGCTTGACATGGAAGAAAAATACAACAGTAATCGCCACACAAAAAGCTATCCAAAGTGCAAGATGTTGCCGGAATTCGACGATGAGGCCTTAGAGCCCACTCAGCCAGAAAAAAGCGGCCGATCAAACGGACCGGCCACCACGTGGTCGCGACAGGGCGGCTAACGATGACGTACACAAGTCAGCACACGACCTACGTGAGGACCTACACAAAAAAGCCGGTTTGGCCAGGTCCATTTACGGTCCTAGGAAGCGCGTTCCGGCACAAAATAATGGTTTGGAATCAAAACCGAACACTACAACCGGCAGACACACCCAAATACAGAGGTGCCGCGCACCCCCTATGCTTCACCGACGAGGTACTGGATCATGAATTCCCAGAAGGATTCAAACCCGTGAACATATAGTCATACGACGGAACAACAGACCCTGGGGTCTGGATTGAGGATTTTATGCTTCACATCCACATGGCTCGTGGATATGATCTCCACGCCATCAAATACTTGCCCTTAAAGTTGAAAGGGCAAGAGCTCGAGGACGCTGGTTGAAAAGCCTCCCCGAAAACTCAATTGGAAGTTGGGAAGAGCTCGAGGACGCTTTCTGGGCTAATTTTCAAGGGACCTATGTCCGACCTTTGGATGCAGATGATTTAAGTCACATAATTCAACAAACCGGAGAATCAGCCCAAAAGCTTTGGAACAGATTCCTAACTAAGAAGAATCAAATTGTCAATTGCCCAGACGCCAAAGCATTAGCGGCTTTCAAACATAGTGCTCGGGACGAATGGCTTGCCAGACACCTCGGCCAGGAAAACCAAGGACAATGGCAGCCCTAACAAGCCTTAAGACCCACTTTTGCATGGGCGAGGATAGTTGGCTGGCCCGCAGCGGCGCCAGCGACCCAAGCACATCTGAAGCCAGGGATGGCAATGGAAAACCACGACACAATAAAAGCTAGCGTCGAAGCAACGAAGACAGCCCAGACAACACGGCGATAAACGCCAGATTCAGGGGCTCTTGACCCCGTCAACGGAAAAAGGCATTCAAAGGCAGTAGAGATGGACCGTCCAGCCTAAACAAGATTCTGGACAGATTATGTCAGATTCATGGCACCTTCGATATACCTGCAAATCACACCAACAGAGAATGCTAGGTCTTTAAGCAGGCCGGCAAGCTAAACGTCGAACACAAGGGGAGGGAGACACCAAGTGAAGACGAGGATGAGCCTCACCAACAAAACACTGGGGGACAGAAAAAATTCCCACCAGAAGTCAAAACAATGAACATGATTCACGTAACGAAGAGGAGGAGCACACGCGCATTCCGAGACTTATGCACCGTAGAGCCCGTTACCCCCAAGTTCAACCCTTGGTCGGCCTGCCCAATCACTTTTGATCACAGGGAGCACCCGACTAGTATCTGGCACGGAGGATCGACTGCCTTCGTACTAGACCCAATAATTGACGGATACCATCTCACCCGAGTCCTTATGGACGGCGGCAGTAGTCTTAATCTGATATATCAAGACACAGTACGCAAAATGGGGATAGACCCAACAAGAATCGGCCAAAGCAATACTACCTTTAAAGGAGTAGTAACAGGTCCAGAGGCCTGCTGCACGGGCTCTATAGTACTAGAGGTTGTATTCGGTTCTCACGACAACTTCCAAAGCGAAGAATTAACCTTCAACATCGCTCCATTCCGAAGCGGCTATCAAGCACTAATCGGAAGAACAGCCTTCCCTCGCTTTAACGCAATACCACATTACGCTTATCTTAAGCTAAAGATGCCCGGTCCACGTGGCATCATCATAGTTAGCGGAAACTCAGAGTGTTCCTTACATGCGGAGGAATGTACGGCGGCTTTCGCAGCTGAACACTAAACGACCCCTCCAACCAGAATAAATGATCGGTCGTCAAGACCGCGGACACGGCTAGACGAGTCTGGCACCCCCCTCACTATAACAGTTCAGGTAAACCCGAGATTGGGTCGATGGATATACCCCCATAGGCGGCGCTAGGGGCTTCCCGCATGTAAAAGGACTATAGTTTGGTTTGACCTTACTTAGATTGAATTTCAATGGTCTATTAATAATAACCAATTTTTCTGCACGTAGGCCTTCACCAGGGTTTTTTCTCCCTTGCAGATGACAATCGTGCTACACCCTTCCAGGACACGGCACAACGGAGACACAGGCGCAGACGTGCAGCAGGGCCCTACTCAAAGGTTTCTTTTTAGATTAAGACCCTGTGTAAACCTTTCACGCTGCCCCTTGTTGCTTTACGTCCTCCGGATACTTAACACAATCGAGAGGGATGCTGACATTATTGGCATTTTCGCCACGTCATACTAATGCACGTACCTGGAAATTCAGGGTTTATTATCAAGGGCTTTGCTCAGCCCGGTATATGCTGGAAAGTCCGAATACCTTAGGGAGTGTTCGGCGTTGTGAGTTTGGCCTTATATGCATCAGCTCCGAATCATGTCCTTGGTCAAATGTTGGGTTTGCCCGGCTCCCATGTTTTGCCACCTTACGTTCCGCTCTATCAGCTAAGGTGGCACCGGGAGAACTACTGCGATTGTGCCCTGGTTCATCTGGGTGAGCACCTCAGTAGAGAAAGCCAAAAACTGACTGGCATGATAAAGCGTGAGACTGGTCAACCACTCGATGACTCAGCGGAATCTTCGCGATTCCTCCGCATTAACGAAGGACCGGTTTGCCGGTCATGTATGTACGCGCACCATATTCGGATAAGCGCGGAGGACCAGGGGCTATATAGTAGCCCCACCGTCAAACTCCTATGGCTAAGTGAAAGTGTTAAAGCAATATAGTCCGATTGCCTTGTTCGCCGCGCTATCACCTCCTTCATGGACCAAGACGTTGGATCAAGTGTGAATACGTGCTTTTCCGAACACCCCCGCATTATGTGCGTGGGGGCTGAAGCCGACGACTGCAAACTTTCAGGTTATATACATACATAAAACGGCAGCACAGGAGGCATCATAATACTTTCAGGAAAAAGTATAAACATAGCATTTATAATTCAAGGAATATTGTTTTTACAATTGGGACACATGTCACTCAAACATGATACTCTTCGAGCACTGCGCTTCTATTAACCGAGCGCCTTCTAGGACTTCTCCTAAATAGTGCTCGGTCGAGATCTGGCCTACGGCCGGACCCTGGGTTGCAATAGCGGTAGCGTCCATCTCCGCCCAATATGTCTTAACACGGGCAAGAGCCATCCGTGCACCCTCTATGCACGCCGACCTCTTTACGGCATCGATACGCCGCACAACACCAGGGAATCGTTGCGCTAATCCAAAATAACTATTCGGCTTTGGCCCTTCCGGCCAAACATGATCCACGACAGACCTCATAGCAAGCGCGGACAACCTTTGGCCCTTTCAGCCATTTGCTCATTTAAGAGCAGCGGACGCGTCGGAGCACTGAACTGCGACCAGAACAACTTCTCTACTTCGTGATCTTCTTGATCTTTGAAAAACGCAGTCGCATCAGCAGCACTCATTGCCAAGTCCGCATACGCGTCTGCAAGACTCCATAATCGATACAGAGGGGCATACTTCAGATCTCCGAACTTCGTCCGCAACAAAAATGGCTTCCCAGGCATGATATCTCCGTCTTAACGAAGCTCCTCCTCAGCCGCTCTGATTTTAGAACGGGTTTCCTTGGCTGCCTCCACGGCTCTCTTCAGGTCAGCCGCTCTCACTTGGCTTTCCTTTTCGAGAAGCTCATATCGGCCGGCGTCATCTTTCAGCTCAACAGCCATCTCGGCTATTTTATCTTTGCTCTTGCGATGAGCAGCCTGTTCGGCTCTTAAATCTTCGGCCGCCTTTAGGGCGGCCGCATCACTTCTCCTGGCTTGTTCCTTGGCTCGGGCAAGTTCCGCCCGAAGGGTCTCCACGGTGGCAGCTCCATCTGTAGTCACAACATACGTTAGATACTAGCGTCATGCTCCTCTTAATATCTGTTGACCACCCAAAAATACATACCCTACGCCTCGTCAAGCGACTTGTTCACAAGCACAATGTCGGCATCTGCCGCATCAAGTTGCCGGCTTAGTCCAACAAGCTCGGCAGTCCGGCCGGCCACCGGACCGCCAGCCGCCTGCATAGGATAGAAGCATGATCATTACCTGGGATTATGATACTCTGTTTGCCGCCTCTCGACAGCAACCTGTCTCAGGGGCTACTAGCGGTACAGAGCACACCTAGCGAGTGCGGTACCGTCAAAAATTTATATGTTACTTTGTGTACCTCAAAGCCTCTTAGCAGGCTTGCAAAAGCTTCATGCAACCCACTTTTGGCGGATGAGATCCTCTCGATTACAGTACCCATTAAGGTACGATGCTCCTCTGAGATTGTCGTTTGCTCCAAAAGACTCATCAGTGCATCCGGTTGTGCACCGAACAATCCCAAACTCTTTCTGTCGCTCCCCTTAGGAGCCAAATACTCTGGACTTTGGGTAGCTGAAGGGATACCTTCTGGCCTTGGCGGATCAGGAGAAATCCTCCATGATGACACCTCAGGGTCATCCGCCCCAGGAGGCGAGGAGACAAGGGGAGGCGTTTCACTCTCCATCATCTTCGAAAGAAGATCCCCCGAAGACCAACTCTGTTGGGAAGGGCTACAATCCGGACTGCAAGACATACGTCTCTGTTATTGTCCGCGAAGATAAGGCAAAATATATTTACCAAAAGTGATTTTGTTCACTTACAGCTCGGCGGAGGGTGACCCCTTTGCGGGCACTGGGCGACAAGGACACCCTCCGAGGCAGGACCTCCTGCGAGGGTTTCTTCTCTCGTTTGGAAACCTTTGTTTCCAAGTCTTCAGGAGCGGTCCTTTTCCTTCCTTGGGAAGAGGGAATTTCGGATCTTCTCCCCGATTGTCCTCCTTCGTGGAGGTACTAACTCCCCGGTTTGGGTGTGTAATACGTGAGGCTCGCTTTCGGCTTCTTCGTCTCTCCTTTTATCTTCTCCCAAGGGCACTTGATAAGGTGCGTACTCCAGCATCCTGGCTAGTACAGGATCCGGCGAGCCCTAGGGAAGGGGGCCGAACACCTGATAATCTTTGCCTTTCTTACCCGGTCCTGGCCAAGAGCAATTCTTTCAGAATTATGGTATAACAAATGAAAAAATAGTGTGTTCGGTCATGGAAATACTTACCTGGGTATCTAGACGATTACAGTTGAGACCCGCATCCTCGATGGTGTCCAGACACTTTATTCGTGATCCGAAGAACAATTTATACATCTCTTCGAGCGTCCCGCCGAAGAACTGTTGAATAGTTTGCGGTCCTTCCGGGTTGAACTCCCACATACGAAGAGATCGACGTTGGCATGGCAGGACCCGACGAACTAGCATAACTTGCATTACTTTGACGAGACCGACGTCCCTCTTGAGGAGATCTCGGATGCGGCTTTGCAATGTCGGCACGTCGTTAACCGGCCCCCAGTCTAGCCCCTTGTTGACCCATGACACCAATTGTGGTGGGGGACCGAACGGAAGGCGGGGGCAGCCACCCACTTAGTACTTCGGGGAGCTGTGATGTAAAACCAGTCCCGCTGCCATAAGTTGGATATCTCCGGGAAGGAACCCTTTGTCCATGGGGCATCGACACCTTTGCTTATTATGGCACCTCCGCATTCTGCGTGTCGCTCATCGATCATCTTCGGCTTCACATTGAAGGTCTTGAGCCAAAAGCCGAAGTGTGGGGTGATGCGGAGGAAGGCCTCACATACGACGATAAACGACGAGATGTGAAGGATGGAATCCGGAGCTAAATTATGGAAATCGAGCCCATAACAGAACATGAGCCCTCTGACGAAGGGATCAAGACTAAAGCCTAGCCCTCGGAGGAAGTGTGAAACGAATACGACACTCTCGTTGGGTTCGGGAGTGGGGATGACCTGTCCTCGGGCAGGCAACCTGTGCGAGATTTCGGCGGTCAGATACCTGGCCTCCCTTAGCTTCTTGATGTCCACCTCTGTGACAGAGGAAGCTATCCAACGGCCCTGAAGGTTGGATCCGGACATGATTGAAGGTCCGAAGCGCTTCGCCTGAGCCTTGGGCGTTGGTACTCGGGGTGGGGGAAGGGAGGGATTGAGCGTGATAAGAAAAGGACAGGCTTTGGCCCCTTTATAAAGAGGCTGAATATCAAGCATCCTCCGCGTGGCCATTTGGAAGTTGCCTGAAATCGAGGAGTCATACCAAACAAGCACAATTGGGTTACCAACACCCGTATTGATGAGAATCCCGTGAGTAGGGGACACGATCTCTACTTCGACAAGACGTGCCAATAAAACCGCCTCGCAACATGTGCAGTGGCTGGTTGGGAAAAACGGTTCGAAAAATGACCGAGGCCAGGGCGTGATGTCACGTTATGAAAAGTTTTTGGCAGATTAGATTTGTGGAAATATTATACTCTCTACGGTGGTATGTGGAATTTGTTTTGCAAAGCCGGACACTATCCTTGTGTTCAAAATCTTCTATGGAGTATTCGGAGGAGGAACCCGCCTTGCAATGCCGAAGACAATCTCCGCACCGGACTTATCGTCATTGAAGCCTGGTTCAGGGGCTACTGAGGGAGTCCTGTATTAGGGGGTCCTTGGATAGCCGTACTATATCCCTTGGCCGGACCGTTGGACTATGGAGATACAAGATTGAAGACTTCGTCCCGTGTCCGGATGGGACTCTCCTTTTCGTGGAAAGCAAGCTTGGCGATTCGGATATGTAGATCTCCTCCCTTGTAACTGACTCTGTGTAACCCTAGCTCCCTGTGGTGTCTATATAAACCAGAGGGATTTAGTCCGTAGGACAACAACAATCATACCATAGGCTAGCTTCTAGGGTTTAGCCTCTCCGATCTCGTGGTAGATCAACTCTTGTAATACTCATATCATCAAGATCAATCAAGCAGGAAGTAGGGTATTTCCTCCATCGAGAGGGCCCGAACCTGGGTAAACATTGTGTCCCCCGCCTCCTGTTACCATCCGCCTTAGACGCACAGTTCGGGACCCCCTACCCAAGATCCGCCGGTTTTGACACCGACAGTCGTGCCTCTCGCGGAAGAAAAATCGTGCCTCTGGCGGATGAAAAAAGAAACAGAAAACACGTTTTTTTTCATTTCTGAGAGTCATGGTCGTGCCTCTGACGAAAGCGAAAATGTGTCTTTCGCAGAAGTAAAACCGTGCCTATGGCGCATGAAAAAAATGTATTTTCCCGCAAAAAAATTCCGTAATTTATTTTTGTTCCAAAAGTTCAGGAAGGCCGATGGAAAACCAAAATGTCGAGAAAAAAACGTTTAAAAGGCCGAAAACATGTGCAGAAAAATAAAAATAAAATAAAATTTCGAGGGAGCGTCCAAAGCGCGACACGTGGTGAGGTGGCTAAGAGCGCGCCAGGTGGCGTTGATCATTGTGAGGCTCGTGAACGAGCGCTCGTTAACCAGTTGCTCCGGCGTATGTCCAGATGTCGAACAGTCCACGACATCAGCTATGGCCCATCAGGTAAGGTCCATCAAGTAACAGTGGCATGGCATGAAGGAAATATGCCCTAGAGGCAATAATAAAGTTGTTATTTACATTTCCTTATATCATGATAAATGTTTATTATTCATGCTAGAATTGTGTTAACCGGAAACTTAGTACATATGTGAATACATTGAAAACAGAGTGTCCCTAGTATGCCTCTACATGACTAGCTCGTTAATCAAAGATGGTTAAGTTTCCTAGCCATGGACATCTGTTGTCATTTGATGAACGGGGTCACATCATTAGAGAATGATGTGGTGGACTAGACTCATCCGTTAGCTTAGCACTATGATCGCTTAGTTTATTGCTATTGCTTTCTTCATGACTTATACATGTTCCTATGACTATGAGATTATGCAACTCCCGAATACCGGAGGAACAACTTGTGTGCTATCAAACGTCACAACATAACTGGATGATTATAAAGATGCTCTACAGGTGTCTCCAACGGTGTTTGTTGAGTTGGCATAGATCGAAATTAGGATTTGTCACTCCGTGTATCGGATAGGTATCTTTGGGCCCTCTCAGTAATGTACATCACTATGAGCCTTGCAAGCAATGTGACTAATGAGTTAGTCACGGGATGATGCATTACGAAATGAGTAAAGAGACTTGCGAGTGACGAGATTGAACTAGGTATAATGATACCAATGATCGAATAACGGGCAAGTAACATACCAATGACAAAGGGAACAACATATGTTGTTATGCGGTTTGACCGATAAAGATCTTCATACAATATGTAGGAAACGATATGAGCATCTAGGTTCCGCTATTGGTTATTGATCGGAGATGAGTCTCGGTTATGTCTACATAGTTCTCGAACCCGTAGGGTCTGACGCTTAACGTTCGATGACGATATGTATTATGAGTTATGTAATTTGATGTACCGAAGGTTTTTCGGAGTCCCGGATGAGATCACAGACATGACGAGGAGTCTCGAAATGGTCGAGACATAAAGATTGATATATTGGAAGGTTATGTTTGGACAGCGGAAAGGTTTCCGATAAGTTCGGGCATTTTCCGGAGTACCGGGGGGTTACCGGAACCCCCCGAGGGGGTTAATGGGTCTTCATGGGCCCTAGTGCAAGAGAGGAGGCAGCGGCCAGGTTGAGGCGCGCGCCCCACCAAACCCAGTCCAAATTTTGTTAGGGTTGGGGGGCGGCCCCCGTTTTCCTTCTCTCCCTCTTCTCCTTCCTTCTTCTCCTACTTGGACTAGGAAAGAGGAAAACCTACTCCTACTAGGAGTAGGAATTCCCCCTTGGGCGCGCCCCATGAGGCCGGCCCTCCTCCTCCTCCCCTCCTTTATATACGGGGAGGGGGCACCCCATAGACACAGAAGTTGATATTTAGCCGTGTGCGGTGCCCCCCTCCACGGTTTTCCACCTCGGTCATATTGTCGTAGTGCTTAGGCGAGGCCCTATGTCGTTAGCTTCAACATCACCGTCAACACGCCATCATGCTGACGGGACTCACCCTCCGCCTCGGCTGGATCAAGAGTACGAGGGACGTCACTGAGCTGAACGTGTGCAGATCGCGGAGGTGTCGTGCGTTCGGTACTTGATCGGTTGGATCGCGAAGATGTTCCACTACATCAACTGCGTTACTTAACGCTTCCGCTTTCGGTCTACAAGGGTATGTAGACGCACTCTCCCCTCTCATTGCTATGCATCTCCTAGATAGATCTTCCATGATCATAGGAAATTTTTTGAAATACTGCGTTCCCCAACAATTGCATCTGAGCCTGGTCTATGCGTAGATGTTATATGCATGAGTAGAACACAAAGAGTTGTGGGCGATAATAGTCATACTGCTTACCAGCATGTCATACTTTGATTCGGCGGTATTGCTGGATGAATCGGCCTAGGCCGACATTACATGACCGCATTCCTGAGACTAGTTCTACCGCCGTGCTTCGCACACAGGTGGCTAGTGGGTTGAATCGAGTGTGACTACGCCCGGTCCTTGTTGAAGGTTAAAACAACTCACTTGGCGAAAAATCGTTGTGGTTTTGATGCGTGGGTAAGAATGGTTCTTGCTAAGCCCGTAGCAGCCACGTAAAACTTGCAACAACAAAGTAGAGGATGTCTAACTTGTTTTTGCAGGGCATGTTGTGATGTGATATGGTCAAGATGTGATTATATAAATTTTTGTATGAGATGATCATGTTTTGTAACAAAGTTATCGGCAACTGTCAGGAGCCATATGGTTGTCGCTTTATTGTATGAAATGCAATCGCCATGTAATTGCTTTACTTTATCACTAAGTGGTAGCGATAGTCGTAGAAAAGCAATAGTTGGTAAGACAACAACAATGCTACGATGGAGATCAAGGTGTCAAGACGGTGACGATGGTGATCATGACGGTGCTTTGGAGATAGAGATCAAGGGCACAAGATGATGATGGCCATATCATATCACTTATATTGATCGCATGTGATGTTTATCTTTTATGCATCTTATTTTGCTTAGTACGGTGGTAGCATTATAAGATGATCTCTCACTAAATTTCAAGGTATAAGTGTTCTCCCTGAGTATCCACCGTTGCTACAGTTCGTCGTGCTGAGACACCACGTGATGATCGGGTGTGATAAGCTCTACGTTCACATACAACGGGTGCAAGCCAGTTGTGCACATGTGGAATACTCGGGTTAAACTTGACGAGCCTAGCATATGCATATATGGCCTCGGAACACTAAGACCGAAAGGTAGAGCGTGGATCATATAGTAGATATGATCAACATAGTGATGTACACCATTGAAAACTTCTCCATCTCACGTGATGACCGGACATAGTTTAGTTGATATAGATCACATGATCATTTAGATGACTAGAGGGATGTCTATCTATGTGGCAGTTCTTAAATAATATGATTAATTGAACTTTAATTTATCATGAACTTAGTACCTGATAGTATTTTGCATGTCTACGTTGTTGTAGATAAATGGCCCGTGCTACTGTTCCTTTGAATTTCAATGCGTTCCTAGAGAAAGCTAAGTTGAAAGATGATGGTAGCAACTACATGGACTGGGTCCGTATCTTGAGGTTTATCCTCATTGTTGCATAGAAGAATTATGTCCTGAAAGCACCGCTAGGTTCAAAGCCCGCTGCAGGAGCAACACCAGATGTTATGAACATCTGGCAGAGCAAAGCTGATGAATACTCCATAGTTCAGTCTGCCATGCTTTACGGCTTAGAATCGAGACTTTAACGACATTTTGAACGTCATGGAGCATATGGGATGTTGCAGGAGTTGAAGTTAATATTTCAAGCAAATGCCCGGATTGAGAGATATGAAGTCTCCAATAAGTTCTACAACTGCAAGATGGAGGAGAATAATTTTGTCAGTGAACATATACTCAGAATGTCTGGGTACCACAACCACTTGATTCAACTAGGAGTTAATCTTCCTGATGATAGTGTCATTGACAGATTTCTTCAATCACTGTCACCAAGCTACAAAAGCTTCATGATGAACTATAATATGCAAGGGATGGATAAGACAATTCCCGAGCTCATCGCAATGCTGAAAGCTGCGGAGGTAGAAATGAAGAAGGAGCATCAAGTGTCGATGGTCAACAAGACCACTAGTTTCAAGAAGAAGGGCAAAGGGAAGAAGGGGAACTTCATGAAGAATGGCAAGCAAGTTGCTGCTCAAGTGAAGAAGCCCAAGTCTGGACCTAAGCCTGAGACTGAGTGCTTCTACGGCAAAGGGACTGGTCACTGGAAGCAAAACTGCCCCAAGTATTTGGCAGATAAGAAGGATGGCAAAGTGAAAGGTATATTTGATATGCATGTTATTGATGTGTACCTTACTAATGCTCGCAGTAGCACCTGGGTATTTGATACTGGTTCTGTTGCTAATATTTGCAACATGAAACAGTGGCTACGGATTAAGCAAAGATAGGCTAAGGACGAGGTGATGATGCACGTGGGAAATGGTTCCAAAGTCGATGTGATCGCCATCGGCACACTACGTCTACATCTACCTTCGGGATTAGTATTAGACCTGAATAATTGTTATTTGGTGCCAGCGTTAAGCATGAACACTATATCTAGATCTTTTTTGATGCGAGCGGTTATTCATTTAAATCAGAGAATAATGGTTGTTCTATTTATATGAGTAATATCTTTTATGGTCATGCACCCTTGATGAGTGGTCTATTTTTATTGAATCTCGATAGTAGTGATACACATATTCATAGTATTGAAGCCAAAAGATATGAGTTTAATAATGGTAGTGCAACTTATTTTTGGCACTGCCGTTTAGGTCATATTGGTATAAAGCGCATGAAGAAACTCCATGCTGATGGGCTTTTGGAATCACTTGATGCTTGCGAACCATCCCTCATGGGCAAGATGACTAAGAATCCGTTCTCCGGAACAATGGAGCGAGCAACAGACTTGTTGGAAATAATACATATTGATGTATGCGGTCCGATGAGTGTTGATGCTCGCGGCAGGTATCGTTATTTTCTTACCTTCACAAATGATTTAAGCAGATATGGGTATATCTACTTGATGAAACATAAGTCTGAAACATTCAAAAAGTTCAAAGAATTTTAGAGTGAAGTGGAAAATAACCATAATAAGAAAATAAAGTTTCTATGAACTAATCGTGGAGGAGAATATTTGAGTTATGAGTTTGGTCTTCATTTGGAACAATGCGGAATAGTTTCGCAACTTACGCCACCTGGAACACCACAACGTAATGGTGTGTCCGAACATCGTAACCGCACTTTATTAGATATGGTGCGATCTATGATGTCTCTTACTGATTTACCGCTATCGTTTTGGGGTTATGCTTTAGAGATGGTTACATTCACGTTAAATAAGGCACCATATGAACTGTGGTTTGGCAAGAAACCCAATTTGTCATTTCTTAAAGTTTGGGGCTGCGATGCTTATGTGAAAAAGCGTCAATCTGATCAGCTCGAACCCAAATCGGAGAAATGTGTCTTCATAGGATACCCAAAGGAGACTGCTGGGTACACCTTCTATCACAGATCCAAAGGCAAGATATTCGTTGCTAAGAATGGATCCTTTCTAGAGAAGGAGTTTTTCTCGAAAGAAGTGAGTGGGAGGCAAGTAGAACTTGATGAGGTAATTGTACCTTCTCCCCAATTGGAAAGTAGTTCATCATAGAAATCAGTTCCAGTGATTCCTACACCATTTAGTGATCAAGTTAATGATGTTGATCATGAAACTTCTGATCAAGTTACTACCAAACCTCATAGGTCAACCAGAGCAAGATCCGCACCAGAGTGGTACGGTAATCCTATTCTGGAGGTCATGTTACTTGACCATGACGAACCTACGAACTATGAGGAAGCGATGATGAGCCCAGATTCCACGAAATGGCTTGAGGCCATGAAATCTGAGATGGGATCCATGTATGATAACAAAGTATGGACTTTGGTTGACTTTCCCGATGATCGGCAAGCCATAGAGAATAAATGGATCTTCAAGAAGAAGATTAACGCTGACGGTAATGTTACTGTCTACAAAGCTCGACTTGTTGCGAAAGGTTTTTGACAAGTTCAAGGAGTTGACTACGATGAGACCTTCTCACCCGTAGTGATGCTTATGTTTGTCTGAATCATGTTAGCAATTGCCGCATTTTATGATTATGAAATTTGGGAAATGGATGTCAAAACTGCATTCCTTAATGGATATCTTAAAGAAGAGTTGTATATGATGCAACCAGAAGGTTTTGTCGATCCAAAAGGTGCTAACAAAGTGTGTAAGCTCCAGCGATCCATTTATGGATTGGTGCAAGCATCTCGGAGTTGGAATATACGATTTGATAGTGTGATCAAAGCATATTGTTTTATACAGACTTTTGGAGAAGCCTGTATTGACAAGGAAGTGAGTGGGAGCTCCGTAGCATTTCTGATATTATATGTGGATGACACATTGTTGACCGGAAATGATACTGAATTTCTGAATAGCATAAAAGGATACTTGAATTAGAATTTTTCAATGAAATACCTCGGTGAAGTAGCTTATATATTGGGCATCAAGATTTATAGAGATAGATCAAGACACTTAATTGGACTCAATGCCCGACCACTGCAGAAAGGGTTATTGCCTGTGTTATTGAAGGAAATATGCCCTAGAGGCAATACTAAAGTTGTTATTTATATTTCCTTATATCATGATAAATGTTAATTATTCATGCTAGAATTATATTAACCAGAAACTTAGTACATGTGTGAATACATAGACAAACAGAGTGTCACTAGTGTGCCTCTACTTGACTAGCTCGTTAATCAAAGATGGTTAAGTTTCCTAGCCATGGACAAGAGTTGTTATTTGATGAACGGGATCACATCATTAGAGAATGATGTGATTGACTTGACCCATCCGTTAGATTAGCACTATGATCGTTTAGTTTATTGCTATTGCTTTCTTCATAACTTATACATGTTCCTATGACTTTGAGATTCTGCAACTCCCGGATATTGGAGGAACACTTAGTGTGCTATCAAACATCACAACATAACTGGGTGATTATAAAGATGCTCTAAAGGTTTCTCCAATGGTGTTTGCTGAGTTGGCATAGATCGAGATTAGGATTTTTCACTCCGATTGTCGGAGAGGTATCCCTGGGCCCTCTTGGTAATGCACATCACTATAAGCCTTGCAAGCAATGTGACTAATGAGTTAGTTGTGGGATGATGCATTACGGAACGAGTAAAGAGACTTGCCGGTAACGAGATTGAACTAGGTATTGAGATATCGATGATCGAATCTCGGGCAAGTAACATACCGATGACAAAGGGAACAACGTATGTTGTTATGCGGTTTGACCGATAAAGATCTTCATAGAATATGTAGGAACCAATATGAGCATCCAAGTTCCGCTATTGGTTATTGACCGGAAGTGAGTCTCGGTCATGTCTACATAGTTCTCGAACCCGCAGGATCCGCACGCTTAACGTTCGATGACGATCGGTACTATGAGTTTATGTGTTTTGATGTACCAAAGGTAGTTCGGAGTCCCGGATGTGATCAAGGACCTGACGAGGAGTATCGAAATGGTCGAGACATAAAGATCGATATATTGGAAGGTTATGTTTGGACATCGGAATGGTTCCGGATGAGTTCAGGCATTTACCGGAGTACCGGGGGTTACCGGAACCCCCGGGGAGTAAATGGGCCATATTGGGCCTTAGTGAGAGAGAGGAGGAGGCGGCCAGGTGGAGGGCGCGCCCCCCAAGCCCAATCTGAATTGGGTGGGGGACGGCCCCCCTTTCCTTCTCTCTCTCTCCCTCTTCCTACTTCTCCTATTCCAACTAGGGAAGGGGGGAACCTACTCCTACTAGGAGTAGGACTCCCCCTTCGCGCGCCATAGAGAGGGTCGACCCTCCCCTCCTCCGCTCATTTATATACGGGGGGGGGCACCCCATAGACACACAAGTTGATTGTTTTGCCGTGTGTGGTGCCCCCCTCCACAGAATTCCACCTCGGTCATATCGTTTTAGTTCTTAGGTGAAGCCCTGCGTTGGTAACTTCGTCATCACACCGTCGTGCTGACGAACTCTCCCTCGGCCTCAACTGGATCAAGAGTACGAGGGACATCACCGAGCTGAACGTGTGCAGATTACGAAGATGTTGTGCATTCGGTACTTGATCGGTTGGATTGTGAAGACATTTGACTACATCAACCGCGTTTCATAACGCTTCCACTTTCGGTCTATGAGGGTACGTAGACATACTCTTGCCCTCTCGTTACTATGCATCTCCTAGATAGATCTTGCGTGCTCATGGGAATTTTTTTGAAATATTGTGTTCCCCAACAGTGGCATCCGAGCCAGGTCTATGCGTAGATGTTATATGCACGAGTAGAACACAAAGGAGTTGTGGGTGTGGGTATATACATATTGCTTGTCGTCACTAGTTGATTCTTGATTCAGCGGTATTGTTGGATGAAGCGGCTCAGACCGACATTACGCATGCGCTTACGCGAGACTGGTTCTACCGACGTGCTTCGCACACAGGTGGCTAGTGGGTGTCTGTTTTCCAACTTTAGTTGAATCAATTTCAATGAACAGGGTTCTCTCTGAAGATCAAAAAGCAATCACTATACTACATTGTGGTTTTGATGCATAGGTAAGAACGGTTCTTACTAGAAGCCCGTAGCAGCCGCGTAAAACTTGCAACAACAAAGTAGAGGACGTCTAACTTGTTTTTGTAGGGCATGTGGTGATGTGATATGGTCAAGACGTGATTATAGAAATTTTTGTATGATATGATCATGTTTTGTAACACAGGTATCGGCAACTGGCAGGAGAGATATGGTTGTCGCTTTATTATATGAAATGCAATCGCCATGTAATTGCTTTACTTTATCACTAAGCTGTAGCGATAGTCATGGAAGAAATTGTTGGCGAGACGACAACGATGCTTCGATGGAGATCAAGGTGTCAAGCCGGTGACGATGGTGATCAGGACGGTGCTTTGGAGATGGAGATTAAAAGTCACAAGATGATGATGGCCATATCATATCACTTTTTTTGACTATATACTCTAAGGCAATAGCCTAACAGCTCTTTATTGATAAATAACTAGAGAAGTTACAAGATTACAAATTTGCAAGCAAGAAAAAAAGGAGAATACTTACAAAGAGATCTAAGATAGGGCATCTATTGAGGAGATTAAGCTATCTCTATATTTACATTTAATTCTATGAGACAAAAGGGAAATGTCATGGATAAAATTCCTCCTCCAAGATCTAAAGGAAGGCAGCTCATTTCCGAAGATCTTCCCATTCCTTTGTGTCCAAATATTCCATGTAGCAGTGAAGAAAACCTCTGTGAAAAAAGGAAGACCAAAATCCCTCCTAGCTGATAGAGCCATCTCATATGTAGTATGGTTTGGTTGAACAATCCAAGAAATCCCAAGGTAGTTCCAAACCCTTTGACTGAAATTGCAAGCAAAGAAGAGATGCACACAGTCTTCATGAGAATCACAGTGGCATAGAACACATGTATCATCCTGTATGATCCAGTGTCGGCGCTGCATCATATTCCTAGTATTCAAACGGACCATCAAGAGGATCCAACCAAACACCTTGAACTTGAGCGTGCATGCACATTTCCAAATCCATTTAAAAATGGCATCAATCACCAGATGGGAGAAGCAAGACTCATAGAATATCTTTGACTTAAAATCCCCAGATTTAGATGGCATGTGACGTTTATCCTTTATGCATCTTATTTTGCTTAGTTCGGCGGTAGCATTATAAGACGATCTCTCACTAAATTTCAAGGTACAAGTGCTCTCCCTGAGTATGCACCGTTGCTACAGTTCATCGTGCCGAGACACCACGTGATGATCGGGTGTGATAAGCTCTACATTCACATACAACGGGTGCAAGCCAGTTGTGCACATGCAGAATACTCGGGTTAAACTTGACGAGCCTAGCTTATGATGATATGGCCTCGGAACACTGAGACCGAAAGGTCGAGCGTGAATCATATAGTAGATATGATCAACATAGTGATGTTCACCATTAAAAACTACTCCATCTCACGTGATGATCGGACATGGTTTAGTTGATATGGATCACGTGATCACTTAAGTGATTATACAGATGTCTATCTAAGTGGGAGTTCTTAAGTAATATAATTAATTGAACTTTAATTTATCATGAACTTAGTACCTGATAGTATTTTGCATGTCTATGTAGTTGTAGATAAATGGCCCGTGTTGTTGTTCCGTTGAATTTTAATGTGTTCCTAGAGAAAGCTAAGTTGAAAGATGATGGTAGCAATTACACGGACTGGGTCCGTAACTTGACAATTATCCTCATTGCTGCACAGAAGAATTACGTCCTAGAAGCACCGCTGGGTGCCAAACCCGCTGCAGGAGCAACGCCAGATGTTATGAACGCCTGGCAGAGCAAAGCTGATGACTACTTGATAGTTCAGTGTGCCATGCTTTACGGCTTAGAACTGGGACTTCAACGTCGTTTTGAATGTCATGGAGCACATGAGATGTTCCAGGAGTTGAAGTTAATATTTCAAGAAAATGCCCGGATTGAAAGATATGAAGTCTCCAATAAGTTCTATAGCTGCAAAATGGAGGAGAATAGTTCTGTCAGTGAGCATATACTCAGAATGTCTGGGTACCACAATCACTTGACTCAGTTGGGAGTTAATCTTCTAGTTGATAGTGTCATTGACAGAGTTCTTCAATCACTGCCACCAAGCTACAAGAGCTTCGTGATGAACTATAATATGCAAGGGATGGATAAGGCAATTACCGAGCTCTTCGCAATGCTAAGGGCTATGGAGGTAGAAATCAAGAAGGAGCATCAAGTGTTGATGGTCAACAAGACCACCAGTTTCAAGAAAAAGGGTACAGGTAAGAAGGGGAACTTCAAGAAGAACGGCAAACAAGTGGTTGCTCAAGTGGAGAATCCCAAGTTTGGACCTAAGCCTGAGACTGAGTGCTTCTACTGAAACGGGACTGGTCACTAGAAGCGGAACTGCCCCAAGTATTTCGCGAAGAAGAAGGATGGCAAAGTGAAAGGTACATTTGATATACATGTTATTGATGTGCACCTTACTAATTCTCGCAGTAGCACCTGGGTATTTGATACTGGTTCTGTTGCTAATATTTGCAACTCGAAATAGGGGCTACGGATTAAGCGAAGATTGGCTAAGTACGAGGTGATGATGCGTGAGGGAAATGGTTCCAAAGTCGATGTGATCGCCGTCAGCACGCTACCTCTACATCTACCTTCAGGATTAGTTTTAGACCTGAATAATTGTTATTTGGTGCCAGCGTTAGGTAAGAACATTATATCTGGATCTTGTTTGATGTGAGACGGTTATTCATTTAAATCAGAAAATAATGGTTGTTCTATTTATATGAATTATATCTTTTATGGTCATGCACCCTTGATGAGTGGACTATTTTTACTAAATCTTGATTTTAGTGATACACATGTTCATAGTATTGAAGCCAAAAGATATAAGTTTAATAATGATAGTACAACTTCATTGTGGCACTGCCGTTTAGGTCATATTGGTGTAAAGCGCATGAAGAAACTCCATGCTGATGGTTGATGACCCACAAGTATAGGGGATCTATCGTAGTCCTTTCGATAAGTAAGAGTGTCGAACCCAACGAGGAGTAGAAGGAAATGATAAGCGGTTTCCAGCAAGGTATTCTCTGCAAGTACTGAAATACGTGGTAACAGATAGTTTTGTGATAGGATAATTTGTAACGAGCAACAAGTAACAAAAGTAAATAAAGTGCAGCAAGGTGGCCCAATCCTTTTTGTAGCAAAGGACAAGCCTGGACAAACTCTTATATAGAGAAAAGTGCTCCCGAGGACACATGGGAATATCCTCAAGCTAGTTTTCATCACGCTCATATGATTCGCGTTAGGTACTTTGATAATTTGCTATGTGGGTGGACCGGTGCTTGGGTACTGCCCTTTCTTGGACAAGTATCCCACTTATGATTAACCTCTATTGCAAGCATCCACAACTACAACAAAAGTATTAAGGTAAACCTAACCATAGCATGAAACATATGGATCCAAATCAGCCCCTTACGAAGCAACACATAAACTAGGGTTTAAGCTTCTGTCACTCTAGCAACCCATCATCTACTTATTACTCCCCAATGCCTTCCTCTAGGCCCAAACAATGGTGAAGTGTCATGTAGTCGACGTTCACATAACACCACTAGAGGAGAGACAACATACATCTCATCAAAATATCGAACGAATACCAAATTCACATGACTACTAATAGCAAGACTTCTCCCATGTCCTCAGGAACAAAAGTAACTAATCACAAAGCATAAACATGTTCATAATCAGAGGGGTGTTAATATGCATAGCTGAACATATGATCTTCCACCAATTAAACCAACTAGCATCTACAAGGAGTAATTAACACTACTAGCAACCTACTAGCACCAATCCCGGACTTGGAGTCAAGAATTGGATACAAGAGATGAACTGGGGTTTTGAGAGGAGATGGTGATGATGAAGATGTTGATGGAGATTGCCCTCTCCCGATGAGACGAGCGTTGGTGATGACGATGGCGATGATTTCCCCCTCCGGGAGTGAAGTTTCCCTGGTAGAATAGCTTCGCCAGAGCCCTAGATTGGTTCCGCCTCGTGGCGGCGGAGTTTCGTCCGAGGAGATGGGTTATGATTTTTTTCCCATCGAAAGACTTCATATAGCAGGAGATGGCCATCGGAGGGCCACCAGGGGGCCCACGAGGTAGGGGGGGCGCCCAGGGGGTAGGGCGCGCCCCTCACCCTCGTGGGCAGGGTGTGCCCCCATGGTGAATTTCTTCCGCTGAGTATTTTTTTAATATTCTAAAAACATCTTCCGTGAAGTTTCAGGACTTTCGGAGCTGTGCAGAATAGGTCTCTAATATTTGCTCCTTTTCCAGCCCAGGATCCCAGCTGCCGCATTCTCCCTCTTTATGTAAACCTTGTAAAATAAGAGAGAATATGCATAAGTATTGTGACATAATGTGTAATAACAGCCCATAATGCAATAAAATCGATATAAAAGCATGATGCAAAATGGACGTATCAACTCCCCCAAGCTTAGACCTCGCTTGTCCTCAAGCGAAAAGCCAAAATCGAAAAATATGTCCACATGTTTAGAGATAGAGGTGTCGATAAAAATAAAATCGGACATGAGGCATCATGATCAGTCTTAGAACAGCAACTTATATAATTCTTGTCATATGATTTCTGATGATAGAGTAATAATTCAATCACAATTTCAAGTATGAGTCGTAAACTTCATTGAAAACTAACAAACTATAATCTCAGTCATTGGAGCAATTGCAATTTATCATAACATAGGAAAGAGTCAATATATAAGAGCTTTTCAGAAAGTCCACATACTCAACTATCATATAATCTTTCACAATTGCTGACACTCACACAATACTTATGGGTATGGAGTTTTAATCGAACACACAGAAAGATAGGGGCTTATAGTTTTGCCTCCCAACGTTTTACCTCAAGGGTAATGTCAACAGTAATAGTTTTTTTTGAGGAAAGACAGTAGGGGGAAAACCCCTACTGCAAAATCATATATCTATATAAATGGGAGGTTTACATAGACATATCAACTAACAACACAACACACCAGGAGTCAGCATAACCAGAGGTATGGCTACTCCAACAGAAGGGAGAGAGTATGTTACACAATAGAAGTACAAAAGGTGATGAGCGCAGCTCTATGTGCTGCTTTAACTCTATATTGCAGAAGAGAGAAGTCTTATTTGAACCTTGTGAGCCAGGATCCAACACTGGGGGCCAGGCCTCTGAAGTGTTGATTGTTCCTTTCCTTCCAAATGCTCCACGCTGCGGTTGGAAAAGTTTCATAAAAGAATGGGTTAGGCCAGCTTTCCTTGGTGTGTTGAAGAAGGTCGAGGCGGCAAGAGAAAGTTGGCCAAGTAATGTTGAGTCTCGCCTAGCAACTTCGACTAAAAGGGCAAGAGAAGATCATGTGATCTACTGTCTTCAGCAAGGTGATTGCATAAACCACAATTAAAGTTGTTGCCAATGTGGTAATGCCTCCTCTTCAGCATATTGCAAGTGTTGAGTCGATCATGGAACATGAGCCAACCAAAAACTTTGATTTTCATAGTGCACCTTGATTTCCAAAGTTGGTGAAATGCTTGGTGAGAAACTCCATCTCTGAAGTAATTGTTGTAGTAGTCCTTTGGCTTGTAAAGCGTAGCCCCCCAAGAGTAGTGCCAAACGTCATGCAGAGATGTCGATGGAGAGGTCCACGTTGTTTGTTGTTGGATGTCTTGGACCTCATTAAGAGCCAAGGGCGATAGAGGAAGATTAAAGGTTGCATGCATATCCATGGAATTCATCATGTCAGCCACGGAAAGATCCTCATGCATGGCAAATGAGAAAGCACGAGGATGTGAGATTTGAAGCACTTCTTCCTTCCAGAAATCTTTCCAAAATAATGTGGACACGCCGTCAACAATTTGAACGCGAGAGACGCCCCGTTAGACGTGAGTCAGTTTGAGAATGTCCTTCCACCAGAACGACCCAACAGGATCAACCGCATGCGGAATTTTGTCATCGTAATGGTTGTCCCAGAATAGGCTGACCCATGGCACGTCGAGCTTGTTGTAGAACTTGTGCAGAAATTTTAGAAGTAGAGCCTCATTATGAACTCTCAGATTGATCACACCTAAACCCCCAATCTTCTTTGGCCGACAGACCAGGTCCCAGGCAGCCAGCGAGTTACACTTATCACCTTGTTCTGTTTTCTTAGTCCAGAGGCATCTGCGTCTGATTTTGTCAAGGATCTCGATGAGCTTCGGGGGAAATTTGAGGGTACACATGGCAAAGACTAGGAGGGACGTGACCGAGGCATTTAACCAAGAAAGCTTGCCACCATACAACATCAACGCAATAGTAGGTGTCAATTGTCACTCTAATCTGCAGACCGGGGGCATAAACTCTTGGAGTGTAGGTCTAGTGGTGCCCATTGGGAGTCCTAGATAAGTAAATGGCATCGTCCCCACAGCACACCCAAAGATGACAGCAAGATTGGTCGTAGCAGTTGCATCCAAATTAATCGGGATCAACGTGGATTTGTGAAAGTTGATCTTGAGGCCAATCGAGGAGCCATAGTTAGTCAAAAATTGCTTAACCAGAGTGGCTTGGCAAGTGCATGCAGGGAGAACAATAAGCGTATCATCGGCATATTGGAGGACTAGGTAGTCCGTTTGCCCAATACATGGAATCGGAAGATCAAGACGGCCTTGATGGAAAGCATCATTAATAGCTGCCTGAAGCAACTCTGCAGCTAGGACAAAGATTAAAGGCGACAGAGGGTCGCCCTGTCTGACCCCACACTTGCAAGGGAATTGACAGCCGGGTACACCATTCAGGAGGACCGAAGATCGACCAGAGGAGAAGAGGCAGTTAATCCAGGATATCGAGCGCTCATTAAAACCCATATGCCTCATTATGTTAATCATGGGAGTATGTGCCACTGTATCGAATGCTTTGGCGAAATCAAGTTTAAGTAGAATGGTCTCCCTCCTAGATGCTTGGCATTGATAAATGTATTGATAAGCCCAAGCAAGGCAATCTTGTATGGTTCTTCCCTCGAGGAAGCCATATTGATTTTGGTGGACTAGTTAAAGGATAGTGCGTTCCAATTGATTAGCTAGCAGTTTCATTAGTAACTTTAGGCAACAGTTGAGCAAGGTGATCGGTCTATAGTCATTAACGGTCATGGGTGCATTCACCTTGGGGATCAGAGTGATGTGGCCATCATTGATGTTGGTGATGTCGAGGTTTCCCTCATAGAACTGGGAACAGAGCAAGTAGAAGTCATGTTTGATGTTTGGCCAGCAAGCCTTAAGAAATGCATCACTAAATCCATCAGGCCCCGGTGCACGATCGGGTGGCATTTCTTTGACAACTCCATCAATTTCTTCTGGAGTGAATGGCTCAGTAAGAAGATCCAGATTGTTGGCTTGTTGAAGGATAGCAGCCAAGTCAAATTTCATTACACATTGAGTCGTGGTTCCAAGTCTGGACTTGTAAGTGGAATGCAAAAGAGCTTCCTTACCAGGGTGGTCCTCGATCACACGATCATCATCAGATCGGAATGAGGCAATATTGTTCTTATGATATCGTTCGGTTGCAATTGCTTGAAAAAACTTTGTGTTTTCGTCCCCAAACTTGATCCAACAGATGGTGAAATGCTTTTTCCAGTAAAGTTTCTGGTATTTGAGTAACCTGAGGAGGTGAGCTTTATGAATTTTCCTAAAGTTTGCTTCTGGTGTTGTGAGGTATGCTTGTTTTCCAGTTCATCAATATTAGCAAGTACCTCATTATAGTTAGCGATAGCAATAGTAAGTCATGAAATGTTCTTACTCCAAGCCTTGAGAGCATGACAGAGGGCTTTGAATTTGTGAGAAAGAGTGTATGCAGCATTTTTATTGGACACTGGTTTGTCCCAAGTTTGTTGCACAACATCCATAAACCCCGGGTGCAAAATCCAATATGATTCAACTCAAAAGAGCTTGCTCTGAGGGATGTTGGTTTCAATGGTAACCACGCAGGGTATGTGATCTGAAACAGGCTTACCAAGAGGTTTCACAAGACTTTTGGGATACGAGTGGGTCCAGTGGAGAGAGGTAAGAACCAATCTAATTGTTCAAGCAGTGGATCAGATTGCATGTTGCTCCATGTAAAGGATCGACCTTGGATCGGGAGCTCAATAAGTTGTTGCTTGCGAATAATATCATTAAAAGTAAGCATGTCATTCAGATTCCCTCCCGACTTATTACAGTTATTAGGCACACGTATATAATTGAAATCACCTAAGAGTAACCAATCGTGGTCATTGTAAATCTGGACATCGTATAACCAAGAAGTAAACGCCAAGCGATCGTCGCCCGCACACGGTCCATAGATATTAGCGAGCGACCAGGTCTGTGAGGATTGAGTGCTAACGAAACTGACCACTAGCGCAAAAACATCAAAGAACATAACCATGCCCGTAAATAAAGCACTTTTCCAAACAGTAAGGATACCACCAGAGGATCCGCGGGAGGGAACAAAATCAAAGCGATCAAATTGTTTAGGGAAACAAGTTTTAAGGAACGCAAAAGATACTTTAGGCATTTTAGTCTCCTGCAAGCAAACTACCGCACAACCGCTTGAAATGATGACATTGGAGAGAGCCAACTGTTTCTTCTCAGAGTTGAGACCCCTGATGTTCCAAGATAGGACGTTCCAGCAGTGCAGGGGTGCCATGGCAGAACAAGTTACTCCTGAGAAGAAGAGGCCAGCTGCCCCAGATCATCAGAGGGGTCAGCCGTCAATTGGGTAGCAAGCAGTGCTGCAGACGTAAGTTCTGCTTCAGGAATGGCACATCTGTTGACACCAATCTCAATTAAAGTGGAAATTGGGGTAGGAGGAGGGACTGCATCATCGGAACTAGGAGCATTGCTGGAAGAGCCAATCGAGGGCATAAGGCGAGGCATAACCTTGGAGGAGGCAACTCTCGTGTCCCTGGGAGCATGTGTCTTGAAGCCGTCGTATTTGTTGGACCGCAAGTTGCGCCTGACTTCAGTAGTAGAGATGGGGGCAGTAGCCCTCGCCTGCTTGGCTCGCTGCCCACTAGCAGTTGGTGGAGCCACAATAGCAGTCAGAGAAGTTCCAGATCCAACCCCGGCTTCAGACATAACAGACGCAAACAGTGGTTCAGTGATCGGTTCAGACAGAATGGTGCTAGCTTCAACATTAGCGGTAGAGATTGCTTGCACTGCAACATTGTTCTCCCACATTATCGTCAGTAATCTCTTCAATGACCACCAAGGAGGCGCTAAGCATGGCGCAACTATCAGACTGTAACTGAGAGAAGTGAAGCCCTGCATCATCCAAAGAAACTCTGATCTCTACTGCAGCACCATAGTTCCTCAGGCCATAACCTTCACTCCAGAGGCCAATGTTGGCGATGATCGGGCACATGGCAGTGAAGATGAAACCATTAAGCTACTGCCGGGGAATGGGCTCATTTAGAAGAATGGCTAAGAGTTCGTCTCCCTATGAAGACAGACCAAACCGCAGACCATGAGCATGAACCTCCACTGTCACTGTCAGAGAATCAGGCACCACAATGTCCTCAGAGAGAGCAGTTTCCACAGAAGGCATAATCCCAAGGTCAGGCTGAGAGGAGCTGGAGCTATCAGAGGCAGTAATTGAATCATTCCATGCTTGAAAAGGATTATCAGTGATGTTGTCCTCAGGCACTAATCCATGTTGGACAGTCACCCCTTGAGCAGAAAGCCATGCTTGATAATTCATCAGGTGAGTGGGCATGGGAGGAAACTGCACAGGTTGAGGAGCTGGCCATTAGCCCCAGCCTCCATTGGCCTGCTCATTTTGCATTTGATCATTAGCACCATTGTTCTCAGCTTGAGGTGCACCATTCTGAACTAGCCAGTTATGGACTTGTTGCTGGTATAACTGTTCAGCCGTGAGCTCCGGACAAAACAGAGGGTGAGTATTACCATCAGGAAGAGGAGGTTCTTCCCCTGCTGGCAGCACCTCGGGCAGTAAGCCATTCCAGTCATTGTTGTGTAGTATGGTGACCTGCACCGTCCAGCAATTACGGGCGCCTCCCAGCTGCCACACCATAAAGCTCTTAGGGATTAGGCGGAGACGAAGAACATGCGCCTTGATCAACATGAACCTACGATCCTGCCATGGATTATACCAAGAAACCAGGGATCCATAACCACCGAGAGCTTTGGTAATGCAGTAATCTGTTTGACAATCATACGGGAACCCAAAGAACATCAGCCAGACTTCCGAGCCAAACGAAGTAGTACGGCGATTGAGCGCCTCATTGTGAGGTACAAATGAAATCAATAGATCTTCAGACTCTAACTCAATCGGAGTGGCAATAGCAGTATCTCGCAGGAAAGAATCCGCGAACCCAAAGATCCCAATCCCGAAAGGATGGTCACTGACCTCAGTGGTAAAGAGTTGCAGTTCATGAAGCGCCTCCATGATCAGATTGCGGATGATGGTCTGGCGATGCAGAGGAACATAATGGTTGGATTCAGCAATCGCCAAGGAGTCATGACTGAGAGGAGCGATGGGACCAACCACCATGCCACTGCGAACCACACGGTCTGCCGGGCCGGGCTCGACGGCGAACCCCGGCGGGAGGAAAGGGACCGGGTTCAGTGGGTAGTTTGCCATGGCTGATGGAGCAGAGAGGCAGAGTGGCAGCAAAGGTGATGGGACGAAGCAGAGCGAGGGCTTTTGGGATTTCGAGGCGGAAGGCGTAGCGTGAGGGGGGTGGGACGGGGCGGTTGTGTGTCTTTGATTACCCACCTCCACCTCTTTTGGAATTTGAGCCTCCTGCAGGTTTGGACCATGTGGCTGTAGAAGCCGCAAGCAGCACAACGGATGGATGGCTTGGATGATCGAGCAGGTTCAACAGTAGAATGGGTGCTCCAAACGATCCGGTATGATTGATCAGGTTGGTGCCAATTGATGGAAGTTGCCTAAAAACTTGAGAGGCTGAGGCTTTCTTGGGGCAATAAATTGTTTTATGATCCGGACCGGAGCAGTTAATGCAAATAATCCTTGCTTCACAATGGATCCGGGTGTGCCCCCATTGTAGACATTTGGAACATAAGGCCACCCAATTGGCAACGAGATTTTCAATAACTTGCTGACAGTAAAGGGCTTGCGCTAAATCCGCTTTATGTTCTGCCATAAGCCACGGGGGGCAAACCTCATGAGAAGGTGCATATTTAAAGGCCGAATTCAAAAAACAGAGAGGAAGCGGAGCGTAGGGCAAATTCAGTAGACAATTAAATTCACCAACGGTCAGGAATTCAATGACTTGATTGTCCTCACATTGTGCCTGGGCCAAGTAATGGTGCATTAATGCGTTGCGATTAGTGACCTTAGCCGAAATTATGCCCAAATTTTGAACCGGAGCAAAAGAGCCAAACTGAATGTGTTCATCCTGTATCGTAGATGAAGAATCTTCATGGGCATTTTTGTTTGAAAAATTCCATTTATCCATCTTAATAAGCCCAAATTTGCTAAGAACTTTCACAAAAGAATGATCCAACTCTCCTTTGGGAGTAAGAAACTTCAACGAGGATTTGAGAGCAATGGGTTTCGGTCCACGATTTCAACCAACTCAGTATCAGCATGCCAAAGACGATCAAGAGAATGAGCTTTAGCAAAAGGTCCATTGAACAAGTGGAAATGGCAGACGAAGTCAGGCCAAATTCGGTCTTTGAGACCATAGACAAAATGTCCCACTTTGTTATTAGCCACAGAGAAGCGAAAGGGCCGAGCATTAATCTTAGACACCTTGAAGCCAGAAGAAATCCCTCCAAGACAGCATTGCAAGGCAATCCCCACAGTTTCAACATCTAGAGAAAAGGAGGCAGAGGAGAAGGAAACGACCAAAAAGAACTCTTTGGCGTCTCGGGAGGGAGAGAAATGCACCGTGGATCCAAATTTCCTTCTCACCTGGTCTGCCAGGGCAAGGCCCGGGGCAAAATCCCAATGCAGCAAGCTTTCCATGGTAGAAGGAGCTTGAAATCGCCATTGTGGGTGGAAAGCAGGTGGGAGAGAGAGGGGAGGTGGGAGAGCCATCTCACTTTTCCTCAATCGCCTGTACCTACACAAAAACAATTCAACAGTAATAGTTCATGAAAACCCACATTCAATTAGCCATATATACCAGGATCTTTCCAACATAATGTGCTTGCCAAAGGATAAAATGTAAAAAGGAAGGGTGAATATCACCATGACTCTTATACAATGTAGGAGATAAAAGTAAAAGATAAGCCCTTCACAGAGGGAAGCAAAGGTTGTCATGCGCTTTTATAGTTGGATGCACAAAATCTTAATGCGAAAGAACGTCACTTTATATTGCCACTTGTAATATGGACCTTTAATATGCAGTATGTCGCTTTTATTTCTTCTCTATCACACGATCGTATAAAGCTTATTTCTCCCACACTAATAAGTCATACATATTTAGAGAGCAATTTTTATTGCTTGCACCGATGACAACTTACTTAGAGGATCTTACTCAATCCATAGGTAGGTATAGTGGACTCTCATGGCAAACTGGTTTAAGGGTATTTGGAAGCACAAGTAGTATCTCTACTTGGTGCGATGAATTTGGCTAGCACGAGGGGGAAAGGCAAGCTCAACCATGTTGGATGATCCATGACAATATAATTTATCTCAGATGTAAGAAAACACAACCCATTATGTTGTCTTCCTTGTACAACGTCAACTCTTTTAGCATGTCATATTTTAATGAGTGCTCACAATCATAAAAGATGTCCAAGATAGTATATCTATATGTGAAGACCTCTCTTTCTTTATTACTTCCTATTAATTGCAATGATGACCAAAACTATGTTTGTCAACCTTCAACAACTTTTATTCATCATACTTTTTCTATGTGAGCTCATTACACTCCATAAGACTCGCATGATCTCTTTGTTTCTTTTTATTTCTTTCTCTTTTCTTTTATTCACTTAAGATCATGGCAAAATAATCAAGCCCTTGACTCAACACTAATCTTTATTATATAGCTCACGGACTCGGTTACATAGAAGAATTGTAAAGCAAAACTCACGACTAGATCATACTAAGAACTTTTATTATACTAGATCAAGATATTACCAAAAGGATCGAACTAAGAAAAACGGTAAAGATAAAAGTGATGGTGATACGATACCGGGGCACTCCCCCAAGCTTGGCAGTTGCCAAGGGGAGTGCCCATACCCATGTGGTTATGTCTCCGTTGTTGGTGAAGAAGGTGGAGTTGTTGATGATGGATAGTCGCACATTGACCGTAGGAGGTCTTCTAACTTGCGGATAATGCCCTTGAGTGCGATGATATGCTCCTTCAACAAAATATTTTCACGTGTGAGATACTTATTTTGTATATGAGCTAACTCAATCATCTTGAAAGCTTCGATCTCTATTGGGGAAAGAAGATTGTGATCAAGTTGAAGGGTGTCTTCTGTTGCCGAAACTTGGTCCTCCATAGCCTTCTTGATCCCTTCATCCTTGTTGATCTCCATGGGTTCTTCTCTCTTTAGCTCTATCTTCATTAGCCAAGCATCGTTGCCCTCATTGTAGGAGGAGGAGGGAGATGACATAATGCCTGGCCTTGACAACCCTGACAGAAAACAGCTCAAAACAAAGACATGAGATTTTTGCGTGATACGGGAGTCAAAACCTCCAGGAGATTATATAATGAATTTTTACTGACCAAAATAAGTGTCGTGTACGAAAACGGAGTCCGGAGAGCACACGAGGTGCCCATGAGGTAGGGGCGCGCCCAGGAGGGTAGGGTGCGCCCTCCACCCTTGTGGAGCCCTCGTGTCCTTCCCGGACTACTACTTATTTTTCTATTTTTCTAAATATTCAAAAATGGAGAAATATTGCCTTAAAAACTATTTTGGAGTCGATTTACTTACCGTACCACATACCTATTCCTTTTCGGAGTCTGAAACGTTCCAGAAAGTGTCCCTTATGTATTCCTCCAGGGTTACGTTTCAATAATATTGGTTTCAACATTTATGGGATTACCTAAGACATAATGTTTGATTCTTTGACCGTTCACCACCTTCGGATTTGTGCCTTCGAAGTTGTTGATTTTTATGGCACCGGAACGATAGAACTTCTCGATAACGTAAGGACCTTCCCATTTAGAGAGAAGTTTTCCTGCAAAAAATCTTAAACGAGAGTTGTAGCAATACATAATCACCTACATTAAATTCACACTTTTGTATTCTTTTGTCATGTCATCTTTTAACTTTTTCTTTAAACAACTTGGCATTTTCATAGGCTTGGGTTCTCCATTCATCAAGTGAGCTAATATCAAATAACCTCTTCTCACCGGCAAGTTTGAAATCATAATTGAGTTCTTTAATAGCCCAATATGCCTTGTGTTCTAGTTCGAGAGGTAAGTGACATGCTTTTCCATAAACCATTTTGTACGGAGACATACCCATAGGGTTTTTATATGCAGTTCTATATGCCCATAATGCATCATAAAGTTTCTTGGACCAATTTTTTCTAGATCTATTAACAGTCTTTTGCAAAATTAATTTGAGCTCTCTATTACTCAATTCTACTTGACCACTAGACTGAGGATGATAAGGAGATCCAATTCTATGATTAACATCATATTTAGCTAGCATTTTACAGAAAGCACCATGAATAAAATGTGAACCACCATCAGTCATTAAATATCTAGGGACTCCAAATCTTGGAAAAATAACTTCTTTAAGCATTTTCATAGAAGTGTTATGATCATCACTACTAGTTGGAATAGCTTCTACCAACTTAGTAACGTAATAAAAAGCTACTAAAATATGTGTATATCCATTAGAGGAAGGAAAGGGTCCCATATAGTCAAAGCCCCAAACATCAAATGGTTCAATAACGAGTGAATAGTTCATAGGCATTTCTTGACGTCTACTAATATTACCAATTCTTTGACATTCATCACAATATAAGACAAACTTACGGGCATCCTTGAAGAGGGTAGGCCAATAAAAACCAGATTGCAATACCTTATGTGCAGTTCTATCTCCAGCATGGTGTCCTCCATAAGCTTCGGAGTGACACTTGCATAGGATCTGTTCCTCTTCATGCTCAGGTACACAACGTCTAATAACACCATCTACTCCTTGTTTATAAAGATGTGGGTCGTACCAAAAGTAATGTCTCAAATCATAAAAGAACTTTTTCTTTTGCTGGTATGTGAAACTAGGTGGTATAAACTTAGCAACAATGTAATTAGCATAATCAGCATACCATGGAGCAGTATGAGAAGCATTTATGACATTTAATTGCTCATCAGGAAAGCTATCGTCGATAGGAAGTGGGTCATCAAGCACATTTTCTAACCTAGACAAGTTGTCTGCTTCGGGGTTCTCAGCTCCCTTTCTATCAACAATATGCAAATCAAATTCTTGTAGCAAGAGAACCCATCTAATAAGTCTAGGTTTAGCATCTTTCTTTTCCATAAGATATTTAATAGCAGCATGATCAGTGTGAATAGTTACTTTAGAATCAACAATATAAGGTCTGAACTTATCACAAGCAAATACAACTGCTAAGAATTCTTTTTCAGTAGTAGCATAATTTCTTTGAGCATTGTCTAGGGTTTTACTAGCATATTGAATAACGTTTAATTTTTTATCAACTCTTTGTCATAGAACAACACCTACAACATAATTACTAGCATCACACATAATTTCAAAGGGTAAATTCCAATCAGGTGGCTAAACAATAGGTGCGGATATTAATGCTTTCTTAAGTATTTCAAATGCTTCTACACAATCATCATCAAAAACAAATGGTATATCTTTTTGTAATAAATTAGTCAGAGGCCGAGAAATTTTTGAGAAGTCCTTAATGAACCTCCTATAAAATCCGGCATGACCAAGGAAACTTCTTATACCTTTGATGTCCTTGGGACATGGCATCTTTTCAATAGCATCAACCTTGGTTTTATCAACTTCAATACCTCTTTCAGAAACTTTGTGCCCCAAGACAATACCTTCATTAACCATGAAGTGGCACTTTTCCCAATTCAAGACAAGATTAGTTTCTTCACATCTCTGCAAAACTCGATCAAGGTTGCTCAAGCAATCATCAAAAGAAGATCCATAGACGGAGAAATCGTCCATGAAAACCTCACAAATCTTTTCACAAAAGTCAGATAATATAGCCATCATGCATCTTTGAAAGGTAGCAGGTGCATTACATAGATCAAAAGGCATGTGTCTATAAGTAAAAGTACCAAAAGGGCAAGTAAAAGTAGTCTTTCATTGATCTTTGGCTGACACGGGTATTTGGGAGAAACCAGAATATCCATCTAGAAAGCAAAAATGTGTATGTTTCGATAATCTTTCTAGAATTTGATCGATAAAAGGTAAGGGGTAATGATACTTTTTAGTTGCCTTATTTAATTTGCGAAAATCAATTACCATCCTATAGCCTGTAATAATTCTTTGAGGAATCAATTCATCTTTATCATTAGGAACGACAGTAATACCTCCCTTCTTAGGGACACAATGGACAGGACTTACCCACTAACTATCAGCAACGGGATAGATTATACCTGCCTCAAGGAGCTTTAGTATTTCCTTTCTTACCACTTCTTTCATTTTAGGATTCAGTCGTCGTTGATGATCATGAACTGGTTTAGCATCTTCTTCCAAATTTATTTTATGTTGACATAGAGTGGGACTAATGCCCTTAAGATCATCAAGAGTATACCCAATAGCTGCACGGTGCTTCTTCAGAGTTTTCAATAGTCTCTCTTCATCATGCTATGAAAGGTTAGCGCTAATAATAAGAGGATATATCTTTTTCTCATCAAGATAAGCATATTTAAGAGTATCAGGTAATGGCTTAAGCTCAAACACGGGATCACCCTTGGGTGGAGGAGGATCCCCTAGGATTTCAACTGGTAAATTGTGTTTCAAAATAGGTTCCTATTTAAAGAATACTTCATCTCTTTCCCTTCTTTCATTCATAAACATATCATTTTCATTGTCTAGCAAATAATGTTCTAAGGGATCACTAGGAGGTACGGCAATAGAAGCAAGACCAATAATTTCATCCTTACTAGGCAATTCTTCCTCACGATGTTGTTTACTAAATTTAGAGAAATTAAACTCATGAACCATATCATCCAAGCCAACAGTAACAATATTCTTAGTGCAGTCTATGGTAGCATTGATAGTATTTAAGAAGGGTCTACCAAATATAATGGGACAAAAGCTATCTTGTGGGGAACCAAGAACAAGAAAATCAGCAGGATATTTAGTTTTACCACACAAGACTTCAACATCTCTAACAATTCCCATCGGTGAAATAGTATCTCTATTGGCAAGTTTAATTGTGACATCAATATCTTCTATTTCAGCAGGTGCAATCTCATGCATAATTTCTTTGTATAAGGAATGAGGTATTGCGCTAGCACTAGCACCCATATCACATAAGCCATGATAACAATGATCTCCTATTTTTAACAGAAATAACAGGCATGCCTACCACAGGTATAGGTTTATCTTTAGCACAAGGTTTAGCAATTCTAGCAGTTTCATCACAGAAATAAATAACATGCCCATCAATATTATCAGACAAGAGATCTTTAACAATAGCAATATTAAGTTCAATTTTAACTTGCTCAGGAGGTGTATATGTTTTAGCATGATCCTTTATCCTAACAGGGAAAGGTGGTTTCTCAACATAAGTAGTAGGAACAATAGGATCATTATAAGTGACAATCATTTCTTCAACTTCAATAGGTGCAGCTCCTTTTACTTCTATGGGAGGATGATATTTAGACCACTTCTCCTTGGGGAGATCAACATAAGTAGCAAAAGATTCATAGAAAGAAGCTACTATATCAGAGTCAAGTCCATACTTAGTGCTAAATTTACAGAAAACATCAGTATCCATAAAAGATTTAACACAATCAAAACTAGGTGTCATACCTGACTCCTTACCTTTGTCGAGGTCCCAATCTTCAGAGTTGCATTTAATTCTTTCCAATAAATCCCATTTGAATTCAATAGTCTTCATCATAAAAGAGCCAGCACAAGAAGTATCAAGCATGGTGCGATTGCTATCAGAAAGCCGAGCATAACAATTTTGAATAATCATTTCTGTTGAGAGCTCATGATTGGGGCATGAATATAACATTAATTTAAGCCTCCCCCAAGCTTGAGCGATGCTTTCTCCTTCACGAGGCCAAAAATTATATATATAATTGCGATCACGATGAACAACATGCATAGAATAAAACATCTGATGAAATTCCAATTTCTATCGTTTGTAATTCCAAGACCCCATATCATCACATATCCTATACCATGTCGATGCATCTCCCTTCAAAGATAAAGGGAAGACCTTCTTCTTAACAACATCTCTAGGTACACCTGCAAGCTTAAATAATCCACAAACTTCATCCACATATATTAGATGCTCACCAGGATGTTTTGTTCCATCTCCTAAAAAGGGATTAGCTAGCAGTTTTTCTATCATACCCGAAGGAATTTCAAAGCAGACATTTTCATTTTCAGTAGGTTCAGTGGGTTGAGGAGCAACTCTTTGCTCTACTAGTCAGGGTGAAGATACCCCGAACAAGCCCCTCAGAGGATTACTTTCCATAGTAACAAGTTACAGTAAATTTCAGCACACTATATAAATTTTTCCTTTCCAAATTCCACCTACCAAAGGCGCTTCACTCCCCGGCAATGGCGCCAGAAAAGAGTCTTGATGACCCACAAGTATAGGGTATCTATTGTAGTCCTTTCGATAAGTAAGAGTGTCGAACCCAACGAGGAGCAGAAGGAAATGATAAGCGGTTTCCAGCAAGGTATTCTCTACAAGTACTGAAATAAGTGGTAACAGATAGTTTTGTGATAGGATAATTTGTAACGAGCAACAAGTAACAAAAGTAAATAAAGTCCATCAAGTGGCCCAATCCTTTTTGTAGCAAAGGACAAGCCTGGAAAAACTCTTATATAGAGAAAAGCGCTCCCGAGGACACATGGGAATATCGTCAAGCTAGTTTTCATCACGCTCATATGATTCACGTTAGGTACGTTGATAATTTGGTATGTGGGTGGACCGGTGCTTGGGTACTGCCCTTACTTGGACAAGCATCCCACTTATGATTAACCTCTATTGCAAGCATCCGCCACTACAACAAAAGTATTAAGGTAAACCTAACCATAGCATGAAACATATGGATCCAAATCAGCCCCTTACGAAGCAACGCATAAACTAGGGTTTAAGCTTCTGTCACTCTAGCAACCCATCATCTACTTATTACTCCCCAATGCCTTCCTCTAGGCCCAAACAATGGTGAAGTGTCATGTAGTCGACGTTCACATAACACCACTAGAGGAGAGACAACATACATCTCATCAAAATATCGAACGAATACCAAATTCACATGACTACTAATAGCAAGACTTCTCCCATGTCCTGAGGAACAAAAGTAACTACTCACAAAGCATAAACATGTTCATAATCAGAGGGGTATTAATATGCATATAGGATATGAACATATGATCTTACACCAATTAAACCAACTAGCATCAACTACAAGGAGTAATTAACACTACTAGCAACCTACTAGCACCAATCCTGGACTTGGATACAAGAGATGAACTAGGGTTTTGAGAGGAGATGGTGTTGATGAAGATGTTGATGGAGATTGCCCTCTCCCGATGAGAGGAGCGTTGGTGATGACGATGGCGATGATTTCCCCCTCCAGGAGGGAAGTTTCCTCGGCAGAACAGCTCTGCCAGAGTCCTAGATTGGTTCCGCCAAGGTTCCGCCTCGTGGCGGCAGAGTTTCATCCGAGGAGATGGGTTATGATTTTTCGAATCGAAAGACTTCATATAGCAGAAGATGGCCATCGGAGGGCCACCAGGGGGCCCACGAGGTAGGGGCGCGCCCAGGGGGTAGGGCGTGCCCCCGCCCTCGTGGGCAGGGTGTGGCCCCCCTGGTGAATTTCTTCCGCTGAGTATTTTTTTATATATTCTGAAAACATATTACGTGAAGTTTCAGGACTTTTGGAGCTCTGCAGAATAGGTCTCTAATATTTGCTCCTTTTCCAGCCCAGAATCCCAGCTGCAGGCATTCTCCCTCTTTATGTAAACCTTGTAAAATAAGAGAGAATAGGCATAAGTATTGTGACATAATGTGTAATAACAACCCATAATGCAATAAATATCGGTATAAAAGCATGATGCAAAATTGACGTATCAATGGTCTTTTGGAATCACTTGATGCTTGCGAACCATGTCTCATGGGCAAGATGACTAAGACTCTGTTCTCCGGAACAATGGAGCGAGCAACAGACTTGTTGGAAATAATACATACTGATGTATGCGGTCCGATGAGTGTTGATGCTCGCGGCGGGTTGATACGTCTCCAACGTATCTATAATTTTTTATTGTTCCATGCTATTATATTATCTATTTTGGATGTTTAATGGGCTTTAATATGCTCTTTTATATTATTTTTGGGACTAACATATTAACCGGAGGCCCAGTGCCCGTTTTTGTTTTTTTTTGCCTATTTTAGTGTTTCGCAGAAAAGGAATATCAAACGGAATCCAAACGGAATGAAACCTTCGCGAGGATCTTTCTAGGAACAAACGCAAACCAGGAGACTTGGAGTGGAAGTCTAGAATTCCGTGAAGCTTCCACAAGGTAGGAGGGTGCGCCCAGGGGGGTAGGTGAGGGAGTCCTGGATTAAGGGCTCCTTGGGCATCCAGCCTGTTAGCCATGGGCCGGACTGATGGGTTATGAAGATACGAAGACCGAAGACTGTACTCATGTCCGGATAGGACTCTCCTTAGCGTGGAAGGCAAGCTTGGTGACCGAATATGTAGATTCCTTTCTTTGTAACTGACCTTATGTAACCCTAGATCCTCCCGGTGACTATATAAACCGGAGGACTTAGTCCGGATAGAGGATACTCATCATCATAGCCATACAAGCTAGACCTCTAGGGTTTAGCCATTACAATCTCGAGGTAGATCAACTCTTGTAGTACTCATATTCATCAATATCAATCAAGCTGGACGTAGCGTATTACCTCCATAGAGAGGGCCCGAACCTGGGTAAACATAGTGTCCCTTGTCTCCAGTTACCATCGACCTTAGACGCACAGTTCGGAACCCCCTCCCCGAGATCCGCCAGTTTTGACACCGACATTGGTGCTTTCATTGAGAGTTCCACTATGACGTCGACAACAAGATCGATGTCTCGCCTTGTTCTCAGGGATAATATCACCACCGAAGGAATGCTGGCTCCAGGACAAACCCTTGTAGCGACCAGACCTCAAACAGTCCAATCTATGTGCATCAGTGTCATCCCTGGATCGGTAATGCTGACACGCACAGTACTTGAGGATTTATAACAAAGTAGCAATCACACACTTATTACATCGAATGTCTCCAAAAGAGAACTTATTACAATAAATATGGCTTAAGGCCATCTAAATCGATAACAGCGGAAGGCTTGGAAGATAATGTGAGTCCATCAACTCCAACGGCATCACTGAGTGAAAGACAACAACCTATGGCTCCTTACTCGTCGTCTGAAAAGTCTGCAACATGATACGTTGCAGCCCGAAACGGGTCATCACATGGAATATGCTGGCAATGTAACACAAGAGAAAAATGAACAGAATAATGGCTATCACTACATGCATATATGGCTGGTGGAGGCTGTATGGTTAACATGTTTTGCGAAAAGCCATTTTTTCCCTACAACAAAGCAATAAATTTTATTTAACAATCATGGTAGTTGTTAAACATTGAGAAGGTTCCTCCAACTCAATACCATTTAAACATCATCATTAACCCAATCAATTTAAATTAAGAGTGATGAGATGCACATGATAATCCAAGAACTAGATACTCAAGATGTCCATAACCGGGGACACAGCTAACCATGATTAGTTTATACACTCTGCAGAGGTTTGTGCACTTTTCCCCACAAGACTCGAATACATCCATGGTCGGAGATTCGAGACACAGTCTTTCTGAAGCATTAACTCTCTACTCTGGGTAGACTATACCACCTACAACCCACTACATCTGCTAGTCTACCTCTTCAAGAGCTTCACGCAACTTACTCAACTATGCTAGAGCCCATAATAGCTTGTGGCTACAAAAGGAAGTTTCTAGCATGAATAATCTTATGATCCCTTTGAGTCTGGGTGGTGGGCCGTAGGATGATCACACGGGTCCTCCGGGATATCCTAGGACAACACTGGGCTCTCCAGGTGCCCACAAGCAATCCATCCAGATGTGTATTTAAGTTGCCACCTTAAGTTGAACCATTAATTAACAAACTCACCACTGTCATGGATACTCTCAAACCCAATCCACGTCTACGAGCATAGCATAGCAAATATAAACAATGTAGAAGTAACTCCCATAGGTTTGATAATAAACAGGTGAATAGGTACTACCTCATCTACTTCCCAAAACCCACAATTTAAATTAGATCCTAACCATGCAATTGTTTGAGGACTGATCTAATGCAATTAAACTGTGTAGTAAAGAGGTATGATCAAAGTGTTACTTTTCTTGCTGAAGATCCGCAAAACCTAGGGACTCGTAGTAGCACGCTTCGCACTCCGGGTACTCTATCACAAACAAACAAGCATACAATAAGCACTCAACTAGAAGAAGATCTAATAAGAAGATCTAACCAGAAAGTTCAACTTAAGAACTCAAATAAGAAGATCTAGCCGGAAAGTTCAACTTAAGAACTCCGGTTTGCAAAAAGAATCAAATCGAGTGAAGAAACAAAACACAAACTGCGAAAGAAACAAGATCCGATTACTAATCCGAACTAAAGTCAAATTTTACTGTTTCAAAATCTTGTTAAAGTTAGTTAAACAGAAAGAGGGCTTCGAGACGAAGATCTAGGCGCTTGAATCGCCTGATTCCGACTTACGAGCGAAAAGATAAAATAAAATGAAAATCGGATCAGAAATCGCGATCGAAAATAACCGCGAAAAAACACAGGAAAAAGAAAAACTGACGAAGAGGCTAACGAACAAACGTTCGCTGTCTATGACTAACGGGGGAAAACCATTCGTTAAAATGAACGTACGGACAAACGTCCTCTATTTAACAGAAACGAAAAAACCGATCTAAACCGATTAAAATAAAAAACGAAACTAGGGTTGAAAAAACCGATCGGTTTCTAACAAAAACCGGCGGCAGCTACCTCGGGTCCGGCAGGGTCCAACGACTCCAGCGGTGGCGTGGCTTGCGGTGGGGCGGTGGCGCAAGGCGGCGCGGCGAGCAACGGCGTCGGCTACTAGGCGGCGGCGGTGCGGCTCTGCTAGGGTTTCGGCAGGGCGGCGCTGGTGGGCTGCGGGGCTCGGGCGCGCGGGCTTTAAAGCCCTAGGCCGGGTGAGTCCTAGTCGGGTATGGCCCGGCTAGGTCGGTTAATTTTTTTTAAAATTCTGACGCGCAGAAAAACGAAGAAAAAGAATACTAAACGGACTCCAAAAATCCCGAAATAAAATTTTCCCGTCCTCTAAAATATTTATTTGGGCCTCTAATGAAAATTTTAAAACGCACATTTTTCCTAATTCAAATAAAATAGCAATAAAAACTCCAAATAAAATCTTATTTGATTTTAATATTAAATCTCCAATATTTCTTTATTTTGGGGAAGTCATTTTATCCCCTCTCTTTTATTTTTCATAAAAGAAATATTTGAAGAGAAAATAATTAAAATCAAATGATCCTCTTTTCAAGATTTGAGAAAACTCAAATATGAAAATAACGAAATCCCCAACTCTCTCCGTGGGTCCTTGAGTTGCGTAGAATTTCTAGGATCAAACCAAAATGCAATAAAATATGATATGCAATGATGATCTAATGCATAACATTCCAAATTGAAAATTTAGGATGTTACAACCCTCTGGCTGGGCGGCTTTACCATGACCGCCCGTTCAGCCGTTAAGCTGATGATGGCCTCTCGGGTCATCGATAACCCCCTTCGCATCGACTCCGAATACTCCAAGCAGAGGGATCCAGCAGAGCTTTCGTCTTTAAACGAGCTCCTGGATCGCATCGCCCCCCCCCCCCCCTGGGGGTCGCTATAGACTATGATCGAATTGGGCTTAACCCCGATCAGAGAGAAATCAAATCTCCGTCGATCACCCACCAGATAGCGGTAGTCGAGGAGCGGGTTGATAACTCTTCCTCCATATTGAGGACGGAGTATGTCCGGATCTTCGGTCTCGAAGAGCCGGACACCTACCCGCGAGGTGAAGCATCCTACCCTCCGAACATAGAATCGGAGGGGCCTAAGAAATCAGCGGACATCCTGGAGCCCGATCTGTTAAGTTCGGAAGACTTTCAAACTCCGGATCCAAAATTGGGGCAGGGTACAGATTTAAATCCACCCACCCACCCGAATACAAGCGCTCTCACGAGCATAAAACAATAGTGTCAGGACACGGTCCACCACTTTTGGGCCACATTCCTTCTTGTTAAAAACAAGATTAAAGATTGCCCCGACGAGGAAGCGATCTCAGTGTTCCGCAACAATTGCAGGGACGAAGGAATCTTCAACGCCATCAACCGCCGTCGCATCCTACACTTCGCTGACTTCGCAACTATCGTACAGAAGTACAGTGCAATGGAAAGTGCCTGGAAACCTCAAGCAGCTCGTTGGGAATCATCGGTCCCCACTCAACCCTTCATTCAGGCGAAAAGGGCGCACCCTTGCAACACGCCCGGTTCAATAGTAAAGAAATACAAGTCCAGTATGGGGCGCGGAACCGTTCTGTAAAGATGGCTCGATGGGCCATGCAAAATACACGCAACACCGGATAACATACCAACACATAGCCTTAGAGCATGTTGGATACTCCGGCAAGTGGCTAAGAGCGGCGAGGATATCCTCACCAAGAGTAACCCAGAACAACACCCCCACGAGGACAACGACCCCAAAGTACTAACGGTCTTCGAGACATTCGCCTCCAACAATAGGTGCAAGAGAGCTCTACGCGGACTCGCCGAAGTCTGTCAAATAGAAGCAATAAACCCTTGGAACAACACGGCTATAACTTTAATGCCGGCGACGAACCAAAATACAGGACAGTCCGAGCACCAGCCGCCTTGGTCCTCAGTCCAATTGTGGATGGCTTTCGACTCACCAAGGTCCTTATGGACGGCGACAGTAGACTAAACCTCATCTACGAAGATGCACTCCACAAAATGGAAATAGACAGGAGCCGCATTGAGCAAAGCAGCACGACCTTCCGAGGAATTATCCCTAGTCGGGAGGCGCGGTGTGTGGGAAAAATAAAACTCGACGTGGTATTCGGCACGCCGGAGAATTATCGGTCCGAAGAAATAACCTTCCAAGTGGCCCCTTTCAACAGTGGGTATCACGCCCTCCTAGGGTGAGATGCATTTATGCGCTTCCAAGCGGTACCCCATTATGGATACATGAAGCTTAAGATGTCTGGGCCCAACGGTATAATCACTCTAGCTAGTGATCCGGACATAGCACTCCGCACCGAGAATAAAACCGCATCCTTGGCCCTCTAGGCATTATCTAAAGTCCTCGCGGCCGAAGAATTAGCCGCGCTGCGCTCTGTGGTGGACAGGGATGATGTCGTCCTAGACAAACGACCAAATCCACCTCTTTCAAACGAGCAGAAGAAATAGTCAAATTCCAAGTCCATCCAACGGACCCCAAAAAGAAAGCATCCATCGGAGCACAATTAGATCCAACGGTTGACGCCGCGCTACGAGAGTTCCTGCGCGAAAGTTGGATATATTCGCCGGGCACCCTTCTGACATGCCAGGATCCCACGCGAGCTGGCCGAATACAGCCTCAATATATTAAAAGGATATAAACCGGTCAAGCAAACACTGCGGTGCTTTTGCGAACCCAGACGTCAAGCTATGGGGGAGGAGCTAGCCAAGTTAATTGAGGTCGGATTCATTAGAGAAATAAAACATCCGGACTGGCTGACAAACCTGGTGATGGTACCAAAGAAGGACAAATCGTGGCGGTTGTGTGTCGATTTCAAAGACCTCAATAAAGCCTGCCCTAAGGATCCCTTCCCCCTCTCCCGCATTGATCAAATCATTGATGCTACCACAGGACATGCCTCACTGTGTTTCCTGGATGCATATTCCGGATACCATCAAATCAAAATGAAGGAGTCCAATCAAGCTGCAATAGCATTCATTACCCCATATGGGCCATTCTGCTTCAACACCATGCCCTTCGGGCTCAAGAACATCGGCGCCACATACCAACGCATGATTCAAATATGCGTGGAGAAGCAGATCGGCAAGACAGTTGAAGCTTACATGGACGACATCGTCATCAAACCCAGGCGCATCGAAACATTAATAGACGATTTACGTCTCACATTCGATAACCTCCGTGCGTATGACATCAAGCTCAATCCTGAAAAGTGCGTTTTCGGTGTCCCCGCCGGAAAACTGCTGGGCTTCATCGTTTCCAACACAGGAATTGAAGCAAATCCAGCCAAAATCCGAGCTCTGTCACAATTGGCTACGCCGACAGACCTTAAACAAGTCCAAAAGTTCGCGGGTTGCCTGGCAGCTCTAAGCCGATTTATCTCCAGATTGGGAGAAAAGGCACTGCCACTCTATCGTCTTCTACGGCGAACCGATCACTTCGAGTGGACGGACGCGGCAATAGCCGGACTGGAGGAAATAAAAACCCTCCTTGCGAGCAACCCAATCCTAGCCGCTCCAAACATCGGCGAACCAATGTTGTTATACATATCGGCAACACATCGGGTGGTGAGCGCCGTGCTCGTCATCGAACGAGAACAGGACGGACACAAATTCCCGCTTCAGAAGCTAGTATACTACGTATCCACTGTCCTTACACCATGCAAATCCTGGTACCCCCATTATCAAAAACAGCATACGCGATCTTCATGGCATCCCGAAAGCTCCGTCACTACTTCCAGGAGTGTTCGATCATGGTGGCTTCCGAAGTACCACTCAATGACATTATAGACAACCGATGCCACGGGCCAGATTGCCAAATGGGCCATTGAGCTCCTTCCATTCGATATTACATACAAACCACATCGAGCTATTAAATCCCAAGTACTGGCTGACTTCGTCGCCGAATGGACAGAGGCCGAACTCCCCAAAGAGTACGACACATATTCCAATTGGGTTATGTATTTTGATGGCTCCAAATGCTGGCAGGGCTAGGAGTGCGCGCCGTTTTAACGTCCCCTACTGGTGACGTCGTTCAGTACGTATTCCAGATACTATACACATACTCCAATAACGCAGCCGAATACGAGGCCTTATTGCATGGTCTCCGGATGGTTGTCTCATTGGGCATACAATGCCTAGAAGTGCGCGGGGACTCAAACCTCGCAATATATCAAATAAATGGAGACTTTGACGCCAAAGATCCAAAGATGGCAGCTTTTCGTAACGCAGTCATAAAAATGTCGGCCCGGTTCGAGGGGCTCGAGTTCCATCATGTGGCTCGAGAAAGTAATCAAGCGGCGGACGTTCTTGCTCATATCGGCGCTAAGCGCGACCCCGTCCCACCTAATATCTTTCTGGAAAGTCTTTTTAAGCCATCTGTGGTTTGGCAGGGGGAAAACGGCAACACTAGTCCGGATCCGAACATAACCCCAGATTCTGAAAACACCGACATCATCGGAGGCTCAGCCACCGAAATAACACCGTCGGCGCACCTCATCTTGGCAGTCATTGCCCCATGGACCAAACCCTTACTGGCCTACCTTAACAGGAAGGAGCTTCCCGAGGACCAGAATGAGGCCCGCTGCATTATCCGGCATTCGAAGGACTACAAGGTTCATGACGGAGAGCTCTATAAGAAAAGCGCTAATGGGGTTCTTCAAAGATGTATCTCTGAGGAAGAGGGGCGGAAGCTCTTGGCCGAGATTCACGCCGGGCTCGGCGATCACCATGCCGCAGCTCGGGCCCTTGTTAGCAAGGCCTTCCATACAGGGTTTTATTGGCCGACGGCCCGAGCAGATGCACATGACCTTGTCCAACGTTGCGTCGGATGCCAACTCTTCGCCAACCAAAGCCATATGCCCCCCACTGCCTTACAAACAATCCCCATCACTTGGCCTTTTGCGGTCTGGGGACTCGATATGGTCGGACCCCTTAAAGGAGCAAGCCATAAGAGAAAGTACCTGCTGACCATGGTGGATAAATTCACTAAGTGGATAGAGGCCAAACCAGTCAAAACGGCCGAAGCGGGGCCAGTAATATATTTCATATCCAGTGTGGTACACCGTTATGGTGTCCCACACAGCTTAATAACCGATAATGGCTCTAATTTCACAGCCGATGAAGTGAAAACTTGGTGTGCTAATCTAGGTATTAAACTTGATTACGCCTCGGTCTATCACCCGTAGACGAATGGTCAGGTTGAACGGGCTATTGGTCTTATTATGAGCGGCATCAAACCTGGACTAGTGCGGTCTTTGAAAGAATTAGACAAGCACTGGGTGGGGGAACTTGACTCCGTACTCTTGGGGCTGCGGACCACGCCCAACCGCACTACTGGATATACACCTTTCTTCATGGTGTACGGTGCAGAAGTAGTGTTACCCTGTGATATTATTCATGACTCATCTCGAGTGCGCATGTACGAAGAGTGAGAAGCCGAGCTTGATCGACAGGACAGCCTAGATGACTTGGAGGAGGAGCGCGATGTCGCAAAATCCCGTTCCGCATTTTATCAACAGCAGGCTCGCGGGTATCAAACAGAGAAGTACGTGCCAAGACTTATAACATTGGTGAACTTGTTCTACGCCTGCCGGAGAAGAAAAAGGACAAACTCAAGCCCAAGTGGGAGGGTCCCTTCATCATTGACGAAGTTCTCACCGGTGGAGCGTACCGCCTACGTGATATGTGAGACAATCACCTGGAGCCGAACCCCTGGAATGCGGCCAGACTACGACGATTTTATGCCTAGCGTCGAACTACTGTGTTCTTCTCCTCCCTCCTGTTATTAACGTTATTTTTTCTCTCTTTTCATTTTTTATCTTTTTCTTTCATTTTGCTCTTTAGCCTTACGGTTTCAATACGGCTAGACCGTCCTTACCTGATGCGTACACCTCTGCATATGTACGTTCATTATACCTGGGGGCTTCTCGTACAGAAGCTTGCTATTATTCTTTGAGCATCAAGCTCAACACATATGCGTTTTTTCATATGTACCTTTTCTTCGCCACTATATGCATCGATATGACTTAAGTTTTGGCCAAGCTGAGTTGCCTGGCTCCTGTGCTTATGCCCTACGTTCCCATTAGTTCGGCTAGGGCATAAGGGAGCACCTCTGCGATTGTTACTGCCGGGTCGGATGTGTACCTCGGACTGGGTGAAGCCGAAAGCTAGCATTCTTAAGGGAATATTTGGTCGGCGAATTAAAGATGTTTTCACATTCACTTCATTGTGAAACCCCAGAAGTTACTTACTCTGTGATTTTTTTTTTCAATCATAGTTTGAACATGCACATTAAACGCATGCACACCCAAGGAAAGGAACCCTTAACAAAACTATTCTCTCTGGAAGATGTTTCTTACATAATGTAATATAACATAACTAGCCGGATACACATTGTCTGTTCAAGCAACTATGACCCCTACGCCTGGTTCCCATGCATACCCCGGTATATTCTGCCGTAAGGGTCTTCGGAAACACTCCGCACCTTCGGGTCCAGAGTTCAAACCGAAAAGGTCGGCCATGAAAATTGTTTTTATTATCCAGTTATAAGGAAAGTACATAGTCACCTAGGACTCAAAAACTTCCTCCTCTATACCGTCCAACAGGCGGTCTAATTTACAATCCCGTTGGGAGTATCTAGCAGCCACCTCTACTTGGCCATATACTGGACTAACGGGAATTTCTTCCCCATTTGACCCTACCGGTCCGACCCGGGCCATGTGATTCGGATCCAGCTTGGTATATCGTGTTTATATCATGGACCAGGCTTCTCACGCACCCTCCTGGCAAGCCGATATCTTCCACAGTCGGATACGCTGTCGCGCTCCCTTGAACAGCTCTACAAGCTTCTCCATACTCCCTGGAGGGGAGTCGGATGGCCATAAGGCCTTGGCTACACTCCGCATTGCCAGCCGAGCTCGCTCGTGCAACTACGACAACTCTTGCAGAAGATCACTTGATGATCCGGACACCTCCTCTTCAGGATGGCCCGTCAATATACCTGCAATCACAGCTATATCAGCTACTGTTACTTCCAAACTGTTATAAGATAAATGCGGTCACATACTGAATATGCCGCCTCATAGTTTTTTTTTTCCTTCACGGAGTCAGCTAGCTGCGCTCGCACGTCTTTCATTTCTTCGCCCAGTTTGGTGTTCGAATCCTGTAGCTTCTTTTTCTCCTGAACGACTTTTGTTAACACGAGCTCACCCGCTGCTAGCAGTTTTTTGGCTCCGTGTTCTTCGCCTCGAGCAGCGTCTAGCTGCTCCCGCAGTTGGTCTAACGATTCAATACAACGATAAGCAACCAGATTAGCATTGTTAGTGTACAATTATGATTTCTCAATGGAGGGAAACATTACCGGGGGATGCCTTCTTGGATTTCTCCAGTTCGGCATTGGCAGTAGACAGCTGGCGCTGACACTTTTCTAGTTCCTGAGTTAACATGGTGCTCTTCTCCGTAAGCACCTGGTTGTACATTGATCCTTAAATAAGTTGTTTCAACTCCTTTATGTCTCGGGGGCTACTGCTATATGTTTATCATAGTCAGACAAAACAAACTTACCTGAACATCTTTTAAACGCTGTTTTGTGGCTCTGTTAAGCCCATCTCAAGCAGCTTGGATATATGCATCGGCTGAGTTGAAGGCATTAAATGACTCTTCTAAAAAGCCAGGGTCTTGTAAAATGGCCCTGCAGCACCGATGATTCATGGCGCTCTCCACTTCCGAATTGGTGTCAGATACATCACCCGAATCCTCAGTTGGAGGACAGTCCGGCGTCACCCCCGCTTCAGCCCCCGTCTTCATGGCAGGATTTGAATCCTGGCTGCGGGAAGTATGACCAGCCGGACCCCCGGATATAGTCCGGCACACCTTTTTACTAATAAAGGGTAAACGGAAAGGTTACAGTTGGATGTGACTGCCAAGGTGCATACTTGCAAATTCATACCTCTTTGATGAAGGCTCGGCTGTATCTTTCTTTGCCTTCCTCTTGGAAGGCTTGCCTGGTATGGGGGACGCTCTCTTCGGAGACGCTCCCGGGGCAGCATGGCGCGCCGAACGCTTCCCCTTCTAAGCACAGGACAGTGCAGTAGGTAAGGAGGAATGAGAAAACTCTTTTGGATAAGGTATCTTCGGATTACTTATGCGTGAAGCAGGAAGGAGGCCGGGGTAATCGGCGATAATGCATACATATGTACCGTCATAGCTCATTTGATAAAATACTCCATCCTCAAGCTCCACAAATATGTCCGGATCTTCCTCATATCCGGGGTCAAGATCCCGATTGTGATTCTCCGGCTGAGGGGCAGGGTCATCGATCCCCTCGACAGCCTTTCACCATTCCTGTTATGACCAAGATAAGATGCTGCATGTCAAGAATGATTCAGGGACAAGAATAAAATAGTGGAGCTGAACCTTACCTAGCTGGGAGGATTATACATGGAAAACCCGTCTCGGATTTGGAGACGGGTGAACTCCTCCTTCTCCCCTTTATACAGCTCGGCCAGTTTTTTGGCTAGGGCGGCAGGAGTCTTTGGGCCCTTTCGGCCGTAGCGTGAGGCGTCGTCTTCTTCGTTATACTGCCACATGGGCAGCCCTCTGTATTGAAGTGGCTGGACCCCCCGTGTTATCTAAATTTCCATCACCTCGGCTACTAACAATCCGGACTGGTCAAGTGTCTTAATCTTGCCCAGCAGCAGGCTGATCTCCGTGCAATCCTCTTCCTCGAGGCTCCGAGGATGCCAGCTATGGCGTTTCATCAGCGGGGCATTTGAAAACTCGGGGAGGCCCATGCGGACAGGGTCGGGTAGAGCGACGTCGTCGATGTAGAACCATTCGGACGGCCACTCTTCGGGAGCTTTCTTCGGTGTGCCGGACAGGTATCTGGTCCCGGCGATGCGCCACACTTCGGCTCCTCCCACTTCAAAAATTGACCCACCTAGATTGCGAGGGACGAGGCAGAACAGTCTTCTCCACAAATCGAAATGGGCCTCGCAACCAAGGAATAGTTCGCATAAAGCAACATAGCACACGATGTGCAGAACAGAGGCCGGAGTAAAATTGTGTAGCTGGAGGCCGTAGTACTCCAGAAGCCCTCGAAGGAATGGGTGAATTGGGAACCCCATGCCCCTCAGCAGATAGGGGACGAAGCACACTCGTTCTCCCGCGGACGGATTGGGGAAATCCTTCGCGTGGGTTTTTCCGTTGAAGGAGGCCAATCCTGCTCGAACAGGGACCAGATCTGCAGGAGGAAGAAATCCTTGCGTTTGCAGCTTCGCTAATTGGCTGTGGGGCACGGAGCACCTCTCCCACTTGCCCCTCTCTAGGTTGGAACAGGAAGAGGAGCTGGGAATGTTGGCCATGTTGGAATGGTTTTGCCTGGCAGTGCATGAGGATTTTCTCCGCGTGACGCTGAAAGGATCTGAGATCCAGTCTCTTTAAATAGACACTCTTTCTTGCACGGCTAGGGTGATATTTGCAAAAAATACCCTGACTATCCACATTCGCCCGACACGTGGAAGATGAATTCATAAATGCATAGAAGCCAAGGGGTGCAGCGTTAAATTGAAAGTAGAACACCCTACTTGGAGGACGTCGGAGGAGGAACCCGCCTTGCAATGCCGAAGAAAATCTGCGCTCCGAACACCTCGCCATTGAAGCCTGGTTCAGGGGCTACTAAGGGAGTTCTGGATTAAGGGGTCCGCGGGCGTCCGGCCTGTTAGCCATGGGCTGGACTGATGGGCTGTGAAGATACGAAGACCGAAGACTGCACTCGTGTCCGAATAGGACTCTCCTTGGTGTGGAAGGCAAGCTTGGCATCCGAATATGTAGATTCCTTTCTTTGTAACCGACCTTATGTAACCCTAGATCCTCCTGGTGTTTATATAAACCGGAGGACTTAGTCTGGATAGAGGATACTCATCATCATAGCCATACAAGCTAGACCTCTAGGGTTTAGCCATTACGATCTCGAGGTAGATCAACTCTTGTAATACTCATATTCATCAATATCAATCAAGCAGGACGTAGGGTATTACCTCCATAGAGACGGCCCAAACCTGGGTAAACATCGTGTCCCTTATCTACTGTTACCATCGACCTTAGAGGCACAGTTCGGGACCCCCTACCCGAGATCCGCCGATTTTGACACCGAAAGTAGGTGCGCCCCCATCGTTGTGGGCCCACAGAGCTCCACCGACGTACTTCTTTCGCCTATATATACTCTTATACCCTAAAAACATCAAAGGGATCCACGAAACCACTTTTCCACAACCGCAACCTTCTGTACCCATGAGATCCCATCTAGGGCCTTTTCCGGCGATCTGCCGGAGGGGGATTCGATCACAGAGGGCTTCTACATCAACACCATAGCCTCTCCAATGATGTGTGAGTAGTTTACCACAGACCTTCAGGTCCATAGTTATTAGCTAGATGGCTTCTTCTCTCTCTTTGGTTCTCAATACAAAGTTCTCCTCGATGTTCTTGGAGATCTATTCGATGTAATACTTTTTGCGGTGTGTTTGCCGAGATCCGATGAATTGTGGATTTATGATCAAGTTTATCTATGAACAATATTCGGTTCTTATCTGAATTCTTATGTGCATGATTTGATATATTTGCAAGTCTCTTTGAATTATTGGTTTAGTTTGGCCTACTAGATTGATCTTTCTTGCAATGGGAGAAGTGCTTAGCTTTGGGTTCAATCTTGTGGTGTCCTTTCCTAGTGACAGCAGGGGCAGCAAGTCACGTATTGTATTGTTGCCATCGAGGATAAAAAGATGGGGTTTATATCATATTGCTTGAGTTTATCCATCTACATCGTGTCATCTTGCCTAAGTCATTACTCTGTTCTTATGAACTTAATACTCTAGATGCATGCTGGATAGCGGTCGATGTGTGGAGTAATAGTAGTAGATACAGAATCGTTTCGGTCTACTTAACACGGGCGTGATGCCTATGTTCATAATCATTGCCTAGATATTCTCATAACGATGCGCTATTCTATCAATTGCTCGGCAGTAATTTGTTCACCCACCGTAATACTTGCTATCATGAGTGAATCCACTCGTGAAACCTATGGCCCCTGGGCCTCTTTCTTATCATATTGCATCTCTTTTTATTATCGCATCTCATTTACTATTTTGTAATCTTTACTTTCCAATATATGCAACAAAGATCCCAAAAATATTGATCTTATTATCTTTATCAGATCTCACTTTCGTAAGTGGCCGTGAAGGGATTGACAACCCCTTTATCGCGTTGGTTGCGAGGTTCTTATTTGTTTGTGTAGGTACTAGGTGACTTGCGTGTTATCTCCTACTGGATTGATACCTTGGTTCTCAAAAACTGAGGGAAATACTTATGCTACTTTGCTGCATCACCCTTTCCTCTTCAAGGGAAAACCAACGCATGCTCAAGAGGTAGCAAGAAGGATTTCTGGCGCCGTTGCCGGGGAGATCTACGCTCAAGTCAAGACATACCAGGTACCCATCATAAACTCTTCTCCCTCGCATTACATTATTTGTCATTTGCCTCTCGCTTCCTTCTCCCCCACTTCACCTTTGCCATTTTATTCGCCCTTTTCCGTTCGCCTCTTTTCGCTTGCCACTTGTGTGATTGTCTGTTGGATTGATTGTTTGTCACGATGGCTCCAGATAATACTAAATTATCTAACTTTTCCAATACCAACAACAATGATTTTACTAGCACTCCGATTGCTCTTATTACCGATGCTGAATCTTGTGAAATCAATGCTGCTTTGTTGAATCTTGTCATGAAAGATCAATTTTCTGGCCTTCCTAGTGAAGATTCCGCTACCCATCTAAACAACTTTGTTGATTTGTTTGATATGCAAAAGAAGAAAGATGTGGATAATGATATTGTTAAATTGAAGCTATTTCCATTTTCTCTTAGAGATCGTGCTAAAACTTGGTTCTCTTCTTTGCCTAAAAATAATGTTGATTCGTGGAATGAGTGCAAAGATGCTTTTATCTCTAAGTATTTTCCTTCCGCTAAGATCATCTCTCTTAGAAAAGACATTATGAATTTTAAGCAACTTGGTCATGAGCATGTTGCACAAGCTTGGGAGAGGATGAAATTAATGATACGTAATTGCCCTACACATGGTTTGAATTTATGGATGACTATACAAAAATTTTATGCCAGATTGAATTTTGCTTCTAGAAATCTTTTAGATTCGGCCACGAGAAGCACTTTTATGGAAATCACTTTAGGAGACGCTACTAAACTCCTAGATAATATTATGGTTAATTATTCTCAATGGCACACCGAAAGATCCACTAGTAAAAAAGTTCATGCAATTGAAGAGATTAATGTTTTGAGTGGAAAGATGGATGAACTTATGAAATTGTTTGCTAATAAGAGTGTTTCTTCTGATCCTAATGATATGCCTTTGTCCACTTTGATTGAGAATAATAATGAATCTATGGATGTGAATTTTGTTGGTCGGAACAATTTTGGTAACAACACGTATAGGGGAAACTTTAATTCTAGGTCGTTTCCTAATAATTCCTCTAATAATTATGGTAATTCCTATAGCAACTCTTACGGAAATTTTAATAAGATGCCCTTTGATTTTGAGACTAGTGTTAAATAATTTATGAGTTCGCAAAAGAATTTCAATGCTTTGGTTGAAGAAACATTGCTTAAGATTGATGAGTTGGCTAGGAACGTGGATATAATTTCTCTTAATGTTGATTCTTTGAAACTTAGATCTATTCCACCTAAGCATGACATCAATGAGTCTCTCAAAGCCATGAGAATTTCCATTGATGGGTGCAAGGAAAGAACCGCTAGGATGCATGCTAAAAAAGATTGCTCTATGAAAGCGTGTTCTTCTAGTTTTCATGATAATAATGATGAAGATCTAAAAGTGATTGATGTGTCTCCTATTTAATCTTTGTTTGCCAATATGAATCTTGATAAAGATGGGACTGGAGTTGAGTCAGCTTTAGTTCAAAGGCGTCCCAATGATTCAGAGTTTTTAGATCTTGATGCTAAAATCAATAAAAGTGGGATTGAAGAGGTAAAAACTTTACATAGCAATGAACCCACTATTTTGGATTTCAAGGAATTTAATTATGATAATTTCTCTTTGATAGGTTGTATTTCCATGTTGCAACCTGTGTTAAATCCTCCTCATGCTTATGATCAAAATAAAGCTTTTACTACACATATCGTTGATACTTTAATGCAATCCTATGAAGAAAAGCTTGAACTAGAAGTTTCTATTCCTAGAAAACTTTATGATGAGTTGGAACCTACTATTAAAATTAAGATTAAGGATTATGATGCTATGCTTTGTGTGATTTGGGTGCTACTGTTTCCACGATTCCAAAAACTTTGTGTGATGTGTTCGGTTTCCGTGAATATGATGATTGTTCTTTAAATTTGCACATTGCGGATTCCACCATTAAGAAACCTATGGGAAGGATTAATGATGTTCTTATTGTTGCAAATAGGAATTATGTGCCCATAGATTTCATCGTTCTTGATATCGATTGCAATCGTACATGTCCTATTATTCTTGGTAGACCTTTCCTTAGAACGATTAGTGTAATTATTGACATGAAAGAAGGAAATATTAGATTTCAATTTCCATTAAGGAAAGGCATGGAACACTTTCCTAGAAAGAAAATTAAATTTCCTTATGACAATTATGAGAGCCACTTATGGATTGCATACCAAAGATGACAATACTTAGATCTATTCTTGCTTTTATGCCTAGCTAGGGGCGTTAAACGATAGCGCTTGTTGGGAGGCAACCCAATTTTATTTTTGTTCTTTACTTTTTGTTCCTGTTAAATGATAAATAATTTATCTAGCCTCTATTATAAATGTGTTTTTTATGTTTTAATTAGTGTTTGTGTCAAGTAAAGCCTTTATGATTTTCTTGGGTGATTGTTGTTTGATCTTGCTGAAAAAAACAGAAAGTATGCGCTCACGAAAATAATTTTAATTTTTTACGAGAGAGCGATAAAATACCAATTCCAACTGAAGTAGATCAATATACAAATTATTTAGGTCGTCAAATTTTTTACAATTGTTGGAGTAACAGAAGTATTCGAAACCTCCAGATTGCTACAGACTGTTCTGTTTTGACAGATTCTGTTTTTCGTGTGTTGTTTGCTTATTTTGATGAATCTATGGCTAGTATCGGGGGGTATGAACCATAGAGAAGTTGGAATACAATAGTTTCAACACCAATATAAATAAATAATGAGTTAATTACAGTATATTAAAGTGGTGTTTTGTTTTCTTATACTAACGGGGCTCATGAGATTTTCTGTTAAGTTTTGTGTTGTGAAGTTTTCAAGTTTTTGGGTAAAGATTTGATGGATTTTCAAACAAGGAGTGGCAAGAGCCTAAGCTTGGGGATGCCCAAGCCAACCCAAGGTAAAATTCAAGGACAACCAAAAGCCTAAGCTTGGGGATGCCCCGGAAGGCATCCCCTCTTTCGTCTTCGTCTATCGGTAACTTTACTTGAGGCTATATTTTTATTCACCACATGATATGTGTTTTGCTTGGAGCGTGTTGTATAATTTGAGTCTTTGCTTTTTAGTTTACCACAATCATCCTTGCTGTACACACCTTTTGTGAGAGAAACACATGAATCGGAATTTATTAGAATACTCTATGTGCTTCACTTATATCTTTTGAGCTAGATAATTTTGCTCTAGTGCTTCACTTATATCATTTTAGAGCACGGTGGTGGTTTTATTTTATAGAAATTATTGATCTCTCATGCTTCACCTATATTATTTTGAGAGTCTTTTAGAAAAACATGGTAATTTTCTTTGGTTATAAAATTAGTCCTAATATGATGGGTATCCAAGATGGGTATAATAAAAACTTTCATATAGGGTGCATTAAAAACTATGAGAAGTTTCATACTTGATAATTGTTTTGAGATATAAAGATGGTGATATTAGAGTCGTGCTAGTTGAGTAAATGTGGAATTGATAAATACTTGTGTTGAGGTTTGCAAGTCCCGTAGCATGCACGTATGGTAACCGTTGTGTGACAAATTTGAAGCATGAGGTGTTCTTTGATTGCCTTCCTTATGAGTGGTGGTCGCGATGAGCGATGGTCTTTTCCTACCAATCTATCCCCCTAGGACCATGCGTGTAGTGCTTGGTTTTGATGACTTGTAGATTTTTGCAATAAGTATGTGAGTTCTTTATGACTAATGTTGAGTCCATGGATTATATGCACTCTCAACCTTCCACCATTGCTAGCCTCTCTTATGCCACGCAACTTTTGCCGGTACCATAAACCCATCATTTACCTTCCTCAAAACAGCCACCATACCTACCTATTATGGCATTTCCATAGTCATTCTGAGATATATTGCCATACAACTTTCCACCGTTTCGTTTATTATGGCATGCTTCATCATAGTGATATTGCTTTGCATGATCATGTAGTTGACATCATAATTTTTTATACATGTCACTCTTGATTCATTGCACATCCTGGTACACTGCCGGAGGCATTCACATAGAGTCATATTTTGTTCTAAGTATCGAGTTGTAATTCTTGAGTTATAAGTAAATAAAAGTGTGATGATCTTCATTATTAGAGCATTGTCCCATGTGAGGAAAGGATGATGGAGACTATGATTCCCCCACAAGTCGGGATGAGACTACGGACAAAAAAAAGAGGCCATAAAAAGAGAAGAAGGCCCAACAAAAAAGAAGAAAATGAGAGAAAAAGAGAGAAGGGGCAATGTTACTATCCTTTTCCACACTTGTGCTTCAAAGTAGCACCATGATCTTAATGATAGAGAGTCTCTTATGTTGTCACTTTCATATACTAGTGTGATTTTTTCATTATAGAACTTGGCTTGTATATTCCAATGATGGGTTTCCTCAAATTGCCCTAGGTCTTCGTGAGCAAGCAAGTTGGATGCACACCCACTTAGTTTTTTTATGTTGAGCTTTCATACACTTATAGCTCTTGTGCATCCGTTGCATGGCAATCCCTACTTAGTCACATTGATATCTATTGTGGGGCTTGATACGTCTCCATCGTATATATAATTTTTGATTGTTCCATGCCAATATTCTACAACTTTCATATACTTTTGGCAACTTTTTATACTATTTTTGGGACTAACATATTGATCCAGTGCCCAGTGTCAGTTCCTGTTTGTTGCATATTTTTTGTTTCGTAGTAAACCCATATCAAACGGATTCCAAACAGGATAAAAACTGACGGAGATTTTTTTGGAATATATGTGATTTTGGGGAAGAAGAATCAATGCGAGACAATGCCCGAGGGGGGCACGAGGCAGGGGGCGTGCCCCAGGGGGTCAGGCACGCCATGGGCCCTCGTGGCCACCTCGTAAGGCGGTTGGCACCCTTCTTTCGCCACAAGAAAGCTAATATCCGGATAAAAATTGTGTCCAAAATTCATCCCAATCGGAGTTACGGATCTCCGGGAATTTAAGAAACGGTGAAAGGGCAGAATCAGGGAACACGGAAACAGAGAGAGACAGATCCAATCTCGGAGGGGCTCTCGCCCCTACCATGCCATGGAGGCCATGGGCCAGAAGGGAAACCCTTCTCCCATCTAGGGAGAAGGTCAAGGAAGAAGAAGAATAAGAAGAAGAAGAAGGGATCTCTCCCCCTCTCTCCCGGTGGCACCGCAACGCTGCCGGGGCCATCATCATCACCGCAATCTACACCAACAACTTCACTGCCATCATCACCAACTCTTCCTCCCTCTATGCAGTGGTGTAACCCCTCTTTTACCCGATGTAATCTCTACTTAAACATGGTTCTCAACGCTATATATTATTTCCCAATGATGTATGGCTATCCTATGATGTTTGAGTAGATCCGTTTTGTCCTATGGGTTAATTGATGATCGTGATTGGTTTGAGTTGCATGTTTTATTATTGGTGTTGTCCGGTGCTCTCCATGTCGCACAAGCGTGAGGGATCCCCGTTGTAGGGTTTGCAATATGTTCATGATTTGCTTATGGTGGGTGGCGTGAGTGATAGAAACACAGACCCGAGTAAGTAGGTTGTTTGCGTATGGGAATAAAGAGGACTTCATGCCTTATAATGCTATGGTTGGGTTTTACCTTAATGATCTTTAGTAGTTGCGGATTCTTGCTAGAGTTCCAATCATAAGTGCATATGATCCAAGAAGATAAAGTATGTTAACTTATGCCTCTCCCTCAAATAAAATTGCAATAATGATTACCGGTCTAGTTATCGATTGCCTAGGGACAAATAACTTTATTGTGTGTCAAAAAAGCTCTCTACTAAACCTAAATTAGTTGTGCCTTTATATAAACAGCCCCTACTTTTTATTCATGTGCTCTTTATTATCTTTCAAACCTATCCAACAACACCTACAAAGTACTTCTAGTTTCATACTTGTTCTAGATAAAGCGAACGTTAGGCGTGCGTAGAGTTGTATCGGTGGTCGATAGAACTTGAGGGAATATTTTTTCTACCTTTAGCTCCTCGTTGGGTTCGACGCTCTTACTTATCAAAATAGGCTACAATTGATCCCCTATACTTGTGGGTTATCAAGACCTTTTTCTGGCGCCATTGCCGAGGAGTTATAGCGTGGGGTGAATATTCTCGTGTGTGCTTATTTGCTTTATCACTAAATAATTTTTATTTGCTGTTCTAAATTGTTCTCCATCTTTAGTTATGGATATGGAACATGAAATACCAAAAAACTTAGGTTTACTTGCTACTCATGGAGATGGGGAACCTCCTAAAACCCTTGATGCTCATTATGTGAAAGATATTATGTACTACTTTGATAATCCTGAGAAAACCCCATTCAACTTTATAATGGGAGTAACGTTGGATCAAATTGAATGCTTTAGGGATTATCGCTTGACTAAGGGAAACTATTTTGGGATCAAATTTATATGTTGCATTGGTATGCTCGGCAACTCTGCTTGAGATATGATTATACTTGCTGCTCTAGGATGAAGGCTCCACACCTTCCCTTTTCATGTGAATTGAATGATGATGAAACCTTGGCTTCTTATGCTAATGGTATATATGATTATTATGATGTGGAACAAATAGAAGAATTCATTGCTTTTATGGGTGCTTATGAAATTGAATCTTTGTTTAAAGAGTTTGAAGATTTTGATGATTCAGTTTATAGACCTGAATATTTGGCTATTCTACAATATTGCTATGAGAATTATAAATACAATTATGATATTGATGGATTTATTGAGAAAGTCTCCGCTGTCCGAGAAGAGACTAATATTTTGCAAGAGTCTATGGAAGAAGAAATTGATGAAATTGTGAGCTCATTGGATGAAAAAGATGATGAGGAGAGCGAAGAACAAAAGGAGGAAGAGCGGATTAGCTACCCGTGCCCACCTTCTAATAAGATTAACTCTTCAACTCATACATTGTTTAATTTCCCTTCGTGCTTACCAAAGTATGATTGCTATGATGATTGTTATGATTCCGTTGATTCTTCTGAAATACCCCTTTTTGATGATGCTTGCTATGCTTGTGGCCAAGATGCCAATATGAATTATGCTTATGGAGATGAACTTGCTATAGTTTCTTATGTTAAACATGAAATTGTTTCTATTGCACCCACGCATGATAGTCCTATTATCTATTTGAATTCTCCCGACTACACTATATCGGAGAAGTTTGCCCTTATTAAGGATTATATTGATGGGTTGCGTTTCACTACTACACATGATGATTTTGATAGATATAATATGCATGTGCTTTCTTCTCCTACTTGCAATTATTATGAGAGAGGAACAACATCTCCGCCTCTCCATGTTTCCAACATGATAAAACTGCAAGAAACTGTTTATACTATGCATTGGCCTTTACTATGTGTGCATGAAATGTTATTTTATGACATGCCGATGCATAGGAAGAGAGTTAGACTTCGTAATTACATGATATATGTTGCTTTGTTATCACTACTAAATCACAAATCATTGTTAATTAAAATTGGCTTTGGTATACCTTGGGATCCGGGTGGATTCATTACTTGAAAACCTTATGCGTAGCTTAATGGCTTTAAAGAAAGCGCTGCCAAAGAGATAACCCGGAAGTTTTATAGAGTCATTTATTTCTGTTGAGTGCTTTTATATAGTTTAAAAACAAAAAAAATAAAGAGGGAAACCCAAAACTTTTCAAAAAGGAAAGTGAAAGTGAGAGAGACAAGCATTGTTGAAGTGGGGGAGCTCCTTGAACTTTGTTCATGCTCACGTAAACTTTGTGAATCTTGATTACAGAAACTTTTAAAAAAATATTATCCCCTTGTACAATTTAATTATATTATAAAAATAATGTGCCAAGATTTGCCTTTAGGATGTTTACATTGCTTGTTGGTTTGTGCGGTGCAGAACAGAAACTTTGGCTGTAGTGTGCGATTTTACATTTTTATTGGAACGTCAAACTATTCTGAAACTCTTTGCACTATATTTATATACAAATTGTTTATTTTTCCTAATTTTTTCAGGATTTTTGGACTACATAAGTATGGTGAATGTTCAGATTACTACAAACTGTCCTGTTTAAGACAGATTCTGTTTTTGATGCATAGTTTGCTTGTTCTGATGAAACTATCAATTTCTATCAATGGATTAAGCCATGGAAAAGTTATATTAAAGTAGCTAAAATGCAAAAAAAATGAATTGGTTTGCAACAGTACTTAGAGTAGTGATTTGCTTTATTATACTAACGGATCTAGCCGAACTTTCTGTTAAGTTTTGTGTGATTGAAGTTTTCAAGTTTTGGGAGAGATCACGATGGATGAAGGAATAAGGAGTGGCAAGAGCCTAAGCTTGGGGATGCCCGAGGCACCCCAAGTAAATATTCAAGGACTCCCAAGCAACCAAGCTTGGGGATGCCCCGGAAGGCATCCCCTCTTTCTTCTAACAATCATCGGTAATTTTACTTGGAGCCATGGAGGCCATGGACCAGAGGGGAAACTATTCTCCCATCTAGGGAGAAGGTCAAGGAAGAAGAAGAAGAAGAAGAAGAAGGGGGGCTCTCTCCCCCTCTCTCTCGGTGGCGCTGGAACGCCGTCGGGGCCTTCATCATCACTGCAATCTACACCAACAACTTCACCGCCATCATCACCAACTATTCCCCTCTCTATGCAGCGGTGTAACCCCTCTTTTACTTGCTGTAATCTCTAATTAAACATGATGCTCAACGCTATATATTATTTCCCAATGATGTATGGCTATCCTATGATGTTTGAGTACATCCGCTTTGTCCTATCGTTAATTGATGATTTGAGTTGCATGTTTTATTATTGGTGCTTTCCTATGATGCTCTCTGTGTCGCGCAAGCGTGAGGGATCCCCACTCTAGGGTTTGCAATATGTTCATGATTTGCTTATGGTGGGTGGCGTGAGTGATAGAAACACAGACCCGAGTAAGTAGTTTGTTTGCGTATGGGAATAAAGAGGACTTGATGCCTTATAATGCTATGGTTGGGTTTTACCTTAATGATCTTTAGTAGTTGTGGATGCTTTCTAGAGTTCCAATCATAAGTGCATATGATCCAAGAATAGAAAGTATGTTAGCTTATGCCTCTCCCTCAAATAAAATTGCAATAATGATTACCGGTCTAGTTATCGATTGCCTAGGGACAAATACCTTTCTTGTGTGACAAAAAGCTCTCTACTAAACCTAACTTAGTTGTGCCTTTATCTAAACAGCCCCTACTTTTTCTTCACGTGCTCTTTATTATCTTGCAAACCTATCCAACAACACCTACGAAGTACTTCGAGTTTCACACTTGTTCTAGGTAAAGCGAACGTTAAGCGTGCGTAGAGTTGTATCAGTGGTCGATAGAACTTAAGGGAATATTTGTTCTACCTTTCTCTCCTCGTTGGGTTCGACACTCTTACTTATCGAAATAGGCTACAATTGATCCCCTATACTTGTGGGTTATCAGGGCTAAAAATGGATCCTTTCTAGAGAAGGAGTTTCTCTCGAAAGAAGTGAGTGGGAGGAAAGTAGAACTTGATGAGGTAATTGTACCTGCTCCCTTATTGGAAAGTAGTTTATCATAGAGATCAGTTCCAGTGATTCCTACACCAGTAAGTGAGGAAGCTAATGACGATGATCATGAAACTTCTGATCAAGTTACTACCAAACCTCGTAGGTCAACCAGAGTAAGATCCGCACCAGAGTGGTACGGTAATCCTGTTCTGGAAGTCCTGTTACTTGACCATGACGAACCTACGAACTATGAGGAAGTGATGATGAGCCCAGATTCCGCAAAATGGCTTGAGGCCATGAAATCTGAGATGGGATCCATGTATGAGAACAAAGTGTGGACTTTGGTTGACTTGCCTGATGATTGGCAAGCCATAGAGAATAAATGGATCTTCAAGAAGAAGACTGATGTTGACGGTAATATTACTGTCTACAAAGCTCGACTTGTTGCGAAAGGTTTTCGACAAGTTCAAGGAGTTGACTACGATAAGACCTTATCTCCCGTAGCGATGCTTAAGTCCACCCGAATCATGTTAGCAATTGCCGCATTTTATGATTACGAAATTTGGCAAATGGATGTCAAAACTGCATTCCTTAATGGATATCTTAAAGAAGAGTTGTATATGATGCAACCGGAAGGTTTTGTCGATCGAAAAGGTGCTAACAAAGTGTGCAAGCTCCAGCGATCCATTTATGGACTGGTGCAAGCCTTTCAAAGTTGGAATATACACTTTGATAGTGTGATCAAAGCATATAGTTTTATACAGACTTTTAGAGAAGCCTGTATTTACAAGAAAGTGAGTGGGAGCTCTGTAGCATTTCTGATATTATATGTGGATGACATATTGTTGATCGGAAATGATACTGAATTTTGGAATAGCATAAAAGGATACTTGAATAAGAATTTTTCAATGAAAGACCTCGGTGAATCTGCTTGTATATTAGGCATCAAGATCTATAGAGATAGATCAAGACGCTTAATTGGACTTTCACAGAGCAAAAAACTTGATAAAGTTTTGAAGAAGTTCAAAATGGATCAAGCAAAGAAAGGGTTCTTGCCTGTGTTACAAGGTGTGAAGTTGAGTCAGACTCAATGCCCGACCACTTCAAGAGATAGAGAGAACATGAAAGTCATTCCCTATGCTTCAGCCATAGGTTCTATCATGTATGCAATGTTGTGTACCAGACCTGATGTGTGCCTTGCTATTAGTTTAGTAGGGAGGTACCGAAGTAATCCAGGAGTGGATCACTGGACAGCGGTCAAGATCATCCTGAAATATCTGAAAAGGACTAAGGATATGTTTCTTGTTTATGGAGGTGACAAAGAGCTCGTCATAAATGGTTACGTCGATGCAAACTTTGACACTGATCCGGATGACTCTAAGTAACAAACCGGATACGTGTTTTTATTGAATGGTGGAGCTGTCAATTGGTGCAGTTCCAAGCAGAGCGTCATGGAGGGATCTACGTCTGAAGCAGAGTACATAGCTACTTCGGAAGCAGCAAATGAAGGAGTCTGGATGAAGTAATTCATATCCGATCTAGGTGTCATACCTAGTGCATCGAGTCCAATGAAAATCTTTTGTGACAATACTGGTGCAATTGCCTTGGCAAAGGAATCTAGATTTCACAAGAGAACCAAACACATCAAGAGACGCTTAAATTCCATCCGCGATCAAGTCAAGGAGGGAGACATAGAAATTTGCAAGATACATACAGATCTGAATGTCGCAGACCCGTTGACCAAGCCTCTCTCATGAGCAAAACATGATCAGCACCAAGACTCCATGGGTGTTAGAATCATTACAATGTAATCTAGATTATTGACTCTAGTGCAAGTGGGAGACTAAAGGATATTTATATTTCCTTATATCATCATAAATGATTATTATTCATGCTAGAATTGTATTAACCAGAAACTTAGTACATGTGTGAATAATAGACAAACAGAGTGTCCCTAGTATGCCTCTACTTGACTAGCTCGTTAATCAAAGATGGTTAAGTTTCCTAGCCATGGACAACAATTGTCATTTGATGAACGGGATCACATCATTAGAGAATGATGTGATTGACTTGACCCATCCGTTAGCTTAGCACTATGATCATTTAGTTTATTGCTATTGCTTTCTTCATAACTTATACATGTTCCTATGACTATGAGATTATGCGACTCCCGAATACCGGAGGAACACTTAGTGTGCTATCAAACTTCAAAACATAACTGTGTGATTATAAATATGCTCTACAGGAGTCTCCAATGGTGTTTGTTGAGTTGTCATAGATCGAGATTAGGATTTGTCACTCCGATTGTCGGAGAGGTATCTCTGGGCCCTCTCGGTAATGCACATCACTATAAGCCTTGCAAGCAATGTTACTAATGAGTTAGTTGCGGGATGATCCATTATGAAACGAGTACATGTGTGAATACATAGACAAACATAGAGTCCCTAGTGTGCCTCTACTTGACTAGCTCGTTAATCAAAAATGGTTAAGTTTCCTAGCCATGGACATGTGTTGTCATTTGATGAATGGGATCACATCATTAGAGAATGGTGTGATGGACTAGACCCATCCGTTAGCTTAGCACTATGATCGTTTAGTTTATTGCTATTGCTTTCTTCATGACTTATACATGTTCCCATGACTATGAGATTATGCAACTCCCGAATACCAGAGGAATGCCTTACATGCTATCAAATGTCACAACGTAAGTGGGTGATTATAAAGATGCTCTAAAGGTGTCTCCGATGGTGTTTGTTGAGTTGGCATAGATCGAGATTAGGATTTGCCACTCTGTGTATCAGAGAGGTATCTCTGGGCCCTCTCGGTAATTCACATCACTATGAGCCTTGCAAGCAATGTGACTAATGAGTTAGTCACGGGATGATGCATTACGGAACGAGTAAAGAGACATGCCGATGACGAGATTGAACTAGGTATAATGATACCGATGATCGAATCTCGGGCAAGTAACATACCGATGACAAAGGGAACAACGTATGTCGTTATGCGGTTTGACCGATAAAGATCTTCGTAGAATATGTAGGAACCAATATGAGCATTCAGGTTCCTCTATTGGTTATTGACCGGAGACGAGTCTCGGTCATGTCTACATAGTTCTTGAACCTGTAGGGTCCGCACGCTTAATGTTCGGTGACGATATGTATTATGAGTTATGTGTTTTGATGTACCTAAGGTTGTTCGGAGTCCCGGATGAGATCACAGACATGACGAGGAGTCTCTAAATGGTCGAGACATAAATATTCATATATTGGAAGGTTATGTTTGGACACCGGAAAGGTTTCGGATAAGTTCGGGCATTTTCCGGAGTACCGTGGGGTTACCGAAACTCCTGAGGGGTTAATGGGCCTTCATGGGCCCTAGTGGAAGAGAGGAGGCGGCCACCAGGTGGAGGCGCCCCTGTCGGTGTCAAAATCGGCAGATCTCGGGTAGGGGGTCCCGAACTGTGCGTCTAAGGTGGATGGTAACAGGAGGCGGGAGACACAATGTTTACCCAGGTTCAGGCCCTCTCGATGGAGGTAATACCCTACTTCCTGCTTGATTGATCTTGATGATATGAGTATTTCAAGAGTTGATCTACCACAAGATCGGAGAGGCTAAACCATAGAAGTTAGCCTATGGTATGATTTTTGTTGTCCTACGGACTAAACCCTCCGGTTTATATAGACACCGGAGGGGGCTAGGGTTACACAGAGTCGGTTACAAGGGAGGAGATCTACATATCCGAATTGCCAAGCTTGCCTTCCACGCAAAGGAGAGTCCCACACGGACATGCGACGAAGTCTTCAATCTTGTATCTTCATAGTCCAACAGTCCGGCCAAGGGATATAGTCCGGCTATCCAAGGACCCCTTAATCCAGGACTCCCTCAGTAGCCCCTAAACCAGGCTTCAATGACGATGAGTCCGGCGCGCAGATTGTCTTCGGCATTGCAAGGCGGGTTCCTCCTCCGAATACTCCATAGAAGATTTTGAACACAAGGATAGTGTCCGGCTCTGCAAAACAAATTCCACATACCACCGTAGAGAGTATAATATTTCCAAAAATCTAATCTGCTGACAACTTTTCATAACGTGACATCACGCCATGGCCCTCGTTATTATTTGAACCATTTTTCTCAACCAGCTACTGCACATATTGCGAGGTGGTTTTCTTGGCATGTCTTGTCGAAGCAGAGATCGTGTCCCCTTATCCCGGGATCCTCATCAATACGGGTGTGGGTAACCCAACCGTGCCATCAATCACAATGCTTGGGGAATAAGCGAGTTTTACCAGGCAGGTGGGGAGGCACGCAGTTTCTTGCGCCCTTATAAACGGATAAGGACTCCTCTTTTTTACCCACGCCGTCTTCTTTCCTGCCCATCCATTCTCGCGCACTCGAGCTCCAGCGCCCAAGTTCGCATTCTCTCCGCAAAAACACTCCGAACATGTCCGGAGCGGGAGGCAAGTGGATGGCCTCCTCCGTTACGGAGGAGAACATCACAAAGCTCCGGGAAGCCAGATACCTGGCCGCAGATATCGCGCACCGGCTCCCAGGCGCGGGGCAGATCGTTCCTAACCCCGAGCCCCACAAAAGGGTTGTATTCCTTACCCATTTCGTCCGCGGGCTGGGATTTCCCCTCCACCCATTTGTTTGCATGCTCATGTTCTACTACGGGCTGGACTTCCATGATCTGGCCCCCAATTTCATCCTCAACATCTCGGCGTTTATCGTCGTGTGCGAGGCCTTCCTCCGCATCAAGCCCCACTTCGGCCTATGGCTGAAGACCTTCAATGTTAAACCGAAGGTGGTTGTCGGCCAGCAAGTGGAGTGCGGAGGTGCCATGGTGGGAAAAATGGCCAACGTCACCTGGCTCGAAGGCTTCTATGTGGAGATCGTAAAGGGGTGGCAATCGGGGTGGTTCTACATCACCGAGCCGCGCGACACCAACTGGGCGGCGGCCCCCGAATTCCGATCTGGCATCCCCATGCGACTCACCTCCTGGAAAGAGAAGGGCTTATCTTGGGGTTCATCGGTGGAACTGACCGGACTCCAGAACTGTGTTAAAAACATGATAAGCAAGAAAATCAAGCTTGTCAATGTGGTCCAGGTCATGCTCTTCCGCCGGATCCTCCTGTGTCAAAGACGGGCATTCAATATGTGGGAGTTCGACTCGGCAAGGCACCAAAGGATGCGAGAGCTCTTCGACACGATGCACCAGGACATCTGGAGGGTGTTGTTCAAGTCTGCCGAGGTAGCTCCTCCCCTTACCGAGGACCGCGGACTCAGCGCAAAGCGCCCTGCTAATCCGGTAAGCTCCTTATATCTCATAAGGCGTTTCTTTCCCTAGTATAATTATGTGAGGGATCTGAGCCTCCACATTATTTGACAGGAATGGGTCGTGACAGTGGAGCGGATCGACTGTCTGGCCCCACTACCCGAAGATCCAGCAAGTACTCTCCTGAGAGATGCTGGTTCCGACGCCCTATGAGGCGCCGAAGAAGAAGGCCAAGAAGAAGGCTGCGGGGAACAGGAAAGGTCCCCGCCGCAAGGTTGTATCGGAATCGTCGTCCGATAACACCGAGACGCCCTCCTCCCACGAAGACGAGGAGGAGGAAGAGGAAAATTTTCCCACTCCAGCCGGGGGAGATAAGAAAAGGAAGACCGCCCCATCCGAGGGGGCGAAGGGTCCAAGAAGGGAAGAACCCTCCTTCCAGACCGCTCCACTACGACCGCGTTCAACGACGAGGAGTGGTTGCCCAGGGACAAGCCCCTGGCGAAGTCGTAAGTATCCGGATACCATAACAGTTCTGGTGTATTTCGTTTTATTGTTTCTTATCAGTTATCATGCCGAACATGGTCATCCAGCCCACCCAAGGACCGTCTCGACGTATCCTCTTCGGATGGGTCTCTAGGCCTGTCGGAGATGAACAGTGATTCGCTCCCGGCCGCCTCCTCCCCCCGCCCTACGGACGACGCCGAGGTGTTGTCCCGAAGGGCACCAAACCAAGGGAAGGTAGTTCTGGGGGCGCCCCAAGGTGACCTCCCAGACGCTGGGCGCATGGGAGGCAAGGCTCCCATGGGCCCTAATGACGGGGGCAGCAAGTTCGGCCCCCGGCCGAATACTGCGCCGGAACCTCCAGTGGTTCCGTACTCTGTCAGGCGACCCCTCGCTAAGGGGGGTGAGCCATCTATGCCGATGGCCTCTGTCCATCCAGAGGCACCGGACAACTTGCTGGAAGCGCTTCGCGGCGCTTCTATTGACGAAGAGCACCGCACTGTCATGAATGCGGTGGTAGAGAAGGTTCAGTCCGCTAAAAGCGGACTGACTGAAGCCTGTGCCAGCCTCCTAACAGGCTTTGAGGTAAGTAATCAATTTATAAGAAAATGTTATAGCATAGCAAGTAGCCCCTGATGCTCTGTTTGGCGTTCGCGAAGAAAGGCCGAACATAGGATCAAATAATAATCACAGGAGTCTAATCAGAATATGTCTTATGTGAATAAGCAGGCTTCGCTGCTGGCCGCTGCCGCTCACACTGCGGAGGTCTCCACACTGAAGCGGGACCCTGAGCGGTCCGAAGAAGAGCTCGGCCTTACGAAGAGGCAGCTCGAAGAGAACAAAGGTAAGTAATATCCCGTCTGTGTATTGATAAGGAATAAAAAAAGAATGTGGTTGTTAAGTCACAGGATCATCATGAATTTTGCTAGGGGCCACGACCGAAGTGGCGGCCCTGAAGGAGGCGCTGTCTGAGGCCGAAGACAAAGCGGCCAAGGAGCGCACCGAGCGTGCGAAGCAAGAGGCTCGAGTCAGTGAGTTGCAGCAAGAGCTCCAGGATTTCGTCAAAAAATATGAGTCCTTGGAGCGTGACTCTAAGACGGAAGGGTCTGAGCTTACGAAGGCCCTTGAGAACACAAAAAATGCCAAGGCCGAAGCCCACAAGGCCCTCCAGGAGCTTCAGGCGGTCCAGAAGATAGTGGCGGGTAAGGAATTCATTATGCAAAGCAAGCATGTGAAGGAAACTATCCTTTTACTTACCCGAGTTCGGAGCTCTCCAGGAGCGTTTGCAGATCTTCCCCGTAGTGTGTCCGATGCCGCAGAATTTTACCGGGCCGAGGAAGGAAGCTCGACAGAGAAGTTGTTCTGTTCTTAGTATACTGGGACCGAACATCCGATGCCCTTGAGTGACCAGTTGAAGAAACTGGTCGAGCTTCACAAGGCGGCCGAACAAGCCATGAAGGGCCTCATAGTCCAGATGTGGCCTGGCGAGCCCCTGCCTGGCAGTTACTTCGGCCTGGTGAGGCGGCTTGTGAATGCATGCCCACGGCTTGAAGTCATAAAGCGGTCCGTCTGCATTGAGGGTGCGCGCAGGGCTTTTGCCTGAGCGAAAGTGCACTGGGCGAAGATGGACGCCAAGAAGCTGGTGAAGGAGGGGCCGCTGGAGGGCAAGGAGCATCGCCGCCCTGAAAAGTATTATGACAGCATCCTGAAGGGCGCCCACCTTGTGGCCGAGGAATGTTCTAAGGATGTAATATTTGAATGAATGTACTCATGTGATCGTGTAATATGAAAATGAGTTCATGTGCGCTATATAACGCTTGTTGATTTAAAATATTACCTTCTGTGCGGCCGTTTATAAAATCTGAGAGTTGGCTAGTCGTCGGCTTCTGCCCCCATGTAGCTAGTACTGGGGTGTTCGGGATAAATCTGATCACTCTTTATCCTAGTTTTGGGTCCTTCGAAGGAGGTGTTCAGCACAATGAACCAGGCAATCGGACTATAAAGCTTTATCACTCTCACTTAGCCATAGAAGTCTACAATTTTAAATTTTGGCGAAGCCCCTAGTATTCGGAAGACCGAACTTGGGGCGCTATGAACGCCTAAATAGGACAAGGCTGACTCCTCGCTTGAAGCGGAAAAAATCTTTAGGGATTTGGGACCTCTCGAACAGCGACCAGCTCTCGCCGCATCATGACAGTCAGGTTTCGGCTTTCTCTACTGAGGTGCTCGTCCGGAAGAACCGGGTCACAATCGCAGTAGTTCTCCCAGTGCTACCTTAGCCGATATAGCGGAACGTAAGGCACCAAAATATGGCAGTCGGGCAAACCCAACTATTGACCCAAGACATGATTCAGAGCTGATGCATATAATGCTATAAGTTCGGGGTGCCGCACTGTCGAAAGTGTTCGGACTTTTCTTGCCGTGTTATAGGGTACACTGAAGCCCCTGGCGTACTGAACGTACCAGAATGTACGGGAGAAACTTGTCATGAATAAACAAGCAGGGAGAAAAAAAGGGAAGATGAAGAAATGCAATAATAAGATGACGATGTGCATTGTTATTTAGAGGATACATCAAAGCGTATGTGTATAACTAGTACAATAAGCAAAAAATAGGACTATCTGACATGTCCAATCCAAGGGCGAATTGCGTGCAGGTATGTAAAACAGGTATAACGATCGTTATGAGAGACTACCTGGGGATTCCCTTGTACGCCGAAGCTTCTTGCTCCCTTGGTGCTTCCCTCCCGTGATGGGTCCGATGATCTAGCTATCGGAGAGGGCCTCCAGAGAATAGAGTCCTGAAAGGAAGAAAATGATAAAGATATACTGGTCCTGAGGCGGTTGAACCACATTGTGGGACGTGCCATAGCCGTGCCTCTGCCTATGCCCATGGTATCTTTAGTGCTTAGTTATGTACGTGCGGCACAAATTTCGTCGCTTGACTGGGACTAGGATGGAGGCTGAATTGCTAGGCGAGCTCTGAACGCGCCTGGTGATTCTGTTGTAGGTTATTCCTAACTCTTGAATGTGTCTGTGGACCTTGTTGCCGAATTGGCGGTTTGCCTCAAAAGGCTGCTTTGCACTTCTGCTGCAAGGGCTGCAGTGTGCTCCTCCGTACGGAGCGAGCATTCTGTGTTTCCATTAACTGTTGTAACCCCGCGAGGTCCTGGCATTTTGAGCTTGAGGTATGCATAATGCGGTACCGCATTGAATCTAGCGAATGAGGTTCGTCCGAGTAGTGCATGATAGCCACTGCGGAAGGGGACGATATCGAAGATTAACTCTTCGCTTCGGAAGTTATCCGGAGATCCGAAGACCACTTCCAGTGTGATTGAGCCCGTGCAACAGGCCTCTACACCTGGTATGACACCTTTGAATGTGGTTTTTGTGGGTTTGATCCTCAAGGGGTCTATACCCATTTTGCGCACCGTATCCTGATAAAGTAGGTTCAGGCTGCTGCCACCGTCCATAAGGACTCGAGTGAGGTGGAATCCGTCAATGATAGGATCAAGGACCAATGCAGCAAAACCACCATGATGGATACTAGTGGGGTGGTCCCTGTGATCAAAAGTGATCGGACAAGAAGACCATGGGTTGAACTTTGGGGTGACTGGCTCCATCACGTAGACGTCCCTGAGTGCACGCTTCTGTTCCCGCTTGGGGATATGGGTTGTGTATATCATGTTCACCGTTTTCACTTGGGGAGGAAATTTCTTCTGTCCTCCTGTGTTCGGCGGCCGGGGTTCCTCCTCGTCGTCACTATGTAGCCCCTTTTCCTTGCTTTCGGCATTCAACTTGCCGGCCTGTTTGAACACCCAGCATTCTCTGTTGGTGTGGTTGGCTGGCTTATCAGGGGTGCCGTGAATTTGTCACGAGCGGTCGAGTATGCGGTCCAAACTGGACGGGCCCGGATTGTTTCTTTTGAACGACTTTTTTCGCTGACCGGATTTAGAGCCACTGAATCCGGCATTGACTGTCATGCCTTCGGCGTTATCGCCGTTGCTGCGGCGCTTGTATCTATTGCGACATGGCTTGTCGTTGCTCTCTGGCCTCTGATGTGCCAGGGATGCTTGTTGTGTTGTTTCTACGGGGCAACCAGCTATCCTCGCCCACGCAGAAGCGGGTCATGAGTGTTGTGAGGGCTGCCATGGACTTTGGCTTCTCTTGGCCAAGATGTCGGGCGAGCCACTCGTCACAGATGTTATGTTTAAAGGCCGCTAGGGCTTCGGCATCCGGACAGTCCACAATTTGGTTCTTTTTGGTTAGGAACCCGGTCCAGAATTTCATGGCTGACTCTCTGGGCTATTGTGTTATGTGACTCAAATCATCAACATCCGGTGGTCGCACATATGTACCCTGGAAGTTATCCAGGAATGCGTCTGCCAGGTTCTCCCAACTTCCGATGGAGTTTGCTGGCAAGCTATTCAGCCAATGACAAGATGGTCCTTTGAGTTTTAACGGGAGATACTTGATGGCGTGTAGATCATCCCCGCGGGCCATGTAAATGTGGAGGAAGAAATCCTCTATCCATACCGCGGGGTCAGTAGTACCATCGTATGATTCAATGTTCACGGGTTTAAACCCTTCTAGGAATTCATGATTCATTACTTCATCAATGAAGCATAGGGGGTGTGCGGCGCCTCTGTGCCGAGCTATATCACGACGTAGTTCGTACGAGTCATGTCTGCTGTGTTCGGCCCGGCCGGATTTGCTTTTCGTATATCCGGCATGACGGTCATCGTCATGTGTTGGGGCGCGCCCTCGTGATCCGAAGATCAATCTTTTGTGTCCTGCTTTGTTTTCCAATACGTCTCACAGGTCCTGCGTGTTACCCCGGGCCTTGATATTTTTGTTTGACTGGCGACGGGGTGCGGGCTGGACTTCGGGCTTATAGGCCACTTTATCCTGGCCACGAGGTGGCCGGTCTGCCGCATCATACGCTGGAAGCGCAGGCTTTAATGCTTCCTCTTCAAGTTGGGGTAGCAACCTGCGCTTTGGGAAACTTTTGATTGGCTGCTCGAGTTCGTGTTCCTCGGCTGCCAGGACCTTAGTCCATCTATCCGCTAGCAGATCTTGCTCAGCTTGAAGCTGTTGTTGCTTTTTCTTCAGGCTTTTTGCTGTGGCAATAAGCCGGCGCTTGAAGCGCTCCTGTTCGACGGGATCCTCAGGCATGATAAATTCTTCGTCGCCGAGGTTCACCTCGTCTTCGGAGAGAGGCATGTAATTGTCATCCTCGGATTCTCCATCTTCTGCCTGTTCCTTAGGGCTGGCTTGCCCATCCTCCTGCTCGAAGCCTGGCTGGAGGGGATTGTCTTCGTCTTCGGCACTATTTGCAGCGTTATTGTCTCCTGTGCTGGTATCGCTGTTTTTGCTATGGCGGGGCTTAGAGCGGCGCCAATGATGCCGGTTCTTGGATTGCTTCTCGGGGGGATTATCCTCCGTTGTCTTATTGCCATCGCTTTCTTTGGGAGTGTCCACCATGTATATATCATATGATGAGGTGGCAGTCCAGCGCCCTGTGGGCGGTGGTTCCTGTTCGTCTCCCGCATCATCATCCATACAGTCGATGTCTTCGGAGTCAAAGTTGAGCATTTCGGTTAGGTCGTCGACAGTGGCTACTAAGTGGCTGGTGGGTGGGGAACAAATTTCTTTGGCGTCTGCTTCCCACTCGAGCCGGACATAGTTCGGCCAAGGGTCTCCTGACAAGGAGAGAGACCGTAATGAGTTTAGCACGTCGCCTAAGGGCGAGTGCTGAAAGATATCCGCAGAGGTGAACTCCATGATCGGTGCCCAATCAGATTGGATGGGCACGGACGCGAGCGGTTCGGAGTCTGTGGCCGGGGACGAATACGAGTGTCCGACAACACAGGTCTCATAGGAGGTGAAGTCAGCATTCGGCTCTATCGTCGCTGAGTGTGCGGCCTCCGTGGCGGTGTCCATCCACCCATTCTCGGAAGGCGCGATCTGTTCCGGATTGAGGGCCGGAGTAGTTACAGGTGTGATCTATCGAACGCTGTCCGTCGGCAGAGCTAAATCGTGCCCATCGTGACTGTGCGGCGCACCTGACATGGGTTCGAATCCGTCGAAGATCAAGTCTCCGCGGATGTCGGCGGTATAGTTCAAGTTTCCAGACCTGACCTGATGGCCAGGGGCGTAGTTCTCGATTTGCTCCAGATGGCCAAGCGAGTTGGCCCGCAGTATAAAGCCGCCGAATACGAAGATCTGTCCGGGGAGGAAAACCTCACCTTGGATCGCATCGTTGCCGATGATCGAAGGAGCCATCAAGCCTTGATTGTGACGGCATAGTGGAACTCTCAATGAAAGCACCAATGTCGGTGTCAAAACCGGCGGATCTCGGGTAGAGGGACCCGAACTATGCGTCTAAGGCGGATGGTAACAGGAGGCGGGGGACATAATGTTTACCCAGGTTCGGGCCCTCTCGATGGAGGTAATACCCTACTTCCTGCTTGATTGATCTTGATGATATGAGTATTACAAGAGTTGATCTACCACGAGATCGGAGAGGCTAAACCCTAGAAGCTAGCCTATGGTATGATTGTTGTTGTCCTACGGACTAAACCCTCCGGTTTATATAGACATCGGAGGGGGCTAGGATTACATAGAGTCAGTTACAAGGGAGGAGATCTATATATCCGAATTGCCAAGCTTGCCTTCCACACAAAGGAGAGTCCCATCCGGACACGGGACGAAGTCTTCAATCTTGTATCTTCATAGTCCAACAGTCCGGCCAAGGGATATAGTCCAGCTGTACGAGGACCCCTTAATCCAGGACTCCCTCAGCCCCCTCCCCCCAAGCCCAATCAAAATTGGGTTAGGGTTGGGGGCGGCCCTCCTTTTCCTTCTCTCCCTCTTCTCCTTCCTTCTCCTACTTGGACTAGAAAAGGCGGAAACCTACTCCTACTAGGAGTAGGAATCCCCCCCTTGGGCGCGCCCCTTGAGGCCGGCCCTCCTCCTCCTCCCCTCATTTATATACGGGGGAGGGAGGCACCCCATAGACACATAAGTTGATCTTTAGCCATGTGCGGTGCCCCTCTCCATAGTTTTCCACTTCGGTCATATTATCGTAGTGCTTAAGCGAAGCCCTGCGTCGGTAACTTCATCATCACCGTCAACACGCCGTCATGCTGAAGGAACTCACCCTCGGACTCAGCTAGATCAAGAGTACGAGGGACGTCATCGAGCTGAACGTGTGCAGATCGCGGAGGTGTCGTGTGTTCGGTACTTGATCGGTTGGATCGCTACAAGGATACGTAGACACACTCTCCCCTCTCGTTGCTACGCACCTCCTAGATAGATTTTGCATGATTGGAGGAATTTTTTTACAATACTGCATTCCCCAACATGACAATGCAACATGCCCAAGTTCCTTCCATGGATTCCCAACGCAACAACGCCTAGGGGCCCTAAATTGCGAAATCACTCGTTACAAAGATCACTCCCATCTTCCTGGATTGCGAAAACCGAACCGAAAAACTATACCGAAAATAAACCGAACCGAACCGATTTTATGGTTTTTATGGTTTCTCGTTTCGGTATGGTATGAACTTTTCATACTGATTTGAACTTTGGTTTTTATGGTATATACCGAAAAACCAAACGGTTAACCGAATAAACCAAAGTAAAAAAATAAATTTATATTTCTTGAGATGAACAATTATACAAGTTGTCATTTTTCTTGTATATGAGTCAAATTCACTACTAAGCACGTAATTTTTTCTTGTAACATAGTTATTTTTCTATTTTTAAAATGCTAAGCATGTCCATAACCATCAACAGATGAATCAATGCATGCATATATATACTTATATATATAGTCATATACTATTTGTGTAGAATAGTATGTGTTTTGAATCATAAATTTGCTAATTATTATTACGTCATTTTCAAATTCGCGTCAATTTTGGTTTTTATGGTATATACCGAAACCATACCGAAATAATTCGGTATATACCGAAACCGAACCGTATTTTATTTCATACCGTATTTACCGAAGTATTAATAACGTACAAACTGAAAAACCGTATAAACCGAACCATGCAAACCGAACGCACAGGGTGACGCGCTGCATATGCGCCACTTGTCGCAACCTGAAAGTTTTCCCTTTTTTCGTAGATCCGATTATTCAAAACATTTTATCGTTTAAACCGTGTGTCCAAATCTCGAACCGTTTTTATCATTGGATTCCTCGCGTCAAGATCTTCAACACTAGATGCCATGTTGATAGGTTTTGACGAAAAAAATTCACCAAAAAACGGATGAAAAACCGAACCGGGAACACGAGTTTTCCCTTTCCGAAAGAGGCACGCCCGTATCTCTCATGAAAGCACAACAGTGTCTTTGGCGGAAGGAAAAAAACAAAAAACTCGATTTTTTTTCGTTTCCGAGAGACACGACCGTGACTCTCGCGAAAGAACAACCGTGCCTCTCGCGAAAGGGAAAAAAAAACAGAAAAAACGTTTTTTCGTTTCCGAGAGGCACGGCCGTGACTCTCGCGAAAGCACGACCGTGCCTCTCGCGGAAGGAAAACCGTGCCTCTCACAGAAGGCGCATTTTTTCGTTTCCGAAAGGCACGTCCGTGACTCACGAATGCACAACCATGCGTCTCGCGGAAGGAAAAAAACAAAAAAAACATGTTTTTTCCGTTTTCAAAAGGCACAACCGTGACTCTAATGGAAGAAAAAAAAACAGAAGACGTGTTTTTTTCATTTTTGAAAGACACGGCCGTGACTCTCGCAAAAGCACAACCGCGCTTTTCACGGAAGCAAAACGATGACTCCCGTGAAGAAAAGAACGTGTTTTTTCGCCAAAAAAATTATTTTTTGAGAAAAAAATTGATCCAAAAACTAAGACCGATGAAAAACCAAAAAGTCAAAAAAAACCAAAAAAACCCGTTTAAAAAGCTTAAGACGTGTGCCAAAAATGAAAAAAAAATCCGACAGAAGCGCCTAAAGGGCGACACATGACGGACAGATAAAAACGCGTCAAGTGACGTTGATCGTTGTGAGGCTTCCAAAAAACGCGTGTCCAGCGAAAAAAGCCCCTATCCTTGTGATGAACTAACCGCAACAAAGACCAGAGCCCCTATCCTTGTGATGAACTAACCGCAACAAAGACCACGGCACCGATGGCAGCTGGCGCGCCCAGCGCCCAGTGCAGCCGGCAACTTGGCGAGTGCGCAACAAAGCGGAGGCCGTGGAATCCGGGTCACGCACTAGGGCGTGCCCGTGCCGTGCCCTGCCCAGCCCACTGCCCTGTAATAAAAGACCGTGCAAGATTCGTACGGACCAACAGCATTCCCATCACAATAACCTATCATCAGTTGAGTTCAGTTCACATCAGATCAGAGGTGGCAGTACCCCCAGTCCCCCACCATTTACACAGACACCATCAGCTCAGCGGCAAAGCCTGTCACTCGCTGTTCTTTCCGGTCAGTCAAACCTCGACGGATTCCATTCCCGCCCCCGCCCCCGCCGCCAGTGGAACGCAAAGGCAGCCGCAGTAGAGATTCACACACTTTCGGCCAACAAAAAGCATAGCACGTTGCGCTGCACTGCGTTCACCAGGGGAAGGGGAGCGAGGGGGAGGGCGCTACCGGGCTCAAAATATGAACTAATAATAACCAAAAAATAAAAGGAGAGCCGATGTTCCGAAAGGAAGCGACGAGCATCGTCTCGTCGTATGCTATCTTCTCTTTCGCCGTTCTCTCGAGCCGGACGGGGGAGGTCAAAAATGGCGCTGGCAGCTTCACTGTTAATGTAGTCGACATGGTCGGTGCCTCGGACCAGATCAGGATCAGGTCGTCCTATGAGCAGAACAACCTCCTCTGCACAGGCATCGGGGTGAGCACGAGTTCATTTTGGAATACAACCGGTTGAGCAGGTCTAACTGTAGACGGCGTACCTTGACTCTGGACGACTCCTGTACAGCTTCCAGAGTCTCCGCCAATGAATTCTGCTTCGCCACCGTCGCATGCAGTGCCTGATCAAACAACCAAAACTTCGCGTAAATCACAATGCGTGCATCCACAAAGAAGCAAAGCAATACTCCAAAATGGCTTTGAGGGATAAAAACTGGAGACACATGCCCAACCGAGTGAGAACTCTCAAGTCTGATTCGGTTAGAAACTTACTCTTTTGGTCCTCTCCAGGTCGGCCTCGATGGATCTGATGCGCTCGAACGAGTTCAGTAACTGTTGTTCCTTGTCCTCGGGCATCTCTGGTGGCTTGCTTGCAAGATGGTTGCACACAGATTCAAGATTTTCAATGCGCTGTAAGCAAGCACTCATCTCATCAGCGCTGATGGTTCGGGGCTGCGGCTTCTCTGCAGCTGGGACTGGCACCGTGGAAGGCCGGGCGTTTTCAAGCCTCCTCAGTGCTCTACTAGAGATCAAAAGCTTGAAGAAGGAGAATAGCTTGATCAAGGCTGTCACAACTTTAACAAGATTTTCAAAGCCCCATCGGACGATTGAACCATCCAGTTTGCCAACATTGCTCCCTGCCATTAGTAGAACAAACAAAATCAACAATGAGGAAGATAACACTAGCCAACTGGATCAAGTAATGGATTCATAAATATCACCAAGGATAGATAAGGCAGTAACTTCGTGCAAGTATACCCATTACCAAGGAGGCAAATAGATTCATCAGTAAATATCAACAAACAATGTACTGTATGGTACATTAAATGAAACAGTCCTCTGGGAGTACATTACACAGGGCAACTGTTCCTGGCAGGTATACGACATGACCTGTACTTCATTCTTTCCCGTCAGAATTTGAAGTGTTTTATGCCAATGCCTTCCAATCTTCCATCTAGGAATCTAGCACACAACCTAGGCATCTAGCATTGCAATGCCATTTTTACTTCTATCTATTATTCTATGGATGCATTGTTCATGCAACTGAGAAACAAACAATGCAGCTTTTGAATTTACAACCAACACAGATTATTTTGGTCAAATAGACTAACAGACAATTATCTGGAATCTTAGGCTAGAGCAATCAATCAAATAGACAGCATATATAGGCAACTAAACATATACCAAACATAGCAAGCTGCGTAACAATTAATGAGATAGAGTTAAATAAGAAAAATGCAAGGGAAGAGATGGTACCTAAATCACGAGGGCTTCCATTGGTTGAAAATTGCCGGTTATCAGCTAGTTGTTTTGGCACAGTTTCAGTAGTTCGCCGCAGTCTCCTACCAGTTTCAAGAGACGTTTCCAGGGAACTCTGTTCGTAACAGACATAGTAAGTTGAATCTATGCCCTTTACCTACAGCAAGTATAAATACTGAAAACAACTCATAGAAGGTTTCACATAAACGATTAAAATAAGTTGTGGTGGCAATAGCATGGCTTTTAATGCTATAGAAAGTCAAATAGAACAAAGCTAATCACAAGTGTACGAAACAAGAATAAAGCATTGAACTCACTTCCTCATGGACTGGAGTGAGGCAGCCATACTCAGCACCTTTCGGAATAAATGAGGATCCAAAGTCATCAACATCCGATCCTGATTCAGCATTTGATGTGTCACTCATCATGCCTTGCCACTGTAAGTAACACATAGAAAGTTAGAAGCAGCAATCAGCTAGATTATAACTTGAATGCGAAGTATTATTTCAGAATCTTGCCTTCAACTGTTCCAATCGAAGAGAAGAATCGCTTCTTTCTTCGCCTTCAGAAACTGGCTTGATATCCCTCACAGAACCAGCCTCGAGATTGTGTATCAGCTACAAAGGGAACATGTACAAGCAGTTGTACAAAATATAAGCAATCAGACTGTAAAAAAACAGTACATTGACGAAGACATTCACATAATTACAGTGTCAAAAATACCTTCAAGATATAAGGATCATTCCATGGCCCCTTGTTAGACCCAAGACAACCTCCCTTGTCAATACAGGTGCATGAACCACCAAGAAACTCTGGTAACTCACTGAGAGGAGCACACAACTATTGTTAAAATGTTGCAGAATGCAGAGAACAGGCCGAAGCATGTATCACAACAAATGAAATGGGCAAGGATTAAGATAAAACTTGTTCCTCAGCATGAATTTACACTGACCTTGGGTCAATTACTTCAAGAAGTCGACTCTGGTAATTCGAACCAAGAACCTGCATTGATAAAGGTTAAAAAATTAACTGGTGCACACAAAATGGACTGGCATGATCCTGACAAATAATCCATAGGGCTTACATGAATCTTGGATGAAGTTTTTGGGTCAAGGAAGCCCTTCACACTGTTCCAGATCAACTTGAACCCACTGCCCGCATTTACAACAAACATTTGATGCAATGTCTGCAGTTTTATGATTTTAGAATCATCGCTGCACCATGCCAAAATACTACTCAGGAGTACCATGAAGCATTGCGGTGCAAAATTACCTCAGGGTAATAGTCGCTGTCTATCTTCTGCATGCGGTGTACAAGCTCCCTTGCAGTCTTGGAGAAATTCTTAAAACCCTGCACATGACAAAAACCATTGATGAAAACACATTCAACAAAACGTTAGAAAACAGAGCAAGATATACAAGCATAGACCAACAAGGATGATTCACATACCACACCCTGGACATCCAAGATGGTGGTGGTGGAGTCAATGTGCCTCTTGGCAGCCAATGTGCAGGCAGGGAACTTCTCTCTGAAGGCCCTCTCAAACTCCTGCACATGGTACTTGATGTACCTGTCCACAGAGGTGATCTGCATGAGCTTGTTAGGGTCGACCTTGCCGAGCCTCTCGATGTAAACGGGCCGGCCTTCACGGTCGACGCCATGGTAGCCCTGAGGGTAGTAGCACAGCACCTCATCCAGCTCATCAAACTCAAAATCCTGACCACATGAACGAGTCGAATGTTAGGCATAAAGCAGAGACTCCTTGTTCTGCATATATGTTGCAGGTCAGTATGATCACCTCAAGGATTGTGTCGGCCCCAAACTCTTTCCTCCATCGCAGCATGTCTGCCCACATCTGCATTGCCTTCTCGGCATCGAATTTCCTCGCCTTCAAGAACCTGCATCACGCATTCATATGGCGAGTTTCAGATCCTCGCATTTCACAAAGCTATCAAAACAGCACAGGGCAAAAACAAAAGGATAAAGGGGGTGGTTTCGCGACAGACAGGACCTTAGCATCATGTGGTAGTCGTCGTGCTTGTCGGGGAGGAGGCCGTGCGCGGCCAGGCGCTCACGGAAGGCGGAGACGGCGCGCTCCTCCTCGGCGTCGCGGACGTCCTCGATGGAGATGGCCGGCGGGAAGCGGAAGTCGACGCGACGCCTGCCGCGCTTCTTGAGCGCGTGGATGGCCTTGCGGCGCAGCGACCCTATCTTCCGGCGGCGGCGCTCGTCCTCCGAGTTGCCGTCGCACAGCGATATCTCGATGTCGTCGGCATGGATCACTGCAGAGAGAGAGCGGCGCCTCACACACACTTCCCCCCAAGAAAAAAGAACACGCAAGAAGGATGACGCGGACACCGCAACGGCAGCGCTCGTTCTTACCCGACATTTTCTCCTCCAAATTCGACTTCTTGGACACCAGCTGGGAGCCCGCGTTCGAATGGCGCTCTACGGGAGAAGAAATCCGAAGGATTACCAGTCAGTCGCAAGAACAGGAAAATTGGACTTGAAAAAGAACACACATTTGTTGTGGCAGGCGGGAGTAAACCCTGCGCTGCGCCACAGATCTGAGCAAAGAAACGGAAGGGGGCAGCGGAGCAAATGGCGGAGAGAAACGATTTGCGGTTCGCAGGACCAGGAGGGGAACCTGCATTGGCCACTAAAAGCAAGCGCCGCAATAAATTCCGCGCAGAGAAACAGCATCCCATTTATTTCAATCCTAGGAAAGAACCCTCCGGAACAGAAGAAGGAAAAAAAGGCGGAGATCGAACCTGCCTGGCAGGCCAGCACCGAATCCCTACCCAGAAAACAAGCCGGCGCAAGAACAAGAAGATAGACAAAGAAAATGGAACCCAAACCACCTTCTCCCCTCGCCGAGGCAGATCCAAGAAACCAAAGGAAACGACGCGCACGGAGGAGGAAGAAGAAGAAGAAGAAGCGTAGGACTCCAGATTTCTGATGGGTGAGGGGGCGGAAGGGGCAGGGGAGTTGCATACATTTACGGCGACGCGACGAGAGAATCTTGGCTTGGGGCTTGGGACAGCAGGCAGGAGCGAGGCCGGAGCTTTCTTTTCCTTCTCCCCTCGGGTGGAGCTCTGCCCTGCTGCGTGCGTCTCTCTCTCTCGCCCCCCACCTCTCTCGGCTCGGCTTGCTCCTCGGGGTAGGTAACTGAACTGAAGGGGAGTGGCCGCCGGTGGTGGTATTACCCTTATTTATTTGTATTTTAGCGTAGGGTATACGGTGGGTGTAGGTATATACATACACCGGGGGATGCGGGTACCCTACGGGATGGCCATTCCGTTCTCTTCTCGCCGAGAAATGTGGGGCGTTGCTTTCGGGTGGGACGGACGGACCACTTCTCCCTACGTTTTGTAGCATGCCTTTTGGGTCCCGAGATATTATCCCGTTCCATTAATGCTTTTTAAGATGATCCATGCAAAATGATGATCCATGCAAAAAGTGGTGTTAATCTCCTGCCATTAGTGCCTACTATGGCGTTGGCAATGTCTGATTAAGGCTTTAATGATGATTCACTTGGAAACGCCCCCGTGGTGAAGCCCTTTGAATGCCTTCTAATGGGGGCGTATTGAAATGGGACTTAGGGGGCGTTTGGTTCGGACGCGGCTCCCCTGACGTGCCGTTGGCACACTGACAAGTGGCCCCGGGCCCACACGTCAGGGGTGCAGTACGTCAGACGATCCTGGTCCGTTTGGTTCAGGGACTTTTTAGTCCCAGAGATTAGAAAAAGTCCCTATGAACCAAACGGGAGGGACTTTTTCTACAGGGACTAGAAAAATACTTTATTAGAGAGTTTTTTTTATTAGTCTCTGGGACTAGAAAAAGTCCTAGGACTTCTCAACCAAACACCCCTTTAATGGTGGTGGATCAATGGGAGTTAGTACTACAGATGTATCCAAAAGAGATATGGGCACATCATGTTTATCTACTTGCCTTTTGTTTTACTCCAAAAGAAAAAGACTATCATGTTTGGGGTGCTTAAACTTGGTAAGAATGGAAAGCAGCAAAATTGAGATATGAAATAAATGCAACATTATATATGCACCATGTTAAAAGCGCGATATTGCACGCCAGATAGAGATATGCTAGAAAATCTTACATAAACATGAAATATTTTGCCTTTATTTAATGGACCCTATTTATTACCGGTTCATGCGCATTGCTGAAAAGGTGAAAATACATATGAATTGTTGAAGTTGATTATTATGTAGTTATAAAATATTTTATTAATATTATCAGAGTGGTAGAATAAAAAGATATGTATCTTTCACATGCATTTTTGCTTACTCATGTGGCTTGTTAGATGATGTGGAAAATAGATTGCTCAAGAACTCATAATTTGTTACATAGGATTCATTCATAAAACTACACATATACGATCCTATAACTCCTTTATAGTTGACCCAAGCAGATCATAACCGTTGGATGGATCTTTTAAATTGTGTTCTGACTACTTGTTGTCTCAACATGCTAATTTCAATTGGTTGTCCAATGCGCCCAACGGGTGATCGATGTCGTGATCAACATCCCATAATTAAATATTACGTCAGGACGCATCATCAAGATTGTAGGTGTAGCGCCAATAATTATTAGGAAGGTGGTTTGGGAATGATCCATGTTTTTTTTGTTGGGTTATGTGCAATGTAGGAGTATAATAAAATGGTTGTATGCATCACTGTAATGCAGGGGCCGAGGTATTTCTCCTTTTTTGAAAATAATAAAAATTAAATAGTACATATTAATCGAGTATTGTGTACATAGGAGCCATCACGATCAATGGTACGGTGTTTCCGCAAATAACATAGCAATGCAAAAGCAACTCAGGTGCAATTGTGCGGGACAACGTGACAACTATCAACAATGCTTAACGATAATTGCTATCGTGAGAAACAGAGCATCTCCAGCCGTTCGGCCCCCCAGGGGCTTGAAATAGCGTTGCCTGGGGGGCGAACCGGCGATAATTTCGGTGTAGGGGTGGTAGGTTTTCCAGCCGCTGCCCCAAGGTCACCCCAGACGTCGTTTTTTAAAACCATACTCGACCAAAATTTGGCCAAACACGACACATAATTCGGCAAAATTTAGGCATTTCATTGATTTTTCTAAATATTTAAAACATAATTCAAAAACAAAAAACAACTACTACGCCGCCGCCGCCGCCCGCCGCGCAGCCTTGGGCCTACAGGCAGAAGATCTTGCAGAAGGCGGTGTAGTCGCCGTCGTCGTCGTCCTCCTCCCCCTTCATGTCGCTGTTGTCCTTGTTACACCCCTGCCCTGGGTCTCCTTGGCGGACATGTTTGGTTGGTCGCGGTGCCTCGTCGTCACTGTCCTCGAGGACGATGACACCGCCCTCGTCGTGACCGCGGCGCCGAGCGACGATCTCCTCGAGGGCGCGGCGCTGGGGCTCCACCTCCAGCTGGACATAGTCGTCCTGCGCCCATTTGAGGGCGGCCTTATCATCGGTGCTATGTCGTCGAGCTCCTTCTTGACAGCTGAAAGGATCGATATGGTTGACTAGAGGGGGTGAATAGGCAACTAACAATTTTTAGCTTTTCTTTACCAAATTAAACTTTGCATCAAAGTAGGTTGTCTAGATGTGCAACTAGGTGAGCAACCTATATGATGCAACAACAACAAACACACAAGTGAGCAAGAGAAGTAACGCTAATAAGCTTGCCCAAGTAAAGGTAAGAGATAACTAAGAGTGGACCCGGTGAAGACGAGGATGTGTTACCGAAATTCCTTCTTTTTGAGGGAAAGTACGTCTCCATTAGAGCGGTGTGGAGTCACAATGCTCCCCAAAAAGCCACTAGGGCCACCGTATTCTCCTCACGCCCTCACACAATGCGAGATGTCGTGATTCCACTATTGATGCCCTTGGAGGCGGCGACCGAACCTTTACAAACAAGGTTGGGGCTATCTCAACAACTTAATTGGAGGCTCCCAACAACACCACGAAGCTTCACCACAATGGACTATGGCTCTATGGTGACCTCAACCATCTAGGGTGCTCAAACACCCAAGAGTAATAAGATCCGCTAGGGATTGGTGGGGGATTCAACTTTCTCTTGGTGGAAGTGTAGATCGGGGCCTTCTCAACCAATCCCGAGCAAATCAACAAGTTTGATTGGTTAGGGAGAGAGACCGGGCGAAAATGGAGCTTAGAGCATTAATGGAGCTTGGAGATGGGAGAGGTGGTCAACTAGAGGAAGAAGACACCCCTTATATAGTAGAAGAACAAATCCAACCGTTATCCACCAACTCAGCCTGCGCAACGTGGTACTACCGTACCAGAGGCGCGGTACTACCGCAGGGGCACGCGGTACTACCGCCCATGCAGCAGAGACCAGCCCAGCCCAAAATGCACTAAGGCAGAGGGCGACAGTACTGCTGGCACGGTACTACCGCGCCCCCTTGCGGTACTATCGCAAGGCGGGGACTGAACATATATGGGAAGGCATGGATATAAAAAATTACATCCGTGGCTACTTCCGCTGAGTTGGAGTCGATGCAAAAACCCGACGCGGTAGTACCGTAAGCCAGCAGCGGTACTACCGCGCTAGGCGCGGATGAAAAAAATTCCATTCGCCCCTTACTGCCGCATACTTGCGGAACTAAGCCAGATACCACGGTACTACCGTGCCCAGGGCGCGGTACTACCGTGATGGATGTCACCCACTAGGGAGAGGGTGACAACATCTGGACTCCAGCCACAGTACTACCGCTTGCCAGGAAGTGGTACTACCGTGGGCTCTTGCGGTACTACCGCACCGGCGGACGGTACTACCGCAAGGGCCTGCGGTACTACCGCTCTAAGGAGCAGTACTACCGCACGCCCTAGTTCAGCAAGCACGAGCAATATTCGCATAGACAAGGCAAACATGGGATGCTCCTAAGGCTAGAAGGAAAGGAGGTACAAAAGCAGATGTGGACAAGATGAATCCACCCACCCTTTCCGACGCGGACTCCCTCTTAATAGTACGGCTTCCCTACGACTCAATACCACTGAAAAGAAACATAGAGAAACGCCGTCTTCGATAGCCTTCGAGGGGAACCAGGTCATCTTGTGCCTAGTCAATATATATCTGAAATATTCGATGCACACGATTAGTCCGCAAAAGTATTGTCATCAATCACCAAAACCAACTAAGGGATAAAATGCCCTTACAACAGCGACGAGCCTCGGCTCGGGCTTTGGCTTGATGAGGCGGGAGGGGGGAGGAGAGGGGCCACTGCGGTGCGCCGCCCGAGCGACGTCTCCACGGGCTCGGCCATGATCGGGGCGAGCGCCGGCGACCCGGAGGAGCAGGAGTGGGAGGAGGAGGAGCCGCCCGCCATGCGCCTCGTCAACCAAGAAGAGTTGCCGCTCCGGCGGGGGACGGGGTCGGGGCCGCCGGGCCGTCGATGTTGTAGCGGCCCCTCACCGGCGCGTTGTTGGTGGAGGCGAGCTATTCCTCGTGGCGGCGCCGGAAGTACGCCGTCCACCAGGCGTAGTTTTCGGCGGCATACTCCGGTAGGCCCCGCACCTCCTCCGGTAGGGACGCCCGAGCTCGCGCGATCTCGGCGTCGCGGCGGTCGGCGGCAGGGGGACGGGGACTGCTCCGATACTAAGCTTCCACGTGCCCGGCACGCGCCTGTCAGGCGGCACGGGGTAGTTCGCCTCGTGGAGGAGGTACGCCTCCCACTCGTGAAAGGTGACGGCGACCGAAGCCATTGGCCGCCGCTCCGTCGCCGGGGAATTGATGGTAGCTACAGACGAGGAGAGAGATGGGGCATCGGCGGCGAGAGATGCGACGAGGGAGTGTGCGGCAGAGCGGTACTTATAGCGGCATGCGGGAGGCGAGCAGGCGGCAGCCTTGTGAACGCGTGGCGGCAAGCCTTCATTGCGCCGCCCGTGAGGAATCAATTGAAGGCTGATCGGCGGCGGCCTTTGCATTGATTCCCCGCAGCAAACCGAGTTGATGAGGACGACGAGCGCGCCTAGTCGCTAACTCAGCGGGCCCGCCTGGATTTCGCGCCAAAACTGTTTTCGGCGGCGCCCACCAGCGCGTCGGGGTCGGCCTGGGTCCACCGGCGCCAAATTCGGCCCTAACGGCGATAATTGGACTTCTGAAGGCGTGACAGGGCCGATTTTTCGACGTCGACCATAAAGGAGGGCCTTTGGGGAGGAAGGGGGGCTTGTTGGGGGGCGCAGCTGGAGATGCTCTAACACCCTACGAGTCTACCAGTCTCAACCCATCATTGAATGTTCAAATGTACGGCTCAGATGGTTAGGTTGCTTACGGTGGAATCAACCCACCATAGTTTGATTGATTTATTTTTGGTTTCCCGTTGATGTTCGTTTGGTGAGAGGCAACATTTTCATCGATTATAAGATACCTGTGGTGGCTTTCTCAACCTTAAGATTTGCCGGCTCTGCTTCTCAAAGGTGCTTATAGGTGTAAAGCGTGCATAAGCGTGCGTTAGTAAAGGTAAGTATTCATGCGTATATGTGAGTGTGTATGTTTATACCGTGTTTCTTCTAAAGTAAAGGTCTGTATTGTCTAAAGGTTGGGGGTTTCCAGAGGGTGCTACATTGCTTCCAAGCAAGATCTATTTTTGGCTTAATAACTATACATGTTCAGTTAAAGCAGCATACAAGTGGACCTAATAACTTCCTTAAGTGCGAAGGCTGATCGAAAGAAAGAAGCAACTTTTGAGCTTTCCTGGAACTAAACTAGTCACCAGGAGAATCGTTTCCTACGTGCAGATTCCGCTGGCGATTAGATCACCTGTAACCATTTCTTTTCACGTAAACCAAGCCTTTTCTTTTCTTTTAGAAAGCAGGCTGACGCAATGCATCAATATAGAAGCACAACGCATATTTCCATCTAATCACACGCTTCCTTGGTTTCAAAATAAATGTCACTGATTTAATACAAAGTTGAAGAGAGTACTATAATTGCCGGAAGCCACTAGTATACTATCTTTGAACCTGACTAATTTCTTACTCAAAAAATCCATATGTGTGCATATGGGTTCATCCTAAACTATGTACTACCTCCGTTTTAAAATATATGATGTTTTGGTAGGCTAAGACCCTGTTTGGTTCATAAGTTCTACGACTTTTTTTAGTCCTAACTTGTAAGTCCCAAGTCCAAGTCCCTACCTGTTTGGTTCCCAGGACTTATAAGTCTCTATAAGACTATATTATAACTATAAGTTCCTATAAATCCCTCCTTGAGAGTCTTATTTCATAAGTCTCAAATGCCCACTTTAAGTCCGTATAAGTCCCTTCTGTTTGGTTTAGATGGGACTTATTTAAGTCCATAGACCAATAAGTCCCTGAAAACAAACACCCTCTAAGGCCTCCTTTGGTTCATAGGATAGAAATTTTATAGGAATAGGAAGAGATGTCATTTGATGCATAGGATAGGAATTTTTCCATTGAGTCTAGGCTAATATTTTTTCCTCTAAAATGTGAAGGATTGAATCCTATCCTAAATAGGAATAGGAATCCATTCTTATAAACCAAAAGGCGTCAAAGGAATTTTTCCTTTGCAAATCCTATCTTATAGAATTTCTATAAAATTTCTATAAACCAAAGGAGGCCTACGATTCTTATCAACAAGGGAAGCACCGCGTACCCTCAAAAAAAAAAAAGGGAAGCACCGCGTTGCCGACGCAGGTGCAGGTCGTGTCTGACGGGGAGAGCTCCCGCATGCCATGTGCTTGGGAGGTGAGGCGGTGAGCTATTTAACCAACGCACGTTCTTTGTTGGATTAGCAAAGCTACCAGTTGCTCATCTACTCTCTCTTTGGCTGCCGGGCACGGCAGGTTTACGAACGCCGTCCGACCTGCACATCCCTCCCAATTGCACGTACGTACACACTGTGGCATCGTCTCCCTCGCCCTGTCCCCCTGAGTACTGAAAAGCGAGCGGAGGCAGGCGACGCAGGTGTGCAGCGGTGGTCCTCCCATGGTGTGGCGGCGGAGAGGCAGGTTGGATATGGATCGATCATGGACGAGAGAGAGCCCCAAGAAGAAAAGGAGGGGAGGAGAGACGGGTCGAGGCCGGAAACGTGGTGCACGTATGGTATGCGGACGGCCCAGAGCGCACCGAGGAGGAAAGCGAAGGGGACACCATTATTTGGTCGTCAAAGCTTGCCGGCCGTGGTTGTGCCAGTGTGACCGGGGAGGGCTGCGCCGGTGCCCCGGCGTGTGTGCGTGCCCGCTGGACCAGCACTAGGGGCGATGCGCTAGCTGCCGTGCACGCTGCACGGGCAGCAGGAGCCAGTGGTCTCCGAGGCGGACGGGACCCGACCCGACCCAGTCACACAGCATCGGTGGGGCTTGGGTGTGACGATCCTGCCCGAGCACCAAGCAAAATACCATCGGCTAGCTGCCTGTATGCAGCTAAAAGAAGTGGTAAAAGGTGTTTTGAGTAGATGGAAACTTACCTCCAAAACCTAGTGCAATGTAATTCTTAGAAGAAGGAAAAAACCATGAGAGCATTTACAACCGGGACTCTCCATACCCGCATCAAACGTCCAGCCGGGCTGCCCGATCAGTTTTCGAAAAAAAAAGGCCACCTGAGTCCCATATCCAACTCAACGTCCAGACTGGCCGGCACACCGCATGCCCGACCCATATACGAGCCGGATATGCATACGCGCGAACGCGCGTGGACATGCCCGCCACATAGAACCGAGCCAATTCACTCAAATCCGCCTCCCATCTCCTTGCCCGAGCAGCCCTCTCCTCTTCTTTGTTTGTCCTCCTCCGCACAACCGCCACGGGACTTCCGTCGCTATCTGCGCTCCGCCGCCATGCCCAACTCAAGGCTTCGCCACCGGACGCCCCAACACACACTATTGCCGACCAAGCCACCACCGGACAAGGTTGCCGCCACCGGAGACCACCCCGATACGTCAAACACCCGCGTATTTTTCAACCTGTGCTCTACGTGTTCGATGAAATGTCCGTGCCAGTTTTTTATTCTTTCATTCGTTACTTCTAGGTCACTAATGGATTCAACATGGAATGATGGCTATGAAAACGATGATCTTGACGAATTCATATTCAACAAGTTCATCGCGGCGGCGGATTCGGACAATGAGGATGCCAAAATGATGATGACGATGATCAACATCCAAGAGGAGTTCGAGAAGGCAGAGAAGCACGTCCTAAACTTCAAGGGTTCCATCAAGGGCTGGAGAGTTATTCCCTGTGATAGAATTGTCGATGCACAGCTTATGTACATGGACTACTTCACAATTGTCCCAACATTTCATGACACTTTCTTTCGTCCTCGCTACCGAATGAGTGGAAACTTGTTCTTGCTAGTAGTGGAAGACGTGGAGAAGGCATATGACAACTTCAAGCTGAGGAAGGGTTGTTGCGGAAAACTTCCTTCTCTCCTCTACGGAAATGTATGGCTGCGCTCAGGATGCTTGCTTATGGTAAAGCAACAGATGCCACGGTCTTGAACACCACGGTGCAATTTTTGCACATACTATGATGAAGGTGTTCGGACCAGAGTACCTGAGAGAGCCAACTATGGAGGACACATAAATATCGTTGGCAATTGAAGTAGCAAGAGTATTCCGAGGTATGCTAGGTTAGTTGATTGCATGCACTGACAGTGAAAGAACTACCCAAGGCAACAAACAAACCCGCTTTACAACAATGCAAGAGGCACCTAGGAAGGATGTGGATAGGGCATTTGGAGTGCTCCAACCTTGTTGGGGTATTGTTCGTGGAGCTACGATGATGTGAGATGAGCGGCGCCGCGTTAACGTTGAAATGTAAGGCACCGTACAAGCGGGGGTTCTGAGCTGCATGGCGGCATAGTAGTACGGAGACTTGTAAGGCTCCGGCCACGACGCCATCTGTACTGTGGGGGACCTGTCTGGCCGTGTCCTCCTTTGCCGCCATGACCTCCACGCCCAACTCCACCACTAGGCCCACCGACGGTCAACCGCTTCTTGGCTTCTCCTTTGTGGCCTTCGCCTTGACGTGGCGAGTTTGTCGCGTAGACAAACTGGTCTTCCAGGCGAGCGTGATGCTCGGATCCTCCGGCACCTCCGCCGCCTCCATCTCCGACAGGTGCTCTGATGGTCCCATGCGTCAGCAGCGGAAGGAAGAAGAAGGTGGGAGAAAAGAGCGGGAATTGAGTGGAGTGCGGCGGTGGATGGAAGAAGAGAGTGGGGGATTTTGACGCAAAAACAGTGCGGGATGCTACAAAAGCGTGTGCTCCACCTTCCTTTTGGGTGGGCCGGGATGCTACAAAAGCGCGTGATCCGCCTTCCTTTTGGGTGGGCCGGGGGTAGAGAGCGACGTTTTGCATGTCCGGACCCCCGCAAAGCACCCCACATTTATCTTCGATTTGCGGGAGAAAACATGTCCAGATCGCACCACGGACCGATTCAGCACATCATTGGATTACTTGCGCGGCCCGGACAGCTGTGGGCAGATTTGCGGGTCGCCCTGTTGGAGATGCCCTAATCCTTCGTTGTACTATGCAAATCATTTGAATCAAAGAGGCCCTTAGACATCAATTGAGATTCAAGAGTATCTCTATCGATGGAGAATTATGGCCTGTTTGGTTCCAATAAGTCACCTGACTTATAAGTCAGGTGACTTAAAACCAGTGACTTATAAGTCACGCATATTTGGTTGTCACCTGACTTATAAATCACCTGAGCACACCTTCCCACCTTGTGTTTTTATGTAAAGGTGGTGAGACCCATGCAAAAGGGGTGACTTATAAGTTTTAAGTTGGGATGGAGCAACTTATGACTTATAAGTTGGGGTGACTTATAAGTTGGGTCTGTTTGGCAAAATAAGTCATTTTTCACTTTTTGACTTATAAGTTTTTTTGATAAACACCTCCTTTATTAATTGGCTACAATAGTAGCATCTGATACAATTAAGGGGATGATAGCCGACGGGGGATCATCCATCCATACATCAGGAGGATTGAATCTAGCTAGACTAGCTAATTCGTGTGCTACCTTATTATTCTCTCTAAAACAATGCTCATAAACAATATGACTGAATTCTAAAGACATGAAGTAACAGTCATCAAAAATCGCACTGGCTACCGAAGCTGAGTAGCCTTCTCTGAGCGCTTCAACCACGTCCACATTATCTGAATTCACCTCAACTCTGCTACATCCAGTTGTGCGAGCAAGATTTAGGCCGAATCTGATTGCAATTGCCTCAGCAGTAAAAGCATCATAACAGACTCCAAGTTTTTCATTTGCTGCAGCTATAAACCTGCCCTTGTGGTCTCTAATGACAGCACCGACTGAACCTTCAAGTAAGTCCTGATCAAAACTCGCGTCCACATTTAGCTTGACATACCCGGTCCTCGGTCTCATCCAACCTCCCAAATGAACTCTTGGCCGTGGTGAATTCGCTGCTATAAAGTTCTCTTCCAAGGAACGTACAACAAGGTTGATCTATGACGCTGTTTGTGGATCACCTCCATGTGTAATTTTTCTCCTTTCCCACCACAAGTACCAACGGCATGTAGCCACCGTTTCTCGCAATTTTGGCAATCCTAGCACATGGATATGATCGTCCGGTAGACTGAGAAGATAATCCAACACAACCTCACTGCATGTATTCATCGCCAATCCCCTCTGTATTACATCCCACACTCCAAGCAGTTTCCAAACCTGAATCGCAACTGGACATTCAAAAAGCAGGTGACGGATGCTCTCCGGTCCTTTGTTACATACGGGACAATTTGGTTTGATCTTGATATGTCTATCAGCCAATATTGCACGGCATGGAACGGCACTAAGAAGTGCTCTCCAAACAAAAAAATTTACCTTTGCTGGGCAGCTCAAGCTCCACACCAAATCCCATGTAGGTGTTGGCGAGGAAGAACTCGCTGCACCTTGCAGATTGTGCCCAAACTTTGACTCCCAGATGGCTTGGTATGCTGATCTTACGGTGAACCCACCTGTTTTAGTGAAACTCCAAGCTAAAAAGTCTGTCATTTCATATATTAGTAGTGGAATTGCAAGAATTCTCTGAGCATCAACATTGCAAAATGTTTGGTTTATCGGCCCCGAATCCCAGTCACCTGACACTGGATCTATAAGCTCTGACACCCGAGAGAGGAGATGATTCCCTCTAGCGGAGATTACTTTCATGGTGGGAGATTGTGGGATCCAACTATCTTCCCAAATTTTTATTTTTTGACCATCTCCCACCCTCCAAATATGTCCATGTTTCAAGGTCTCCACACCTGCCATTATACTTTGCCATGTATAAGAGGCCTTCTTTTTCATACTAGCATTCATAAGTTCCTCATCAGGGTAATATTTTGCTTTAAGAATCTGTGCACAAAGGGATTCGGGATTTTCAATAAGTCGCCATGCTTGTTTTGCCAGCAACGCCAAATTAAAGCAATGAATATCTCCGAATCCCATTCCTCCTCTACACTTTGGTAAGCACATCTTCCACCAGGCAAACCAGTGCATTCTCTTATGTGATGTGTCATCGCCCCACCAGTAACGAGAGATCGCGTCTGTAATTCCTTTACAAATTTTCTTAGGAATTTTGAAGACCGACATCGCGTACGTTGGTATGGCTTGTGCAATAGATTTGATAAGCACTTCCTTACCTCCCGAAGAGAGACACTTTTCCTTCCATCCTGTAAGTTTCACAATCAACCGATCAATCAAGTATTGAAAGCTGTCTGTTTTATCCAGTCCTAGGGTAGTGGGTAATCCCAAATATGTGTCATTCAGAGCCTCCGTCATAATATTCAGAGTAGTGTGCACCTGATTCTTGGTGTTTATATCTATGCTAGGGCTGAAAAAAAATACTAGATTTATCCAAACTCACCAACTGGCCGGAAGCCCCACAGTAAGCATCCAGGACAGATTTTAAGCATATCGCATTCGAAACATTTGCTTTCATAAGAATTAAGGAGTCATCTGCAAACAAGAGATTTGTAACTGAGGGCGCATATCGACAAACCTGAATTCCCACAATTCCGCCTGATTGCTCTGCATGATTGAGAAGTGCTCACAGACCCTCCATAACCAATAAGAATAAGTAGGGTGACAGAGGGTCACCTTGGCGGAGTCCACGTGATGGTTTGATTGTATCTGTTTCAACCGAGTTGTACCTCACTCTGTATTCCACAGACGACACACAGGCCATAATCATTCGGACCCAATCAGCTCTAAACCCCAGTTTTAGAAGCATTGCCTCCAAGAAGACCCATTCTGCACGATCATAGGCCTTGTGCATATCTAATTTAACTGCACACCATCCCTTCTTGCCTTTTTTCTTCTGTTTAATTGCATGGAGGCTCTCATAAGCTATCAAGTCATTATCCGTGATGAGTCTCCCCGGAACAAAAGCACTTTGTGTGGGACTAATGATTTCAGGAAGCAAACTTTTTAGTCTTATAGCAATCATCTTTGAGATAACTTTATAGACCACATTGCACAAACTAATGGGTCTAAATTGTGTGACTTGCTCAGGAGTGTTTACCTTAGGGATCATCACAATAGTAGTTTCATTCCATCCCGGTGGGATCTCCTGTGAGTTAACTGCACCCAGAACTTCCATATCAAGATCATCCCCTAACATTGGCCAAAACCTCTTATAGAAAACTGCATGTAGCCCGTCAGGTCCAGGGGCTTTAAAGTCACCGATCGAGAACAAAGCTTTCCTGACCTCTTCTGCCGTATAGGGGGCCATAAGAGCTTCGTTCATGGCAGCAGTAACACGAGGTTGTACCTTTGACAACACATTGAGGTCCGGCTGCAAAACCTGTGCAGTAAACAAAGCTGAAAAGTATTCTGAGATAATTAGATTGATGTCCTCCTCTCTTTCCTTCCATACTCCAGTGTCATCCAACAACCTCTTAATGCAATTCCTCTTCTTGCGAGCCGCAAACGCTCTATGGAAAAAAGTTGTATTACGGTCCCCATGCAGCAACCAGTTTGCCCTTCCACGTTGGAGCCAAATCAACTCTTCTTGATACAGTAGGTTTTCAATTAGGACTTGGATATCTTTCATTCTCTGTCTGTTTTCAGGAGTGTTCGGTCCCCTTCTTAATTTCTCCAGATCTTTCTTTAACTTATTTATTCTCTTCTTAGGGCTCTTTAGGGTCTCACGATCCCACATATGCAGGTCCTTCAATACTGCCTTGGTCCGACCCGCAAGGGACGGGCCTAGCCCAGCTAACTTGGCTCGCTCCCAAGCTGTGTTTACAATCTCGTTCACTGTCTCTTCTTCCAACCACCGTGCTTCGAACATTCTTTTACGGGTATGCTGCTGCTGCATCAACATCGGTTTGAAGTACTCTGTATCGAGCAGAATAGGCCTATGGTCAGAGTGGGTATGGTGTTCATGTACCAGTCCTGCAAAAGGAATTTTTTCTACCCACATTTCATTACATAGAGCCCTGTCAAGTCGCTCTCTGATCGTTCCACGACTCCATGTGAATGTATCTCCTATCACCATTACTTCCTGTAACCCACAGTCGTCAATACAGTCTCTAAAATCCCGCATATAGTGATCAGGCCGGTTATTACCACCTTCCTTGTCACTCATGTTGGTGATTTCATTAAAGTCGCCAAGGATCATCCATGGCCCAGAATTGTTTGCATGAATATCTTTGAGGTACGTCCATGAGAGATACTTTCTCTCCCAACTCGGTTCTCCATAGAACACTGTAATACGCCAAGATGGTGAGTTTCTGTCCATCACTATACCATCTATAACATTATCTGAGGAGCAATTCAGAATCACTTCATTTGATAAATTATAATAGAGTACAAGCCCACCAGCACGCCCATCACTAGCCACTAAATGGGAAAAAATCAAAATCTAACTTAACCCTTAAAATTTCTGCCTTGTCATTATTTAGATGTGATTCCGACAAAAAAACCACATCTGCTCTCAGCCGCCCTTGGAGGTCCAAGAGCTCTCGAATTGCCGTGGGAGAGAGCATCCCACGGAAATTCCACGCTAGGGTTTTCATTGGTCCCGGCGATCCTCCCTTCCGGAGGTCGCCGATGTATTTGAAGAAGTTGCCATTCCTGAGCCCCCAACGCTAGTACCAGCATTTTACTCCCGCTTGTCCTTTGCCTTCCTCCCCATGTTTGTATCTCTTATGTTGTTTGCGTGGGGAGATCTAAACGGGGGGTAGTGGGGGTACAGAAAGCTGGGCCGTCGCCACCACCATTTCCAATGGATTTGCCCCATCGACCCCTACTCCAGAATTAAGCTCACTTTGCCCTGCCGAGATAGAACTTGAAGTATTTTCAACAGAGAGGCGCTTATGTGGCCGCATACTATCCTTTACTATCCCTGAGACATTCTCTTGGCCAGCAGCATCAACATCAACCGTTCCCTTATCAGTTTCCATTCTCCCCCCCCAGCATTCACCGGAGTCTGATTTTGTGCGTTAAAGCGCCAGCTCTGGTTGGGATTGAACGTGCCTCTCCCCCTTCCTCTGCCTCCTGCCCCGCCTCTTGTAGCATGACCCCTCTAGGGTCCCGCCACACCACGGCCATCATGCCCCGCTCTGAAAGCATCAGCTAGCACAACCCCCCCCCCCACTCAAAAGACGATACATCATGCTCACCATCCCTACACTCTTCATACCAGTGACCAAATTCGCCACAATTGAAACAGAAGGTGGGTAGCTTCTCATACTTCACTTGATAGCAAACTCTTTTGTCCCCCTTCTTTCCCGTCACAAAACGCTTTATCTTGGCATTGATGTCAATACTAACTTTTACGCGGACAAATTCCCCAAAGAAACCAGCTGGTAGCCTTAACTGAATCTCCTCCACCTCACCAATGCGTGAAGCCATACCTCGAACTGCCGGTTCAATTAAGAAGTTATCTGGGAGGCGATGGATCTGCGCCCACACTGTGAGTTTGTCCAACTGGATTGACTCTGGATTTTTAAATCCATCATACTCCTTCATTATGACTGCTTGTCCCTTGAATAGCCATGGTCCTTCAAACATTGCCTTGTTCCAATCTGCTAAGCACCCGAACTACGCGGTGAAAAGGTTCTCATTGATCCTCCTCCAACTCACAGTTTTTGCTGGGTTCCACGCTGCTCGCATGTCCCCATAGAGCGCGCTCGGACCGAAAGTTTTGGGGGGTATGAACCCTAGCAATCGTTAGCCACTTAGCTGCTGACCTCAGATCAGGGAGCTCCTCTTCCCAGACGAAGTCGTCATCCTCTTCTTCCTGTACATTCAGACGAGCCAAGAGATCTTCTGTACTCTCCTTCGTCCCCTTTCTCTGCGAACCAGGCACCTCGTCCTCCATGGTCGCCGAACAGATCGCAATGCACAAACCCTAGTGTCTTCCTGTCCCAAAACCACCACCGATCCCTCTCATATCCAAGGCCGCGGAACAGCCCGAGTGAGAGGAGGGATAGCGGAGGAGATCCGTCCGGGAGAGAGGGAAATTCCGGCGCGCCGCCGGTAGCGAGAGAAAACCCTAGCTTTTTCGCTAGAGGAGAGAAAACCCTAGCTTTTTCGCTAGAGGAGAGAAAATCCTTTTCGACTTATAAATTGATGACTTATTTAAAAACCAAACAGGGCCTTAAAAAGATCTGACAATGAAAACGCTCCTACCAGGTTGAATGCTAGTACCACGCCCACAAACTGTTGCCACCCAAACGTGTCCCGGGCTGTGCTAAAAAACAAAATTAACACAACAACCAATCATCCCAAGTATAGTAACGGAGCATCCACTATGGAGTGCTCTTTTACGCGGGACCCAGATTAGACTTGAATGCCGGGGATTACTCAAAGATCACGACTGGACGGCGGCGATTGGATTCGGGCCTCGCGGTGAGCCTCGGAAACGATGGCGATGCGATGTGAAACGGGTGGGGCGGGGGGACTTGTCGCCACCCGGTCTGGTCTCGGGACCGTACAGAGTTAGGTGCGCCCGGCGCAGGTTCGTCTAGTTTTCTCAAGCCTCAGCGGCACGCCCCCCTATGGCGGCCCGTGCTCTCGCCATGGACCGTGCCCACCGACCGCCGCGTCCAACCTCATTCCATCTCTGGAAAACCGAACCCCTCACATGGACCCGGTGCACCGCTGAATAGACGAATGTTGTGCTTATTATTACGCCAACTCCATCACGCGACCCTATCTTGTCCGACCCCGTCCATTTAGGATAAAACGAAAAAACGAGGTGGCCCAGCACGCGACGTTCCGGACTTATCTGGTCCGTTTTGTGTCCGGGCCGACCCATTTCAAGCACAAACTTGCGTCGGGTTTGGATCGCGGCGGACACCAAACGAACGCGCGCCTCGTCCGCGTTAGGGCCGCGTGACAGGCGGCCACCTACCTCCCACCTGCCCACATCAATGTGCACGTGCGGGCGGCCCGCGTGTCATCCGCCCTGATGAGGGGTCGCGGTCCTTCTTAAATGGGAACCGTGGACCGGTCGTCGTCCACACTGCCCCACGCCATCCCGCGGTCTCCTCGAAACCCGACAGCCCCAGTCCCAAACCCTAGCCAAGAACTCGCCGACCAGCTGCCCGCAGCCATGGGGCTATGGAACTACAGCCGCAAAGGCAAGCACGACCGCGAGGCTGGTTCCTCGTCGGGACGCCGCCGCGGCTCGGTGAAGAAGGAAGAGCCCGTGTCGCCATCGCCACCATGTTGGGCCGTCACGCCGCCCGCGTTCTCCATCGCGCCCACGGCCGCCGGCGAGCGCGACCGGCACTACATCAAGGTGAAGACGAGGACGTCGCTGCCCTGGAGCGACGTCCACCTCCCCAATAACTGGCACCTGTCGCCCGACCGCGTGTCGACCCCGCCCGTGCCGCAGAGCGGCCGTGCGCGCCGCCAGGAGATCCAGCGCCGCCTCCTCCTCCTTCCGGACGACCTCTACCACGACGAGAGGTACACCCCGACTCGCCATTGTGGGGCACTTGGCTCCGCGATGAGCACGACGTGCGGCGGGCGTCGTTCTTCGCCGGCACGTCGACGGTGCCGCGGCGGCCACGTGAGCCCCGAGCGGCTCCCCAGGCGCGCGGGCGTACGCGGGTGCGCGGCCTGACGCCACGCCGTCGCCATCTCCATCGCCACCCCACCTCCTCGCATGACGACGGAGGACGAGGCCCGACTCATGGCGCGTGTGCTGGAGGACTCCATGCACACGCACAACGAGCGCCAATGGGAGGGCCTCGAGAAGATGACGGCCCTCTCCGCGGCCGGCGACGTCGCCATCCTTGAGCTGGAGATGGTGCCGAAGGAGAAGGTGGTGGAGGAGCCGCCGGTGACCGCGTTTCACCCTGACCTGGTGGGCCAGGGGTGGAGCTGGTCGTGCTTCGCTGAGCAGATGGTGGCCGCCATGGGGCCGTGAACTGGTGCCCCACGCCGCCGCGGTCGCCGGAGCGGCAGGACTCGCCTCGGGAGGAGGTGGCGCAGGCACCGGCCATCTTCCAGCCCGCCGCCCCCGTGCACCATGAACCGCCGACTCACCTGTGGACGCCGCCGGACTATGTCAACCTCGTCAACGACGACGACGACACCGGTGGCCAGTGAAGACGGCGACGACCACGACATCGACGGGCGCGGCAGGAGCGCGCCGTAGGCGTTTTTTTATTTTGATTTTAAGGTTTTAAGTTAATTATGAAACTGAGCCGTTTAAGTGGATTGAGAAACTGGGTCGTTTTATGACCGTAACCTGTATATATGTTTTATATTTTTTTAACTGCGTTTATTTACCTTTTTAATCATTTTATTTAAGTTTTTATTTATTTTTATTCACGTCTAGCCCAGACAGGTTTTGGAGTGCGGGCGCGCGTTGGGCACACCCACGACCAATCGGATAAACGCGGACGAATCCATTACCATTTTAAAAGAATAAAATCCGGCCAAACTGAACGTCCATTTAAAATCGCACGGTCGAGTTGGCCTTACGAGCTCCTAGGCCTGTACCCGGCGCCGGTCCACGGACTCGACATTCCACGGCCGGCCACCGCGTTGGTGTGGCCAAAAGGCAAGGCAGGGCGCCTCGGTGGGCGAGCCGGGCCGCTTCTTTTCAGATCGGTAGACAGATCGGCGCCAAAACCTACCACCACCCTCCCCCTCCCTCTCCTCTTCTGACTCCAGCTTTCCAACTTTGTTCGTTCTCGCCTTGTTCCACTCGTACGTGACCGCTGACTACACATGGTAGTAAGTACTAGCACACCAAATGGTCTCGCAGGCCATCATGCCGCCGTCCCCAGGCAAGATTTTCTCAACGGCGACGAGGCCTCATCATGATGTGCGTTTTCCGGGGAGGGCACGGGATGGCCAATTTTTTCCCAGGCGCAGGGCAATTTGAGGGCGGACGGATGGGGACGGACGTGGATCCTGATCTTGTGATGGCACGGGACACATGTCTTAAGCCTGACTATTCGTGTCCCTCCGCATGTTACCTTGCCGCTGGTCTGGTACACGGGAGTACGCAGAAATATCAACGGAGGAATGGAAGCCCCATGTGCGACGTGAAGATCGGCAACTCCCACGTTACGGCCATCACATCACCTGCTTGGCTACGTGTGGCAACGATCCGTCCACATGCTCGACCCCAAACCTTTTTTTGCACGTCACCGCATAAACCCCCATGAGAAGAGAACAAGTTGCTGCCGCTAGCTTCCGGGGTGATGATCGCGTCCCAACCGCAACAACCGTCGATCATCAAGAGCGCACCGCCCGGAGCCATCAATGCAATGCATGCTGCCGCGATGCGCACCGACCTTGGGCGGCCGGGAGGGGACGTCGCCTCGTCACATTGCACGTCTACGTTCGGTCTCAATAATGGTACCGCTACCGTACCCCGAATGGAAAGGCACATTTTACACAGCTCGACGTATTTTTCTTTCATCTTCTTGTATGCCAACAAAACAGACAACAAATGGCTGGTTCAGGGAGCAGACCTGGCTCACAGGAGACGTCCCTTTCAGCTCCCAAGTGAAACGCAACAAAAAATGGGCATTTTGTGTAGTATCTACCTTCTTCAATATAATAATCTGCAGACTCGGTAGTAGCATGGTAGGCTGTGAGATACTGTGCGTACTTATCTGTTCTTTTTTATGTGCATGACAAAAGCAATCTGCGCATTTTGTGCTTAGTGTTCCCATCGGTGCATTCCGCACGTTGCTCCATCTATTCAACTTATTTATGCATGACAAAACAAGGGAGATCTTTCAATCATTTGTTTATGCACGACAAAACAATGATGATCGACAAGTACCGGACAATTGCCACGCATTATTGCAGACACATGGATGATCTCTCTCCTCAGCGGCATGTTAATCATCCATTTCTCCGCTGCGAGCCCCTTAACCTACTATAGCATTTGGCCATGCGCCAAAAACTGAGCCCTCGGTAAGCTGGTTAGCTAGGGTTCCTAATCCAAAGCTAGTCCTTAATACATCCATGGCAGTGCGACGAAGACCGTGCAGTCAAACGCAGGCACTGGGACGGGGTATATACTCCCAAAACACCGCTACAATCCATCAGCCCGATACAAAACGGATGAACTACTCTTGGTAGCGGCAGGATCTACGACCAGTAATTAATCCGGCGCGCAAGTTGGGCGAGCCTGGGCCAATATTCCCTTTTGCTCTTGGGCGCATCCCAGCTTGCCATTTTCCACGAGCTCGCTTTCACTTTCACCCGCCCTGGAACACTTGTCGTGGCCCCTCTTGTCTCCACCCCTCCGGTGACCACCAGTACTAGCTAGCACTCCTGAGCCGAGACCACCGATCGAGGGGACCAGCCCAGCCATCGGCCGGCCATGGATGATGGATGGACCGATCGATGCATGTGGAGAGAGTGGTAAAAACAAGGATCGGCTCGCACGCGTGCAAAGCGATCCCGATGAGGAGAGCTCCGGCCGTGTAATTTATGGACGTGGGGCTCGCGCGATCGATCCGATCACGCACGTCGTCGGCCGGATCGGGGGGATGCTATGCTAGGACGTCGTGGCCGGTTTCATGTGGTCTTCCGGTTCGCCCCTTGAGAAGTTTCCGTAATAATGATGATGCCGGTGCGTGCTAGATCGTGTGAGCAATGTGGACACGCATTGAAGGTGCGCAAAGAGAACGGCGAGGAATAAGGTTCCATGTGGATGTGGTTGCTCAAAATATTCAGTCAGCAGGTGGGAAAATATGTTAAAATTACTAATTGGCGGCACAAATCTGCTTAAATTGAGTAAAAATGTGAGTAAATAGGACAATTGTTGTCATAGAGATGAAACTATGGGTTAAAATGTGAAATTAACCGACCATTTAAGTGCTAATTAGTCGGCCCTGATTGGACTGCACCGGAGCGGCCCAGGGCAGCAGCTGCACTGCACATGGAGCTGGAACTTGTCAAGGAGATTTCAGGCGAGTCAGATCGACTCATGGCGTCCTTCCCGGACCCGTGCCACCACCCTCTCTCTACCAGCTTCATCATCATCAAACCTAAGACAGCGCCACCATTGACGTGATTGATTAGACGGATCGAGTTCGATCAACCAACTGGTCCAGGCGCTCATCATCGCTAGTACGCAGTAGGAGTGTACATTCGACGCCACTTTTGTAGTAATCCTACATGCGATCCCGCTTTCCTGAACACGGCGTTCGACCATCTGGCCAGTACCTAGGGCAACAAACAAACCAGACGACAAGCAGGTAGAAACAAGAAAGCCGCTGCCCTCCCCCGGTCGATCAACGACGCACCGTACTCACACGAATATGGCTGCAAACAAAGGCACGGCCAACAATAACCTACCGGTGGCATTGTGCAGCCGAAAGGCGATTAGCTCGGCTGTTTTTTCTCCGAGGAGGGCAGCAAGTCCCAAGCCGTAGTGGTTGTCGTGGTACCGCAGGGCGATCGCCTTTCTCTTTGTCGAGGGAAATCGGGCATCGTTCGGCTTTGGGCAGCGGCCGATCGACCGCCACGGTTTTGTTGCCGCGCGCCCCTTCCCCGCTTGTCTTTTCACCTGCTGCCGGTTGACGGACGGCGCCCTCTCCCTCTCCCTCTCCCACTTTTTCACGGTGTCACGGACGAGCGGCCGGCCGAGCAGAGAGAGAGAGAGAGGGATCTATCTCTGCATGCATCGCATGCATTGGCGCACGCGACATAAATTTGGCAGCACGGGAAGGCATGGCATGCCCGTCCGTCCGTCCGGCCGGCCATCGGTGCTCGTGCTCGTGCTTTGATTAGGGCACTCGATGCCCTCCTCATACCTCCATTTTTTGTACGTACAGACAGGCCACGGAGGCAGGGTGGTAGGGGTGGCTCGCTCTGTACCGTACGACGAGATTCTCCTATACGCTAGCGTGGTTCGCGGTAGTAGCCGGCTAGCCGCTGCCCGCGCTGTTCTAGCTTCTGCTGCTGCTGCTGCTGCATGCAGCGTTGCGTTCCTGTCAGCATGCTGCGTGCAGTGTCAGCCTAGTAGTACTACGTACGTTCGCTCTACCTCTACAGTGCCCCTCTCGTCCGTCCCGCCTTCAAGGATTCGACCTTCCCGCCATGCTCCTACCACTGCCAGGCACCGGCCTGCTCTTCTCGTGCACACCCACAGCTAAAGAGACATCGGGGCGCAGAACGCAGGAGAGGCCCGGCTGCTTGCGGCCAGGCTTCCCTTCGGCGAACGGCGGGCAGCGTCGATCGGCACGCCCCTCGATGCGTCCTCTTCGTCGTCCTCGTCGTGGGCTCGCACCGCGCGTGATGCCCTTTTGCCGCGCCACCGCACGCTAAGACGACCAGGACATGGCGCTAACTCCATGCCCCACCTGCACTTGGCCTTGCCCGCCTCCGTGACCCCGGATCAAAACGCCGTGCTTAACGCGAGGAAACCCCAAAAAGAAGCGCCCGCGCGCGTGCCAGCGGAGCTCGGCGATCACGGTGGTATGATTACCTCGTAAGTGGCGGTCAGGCAGGGCAGCGCGTGCTCGCAAATCGCCATGATGGTCTCGTAATTGGGCCTGCAGGGCTTCGCTGTTTGCTTGCCTACTGTATCCGGGGGGACAATAGGAACTATACTCGGTACGTACTCCTCCAGCGGCCGTGAAGAGCGTAGTTATGGACTACCGGCCGGCGGATCTCTCGTCGACTTGCAGCAATGGCTGTACAGTACTGCATGCGAGTGTAGACAGACCGAGCGTACCGGGGTTCCTGCAACGTTGGAGTCGGCCGGCGCCATTTATGAAAACCTGGAGGGGGAGGACGGGGTTAGGACATCTTCAAACCTAACCCGCAAATTTACTCCGACATCCGTTAGGCTAGAGTTCATCGCCGATCCAGTTGATCGGCTCCCTGAAGAGTCTTTTGCTTGATCATTTAATCCGATTTTTTTCTCTCTCGTCAGTCACATTGACCGGTGTCTTTTTTTTCCGATCAAAGATCAGTCTGCATAGCCAGCCGCTGCCGTCGACCCCCCACACCTCTACTCTAACACTGGAGCGACCACCCGACTTCCGACCAAACGGCCTCACGCGATGAGGCGGTCCGTCATGGCCATCGTCTACACGTCAGTCCCCAGGGGCGGATCCAGCCCAACCCAGCGCCCAGGCCCCCTTTGTATACTATAGCAATTGCGACAATACTTTACTACATGTTAGACTAATATGTCATGTATCATGAATATCTCCTAATCCCCTAAATCGAGGAGTATTGATATTATTATGATCTCCCATTTATAGTTAGGATTGTAAATATGTCTATATATTAACATGCAATGGAAAAGCCCAAGTGTGGTAAATATTCCTAAGTTTTTCATGGTATCAGCCTAAGCACATCCTCTCGCTTCTGCTCTCCTCCTACCCTAGCGCTGCTAGCCTCCGATCTCGCGCCGCCGGCCACCAACTCTCTTCCCTCCCATGGCGCCCTCATAACCTCCTCCCCTCCCCAACGCCGCCCTTTGGGCACAGGCCACCGCCATCCAGAGTGTTCGCTCCCTCATCCCCGTCGTCCTCGAGTTCAAGAGCGTCGTCTTCCCCAAGTGGAGGACCTTCTTGACCATCGCCGTTACCACCTATGCCCTCAAGGAGCACCTCACCACCGGGACGATTTCCACCGACCCCACATGGCTCCGCCTTGACGTCATGGTGCTTCGCTGGCTCTACGGCTCCATGGCCATGGACCTCGTCGACCTCGTCATGCCTACCGACCCCGCCACCGCCACGGCGTACAAGGTCTGGACCTCCGTCCTCGCGCTCTTCAAAGACAACAAAAAGAGCCGCAAGATTTATCTCACCGAGGAGTTCCACAAACAACAAGCAGGAGGATTGGTCCATCACCGATTATCTTCACCTGCAAAAGACGGCGGCTAGCGCCCTTGCCGAGGTCGGTGCGCCCGTCTCCGACCCCGAACTCGTCACCAACGTCATCAAGGGCCTTCACGAGCGTTTCGACAACGACGCCGACATCGCCGCCTCCTCACGAGATTCCCTACCTTCCTCAACTTCCGTGACATGCTGCTGCTCCACGAGATGAAGGCCTCTCGGCGCTCCAACAGCACCTCGGCCTTCGCCTTCTACGCTGCCAAAGGACCCGTCCCCGCTCCTCCCAGCGGCGGCGATTCGTCCTCCGGGGCCGGGGCGGCACTCCTTCCGGTGCGGCCGACGGACAGCCATGGCAGGCTCCTCCCCCCTCCCACAACCCTCATGCCACCGGCTATGGCAAGGGGAAAGGCAAGAACAAGGGCTACAGGCCCGCCGGTGGTGCTCCTCCCATGCCGACGCCCTTCAATATTTGGACCGGCGCCATCCAGATGTGGCCCATGCAGTCCCGCCCCAACAGCCCCGGCGGCACCGACGGCATCGTTGGACGGGGTCCGGGATCACGCGTCCACGCTGACATGGCCGCTCCTCCGGCTGCTCTCGGCGTGCCCTACGGCGGCTATGGTCTAGCCTCATACGGCGCTGTGCTGCCCTACGCCGCGCCCACGACACAGGCACCATCATGGGACACCGCTGCTCTTGCTCAACACTTCACCAACATGACGCTGCAGCAGCCCGCTCCCGAGTGGGTCATGGACAGCGGCGCGACCGCCCACCTTTCCTCCGACGCCGGTATCTTATCATCTCTTTCTCCTCATCCTATATATCGTCACGTTGTTGTCGGTGACGGTTCCACCATCCCCGTCACCACATCCGTCCATTCTTCCCTTCCCTCTCTTCTTCCCAACAGACCACTTCACTTACGTCATGTCTTAGTCACACCAAGCATTATCAAAAATCTCATTTTCGTTCGTCAATTCACTACTGATAACAATTGCATCATCGCTTTTGACCCTTTTTGTTTCTCTGTGAAGGACCTTCATTCCCGGCGAGAGATCCGTCGGCGCAATAGTACGGGGGAGCTTTACACGTTTACATGCCCTTCGCCTCCTCGCGCCCTCGCCACGCTCACCGCCCCTCATGACGTGTGGCACCGTCTCCTTGGTCACCCAGGACATGATGCTTACCGTCGCCTCTCGCAGCATATTTCCCTCCCTTGCATTAGACATGTTAGAGTTGTGTCGAATATAGTGTACAAGGTAGGTTACAGTTGGACTTGTAGTTATATTGTGTTTAGATAGGATATGGAGTCGTGTCCTAGTAGGACACTTGTATCCTAGGCCTCTCATATATAGCGGGGCTAGACACACGATGTAACCTATGCCAACATAATAGCACCGGAACGCAGGGGATGCCGGCGGCATGTGCCGGTGTCCAGGACGACCGGGTGCGGTATTGTAGCGGTGTCATGGGGAGGAGCGCCCATAGTCAAGCCCCGGGGATGTAGCCATATCGGTGAACCTCGTTAACAAATCTCGGTGTCGTGCCTCGTGTGATTGCTTGGTCCTCGGTAGATCGACGGAGTGCCTCGGATTTATTCTAACAAGACAAATAAATCACACCACTTTATGTCATGCTTGTCAACTAGGACGTCATGTACGTTTGCCATTTTCTTCTTCTACTACTCGTACCACTCGTCCATTCGAGTTAGTGCATTGTGATCTTTGGACTTCACCGATTTTGTGTGTTTCTGGGAATAAATACTTTTTAGTCATTCTTGATGATTTCACACATTTTCTATGGACCGTTCCACTTCGCCAAAAGTCTGATGCTTACGCCTCGCTCTCCGCTTTTCGCGCGTTCGCTCATACTCAGTTTGGCTTACCTCTCGTATCCATACAATGTGACAGCGGTCGTGAGTTCGACAATAACAAACTCCACTCTCTCGCCGCCACGCACGGTATTCATATTCGCTTCTCTTGCCCATATACATGCCAACAAAATGGTAAAGCTGAACGCATTATTCACACTGTCAATGACATTGTGCATCCTCTCTTATTTCAGGCTAGCTTACCACCTCATTTTTGGGCCGAAGCACTTCACACCGCCACTCACGTCCTCAACCGTCTTCTCACAAAAACAATCGGCTCCCCTTCTCCATATTTTGCCCTTCACAACACCCATCCCAATTACTCGTCACTACGTGTCTTCGGCTGCCTATGCTATCGCAACACCGCCTCTACTATGCCTCATAAATTGTCGCCGCGTTCAAGTGCTTGTGTTTTTCTTGGCTATTCCTCTCATCATAAGGGATATCGGTGCATGGATCTCACTACCCAACGCATCATCATCTCTCGTCACATTGTCTTTGATGAGATGACTTTCCCTTTTGCCTGCCTACAGCCTACTGACGCCGCCACGTACGACTTTCTTGCCGACGATGACAACCTACCCATTGTTGTCCCACCCCTTCCGATCACCACTCCTACACCTAACGCACCACCCTCACATCCTCCCGCCCCTCCCTCGCCGGGCGCCCCTTCTGCACCCACTCATCGCACACGCAGCACCTTCGGCATCCACAAGGGCCCTCGCGAGCGGCTTAACCTGCATGTTTCCCCTGCCAGCAGGTACTCCCCGGTTCTCACCTCCGCACATGCAGCCCTCAAGGATCCCATCTGGCTCGATGCTATGACTGCAAAGTACCGTGCTCTCCTCAGCAACAACACTTGGGGTCTTGTGCCTCCTCCTCGGGATGCCAACATCATCTCCGGCAAGTGGGGTTTTCGCCACAAGCTCAAGCCCGATGGTTCCCTGGATCTCTACAAAGCTCGTTGGGTACTTCGGGGTTTCTCTTAGGAGCCGGGTGTCGACTTCGACGAGACATTCAGTCCGGTTGTCAAGCCGGCCACCGTGCGGGTCATCCTCTCCATCACGCTCTCTCTTAATTGGGAGACTCGTCAGCTCGACGTCAAGAACGCCTTTCTGCGTGGCACACTTGCTGAGGTTGTCTACTATCATCAACCCATCGGCTTCATCGACTCCACTCGCCCCGAGCACGTCTGTCAGCTGAACCGTTCGCTCTACGGTCTCAAGCAGGCTCCTCGTGTGTGGTACCAGCGCTTTGCGTCTTTCATCACTTCGACCGGCTTCGTGTGCTCATGCTCTGACACCTCGTTGTTCGTCCTCTGGTGTGTGGAAGGCACGGCCTTCCTCCTGCTATATGTGGACGATATCGTCCTCACCGCCTTGTCGACCGGCTTGCTCGACAGGATCACAACCTCTCTCCGCGCAGAGTTCGCCATGACGGACATGGGCAACCTCCACTACTTCCTCGGCATCGCGGTCACCCGTGACTCCTTCGGCATGCATCTTTCGCAAGACAAGTACGTCGCGGAGATTCTGGACAGGGCCGACATAATGCTTGCAAGTCGGCCACGACACCAGTTGACACGTCGCCGAAGCTTGCTGCTACTGCCGGTCCTTCAATGGCCGATCCCACGGAGTACCGAAGTCTCGCTGGAGCTCTCCAGTACCTCACTTTTACGCGCCCCGATATCATGTATGCCATTCAGCAGGTTTGTCTTCATATGCACGACCCGCGTGAGCAGCACCTAGCGGCCATCAAGCGCATCTTGCGCTACGTCAAGGGCACACTTTCTCATGGCCTTCGACTCTACTCGGCTTCGCCGGACTTCATGATCGCTTACACCGATGCCGACTGGGCCGGCTGCCCTGACACATGGCACTCAACGTCGGGCTTCTGTGTCTACCTCGGTGAAAACCTCATCTCTTGGTCATCCAAGCGGCAACACATGGTCTCTCGCTCTAGCAGGGAAGCCAAGTACCGCGCTGTGGCCAACACCATGGCCGAGGCGAGTTGGCTTTGGCAACTTCTCAAAGAGCTTCATCGGCCATCTCCTCCTGCGATGATCGTCTTCTGCGACAACGTCAACACCGTCTACATGTCCACGAACCTAGTAAAACATTAGCGTACCAAACACATCGAGATCGATCTCCACTTCATTCGCGATCGTGTTGCCATGGGTCGGGTCCCAATGCTTCATGTTCCCTCGTCACGCCAGTTCGCTGATATCTTGACGAAGGGAATCTTGTCGCCATTGTTTCTGTATTTTCGGTCGAGTCTCAACATCCGCTCTCCTCCCGTTGTGACTGCAGGGGAGTGTTAGACTAATATGTCACGTATCGTGACATATCTCCTAATCCCCTAAATCGAGGAGTATCGATATTATTGTGATATCCCATTTATGGTTAGGATTGTAAATCTGTCTATATATTAACATGCAATGGAAAAGCCCAAGTGTGGCAAATATTCCTAAGTCTTTCACTACGGTCTACAAAGGAAATGGGCCTCACGCCTCGGGCCTGCCTCCCAAGCCCGGGGCCTAGATCTGCCATTGTCTGTCCCGCCCGTCGCTCTGTGCCAGTCGTCACTGCCCTGCTCCAAACGGGGTTCCTTCATCATCACCAGCCTCCGCTGCGTATGTATGTCTACCTTCGCACGACGATGTGTTCGCCACTTGGGTCTTGCCGCTTGGGCGTCGGTATTGTGTTCGTCGCTCGGGCTTCCCTTCCCGAGCGCTGGTGCCGACGAGCTCGTCCGCACGTCGTCCCACGCCGGTCGTCGTCGCTGGCATCAGCTCGGACTCCACCGAATGGCGTCCTCGACATCACGCGTGATCGTATTGATCACCCACCCGCCAGCGATCCTCCCCATTTGCGTCGGGCGACCGATCTGGTATGTCGGTTGCGCGCGCCTCCACGTGTCCCGTGAAGATTGTCCCCAAGTACAACGCGCCCCTCCACCGATCAAGCAACGGGCTGCCGCTGCGTCGCCCCATCGGGCCGCAGCGCCGCCGCCCCGTGGTTCTTCACACGGCTGCACAGATTCTCGTGCCACCGCTGCGTCGCCCCTTCCGACTGTAGCGCTGCGGCACGCGGTCCACTCCGCCGTCCTCGTGCGTTGACTTCTATGTGGTATCCGCCACGCCGCCTCCCTAGGCGCGGGAAGCCCACTGTCCATGTCGATCTTTGTCACGCTGTCGAGTTCTTCCTCGCCTACTTTGAGCACCGCCGCCGTGCTTCTAACTTAGCTGTTGCCGCTCTTCTTCCTCGCACCCCCGCCACTGCTACCCTCGTAGCCGCCATCGCCGTCCACCTCTTCATCTTTTTTTAGCACTAGCTCATCGCTAGGGTCACCATTATCTTCCGCGACCACTTCATCTACTCCGACAACCGCGGGCAACATCGGCCCCCACGTCAATTGGCGCCGCAACCGTCGTCGAGTCCTCCTCTACTAGCCCCCTTGACATGGCGTACAATTCATGCTGGCCCGCTTCTACGCATGACCGGTGCTGGCAAGGCCGACACGTGCCTTCATCCATAATGTGTCATGGGCCTGGCAAGCCTGGAGCGGCGCCTCGTCAACATTGACTTCGTCCGTCTACGTATGCCAGGTACTGGCAACATTGACATTAGCCTTTGTCCACGACGTGTCCCCAGGCTTGGCAAACCCGGCGCGACGCCTCGTCAACATCGTCTTCTTCCTAGCGCACCACTACGTCGACACCACTGCGCCCATGACTAACTTGGCGCCTCCTTGTGCCACCGGCTCCACGGCGACTACCTCGACACCGGCGACCCCAGACTCGACATTGACCACAACTAGCTCGCACGGCTACCTCGACCACGGCTACTCCACCTTGCGCTCTTGACTACATCGACATCGAACAAAGGACTATCACCTCACTTGAGCAACTCGTCGGCTTCTTCTCTAGTCAATGCATCCGCGACACGAAATTGTCACGATGCTCCCGCTACAACTGCGGGGATGTGATCCTGCCAGCTTCTACCTTCGGTTTCTCTCCAATCTGACCGTCCGCGATGCTACCGCTACGACTGCGGGGGGTGTTGGAGTATAGATTATGATAGGCTAGGATTTGTTAAGATTGGTTGTATTTTTTCCTATATGCTCCCATACCTTACCTCTAGGCGAGGCTTCTTGCCCTCCAATTCTTGTACTCTCTATATACTTTCCCTCGAGGCTGAATAATACATCCACGACATTATGCCAATCCCTCTCTATTCCTTCTACATTTTTTACATGTCCGATCACAAAAGAATATCTGTCTGACGGTCCGTGCAAAAAAATTTAGATTTTCTGCCCTGCCAGACTGGCAATCTGAGTTTCCACGGTCATGGTGTTGTCATCGCCGCGTAGGTAGACTCCGCCTCAGCCTTGTTTTCTGTTGCCTCCATGTCCTACTTGTCTGCTTCCTCCAACTCAACATTCTGCTGCCGCAACATCTTGTAGCAGACGGCTTGCATGATCATTCTTATGTCGGCATCTAACGCATCCAAATTCAAGGTTAACATATTGGCATCCTTCGCATCGGTTGTGATCTTCACCCTTTTTTCTTTGAGCATCGCCTTCTTCTCCTTGAGCATGGCCTTCTTCTCTTCGGTCATGGCCCTCTTCTCTTCGAGCTTGAGCTTCTTCTCGGTCGCCTCCATCAACACTTTGAACCTCTCTGCCTTTCCCTCCCTTGATATCCGAGCGCTTGACGTATGCTTCCTCCTTCATAGAGATGTCCTCAAACCTGTCCGTCATCCTGGCCGCCGCACCTTCTCTCTTCGCCCTCTCCCCCTCCCACTTCTTTCCCCGAAACCCCCTTCTAACCTTCTTGGTCGGTTCTTTTGTCAGGTCAGTTGGCTCACCGGTTTCTTTCTAGTTGGCTTGGGCCGCGGTCTTGGATATGAATAGGTTCCACTTCGGTTACCCACTCAACCACAACGAACCATGCATCATGGTTGAAAGGATCGATATGGTCGACTAGAGAGGGGTGAATAGGAGACTACAAATTTTAATCTTACTCGTTAATTTTAAGGTTAAGCGGATAGATATGGTTCAGTAGATATGCAACTAGGTGAATACAACCTATATGACAAGCAAGCTTAAAGCTAAATATGCTAGGCAACAATATAATTAGCAAGCCCACGAGCATAGAAAGAAAAGTAAAGTGTGGGAAACGATTAAACCACAAGTGAGACGATGACACATATTTTATCCCGAAGTTCACTCTTCCTTGGGGAAGAGCTACTTTCAATTTAGAGCGGTGCCAGAGCCAAAGCTTGCGGAATTCCACGGAAGGCTCACCATATTATCTTTCGAGTCACCCCCAATGGATGAGCCTCGAATCACTGGGGGGTGGTCTTGAAGGTGACCACCACACCTTTACAAACTTCTCCGAAGCACACCACAAGCAAGGAAGCTTCCAGAGGAACCTCTAACCGCCTAGGAGCCCAAGCTCCAAGAGTAACAAGTCAATGATGGACAAATATTGTGGGGACACAGATTTGGATTGGTCAAAGTGTAGATCAGGTCTTGCTCTCCCAATCCCCAAAGTTTCAACAAGTTTGGGTGGAAGAATTGAGAGTATTGAGCAAAATGGAGTAATTGTGGCGTGCAATAAGACATTAGTTTGGGGATGGAGGTGGAAGAAGATGCTCTTCTATAGTGTTCTTGGCTGGGTGGGCATTTCTGCTCGTTGGACCCCGTGCGCATGATATAAGTCAACCACGTGCGCACAGGGTACTCAGAGACTAAAACCCAACCCCGTGCGCACGGGGGTCAAAAGACCCCATGTGCATGGAGTGTCCAGAAAGTTTCCGACCAGCCCATGCGCACAGGGGTCAAAGACCTCGTGTTCATGGGGTGTCTAGAAAATTCCCGTTGGCTCTCAATGGACACTTCCCCAAAGCACGCAAAAGACACATAGAAGGTGATAGGTGTAGGAGGGTTGGTGTAGATGTTTCAGAAGCATTCCCACACGACGCCTATCCATGACGACCCCTCTTAATAGTGTGATTTTTCCTATGACTCACATTGAACCAAACACAAAAACCTTCGAGTCGCCGGTAAATCGCGCCTTTGATCTTTTTGAATTGGGGGGGGGGTCACACTACTCCAATACAATCTTCATGGAACCAATATCCTGGGTGAAAATTAGCAACCGATATTAGTTCCTCTAACCACATTGTCATCACACCAAAATATAAATAATGCCACATGCACTTTCAATCTCCCTCTTTTTGGTGCACTGATGACAACATGGTTAGGACATGTCATAAAAGATATATCAAAGATAATAGCCATGAAACAATAATTGATCACGAGAGCTCCCCCCTATGTGTGTGCAAGGAAAGTGCTTGATTATGCATCAAACACCCGCATACGAGGTTCCCCTAGATCAATATTGTCATAGCATGTGATCAACAAAAAAACCTACATGGTGCCTAGATCACATGCAAGAGTGTGGCGAGCAAATAGAGTGAGACTATAACATAATAAGATGATCATACTCCGCAAGATAGACCAAAAATAAGCATAGATGATCCATAAAGCAAAAGAATTCTCACACACAGATAAGGTAGCTCATGACCAAACAATGAAAAGCAAAGCAAAAAAGAGTATCTCGAGCCAAATAACCACACCAAATAGAAACGAGGCCTTGATATCTTAACTCAACTACAGACACTCCTAATAGACCACTTCTCCCCATTTGTCATCAAGACAACAAAAAGAGAAAAGGCGATGCTAACGAGACTCTAGACAAGAGGAGACACGCTCGAAGCATCATTATCATCATCAAAGCGCCATCCTGCCATGCATGGGAAAGGAACAAGCTGTGTCCACACTCTCATTGTCCTCAGACCCTGGGCCAACCTGCTGCAGCACGCTCAACCTTCTTTTGACACCTCTCTATCTTGCACTGTTGGACTCCTTGATCTGACGACTCTAAATAGGTCGACACATGTTGAACATGTTGCTCACAATCTTCAGTAGAGACTTCTTCTCCTCTTTGGTGAAACTGGCCTCAGAAACGACCTTCTTGCCATTACCACGTGGAATCCGGGCATTGGAGGAACACCCATGAGTCTAGGTGGTACACTCATGGGCCTCAGATTGCACCCCTTCTTGGGAGCCACATAAGGAGTTGGATCAACAGGAGTCCAGTTCATATTGCTCTTCGGAATGGATGTCTTGTATTGTGACATATACCTTGTTGGGCAGACAGACTCAATCAATGCCTGGATGAATGGAGCATATATCAAGGAACTTGTTCTCGTGCACACACTGGTGAAGCTCATAGAACATGAAGTCCAAGCCATCCACTTTCTTCTTATCACAAATATACACAAAGATATCCAACATGGAGCTCCTCAAGTTATGCCAGTCACCGGCCTTAGAATTGAGAGTGTACCTAAGGATGTGACACATAGTATCATACACGGGCGGCAACTCCTTGATAAGCCCGGTGACAAAAGACTTCTCTTGTTTGTAGGCAAACACAATCTCATCCCCGTGACGCTGCCCAACCTCACGCACATGGCCAAACTCTTCATTCTCTTCTCAAAGAATGGATACAGAATGATCTCACAAAACTTAGCCATGGACCAGATCGAGGCTAGTGGCCAACCATGCATTGCACAATAGCTCACCCTCCCGCATTTTGAAGCACTCACCTCTACCCCTCTTCTTCAGATCACTGGTTAAATCATCCGGATCTTCGTCCTTGTCCTCGTACTCCTACTGTCTGAAGGCCCAAACATATAGTTGTGTGCCTGTGCCGGACTAGGTGTAGCCCTGTGATACGTCTCCAACGTATCTATAATTTTTGATTGCTCCATGCTATATTATCTTCTGTTTTGGACATTATTGGGCTTTATTATTCACTTTTATATTATTTTTGGGACTAACCTATTAACTGGAGGCCCAACCTAGAATTGCTATTTTTTTTGCCTATTTTAGAGTTTCGTAGAAAAAGAATATCAAACGGAGTCCAAACGGAATGAAACCTTCGGGAACGTGATTTTTGGAACGAACAAGATCCAGGAGACTTGGACCCTACGTCAAGCAACCAACAGGGAAGCCACGAGGTAGGGGGGCGCGCCTACCCCCCCGGCGCGCCCTCCACCCTTGTGCACCCCTGTTGCTCCACCGACGTACTCCTTCCTCCTATATATACCTACGTACCCCCAAACGATCAGATACGGAGCCAAAACCCTAATTCCACCGCTGCAACTTTCTGTATCCACGAGATCCCATCTTGGGGCCTGTTCCGGAGCTCCGCCGGAGGGGGCATCGATCACGGAGGGCTTCTACATCAACACCATAGCCTCTCCGATGAAGTGTGAGTAGTTTACCTCAGACCTACGGGTCCATAATTATTAGCTAGATGGCTTCTTCTCTCTTTTTGGATCTCAATACAAAGTTCTCCCCCTCTCTTATGGAGATCTATTCGATGTAATCTTCTTTTGCGGTGTGTTTGTTGAGACCGATGAATTGTGGGTTTATGATCAAGTTTATCTATGAACAATATTTGAATCTTCTCTGAATTCTTTTATGTATGATTGGTTATCTTTGCAAGTCTCTTCGAATTATCAGTTTGGTTTGGCCTACTAGATTGATCTTTCTTGCAATGGGATAAGTGCTTAGCTTTGGGTTCAATCTTGCGGTGTCCTTTCCCAGTGAAGTAGGGGCAGCAAGGCACGTATTGTATTGTTGCCATCGAGGATAACAAGATGGGATTTTTATCATATTGCATGAATTTATCCCTCTACATCATGTCATCTTTCTTAAGGCGTTACTCTGTTCTTATGAACTTAATACTCTAGATGCATGCTGGATAGCGGTCGATGGGTGGAGTAATAGTAGTAGATGCAGGCAAGAGTCGGTCTACTTGTCTTAGACGTGATGCCTATATACATGATCATACCTAGATATTCTCACAACTATGCTCAATTCTGTCAATTGCTCAACAGTAATTTGTTCACCCACCGTAAAATACTTATGCTCTTGAGAGAAGCCACTAGTGAAACCTATGGCCCCCGGGTCTATCTTCCATCATATTAATCTTCCAACACTTAGTTATTTTCATTGCCTTTTTTTACTTATCATAAATATACCAAAAATATTATCTTATCATATCTATCAGATCTTACTCTCGTAAGTGACCGCGTAGGGATTGACAACCCCTTATCGCATTGGTTGCGAGGATTTATTTGTTTTGTGTAGGTGCGAGGGACTCGCGCGTAGCCTCCTACTGGATTGATACCTTGGTTCTCAAAAAATGAGGGAAATACTTACGCTACTTTGTTGCATCACCCTTTCCTCTTCAAGGGAAAACCAATGCAAGTGCTCAAGAGGTAGCAAGAAGGATTTCTGGCACCGTTGCCGGGGAGGTCTACGCAAAAGTCAACATACCAAGTACCCATCACAAACCATTATCTCCCGTATTACATTATTTGACATTTGCCTCTTGTTTTTCTCTCCCCCACTTCACCCTTGCCGTTTTATTCGCCCTCTCTCTTCCGTCCTTCCTCTCTTTTTCTATTTGCCTCTTTTTACCCGTTTCTTATTTGCTCGTATGGTTGGAATAGTTGTTTATTTATTACTAAACAGAGAACTTGAGATCTATGGATCCTCATACGCTTGCTAATATTTTTAAGAGATACAATTATAATGAACCCATTGCTAGTGATTTTTGTGCACTAGATTATATTTATGAAGTTTTGCTTGAAATTCGTGAATCTGAAAATTGTGATAAAGTACCTTATGAAGTGATTCCCGATGGATCTTTGAATAAAAATCATGATTGCAATGATGATAGTATAAATTCTATTGATATAAATTGTGCTAATAATATGCAAAACCCTAAGCTTGGGGATGCTAGTTTTTCTATGACGAATATGAGATTGATAATAGTGTTTGCAATATATTTGAAAGTGGGTTTGGAAGAGTGTCAACTTTAGATACCACATATTTGGAGAATGTTCAATCTTATGAATTTTTTGATAAAAGTGGGTTTGGAAAGGTCATGACTTTAGTAAATGTTAATCCCGCTATTTTGGAAGAGTGTCAACTTTGCATGCATGTGGATCGTGTTGAAAATATTTTGTGTGATAGGTATTTTGTTGAATTTGCTTATGATCCTACATGTAATTATCACGAGAGAGGAAAATATGTGGTAGAAATTTTCATGTTACTAAATTACCTCTCGTTATGTTGAGATTGCTATTGTTTCTTTCCGCTTCCTTGCATATGCTAGTTTTTGCTTGCCTTGATAATTTGTTTGCCTATAATATGCCTATGCATAGGAAGTATGTTAGACTTAGATGTGTTTGTCACGTGTTTTATGATGCTCTCTTTGTGCTTCAATTCTTGTCTTTCATGTGAGCATCATTGAAATATTATGCCTAGCTATAAGGCTTTAAAGAAAAGCGCTTGTTGGGAGGCAACCCAATATTTTTCGTTGCTGTTATTCAATAAATAATTTATCTAGCCTCTGTTTTGGTTGTGTTTTTGTGTTTAATTAGTGTTTGTGCCAAGTAGAACCGTTGGGAAGACTTGGGGAAAGTCTTGTTAATCTTGCTGTAAAAAACAGAAACTTTAGCGCTCACGAGAACTGCTGCCATTTTTATTTGGGAAGTGCTATTTAGTTAATTATTTTTGTAGATGATAATAGATAAAGTCCTCGCGTCCAGCAATTTATTTTAGAATTTTTGGGGTTCCAAATTTTGCGTTAGCTACAGATTACTACAGATTGTTCTGTTTTTGACACATTCTGTTTTTCGTGTGTTGTTTGCTTATTTTGTTGAATCTATGACTAGTAAAATAGTTTATAAACCATAGAGAAGTTGGAATACAGTAGGTTTAACACCATTATAAATAAATAATGAGTTCATTACAGTGACTTGAAGTGGTGTTTTGTTTTCTTTCGCTAGCAGAGCTCACGAGATTTTCTACTTTAAGTTTTGTGTTGTGAAGTTTTCAAGTTTTGGGTAAAGATTTGATGGATTATGGAACAAGGAGTGGCAAGAGCCTAAGCTTGGGGATGCCCATGGCACCCCCAAGATAATTTAAGGACACCAAAAATCCAAAGCTTGGGGATGCCCCGGAAGGCATCCCCTCTTTCATCTAATTCTATCGGTAACTTTACTTGGAGCTATATTTTTATTCACCACACGATATGTGTTTTGCTTGAAGCGTCTTGTATGATTTGATTCTTTGATTTTTAGTTTACCACAATCATCTTTGTTGTACACACCTTTTGAGAGAGACACACATGATTCGGAAATTATTAGAATACTCTATGTGCTTCACTTATATCTTTTGAGTTATATAGTTTTGCTCTAGTACTTCACTTATATCTTTTAGAGCACAGTGGTGGATTTGTTTTATAGAAACTATTGATCTCTCATGCTTCACTTGGATTATTTTGAGAGTCTTAAATAGCATGGTAATTTTCTTAAATACTCCTAATATGCTAGGTATACAAGATTAGTAAAAACTTTCTTATGAGTGTGTTGAATACTAAGAGAAGTTTGATGCTTGATGATTGTTTTGAGATATAAAGATGGTGATATTAGAGTCATGCTAGTTGAGTAGTTGTGAATTTGAGAGATACTTGGGTTAAAGTTTGTGATTCCCGTAGCATGCACGTATGGTGAACCGTTATGTGATGAAGTCGGAGCATAATTTATTTATTGATTGTCTTCCTTATGAGTGGCGGTCGAGGACCAGCGATGGTCTTTTCCTACCAATCTATCCCCCTATGAGCATGCGCGTAATACTTTGCTTTGATAATTTGTAGATTTTTTGCAATAAGTATATGAGTTCTTTATGACTAATGTTGAGTCCATGGATTATACGCACTTTTCTTTCTTCCACCATTACTAGCCTCTCTAATACCACGCACTTTTCGCCAGTATCATACACCCATCATATACCTTCCTCAAAACATCCACCATACCTACCTATCAAGGCATTTCCATAGCCATCCCGAGATATATTTGTAACATCCCCAGCATCACACTACAGTAATCTCCACTTAATGAAGGTCATGTAATCATGATCATCATGCCAAAATGCCACTTGTCCAAAATCTGCTTCAAATTCAAATTCTAATTGCATGTCAAATATTTGCTTCTTCTTTCATGGAAATAAAATAGTTCACACTATGTCAAATATTCTCTAAGTATTTGTCATGATAAAACCTACCTCTGTTGGATTCCAAAAATGCTCCTAGAAATTATTTGAGTGGTCCAACAACAATTAAATTGGCCTTTTCAATTTCTAAAAGTTCTTAAACATTTCCAAATGCTCAAAACAATTTTGCGCAGCTTCACAGTATTGCAAAGTATTTATTGTGGCATGTGGCACATTTTTCAAGAGTCATATGGTGCTCGGCATAATTGCAAAATAGTAAGCTTTCCTTCTAATAATAAAAGACAATAAAAAAAAGAAAAAGGAAACAGGTATAAAAAAACAGGCAAGGGACCCCGGGCCTGCTGGGCCTTGGCCCAACTGGCCGGCCCAGCCGCACCTCTCCTTGTCTATATGGCCTCTCCCATGTGACCTAACCCCCACGAGCCCCACTCTCTCCCTCGTCTCTTCCCTCCACTCGACTGGATCGGGATCAGGGACGAGCCTGATTCCGCGCCGCCGCAGCCGCCTCAACCGACCACGCCGCTCCACGCTCAGACGCCGGCGCCCACCCCCGCGCCGCCCCTCACCGGACGCCTCGCCCTCCTCCCCGGAGCCTCCCTAACCGCGACGCCCTCCCCCGCCTCTGCGCCGACCCCCCCGTAAACGCCGCCAGCGTCGTGCCGTCGCCGCCGTCCTCCTCCCCACGGATCGCCCCTGAGCCCGCTGCCATGTCCCTCCCGCTCCCCTGTGAGCACCGCACCTGCCTCCCTCTTCCTCCCTTCCTCCTCTGTGCGCACACGCCGCCGTCACCGCGCGCCCAGGCACCCCTGGCCGTCGCCCCGTACGCGCGCCGACCGCGCTCACCGCTCCCTGCCTCACACACAGGCTGCCTTTGGCCATGCCCTGGACGCGCCTCGCGCACGCGAGTGCGCGTGCCCGTGCCCGTGCCCGTCTGTCCCGTTGCTCCCAGTGCAGCCCACGGCTGCCCGCGCCCGTCGCGCCTGCTCCTCCCTCGTGCTGCGCCGCTGCCGCTACCGCCTCTGGCCGCCCTACTGGCTGCAGGCGCTCCGCCGCTCGCGCGCCCAGCTCACCTTACCGGCGCGCGCACTCCGCCGCTCGCCCCAGCCTCCTACTCTTGCCGCCCCGCCGATGCCTCGCCTGCAGACGCCCCACAACGCCCGCGCGCCGTCGCCCTACGCCCGCCTCCGCCTGCTGCGGCCGGCCGGCAAGCCTCGCTGAGGCCACGGCCTCGCCCGGTCGCGCCGGGCGCCCACGCCCGCTAACCACCGCGCCCGTTAACCCGCCCCGTTAAGCCCCGTGGGGCCTATGACATGGGGGCCCCACGCCCCACAACGTTATATAAAAAAATATATAGTTAAAATAAATAAATAAATAAATAAATAATTAGTTAAGTTAATTAATCCTATTTAATTAATCTAATTAACCTGTTAGTTTAATTAAACAGTAATTAATTAGCTAAACCCTAATTAGACTAAATAGTGTATGACATGCGGGACCCACACGTAGTTGACCCAGCCAACTGCACAGTTGACTGCTGACGTCAGCATGATGTCATGCTGATGTCATCATTTACTATTCTGGATAATGTTGAAATAAATAATTAAATTCTAGAAGTTAATAAAAACTTTAGAAAATCATATTAAATAACCGTAGCTCGGATCGAAAAACTTTATACATGAAAGTTGCTTAGAACGACGAGACGAACCCGAATACGCTACACACATACATGTCAGATGCCTCTAACTATCTGAACATGGAATATTCCCCGTCCGGTCATCTGTCTGACACAGGTCCGGAACTGGGAAAACATTCCCGGTTGAATTCCCCCTTCACCTATATCGTGTAGCCATACGTTAGGTCACACCCGGCACATCTTATTGCCATGTTATGCTTTGTGGTGCTATGTTTGCTCTGTATTTACTGTTTCTTCCCCCTCTTCTCTCCGGTAGACCCCGAGACCGCTGCTGATGCCCCTATGATCGACTGCGTCGACGACGACACTTCTTCTGTGACGCCCGGATAATTAAGCTATAGTAACTTTCTACTAATGATGCCACGTCACCTCGATTACTGTTGCTAATCTCGCGTTAGTTCAGAACCGAACCAAATTCAACTTTAATTTAAAGTCAACCGATAAAGTTTTCAAACACTAAAACCAAAATGTTCTAGAGGTGGCAAATAATCCATAATAAATATTGGAGGAGAAACCACATTTTTATAATGTGTTTGCGTGTTCCAAAATTAATAAAACATTGATTTAAATGTTTCGTTAAATGCCTTTTTATTATTTTGAAATACTAAACTATTCTATTTAGTAGTCAAACTTGTTATTGCAGAGGCTTATATTACAACACTAATTTAGGTGCCAGTTGTGTATTTTACAAAACAAAAATGAATTGAACAATAAATAAAATAGAGAAGAAAATAAGTAAAACAGAAAGCAAAAACTAAAATAAAAATACAGGCCACCCCCTCTCACTCATGGGCCTCAGCCCACCAGGCACCACCTAGGCCGGCCCCACAGCCCAGCTCGCTCCCCCCTTAACCCCCACTACCCCGAACCCTAACCCAAGTGCGCCCCACTCCCCCCCACGTCGCTCGATCCCCACGCTCTCCCTCCAGCGCCGCCATGGGAGAGCCCCACGCTCGATCCCCTACTTCCCTCGTCCTGAACCCCACTCGCTCCCCCACCCCTCTCTCCCTTCCCCCGTCTGGATCGGGACAGAAGGCCCGACCCCTTCGCCACGACGCCGCCGCCCGGCGCCTCCGACCACCCCGTGCCGTTGCCTCGCCTCCTCGCCCCTCCTTCACACCGCGAGACGCCGCCCGAGGCCTCTACCTCGCCACGCCGTTGCCGAACGCTGCCACCTCGTCGTGCCGTCGCCGGACCTCGACACCTTCGCCAGCTCGCCGGACCGACGCCTCCTCGTCCCCTCCACGCCGGCCGCCCCGAACTTCGCTGACCAAACCCCTGCACCGGGGGTATGACCCCATCTCCCCTACCCCTTTCCCTAGGTCGTCCGCGCCGGTGCCGCCCCGTACTGCTGCCGTCGTGCTCCCGGCCTTGCCGCGCCTAGGCGCCACGCGCGCGCGCGATCCCGCGCCCTCTCGCGCCTCGCCCCGCGGCCATCTCCGCCTTCATCCCACCGCTTCTAGCGCCCGCCTCCGCTCGCCGTGGCTGCCGGCCGCGCCCTCGCCCCACTATGCGCTGGCCTTCGCCGGATCCGCACGTCCGCCCCTAGCCTCGTCTCCGGCCATAGGCCCGCTCGCCCCGGCTGCGTCGACGATCACGCGACCGGCGCCGGTGCCCCGCGCACGCACGCGCCCGTGCTTCGTTCGTTCGGGCGCCCACTTCCCCCGCCCGCTGCCCGTTAGCACCGCCCCGCCTCGCTGGCCCCTAGGACACTGCCAAAGGGTCCCCACCAGCCCATTTTTCAATAATAATAATAATAATAATAATAATAATAATAATAATAAATAAACAATTAATTAATTAAAGGATTAATTAACTTAATTAATTTTGATTAATTAAACTAAAACAACTAATTAAGCCTAACTAATTAACCTAAACCCTAATTAACTAAAACAGTCATTGAGAGGGGGGTCCCAGCCCTGTTGACCAATCAAATGTTGACTGGTCAGCTGGGTCCCTCTGGCCCACCTGTTAGCCACTGGGTACACTTTTGTGTACACTGTGCTGGGTGCGCCTAGCAATTTAGCATTTATTTTTGAATTAAAAATAATTTCAGAATAATATTAAAACTTTGAAAAAACATAGAAAATTAACCGTAGCTCGGATCGAAAAACTTTGTACATGAAAGTTGCTCAGAACGACGAGACAAATCCGGATTCGTAGCCCGTTCGTCCGCCACGCATCCCTAGCATAGCGAACACCTAACTTTCCCCCTCCGGTTCATCTGTCCGAAAACGAAGAACACCGGGAATACTTTCCCGGATGTTTTCCCCCTTAACCGGTACCACCTCGTACCGCGTTGGGGCACACCTAGCATGAGCCTTGTCATGCCATGCATCGCTACGCATCTGTTTGCTTAATATTTATTGTTTCTTGCCCCTCTTCTCTCGCTAGACACCAAGACCGACGCCGCCGCTACCCAGTACGACTACGGTGTTGACGAGCCCTCTCTCTTGCCATAGCAACCAGGCAAGCCCCCCCTTTGATCACCAGATATCGCCTACTCTTCTCTCTACTGCTTGCATTAGAGTAGTGTAGCATGTTACTACTTTGCGTTAATCCTATCCTGATGCATAGCCTGTCCTTGCTGCTACTGTTGTTACCTTTACCTGCAATCCTAATGCTTAGTATAGGATGCTAGTTTATCATCAGTGGCCATACATTCTTGTCTGTCTGCCATGCTATGCTACTGGGCCGTGATCACTTCGGGAGGTGATCACGGGCTTATACTATATACTTTACACTGTTACATTACCTGTGGTACTGTTCGGAGTTGGGGGCTGAAGGGGCAGGTGGCTCCATCCCGGTAGAGGTGGGCCTGGGTTCCCGACGGCCCCCGACTGTTACTTTGTGGCGGAGCGACAGGGCAGGTTGAGACCACCTAGGAGAGAGGTGGGCCTGGCCCTGTTCGGCGTTCGCGGATACTTAACACGCTTAACGAGATCTTGGTATTTGATCTGAGTCTGGCCACTAGCCTATATGCACTAACCATCTACGCGGGGACAGTTATGGGCACTCGACGTCGTGGTATCAGCCGAAGCCTTCGTGACGTCAGCGACTGAGCGGCGTGCGCCGGATTGGAACGTAAGCCTGCTCTTGTATTAAGGGGGCTAGTTCTGCTTCCGGCCGCCCTCGCAACATGCAGGTGTGGAATGGGCGATGGGCCCAGACCCCTGCGCCATAGGATTTATACCGGCGTGCTGACCTCTCTGATGTGCCTAGGTAGGGCTGCGACGTGTTGATCTTCCGAGGCCGGGCATGACCCAGGAAAGTGTGTCTCGCCAAATGGGATCGAGCGTGTTGGGTTATGTGGTGCACCCCTACAGGGAAGTTAATCTATTAGAATAGCCGTGATCTTTGGTAACAGGACGACTTGGAGTTGTACCTTGACCTTATGACAACTAGAACCGGATACTTAATAAAACACACCCTTGCAAGTGCCAGATACAACCTGGTGGTCGCTCTCTAACAGGGCGACGAGGAGAGGATCGCCGGGTAGGATTATGCTATGCGATGCTACTTGGAGTACTTCAGTCTACTCTCTTCTACATGCTGCCAGACGGAGTCTGCCAGAAGCGTAGTCTTCGACAGGATTAGCTATCCCCCTCTTATTCCGGCTTTCTGCAGTTCAGTCCCCATATGATACCCTTATTCCATTTGATACCAATGCATACATATGTAGTGTAGCTCCTTGCTTGCGAGTACTTTGGATGAGTACTCACGGTTGCTTTACTCCCCCTTTTCCCCCTTCCTATACCCGATTGCTGCGACCAAACGTTGGAGCCCAGGAGCCAGACGCCAGCGCCGACGACGACTACTACTACTCGGGATGTGCCTACTACTACGTGCAGCCCGCTGACGACGACCAGGAATAGTTTAGGAGGATCCCAGGCAGGACGCGTGCACCTCTTTCGATCTGTATCGCAGTTTGTGCTAGCCTTCTTAAGGCAAACTTGTTTAACTTATGTCTGTACTTAGATATTGTTGCTTACGCTGACTCGTCTATGATCGAGCTCTTGTATTCGAGCCTTCGAGGCCCCTGGCTTGTAATATGATGCTTGTATGACTTATTTTATTTGTAGAGTTGTGTTGTGATATCTTCCTGTGAGTCCCTGATCTTGATCATACACGTTTGCGTGTATGATTAGTGTATGGTCAAATTGGGGGCGTCACAAGTTGGTATCAGAGCCGACTACTTGTAGGAATCCCCTTTCCAACTCCTTGGCCGAAGTTGAGTCTAGTCATTGCAAAAGCTTTACTAACATGGCTGTGTGGCCTATGGGCCCACGTCGCCATTGCGTGGTATTAGGATCTTTTATTCCTCGTCTATGCTCTGGGACTCTGAACTCTCTCCTATTCGGGTTTAATGAATTTACTAAAAATCTAACTTAGGTTCTCGAAAATACTTTCTCCCGAAGAGCCCCTTTAGTCCAGATGATCGCCGGCTGCACTAGAAGATTTCGAAGATACTCTCCGATATTCTGTCGAGACCTTGTGCCTGTTGCTTTTGCAATTTCCTTCTATCGATAAACCTCTATGGATAACCACGTACACGAGCCATTCATATAATCATTCCTCATTGATCTTGTTATTACAAGATGCCCCAAAATTCTCTCTATTGTTCTGAGAATACTTTGTGCCTACTGCCTTGCATTTCTTTGCCACATGAATACCACTATGGGTAATTTCTAGCACTCATTGTATATTTGCTCATCCCCAGTTGGTTCATGTATATCACAAAAGTCTTCAAAATACTATTTGAACTTCCAAAAATCCTGAGTAGCCTATTACTCTTGAAGTTCTTACTTGCTTGCATTATGGTTAATCCCATAAGTCTATAATTTTATTGGCATCCCTTGTCATTATCATTTTGAGTCCGTTGATTCGAAATGTTGTGAATGCATGCCATCCTCAATCATATCCAATGATTCATCCTTCCGGCTCACACGTCATTTTAAACATGAGCTGGTTATCGACAAATCAAATTGTCGTCGATTGTACCCCTAAGTCTATTCGACTGATCCATTCTTAATGAGAGCATTGGCTTTTGATCCCTTGATTTGGAAATGATAATTCCTTTGTATTTGAGATTTGAAATAGTCAGTTGTTTATATAATCTGATGCCCTTTCATTCCATCTTCCTTAGATAGAGTACCGATACTCGCATCAGCTCCATTGTAGACCATAGGACCCCTTGTTGGATTATTATCCGGCAGTGTCCTTCCTATTCAATAACCTTGTGAGCCTTTCCATGGGTATATGATACCTTTGGTAACTTGTAACCTCTGTTTTGCTAACCATGCTCTACTTTCGAGCTTGTGATATTTACTCTTGAAACTTGTGGTATATGTTTCTAAGAAACCCCGATGGGTTGAACCTATACAACCTTCTCTAAAACCGTGTGAACTCGAAAGTTTTCACGAGTCATACACTTCTGGTATTTTGCCAGATGAAATTTCAACACTACAACTTCTTCGAAAGTGAGAAGTGAATGAAAGGTTATGCATTGGAGAAGTGGGAGTCGACCTTGAACTTTGTGTTCATGCCCATGGACACGATGTAGATCTTATCGTTAAAGCTTCTCTTAAATTAAATTATTCCTTTGGTATAAGTTCATCTTATATCCGGGATCTGACCTTTTGCAATCATGGTTCCGACCATGTTCTCCTTTAAATACCATTTCGCGTGCAAGTTTAAACCCTTGTCTTCTGTAGAGCAATACCCCAGTCCAACCTCTACTTTGATCTTTCATCGAGTATTACCCCCTCTGGTATCTCGAGATTGTCACGGAACTGCATAACTTCTTATGAGTTCTTCTTCAAGTATTATTTAACTTTCACTGCATCATCATTTGACTTGATGTCATCGCCAACCGATTATATCTTCATGAAATCTCTCGACAAATGTGTCGTGGTCATCATCAACATCCTGAGCTCTTCCAAGATATATATCGAATTCTTGATGAGAAATGCCATCCTCGCCCCTCAATGGTTTGTGTTATCACCGACCTTTTATTGCCTTCCGTTCAACACAAACTTATTCGTGTTTTGTGTTATACCTTGATATCCTTGCTATCCAGCATTTGTTCTTCTTTACCTTGGAATATTACCACCTTTTATGTCAAGAATGTCGTGGTAATTTTACCACCTCTTGAGAATTCTTGATATAGTAATATCTCTCGCCTTTTGCGTTCATTTCTTGGTCTCCGTGTTGATTCTAACCGGAATACCGACAAATGGTCTGTGATGTGTAAATTCTAAACTTCTAGCAACCCTATTGCTTTGAAGTTATTGGTCTATAGTTTCATTCTAAGTCTATTGCTTATTGAATCATCATTCGAACATTGATCGTGCTACCTAGTCCAGATTCCTGGGTGCACCCTTCTATCATTGTTCAGTTGTGTATGTTTCCCTCGAGCATACATCATTATATCATTTGATCCGACAAATGATATTTCCTTGTTCACATAATTGTGGAAATCAATCCTTTGGAAATTTCGATGATTTGTCGCTGAGTTCATCAGCCACCTCTTCATCCTCTCCTTGGTTTTAATGATGAACTCTTGTTTTGGGACTCGCTTCCATAGTACATTTCCCGAGAATCTTGCAATGTCGCCTCGTCAATTGTGTTACACCTTTTCTTCTCAAGCATCCTGAGTCTGAGGCATCCTAGCACCAATCAGATCTGAATCTCGGTAAGGTATGATGGTTGGAACATATTTCCAAGAGTTATTACATTGGTCCTTATATATCGGTAAGGTGAGGTCATGCCTGTCACACCTGGCCAGAGGACTTGTTGTTATAGATTCCTTTTTAGCAAGGTTATCCCTTCCTCCATGAGGGAATTGTAAGACCTATTCTTCAAGATTATTCCTGATGGATCCTTTGTGTCTCCAGAGTCTTATCTTCACCTGTTGACCATGTCAACGCTATCTGGAAGCATGTCTATGGTATTCCGATTTTCAACGAGAACATTGAAGCTAATGCTAAATGTTTCCTGCTCAATTATCCAAACACCGTTTTTTGACTGGGGACTGTAGGGAAAAACCCCCACAGCATATCAAAACTTTATTAAAAGGCAGAACAAGTACAGGTACAACAGGGATTACAAGGGGTAATCAAGCTAATCTAAATAAAGTAGGAAAAACAACCAACAGGCTCAAGGTGGTAGAAAAGAGATCCATTTAAGGAGATCATCCTTATAAGCAGGCTTAATCCTATATTGCATTAAAGCAATATCATGTAGAAAAGCTGCTCTCCATTTATTAAATCCAGCTCTCTCATGCCTAAAGACCTTAGCATTTCTGACAATCCATATATTCCAGCAAGCTATAAAGACCACTTCAGTGAAGAAAGGTTTCCTAAAACTCCTTTTGGCATTGATAACCAGCTCCTTCATCGAGTCACCTGATGACCAATCAATTTGCAAATAGTTCCAAACCCTGACACTAAAATTGCAATTGAAGAACAGATCATCTCTTGTTTCCCTAGCCTGCAAAGGGCAGAGAACACAGTTTACTCCATCCTCCAAATGCCAATGCCTCCGTTCCACCATATCTTTGGTATTCAGCCTATCCATAATGAGCATCCAAGCAAAGACCTTTATTTTCATAGTGCAAGAGGACTTCCAGATCCAAGCTGTTAGGGGGTTGAAAGATTGTGACACAAACACATGGGAGTAAAAAAGCTTCGGAGAGTATCCCTTGGCAGTGCCATTCCAAAGCCAAATATCCTTGTACCCAGTGTCTCTATCATGGTTTTCTAACAGAGATTGAAGCATAACCATCTCATCAAAGGCCTGGCTAGACAAAGGAAGATGGAAGTGGTGATACATATCTTGAGAGTCCAAGAAATCCTTAACAGAAATCCAGGGATCTTTGACATATTAAAAAAGAATCTGAATTGAAGCTTAGAGTCCTGACCATCAAGCTTCCAAGTGTCTGACCACATGAGTGCAGTGTCTCCTTCATTAATCTGAACCCAAGCACAGTCCCTAAAGTTTTGCAAGACCTTGCATATATCCTTCCACCAGAAGGAGCCACAATTAGAGGTTCCTTGGGGTACTCTGCCATGATAGTAGGAGTCCCAAATTAAGGACACCCAAGGTATATCCTTTTTATTGAGGAAGTTATTTGCATGTTTGAGTAGTAGAGCCACATTCTGAACACCCAGGTTTAGAATACCAAGGCCTCCCTTGTTTTTTGGCCTGCAAATAAGGTCCCAAGCAGCCAGAGAAGGGGCAGGTTCACCCATGTTTTTCCTCCATAGGCATTGTCTCTGAATTCTCTCCCTTACTTAAGTGGTTTTCTACCTTCTATCCGTTCTTGGATATCATACTCTGCTTGTTCTTGGGAGGGATATACCCCTGAAATATGTGTTTAAACACATTTTCCTTTCCATTGTTCTGTTTAATCTAATAATCACATTTTCCTTTCCATTGTTCTATTTCACCTTCTTGAGGTTTATATAATCTAAGCAGTAATACGTTACTGCTTTTATAAGCACCTCAGTGTACAACTCTGTCAGTAAGACCCTGTTACTATTGTTGTTGACATTCTGGTAACCACCGATGGACGAGAACTTTGCCTATTGGTCTGCCTCGTTCAACGAGCAGGAAGATAGTTCTCTTCGCCCTCGCCCTTGGTACCAACATTGTTGCCGACATAATTGATGGGCTACCCTTTGACATGCCTTGCTGTCATGACATAGCAAGATGTCACCGCTCCTTCTACTTTTAACCCACATGGTGGGCCCATAACCCATAGTTGCACAAGATCGAAACCTGACTCTCCTGTACATCCCTGCTTCGTAGTTATCCCTTGCGCTTCGTCTCGTAGGTAATTCATGAGCCACCTTCCGATGAGATCATCAATACTGGTATTAGACACAACACTTATTTCCATTACTCTGAACCCCTTCACGCCCTATTTCAGGCATCGAACGATTGCCTATGCACTTGAAACTTCAATTTTGCACCTTCTTACTTTGCTCTCGATAATTTCTTAAGTTTCAATTCGAGAGTTACTTTTCACCATGTTCCCTAAGGATTATCTACCGGATAAGCAACCATGCAGAGTTCCATTCTTACGGTATACCCCCTTATTCTTTCGTAAGTACGATGGAGTTTCCAAAGAGAGGATGCCAACTTCATCATGAGAACCTGAAGCAGAGAAATGAAGACATCAAGGTTATGGATCGGCCTCTTCGAGAAGAGCAACCAAGACCGAGAACATTCGCTAGAAATTCGTAACCAGAACCTTCTCCCTTACTCCCCTCTTAAATCTCGAGACGAGATTTCTTGTAGTGGAGGAGAATTGTGACGCCCGGATAATTAAGCTACAGTAACTTTCTACTAATGATGCCACGTCACCTCGATTACTGTTGCTAATCTCGCGTTAGTTCAGAACCGGACCAAATTCAACTTTAAATTAAAGTCAACCGATAAAGTTTTCAAACATTAAAACTAACATGTTCTAGAGGAGGCAAATAATCCATAATAAATATTGGAGGAGAAACCACATTTTTATAATGTGTTTGCGTGTTCCAAAATTAATAAAACATTGATTTAAATGTTTTGTTAAATGCCTTTTTATTATTTTGAAATACTAAACTATTCTATTTAGTAGTCAAACTTGTTATTGCAGAGGTTTATATTACAACACTAATTTAGGTGCCAATTGTGTATTTTACAAAACAAAAATGAATTGAACAATAAATAAAATAGAGAAGAAAATAAGTAAAACAGAAAGCAAAAACTAAAATAAAAATAAAGGCCACCCCCTCTCACTCATGGGCCTCAGCCCACGAGGCCACCACCTAGGCCGGCCCCACAGCCCAGCTCGCTCCCCCTTTAACCCCCACTACCCCGAACCCTAACCCAAGTGCGCCCCACTCCCCCCCACGTCGCTCGATCCCCACCCTCTCCCTCCAGCGCCGCCAGGGGAGAGCCCCATGCTCAATCCCCCACTTCCCTCGTCCTAAACCCCACTCGCTCCCCCACCCCTCTCTCCCTTCCCTAGTCTAGATCGGGGCAGAGGGCCCGACCTCTTTGCCACGACGCCGCCAACCGGCGCCTCCGACCACCCGCTGCCGTCGCCTCGCCTCCTCGCTCCTCCTTCGCACCGCGAGACACCGCTCAAGGCCTCTACCTCGCCACGCCGTCGCCGAACGCTGCCACCTCGTCGTGCCGTCGCCGGACCTCGACACCTTCGCCAGCTCACCGGACGGCCGCCTCCTCGTCCCCTCCACACCGGCCGCCCCGAACTTCGCCGACCGAACCCCTGCACCGGGGGTATGACCCCATCTCCCCTACCCCTTTCCCTAGGTCGTCCGCGCCGGTGCCGCCCCGTACTGCTGCCTCGTGCTCCCGGCCTCGCCGCGCCTACGCGCCACGCGCGCGCGAGCCCGCGCCCGCTCGCGCCTCGCCCCGCGGCCATCTTCGCCTTCACCCCACCGCTTCTAGCACCTGCCTCCACTCGCCATGGCTGCCGGCCGCGCCCTCGCCCCACTACGCGCTGGCCTTTGCCGGATCCGCACGTCCGCCCCTGGCCTCGTCTCCGGCCATAGGCCCGCTCGCCGCGGCCGCGCCGCCGACCACGCGCAAGGCGCCGGCGCCCCGCGCACACTCGCGCCCGTGCTTCATTCGTTCGGGCGCCCACTTCCCCCGCCCGCTGCCCGTTAGCACCGCCCCGCCCCGCTGGCCCCTAGGACACTGCCAAAGGGGCCCCACCAGCCCCTTTTACAAAATAATAATAAAAATAAAAATAAATAAACAATTAATTAATTAATTAAAGTATTAATTAACTTAATTAATCTTGATTAATTAAACTAAAACAACTAATTAAGCCTAACTTATTAACCTAAACCCTAATTAACTAAAACAGTCATTGACAGGGGGCTCCCACCCTTGTTGACCAGTCAAACGTTGACTGGTCAGCTGGGTCCCTCTGGCCCACCTGTCAGCCACTGGGTACACTTTTGTGTACACTGTGCTGGGTGCGCCTAGCAATTTAGCATTTATTTTCGAATTAAAAATAATTTCAGAATAATATTAAAACTTTGAAAAATCATAGAAAATTAATCGTAGCTCGGATCGAAAAACTTTGTACATGAAAGTTGCTCAGAACGACGAGACAAATCCGGACACGCAACCCGTTCATCCGCCACGCATCCCTAGCATAGCGAACACGCAACTTTCCCCCTCCGGTTCATTTGTCCGAAAACGCAAAACACCGGGAATACTTTCCCGGATGTTTTCCCCCTTAACCGGTACCACCTCGTACCGCGTTGGGGCACACCTAGCATCACGCCTTGTCATTCCATGCATTGCTATGCATCTGTTTGCTTAATATTTATTGTTTCTTCCCCCTCTTCTCTCGCTAGACACCGAGACCGACGCCGCTGCTACCCAGTACGACTACAGTGTTGACGACCCCTCTCTCTTGCCAGAGCAACCAGGCAAGCCCCCCCCTTTGATCACCAGATATCGCCTACTCTTCTCTCTACTGCTTTCCGTTAATCCTATCCTGATGCATATCCTGTCCTTGCTGCTAGTGTTGTTACCTTTACCTGCAATCCTAATGCTTAGTATAGGATGCTAGTTTATCATCAGTGGCCATACGTTCTTGTCCATCTGCCATGCTATGCTACTGGGCCGTGATCACTTTGGGAGGTGATCACGGGCTTATACTATATATTTTACACTGTTACATTACCTGTGGTACTGTTCAGAGTTGGGGGCTGAAGGGGCAGGTGGCTCCGTCCCGGTAGAGGTGGGCCTGGGTTCCCGACGGCCCCCGACTGTTACTTTGTGGCGGAGCGACAAGGCAGGTTGAGACCACCCATGAGAGAGGTGGGCCTAGCCCTGTTCGGCGTTCGCGGATACTTAACACGTTTAACGAGATCTTGGTATTTGATCTGAGTCTGGCCACTGGCCTATACGCACTAACGATCTACGCGGGGACAGTTATGGGCACTCGATGTTGTGGTATCAGCCGAAGCCTTCGTGACGTCAGCGACTGAGCGGCGCGCCCCGGATTGGACGTAAGCCTGCTCTTGTATTAAGGGGGCTAGTTCTGCTTCCGGCTGCCCTCGCAACATGCAGGTGTGCAATGGGCGATGGTCCCAGACCCCTGCGCCATAGGATTTAGACCGGCGTGCTGACCTCTCTGATGTGCCTAGGTAGGGCTGCGACGTGTTGATCTTCCGAGGCCGGGCATGACCCAGGAAAGTGTGTCTGGCCAAATGGGATCGAGTGTGTTGGGTTATGTGGTGCACCCCTGCAGGGAAGTTAATCTATTCGAATAGCCGTGATCTTTGGTAACAGGACGACTTGGAGTTTTACCTTGACCTTATGACAACTAGAACTGGATACTTAATAAAACACACCCTTCCAAGTGCCAGATACAACCCGGTGGTCGCTCTCTAACAGGGCGACGAGGAGAGGATCGCCGGGTAGGATTATGCTATGCGATGCTACTTGGAGGACTTCAGTCTACTCTCTTCTACATGCTGCCAGACGGAGGCTGCCAGAAGCGTAGTCTTCGGCAGGATTAGCTATCCCCCTCTTATTCCGGCTTTCTGCAGTTCAGTCCCCATATGATACCCTTATTCCATTTGATACCAATGCATACATATGTAGTGTAGCTCCTTGCTTGCAGTACTTTGGATGAGTACTCATGGTTGCTTTACTCCCCCCTTTCCCCCTTCCTATACCCGATTGCTGCGACCAGACGTTGGAGCCCAGGAGCCAGACGCCAGCGCCGACGACGACTACTACTACTACTCGGGAGGTGCCTACTACTACGTGCAGCCCGCTGACGACAACCAAGAGTAGTTTAGGAGGATCCCAGGCAGGAGGCCTGCGCCTCTTTCGATTTGTATCCCAGTTTGTGCTAGCCTTCTTAAGGCAAACTTGTTTAACTTATGTCTGTACTCAGATATTGTTGCTCCCGCTGACTCGTCTATGATCGAGCTCTTGTATTCGAGCCTTCGAGGCCCCTGGCTTGTAATATGATGCTTGTATGGCTTATTTTATTTGTAGAGTTGTGTTGTGATATCTTCCCGAGGGTCCCTGATCTTGATCGTACACGTTTGCGTGTATGATTAGTGTACGGTCAAATTGGGGGCGTCACATCTTCCTTTTCAGCAGAGCTTCCAAGCAAGCAAACCCTCCTTGAGCATTCCGATATCGCCCATTACTTTCCCTCTCATGCTTGCATTAGAACCGCTACTACTTTCTGTATGATCCTAATCTAATGCATAACCTGTTTTTTTACCTGCTTTCATACCTTACCTTCTTATCCTAAATTGCTTAGTATAGGTTGGTTAGAGATCCATCAGTGACCCCGACCTTGTCCCAGTTGACTCGCTTGACTCGATTCTGCAGAGTTGTATGATTCTGCAGAGTTACCATCGAGTGCCAAGGGCGGAACCTCTTACATCACTCCTGATGAGATCTCTGTAGTGTAGCTATACGGCCGAGGTCATCGAGGGTGATTTCCTCCTTAACCACTTCCGTTATGGCTCCGTCGTGCAACCCCTCAAGCGTGAACCTCGAGGGTGGATCCTCTTATGTTCACCTTGATGATAACATCGAGTGGAATTCACCGGTGGTGATTCCTCGGGTTTCCCCTTGGTGTTAGACACACAGTTACTATGGTTACTATGACTCTATACTAAACCATGTTACTAAAGACGGGTCGGCCCTGAGGGGTACCCGCATGAGCTTAATAGCGAGTGGTGTGGAGTCGGGTTGGCCTGGAAGGTGCCTGCGAGATACTTACGAGGCGTGGCCGGGCATTCTTAGCCCTTGTCGCAAGTACTCGAGACGGGGCGACGGGGTCACATCTTTCATGAGTCTCTCCTTGTTACCATGCGTTACTAATCCACTACGATTTGGATATTTGATCCGAGGGGCCTCTGGCCTAATAGCACTAACCATCATGTGGGCATAGTATGGGCGTTCTGCGTCGTATACATCAGCCAAAGCTTAATACACGCCAGCGACTGAGCGGCGTGCGCCGGGTTGGACTGCGTAAGCTCCTGCCTTGTTGAAGGAGGTAGCTAGGTCTGCTCATCGGCCGCCCACACAACGTGCAGGAGTTCCCGGGGCGATGGCCCATGACCCCTGGGGGCATAGGTTTAGTCCGGCGTGCTGGCCTCTCTATTAAGCCTAGGTCGGGCTGCGGCATATTGTTTGGCCGAGGCCAGACATGACCCAGGAAAGTGTGTCCGGCCGGAGTTAATCGAGCATGGTGGGTAAGTTGGTGCACCCCTGCAGGGAAGAAAACATCTATTGATAGCCTTTCCTATGGTAACAGACGCTTGGAGTTGTATCCCGATCAATACAACTAGAACTGGATACTTGTGATGAGAAATGGATTGTGATGAGAAATGGATAGCATGGCTCTGGGATTGCTTTCTCGCAGGGAGTCGAGAAAGGATCTCTGGCCGAGGTTGATAACACTACTACTACTTTACATTATGTTGATCTGTACTCTTCTAAATGCTGCAAGATGCTTGATGATACTTGAAGATGCTAGTCTTCGATAGGCTAGGCTTTTCCCTTCTTTCTGGCATTCTGTAATTTAGTCCACAGATATAACCCATTTCCTTTGATACAGATGCATACTTAGATTAGATCGGATGTAAGTCTTGCGAGTACTTTGGATGAGTACTCACGTTTGCTTTGTTACCTCTTTTCCCCCATACCCGATTGTTGCGACCAGATGACGGATCCCAGGAGCCAGACGACACCACTGATGACTACTGCTACACCAAGGGTGCCTACTACTACGTGATGGCCGCTGACGACTTGGAGTAGTTAGAAGGCTCCTAGGCAGGAGGCCTTGCCTTTTCGATCGTTGTTGTTTTTGTGCTAGCCTTCTTAAGGCAAACTTGTTTAACTCATGTCTATATTCAGATATTGTTGCTTCCGCTGACTCTTGTGTTTTCGAGCTTATGTATTTGAGCCCTCGAGGCCCCTGGCTTGTAATATAAAGCTTGTATTTTAATTTGTGTCTAGAGTTGTGTTGTGATATCTTCCCGTGAGTCCTTGACCTTGATCGTACATACTTGCATGTATGGTTAGTGTACGGTCAAATCAGGGGCATCACAAGTTGGTATCAGAGCCGATTGCCTGTAGGATCCCCCCTTTCCAACTCCTTGGCCGAAGTTGAGTCTAGAAACCAAAAACCTTTTTACTAACTTGGCTGTGTGTCTTACAGGCCCACATCACCAATTGAGTGGTATTAGGATCTTTTATTCCTCGTCTATACTCTGGGACTCTGATCTCTCTTCTATTCGGGTTAAAAGGTTTTACTAACTCGAACATTAGGATCTCGTGATCACATCCGCCCGGAGAGCCCCCTTATTTCAGATGATCGCCCTCTACATCAGAAGATTCCGAAGATACTCTACGATATTCTCTCGATACTTTGTGCTTGTTGCCTTTGCAATTCCCTACCAGCGAAATATCCTTATGGATAACTACACACACTTGCCAATCTTACATTATATCCTAATGATCTTGTTATTACAAGATGCCCTGAACTACTCTCCATTTTTCGAGAATCCTTTGAGCTTACCGCCTTGCAATTCCTTGTCATCTGAATACCCCTATGGATAACTCTGTGCACCTATCGAGTATCCGCTCATCCTCAGTTGATTCTTGTACTTCACAAAAGTCTTCGTAATACCATTCATTCTTGTGAAAATCCTCAACAGCCTATTGTTCTTGAATTTCTTGCTTGCTTGCATTATGGTTAATACCATAAGTGTAATAATCTTATTGTCATCCTTTGTCATTATCATTTTGAGTCCGTTGATACAATATGTTGTGAATGATCGCAATCCTCAAACAGATCCTAGACTTCATCCTTCCGACTCAGACGTCATTTTAACATGAGCTGGATCTCGACCAATCTAATCGCCATCGATTGTACCCCTAAGGCTATTCTACCTATCCATCCCTAATCAGAGCATTGCTTCAGATCCCTTGTCTTGGAATTCATAATTCCTTTGCAATTGAGCTCTGAGTTAGTCAGTTGTTTCTATAATCTGATCTCCTTGCATTCTTTCTTCCTCTGGTTGAGTAATGATGCTCACATCAGATCGCTTGTGGACCGCCAGACCCCCTTTTTCGGATTTTATCCGACAACGTCCTTCATATTCAATAAGCTTGTGAGCTTTTCCTCGGATACATAATGCTTTTGGGAACTTGTATCCTCCGCTTTCTCAAGCATGCTCTACTACCGAGCTTGTGTTATTTATTCTTGGAATTTATGATATATGTTCCTAAGATGCCCCGATGGGTTGAACCTATGCCTTCCCTAATCTGTGTGAACTCGGAAGTTATGCGGGTTATACTCTACTAGCTTTTCGTCAGATAAAATTTCAATACTACAGCTTCATCAAGAGCGAGAAATAAAATGGAAGGTTATGCATTGTAGAAGTGGGAGTCGACCCTGAACCTTTGTGTTCATGCCCACGGACATGGTGTGGAACTTATCATGAAAGCTTCTTGCAAGGATATTTAATCATTTGAATAATTCTTCCGGTATTGTAAATTGGATACCTTGCAGTTATGGTCCTCGCCATATTTCCTCCCTGATCCCATTTACCGGGTAAGCTAAATTACTTATCCTCTACAACTCATGTCCCCCGTCCAACCTCTACTCTGATTTACCTTCTGGCATTGCACCTAGTACTTGATACTGGGAAGCTTTATGCCCCATCACATCATTCCTAGCCTGATCGGCCATATTTTTATCTTGTCAACTTTTTAACTGTGCTACCTGGTCCTTATGCCCGGAGCAACTTCCGACGATGAGCTAACCTTATGTCGATCTTCCTCATCTTATCATTTCACCTCGAACAACAAGCTTGACTTTGAGCTTGTGTCGAATCCGTGGTTCTCATAGCCTTTCACTTCATCCTTCCTTTTCTGCTCGGTGGCATCTTCTTAGAGTCTCTAAAAAAATTGTCTTGATCACCGTCAACACTTTGGCTTCTTCAGAGATGTCAATTGAATTCATGGCTAGTAATACCATCCTTGCCTCTCGATGATTTGTGTCAGCATCAATAACATTCTTGTGTTCCCCCAACACAAACTTGATCATATTACTTTAGGGGATACGTCCTTTTTGACATGTTGATGGATTGCTACTGAACCCATCGGCCACCTCCTCATCTTTTCCCTAATAAAATAACATGATATGTTCTAGAAATTCCTGATGGATCCATTGTGAATCCAAGGTCCGACCTTTACCTAATGACCATGTCAATGCTATCCCAAAGCATGATTGTGGTACTCAAACGTCAACAAGAACATTGGAAGCATAATGCTAAATGCTTCTTGTTCATTTATCCAAACACCGTTGTACGTGTAACATCATGAATTCCCTCACCCCTTTACCTAATTGGTTATCTACTTACTATCCTGTCATGGATATCATCCTCTGCTTGTCATTGGGAAGGATATACTCCTGATAATTGTGTTTAAACACATTTTCCTTTCCATTGTTCTGATTATTATACTAACCATATTTTTTCTTTCCATTCTTTTATTTAACCTTTTCGGTAAACTAACTTATCTCAGTAGAGATAATTTCCTGCTTAGGTAAACACCTCAATGTATAACTCTGTCAATAAAGACCCTGTTACTATTGTTGTTGACATTCCGATAGCCACCGATGGATGAGAACTTTGCCTATTGGTCCGCCTCGTTCAACGAGCAGGAAAATGGTTCTCTTCATCCCTCGCCCTTGGTACCAACATTGTTGCCGACATAACCGACATACTATCCTCTGACATGCCTTGCTATCATAACCGTGCATGATGCCAGCACCCTTCCTACTTTTAACCCACATGGTGGGCCCATAACCCATAGTTCCACAGGATCGAAACCTGACTCTCCTATACCCCCTGTTTCTAAGGTTATTCCTCACGCTTGGCTTCGTATCATGTCACGAGCCACCTTCTGAGAGATGATCTATTCCTGATGCTCTTAACCCCTTTCTCACACTCGGTTCAGGTATCGATCGTTTGTCCATTCGTTTGAAACTTCCTATTGTACCTTCATATTTTGCTCTCAATGTTTTCTTAAGTTTCAACTCGAGAGATACTTCTGCCACATTCCCATTGTTCATCAGATAATTAACCCTATAAGGGCCAGTTCTCCCGAAGTTACTCTTTACTTCCCCAATTAAATCTCGGGATGAGATTTCTTGTAGTGGAGGAGATTTGTAACATCCCCAGAATCACACTACAGTAATCTCCCCTTAATGAAGGTCATGTCATCATGATCATCATGCCAAAATGCCTCTTGTCCAGAATCTGCTTCAAATTCAAATTCTAATTGCATGTCAAATATTTGCTTCTTCTTTCATGCAAATAAAATAGTTCACACTATGGCAAATATTCTCTAAGTATTTGTCATGATGAAACCTACCTCTGTTGGATTCCAAAAATGCTCTTGGAAATTATTTGAGTGGTCCAACAACAATTAAATTGGCCTTTTCAATTTCTAAAAGTTCTTAAACATTTCCAAATTCTCAAAACAATTTTGTGCAACTTCACAATATTGCAAAGTATTTATTGTGGCATGTGGCACATTTTTTAAGAGTCATATGGTGCTCGGAACAATTGCAAAATAGTAAGCTTTCCTTCTAATAATAAAAGAAAATAAAAAAGAAAAAGGAAACATGTATAAACAAAAAAAATAAAAACGGGCAAGGGACCCTGGGCCTGCTGGGCCTTGGTCCAACTGGCCGGCCCAGCCGCACCTCTCCTGGCCTATATGGCCTCTCCCCTGTGACCTAACCCCCATGACCCCCCACTCTCTCCCTCGTCTCTTCCCCCCACTCGACTGGATCGGGATCAGGGAGGAGCCTGATTCCACGCTGCCGCACCCGCCAACACCGACTGCGCCGCTCCACGCTCAGACACCGGCGCCCACCCCGGCGCCGCCCCTCACCGGACGCCTCGCCCTCCTCCCCGGAGCCTCCCTCACCGCGACGCCCTCCCACGTTGTCGGTGTCAAAACTGGCGGATCTCGGGTAGGGGGTCACGAACTGTGCATCTAAGGCGGATGGTAACAGGAGGCAGGGGACACGATGTTTACCCAGGTTCGGGCCCTCTTGATGGACGTAATACCCTAAGTCCTGCTTGATTATTCTTGATGATATGAGTATTACAAGAGTTGATCTACCACAAGATCGTAGAGGCTGAACCCTAGAAGCTATCCTATGGTATGATTGTATGTTGTCCTATGGACTAAACCCTCCGGTTTATATAGACACCGGAGGGGGCTAGGGTTACACAGAGTCGGTTACAAGGGAGGAGATCTACATATCCGTATTACCTAGCTTGCCTTCCACACCAAGGAGATTCCCATCCGGACACGGGACGAAGTCTCCAATCTTGTATCTTCATAGTCCAACAGTCCGGCCAAAGGATATAGTCCGGCTGACCGGAGACCCCCTAATCCAGGACTCCCTCAGTAGCCCCTGAACCAGGCTTCAATGACGATGAGTCCGGCGCGCAGTACTGTCTTCGGCATTGCAAAGCGGGTTCCTCCTCTGAATACTCCATGGAAGATTTTGAACACAAGGATAGTGTCCGGCTCTGCAAAACAAGTTCCACATACCACCGTAGAGAGAATAATATTTCCACAAATCTAATCTGCTGACACGTTTTGACAGCATGACATCACGCCATGGCCCAGTCATTATTTGAACCTTTTTTCTCAACTAGCACCGCACATATCACGAGGTGGTTTTCTTGACATGCCTTGTCAAAGCAGAGATCGTGTTCCCCTTATTACGGGATTCTCATCAATACGGACATGGGTAACCCAACCGCGCCATCAATTACGGCCCTTGGGGAATAAGCGATTTTACCAGGCAAGTGGGGAGGCGCATCACCTCTTCCGCCCTTATAAAGGGATTAGGATTCACCCTTTTCACCCACGCCTTCTTCCTCCTTGCTTACCCATTCTCGCACACTCAAGCTCCAGCGCCCAAGTTCGCGTCTTTCTCCTCAAACCACTCCAAGCATGTCCGGAGCGGGAGGCAAGTGGATGGTCTCCTCCGTCATGGAGGAGAACATCACAAAGTTACGGGAAGCTGGATATCTGGCCGCGGATATCGCGCACCGACTGCCGATGCAGGGTAGATCATCCATACGCCCGAACCACATGAGAGGGTAGTTTTTCTTACCCCACTTCGTCCCCGGACTGGGATTTCCTCTCCACCCATTTGTCCGTGGGCTCATGTTCTACTACGGGCTAGATTTTCATGATCTGGCCCCCAATTTCATCCTCAACATCTCGGCGTTTATCGTCGTGTGCGAGGCCTTCCTCCACATCAGGCCCCATTTTGGCCTGTGGCTGAAGACCTTCAATGTCAAACCGAAGGTGGTGGTTGGCCAGCAAGCAGAGTGCGGAGGCGCCATGGTGGGCAAAATGCCTAACGTCACCTGGCTCGAAGGCTCCTACGTGGAGACCATAAAGGGGTGGCAATCGGGGTGGTTCTACATCACCGAGCCGCGCGACACCAACTAGGTGGCGGCCAAATTTCCATCTAGAATCCCCACGCGGCTCACTTCCTGGAAAGAGAAGGGCCTGTCCTGGGGTTCTTCGGTAGAGCTGACCGGACTCCAGACCTGCATCAGGAACATGATGAGCAAGAAAATCAAGCTCGTCAATGTGGTCCAAATCATGTTCTTCCGCCAGATTCTCCCGTTTCAACGACGGGCATTCAATTTGTGGGAGTTCGACCCGGCCAAGCACCAGACGCTGCGAGAGCCCTACGACATGACACACAAGGACGTTTGGAGGGTGCTGTTCAAGGGCGCCGAGGTACCTCCTTCCCTCACCGAGGACCGCGGACTCAGCGCAAAGCGCCATGCCAATCCGGTAAGTTTTGATATCTCACAGGGTATTTATTTTCCCTAGTTAAATCATGTGCGGGATCTAATCTTCCATGTCATTAACAGGACTGAATAAAGACAGCAGAGGAGCTCGATTGCTGATAACCCACAAGTATAGGGCATCGCAATAGTTTTCGATAAGTAAGAGTGTCGAACCCAACGAGGAGCTAAAGGTAGAATAAATATTCCCTCAAGTTCTATCGACCACCGATACAACTCTACGCATGCTTGACCTTCGCTTTACCTAGAACAAGTATGAAACTAGAAGTACTTTGTAGGTGTTGTTGGATAGGTTTGCAAGATAATAAAGAGTACGTAAATAAAAAGTAGGGGTTGTTTAGATAAAGAAACAATAAAGTAAATATAGCGAGTGTGGAAAAGTGGTGGTAGGAGTTGCGCAATTGCCCCTAAGCAATTGACTACTTTGCTAGACCGATAGCAAGTATTATGTGGGAGAGACCATTGCTAGGATGTCATCCCTGACTTGGAATTCTATGCACTTATGATTGGAACTATTAGCAAGCATCCGCAACTACTAATGTTCATTAAGGTAAAATCCAACGATAGCATTAAGATATAGTGGTCCCCCTTCAATCCCGTATGCATCAATTTCTATGCTAGGTTGAAGCTTCTGTCACTCTTGCCCTCCAATACATAGTCCTATCAACATACAACTAACCCTAGGGTGTGATCCACGCGCGCAATCATATGATGGGCACCAAAGGACAGCAACATAACCACAAGCAAATTAAATCAATCATAGCAATTCATCAACCACCGATAGGACAACGAAAATCTACTCAGACATCATAGGACGGCAACACATCATTGGATAATAATATGAAGCATAAAGCACCATGTTCAAGTAGAGGGTATGATACGTCTCCAACGTATCTATAATTTTTTATTGCTCTGTGCTATATTATCTACTGTTTTGGACTATGTTGGGCTTTATTTTCCACTTTTATATTATTTTTGGGACTAACCTATTAACCGGAGGCCCAGCCCAGAATTGCTGGTTTTTTTTTGCCTATTTCAGTGTTTCAAAGAAACGGAATATCAAACGGAGTCCAAACGGAATAAACCTTTCTGGAACGTGATTTTCTTCCCGAATATGACCAAGGAGACTTGGACCCTACGCCAAGGAAGCTTCGAGGTGGGCACGAGGTAGGGGGGTGCACCCTATACCCCCAGGCGCGCCCCCACCCTCGTGGGCCCATCGAAGCTCCACCGACGTATTTCTTCCTCCTATATATACCTACGTACCCCCAAACAAACAGGGACGGAGCCAAAAACATAATTCCACCGCCGCAACTTTCTGTATCCACGAGATCCCATCTTGGGGCCTGTTCCAGAGGTCCGCCGGAGAGGGCCGTCATCACGGAGGGCTTCTACATCATCATAGCCTCTCCGATGAAGTGTGAGTAGTTTACCTCAGACCTTCGGGTCCATAGTTATTAGCTAGATGGCTTCTTCTCTCTTTGTGGATCTCAATACAAAGTTCTCCCCCTCTCTCGTGGACATCTATTCGATGTAATCTTCTTTGTTTTGCAGTGTGTTTGTTGAGACCGATGAATTGTGGGTTTATGATCAAGTCTATCTATGAATAATATTTGAATCTTCTCTGAATTCTTTTATGTATGATTTGTTATCTTTGCAATTCTCTTTGAATTATCCGTTTGGTTTGGCCAACTAGACTGGTAGTTCTTGCCATGGGAGAAGTGCTTAGCTTTGGGTTCGGTCTTGCGGTGTCCTTTCCCATTGACAAAAGGGGCAGCAAGGCACGTATTGCATCGTTGCCATCGAGGATAACAAGATGGGGTTTATTTCATATTGCATGAATTTACATCTCTACATCATGTCATCTTGCTTAAAGCGTTACTCTGTTTTTAACTTAATACTCTAGACGCGTGCTGGATAGCGGTCGATGAGTGGAGTAATAGTAGTAGATGCAGAATCGTTTCGGTCTACTTGTCACGGACGTGATGCTTATATACATGATCATGCCTAGATATTCTCATAACTATGCTCAATTATGTCAATTGCTCAATAGTAATTTGTTCACCCATCGTAGAATACTTATGCTCTTGAGATAAGCCACTAGTGAAACCTATGGCCCCCGGGTCTATTCTCATCATATCAATCTCCATCACTTTAATCTTGCTTTGCTTTTTTACTTTGCCTTTTACTTTTCACTTTGCATCTCTATACCAAAAATACCAAAAATATTATATCTATCAGATCTCACTCTCGTAAGTGATCGTGAAGGGATTGACAACCCCTAAATCGCGTTGGTTGCGAGTAGCTATCGTTTTGTGCAGGTACGAGGGACTTGAGCGTGGCCTCCTACTGGATTGATACCTTGGTTCTCAAAAACTAAGGGAAATACTTACGCTACTCTGCTGCATCATCCTTTCCTCTTCGGGGAAATCCAACGCAAACTCAGAAGGTAGCAAGAAGAATTTCTGGCGCCGTTGCCGGGGAGTCTACGCAAAAAGTCAACATACCAAGTACCCATCACAATCCCTATCTCTCGCATTACATTAGTTGCCATTTGCCTCTCGTTTTCCTCTCCCCCACTTCAACCTTGCCATTTTATTCGCCCTCTCTTTCCCAATCTCCTTCTCCTTCTCCGCCTCTCTTTTCCGTTTGCCTCTTTTTGCCCGCTTGCTTCTTGTTTGCTCGTATGGTTAGAATAGTTGTTTATTTATTACTAAACAGAGAACCTAAGATATATGGATCCTCATCCACTTGATAATATTTTTAAGAGGTCCAATTATGATAAACCAAGTGCTAGTGAGTTTTATGCACTAGATTATCTTTATGAAGTTTTGCTTGAAATTCGTGAATCTGAAAAGTGTGATGAATTACCTCATGAAGCGATTCACGATAAATCTTTGAATAGAAAGCATGATTCCAATGATTCTATTATCAATTCTATTAATGTCAATTTTGCTAATAATATGCAAAACCCTAAGCTTGGGGATGCTAGTTTTGCTATGTCCTCTACTTGTTGCAATGATCATGATTGGGGTGATTCTTCTTTTGATCTTGAAAATTTATTTAAACCCCATGATGAATATGACATTGATTATAATGTTTGCAATAATATTGAAAGTGGGTTTGGAATAATGTCAATTTTAGATCCCACATATTTGGGGAATGTTCAATCTTATGAAGTTTTTGATAAAAGTGGGTTCGGAAAGGTCATGACTTTAGTTAATGTTAATCCCACTATTTTGGAAGAGTGTCAACTTTGCATGCATGTGGATCGTGTTGAAAATATTTTATGTGATAGCTATTTTGTTGAATTTTCTTATGATCCTACATATAATTATTATGAGAGAGGAAAATATGGTGGTAGACATTTTCATGTTACTAAATTACCTCTCGTTATGTTAAGATTGCTATTGTTTCTTTCCGCTTCCTTGCATATGCTAGTTTTTGCTTGCCTTGATAATATGATTGCCTATAAGATGCCTATGCATAGGAAGTATGTTAGACTTAAATGTGGTTTTCACGTGTTTTATGATGCTCTCTTTGTGCTTCAATTCTTGTCTTTCATGTGAGCATCATTGAAATATTATGCCTAGCTATAATGCTTTAAAGAAAAGCGCTTGTTGGGAGTCAACCCAATATTTATCCTTGCTATTATTTAATAAATAAATTATTTAGCCTCTGTTTTGGTTGTGTTTTTTGTGTTTAATTAGTGTTTGTGCCAAGTAGAACCGTTGGGAAGACTTGGGGAAAGTCTTGTTGAAGTTGCTGTAAAAAACAGAAACTTTAGCGCTCACGAGAACTGCTGTCATTTTTATTTGGAGAGTGCTATTTAGTTATTTTTTTGCAGATGATTAATAGATAAATTCCTCATGTCCAGCAATTTATTTTAGAATTTCAGGGGTTCTAGATCTTGCGCTAGCTACAGATTACTACAGACTGTTCTGTTTTTGACAAATTCTGTTTTTCGTGTGTTGTTTGCTTATTTTGATGAATCTATGGCTAGTAAAATAGTTTATAATCCATAGAGAAGTTGGAATAAAGTAGTTTTAACACCAATATAAATAAAGAATGAGTTCATTACAGTACCTTGAAGTGGTATTTTGTTTTTCTTTCTCTAACGGAGCTCACAAGATTTCTATTGAGTTTTGTGTTGTGAAGTTTTCAAGTTTTGGGTGAATTCTTTTGATGGATTATGGAACAAGGAGTGGCAAGAGCCTAAGCTTGGGGATGCCCATGGCACCCCCAAGATAATCCAAGGACACCAAAAAGTCAAAGCTTGGGGATGCCCCGGAAGGCATCCCCTCTTTCGTCCACTTCCATCGGTAATTTACTTGGAGCTATATTTTTATTCACCAGCATGATATGTGTTTTTCTTGGAGCGTCTTGTATTATTTGTGTCTTTGTTTGCTAGTGTGCCATGATCAATCTTGTTGTACACACCTTTTGAGAGAGCCATACATGAATTAAAATTTGATAGAATACTCTATGTGCTTCACTTATATCTTTTGAGCGTTATAATTTTGCTCTATGTGCTTCACTTATATCTTTTGATCCATGTAGTTTTGCTCTATGTGCTTCACTTATATCTTTTGAGCTACGTAATTTTTCTCTATGTGCTTCACTTATATCTTTTAAGTGTTATAATTTTGCTCTATGTGCTTCACTTAGATCTTGTAAGAGCACGGTGGTGGATTTGTTTTAAAGAAACTATTGATCTCTCATGCTTCACTTAAATTATTTTGAGAGTCTTAATAGCATGGTAATTTGCTTAATAATAACATGCTTGGTATTCAAGATTTGTGAAACTTTCTTTTGAGTGTGTTGAATACTATGTGAAGTTTGATACTTGATAATTGTTTTGAGATATGGTGATGGTGATATTAAAGTCATGCTAGTTGAGTAGTTGTGAATTTAAAGAATACTTGTGTTAAAGTTTGTGATTCCCGTAGCATGCACGTATGGTGAACCGTTATGTGATGAAGTCGGAGCATGATTTATTTATTGGTTGTCTTCCTTATGAGTGGCGGTCGGGGACGATCGATGGTCTTTTCCTACCAATCTATCCCCCTAGGAGCATGCGTGTAATACTTTGCTTTGATAACATCTAGATTTTTGCAATAAGTATATGAGTTCTTTATGACTAATGTTGAGTCCATGGATTATATGCACTTTTTCCCATCCTTCCACCATTGCTAGCCTCTCTAATACCACACACTTTTCTCCGGTATCATACACCTACCATATACTTTCCTCAAAACAGCCACCATACCTACCTATAATGGCATTTCCATAGCCATTCCGAGATATATTGCCATGCAACTTTCCACCATTCCGTTTATTATGACACACTCCATCATTGTCATGTTGCATATCCCGGTACACCGCCGGAGGCATTCATATAGAGTCATATTTTGTTCTAAGTATCGAGTTGTAATTGTTGAGTTGTAAGAAAAATAAAAGTGTGATGATCATCATTATTAGAGCATTGTCCCAGTGAGGAAAGGATGATGGAGACTATGATTCCCCCACAAGTCGGGATGAGACTCCGGACGAAAAATAAATAAAAGAGGCCAAAGAAGCCCCCAAAAAAAGAGAAAGAAAAGAGGCCATAAAAAGGAGAAAAGGCCCAAATAAAATAAATAAATAAAACAAATGAGAGAAAAAGAGAGAAGGGACAATGTTACTATCCTTTTACCACACTTGTGCTTCAAAGTAGCACCATCATCTTCATGATAGAGAGTCTCTCGTTATGTCACTTTCATATACTAGTGGGAATTTTACATTATAGAACTTGGCTTGTATATTCCAATGATGGGCTTCCTCAAAATGCCCTAGGTCTTCGTGAGCAAGCAAGTTGGATGCACACCCACTTAGTTTCTTTTTATGAGCTTTCATATACTTATAGCTCTAGTGCATCTGTTGCATGGCAATCCCTACTCACTCACATTGATATCTATTGATGGGCATCTCCATAGCCCGTTGATATGCCTAGTTGATGTGAGACTATCTTCTCCTTTTTGTCTTCTCACAACCACCACTCTATTCCACCTATAGTGCTATATCCATGGCTCACGCTCATGTATTGCGTGAAGATTGAAAAAGTTTTGAGAATGTCAAAAGTATGAAACAATTGCTTGGCTTGTCATCGGGGTTGTGCATGATTTAAATTTTTTGTGTGGTGAAGATAGAGCATAGCCAGACTATATGATTTTATAGGGATAACTTTCTTTAGCCATGTTATTTGGAGAAGACACAATTGCTTTGTTAGTATGCTTGAAGTATTATTATTATGTCAATATGAACTTTTGTCTTGAATCTTTCAGATCTGAATATTCATACCACAATTAAGAAGATTTGCATTGAAATTATGCCAAGTAGCAGTCCGCATCAAAAATTCTCTTTTTATCATTTACCTACTCGAGGACGAGCAGGAATTAAGCTTGGGGATGCCTGACACGTCTCCAACGTATCTATAATTTTTGATTGCTCCATGCTATATTATCTACTGTTTTGGACTATATTGGGCTTTATTTTCCACGTTTATATTATTTTTGGGACTAACCTATTAACCGGAGGCCCAGCCCAGAATTGCTGTTTTTTTGCCTATTTCAGTGTTTCAAAGAAACAGAATATCAAACGGAGTCCAAACGGAATAAACCTTTCTGGAACGTGATTTTCTTCCCGAATATGACCCAGGAGACTTGGACCCTACACCAAGGAAGCTTCGAGGTGGGCACGAGGTAGGGGGGCGCGCCCTATACCCCCAGGCGCGCCCCCACCCTCGTGGGCCCACCGAAGCTCCACCGACGTACTTCTTCCTCCTATATATACCTACGTACCCCCAAACGAACAGGGACGGAGCCAAAAACATAATTCCACCGCCGCAACTTTCTGTATCCATGAGATCCCATCTTGGGGCCTGTTCCGGAGCTCCGCCGGAGAGGGCCGTCATCACGGAGGGCTTCTACATCATCATAGCCTCTCCGATGAAGTGTGAGTAGTTTACCTCAGACCTTCGGGTCCATAGTTATTAGCTAGATGGATTCTTCTCTCTTTTTGGATCTCAATACAGAGTTCTCCCCCTCTCTCGTGGAGATCCATTCGATGTAATCTTCTTCTTTTTGCGGTGTGTTTGTTCAGGCCGATGAATTGTGGGTTTATGATCAAGTCTATCTATGAATAATATTTAAATCTTCTCTGAATTATTTTATGTATGATTGGTTATCTTTGCAAGTCTCTTCGAATTATCCGTTTGGTTTGGCCAACTGGATTGGTAGTTCTTGCCATGGGAGAAGTGCTTAGCTTTGGGTTCGATCTTGTGGTGTCCTTTCCCAGTGACAGAAGGGGCAGCAAGGCACGTATTGCATTGTTGATGGGGTTTATTTCATATTTCATACTGCATGAATTTATCCCCAAGCTTAATTCCTGCTCGTCCTCGAGTAGGTAAATGATAAAAATAATAATTTTTGATGTGGAATGCTACCTAGCATAATCTTGATCATATGTCTAATCATGACATGAATATTAAGATACGAGTGATTCAAAGCAATAGTCTATCATTTGACATAAAAACAATAATACTTCAAGCCTACTAATAAAGCAATCATGTCTTTTCAAAATAACATGGCCAAAGAAAGTTATCCTACAAAATCATATAGTCTGGCTATGCTCCATCTTCTTCACACAAAATACACACATCATGCACAACCCCGATGACAAGCCAAGCAATTGTTTCATACTTTTGACGTTCTCAAACCTTTTCAACTTTCACGCAATACATGAGCGTGAGCCATGTACATAGCACTATAGGTGGAATAGAATGGTGGTTGTGGAGAAGACAAAAAGGAGAAGATAGTCTCACATCAACTAGGCATATCAACGGGCTATGGAGATACCCATCAATAGATATCAATGTGAGTGAGTAGGGATTGCCATGCAACGGATGCACTAGAGCTATAAGTATATGAAAGCTTAAACTGAAACTAAGTGGGTGTGCATCCAACTTGCTTGCTCATGAAGACCTAGGGCATTTGAGGAAGCCCATCGTTGGAATATACAAGCGAACTTCTATAATGAAAATTCCCACTAGTATATGAAAGTGATAACTCAAGAGACTCTCTATATGAAGAACATGGTGCTACTTTGCAGCACAAGTGTGGTAAAAGGATAGTAACATTGCCCCTTCTCTCTTTTTCTCTCATTTTTTCTTTTTTTCTTTTTTTGTAGGCTTCTTTGGCCTCTCTCTCTCTCTCTTTGGGGCTTCTTTGACCACTTTTATTTTGATAACCTCACATGGGACAATGTTCTAATAATGATGATCATCACACTTTTATTTACTTACAACTCAATATTACAACTCGATATCTAGAACAAGGATATGACTCTATATGAATGCCTCCGGCGGTGTACCAGGATGTGCAATGATCTAGCGTAGCAATGACATCAAAAAATGGACAAGCCATGAAAACATCATGCTAGCTATCTTACGATCATGCAAAGCAATATGACAATGAATGCTCAAGTCATGTATATGATGATGATGAAAGTTGCATGGCAATATATCTTAGAATGGCTATGGAAATACCATGATAGGTAGCTATGGTGGCTGTTTTGAGGAAGATATAAGGTGGGTTTATGGTACCGGCGAAAGTTGCGCGGTACTAGAGAGGCTAGCAATGGTGAAAGGGTGAGAGTGCGTATAATCCATGGACTCAATAGTAGTCATAAAGAACTCACATACTTATTGCAAAAATCTATTAGTTATCGAAACAAAGTACTACGCGCATGCTCCTAGGGGGATAGATTGGTAGGAAAAGACCATCGCTCGTCCCCGACCGCCACTCATAAGGAAGACAATCAATAAATACCTCATGCTCCAACTTCGTTACATAATGGTTCACCATACGTGCATGCTACGGGAATCACAAACCTCAACACAAGTGTTTCTACTAATCCACAACTACCCACTAGCATTTCTCTAATATCACCATCTTTATATCGCAAAACTATTGCAAGGAATCAAACATATCATATTCAGTGATCTACAAGTTTTATGTAGTATTTTATGACTAACCATGTGAATGACCAGTTCCTGTCATCTCTCTAAATAGATATAAGTGAAGCAAGAGAGTTTAATTCTTTCTACAAAAGATATGACCACGCTCTAACAAATATAAGTGAAGAAAAAGAGCATTCTACAAATGGCGGTTGTCTATGTAAAGAGAAACAGGCAATCCAAACTTCAAATGATATAAGTGAAGCACATGAAGCATTCTATAAAGCCATACTCAAAATATATAAGTGAAGTGCAAAGAGCATTCTATAAATCAACCAAGGACTATCTCATACCAGCATGGTGCATAAAAGAAAAGTGAAAACTAAATGCAAAAGACGCTCCAAGATCCGCACATATCGCATGAACGAAACGAATCCGAAAACATACCGATACTTGTTGAAGAAAGAGGGGATGCCTTCCGGGGCATCCCCAAGCTTAGACGCTTGAGTCTCCTTGAATATTTACTTGGGGTGCCTCGGGCATCCCCAAGCTTGAGCTCTTGCCTCTCTTCCTTCTTCTCACATCGAGACCTTCTCGATCATCGAACACTTCATCCACACAAAACTTCAACAGAAAACTCGGTAAGATCCGTTAGTATTATAAAGCAAATCACTACTCTAAGTACTGTTGCAAACCAATTCATATTTTGTTTTTTCATTGTGTCTACTGTAATATAACTTTTTCATGGCTTAATCCACTGATATAAATTGACAGTTTCATCAAAACAAGCAAACTATGCATCAAAAACAGAATCTGTCTAAAACAGAACAATCTGTAGTAATCTGAACATTCGCCATACTTATGATACTTGAAAAATTCTACAGAAATTAGGAAAAATAAAAAATTTGTATAGGAAGACAACAAAAAAAGAATCAGAACTATTTGACATTCCAGCTAAAAACGTAAAATCGCGCACTACAGCCAAAGTTTCTGTCCTGCACCGTACAAACCATCAAGCAAATGTAAACATCCTAAAGGCAAACCTTGGCACATTATTTTTATAATACAATAGAATTGTACAAGGGGATAATTATTTTTATTTAAAAGTTTCTGTAATCAAGATTCACAAAGTTTCCGTGAGCATGAACAAAGTTCAAGGCTAGCTTCCACTTCAACAATGCTTGTCTTTCTCACTTCCGCTTTCCTTTTTGAAAAAGTTTTTGGTTCCCCTCTTTATTTTTGTTGTTTTTAAACTATATGAAAGCACTCAACAGAAATAAATGACTCCCTAAAACTTCCGGGTTGTCTCCCAGGCAACGCTTTCTTTAAAGCCATTAAGCTAGGCATATAGTGCTCAAGTAGTGAATCCACCCGGATCCCAAGGTATATCAAAGCCAATTTTAATTAACAATGATTTATAATTTAGTAGTGAGCACAAGGTAACATATATCATGTAACTACAAAGTCTAACTCTCTTCCTATGCATTGGCATGTCATAAAAGAACAATTCATGCACACATAGTAAAGGCCAATGCATAGTATAAACGATTTCTTGCAATTCCATCATATTGGAAACATAGAGAGGTGGAGATATAGTTCCTCTCTCATAATAATTGTAAGTAGGAGTAGCAAGCACATGCATATTATATTCATCAAAATCATCATGTGTAGTAGTAAAAGGCAACCCATCAATATAATCCTTAATAAGTGCAAACTTCTCCGATATAGTGTAGTTTGGAGAATTCAAAAAGATAATAGGACTATCATGTGTGGGTGCAATAGCAAAAATTTGTGTCTAACATAAGGAACTATAGCAAGTTCATCTCCATAAGCATAATTCATATTGGCATCTTGGCCACAAGCATAGCAAGCATCATCAAAAAGGGATATTTCAAAAGAATCAACGGGATCATAACAATCATCATAGCAATCATCCTCCGGTAAGCACGAAGGGGAATTAAACAATGTATGAGTTGGAGAGTTACTCTCATTAGAAGGTGGGCACGGGTGATCAATCCGCTCTTTCTCCTTTTGTTCTTCGCTCTCTTCCTCATCCTTTTCATCCAATGAGCTCACAGTTTCATCAATTTCTTCTTCCATAGATTCCTGCAAAATATTAATCTCTTCTTGGACAGCGGAGACTTTCTCAATAAGTGCATTAATTTTGGAATTGTGTTCATAATTATCATAGCAATATTTGAGGATAGCTAAATTTTGAGATCTATAAACAGTATCATCAAAATCTTCAAACTCTTTACACATAGATTCAATTTCATAAGCACCCATAAAAGCAACAAATTCTTCTATTTGTTCCACATCATAGTAATCATATATACCATTAGCATAAGAAGCTAAGGTTTTATTATCATTGAATTTGCATGAAAAGGGAAGGTGTGGAGCCTTCATCCTAGAGCTACAAGTATAATCATAACTCACGCATAATTGCCAAGAATACCACTTCAATATATGAATTTGATCCCATAATAGTTTCCCTTTTTGTGTCAAGTGATAATCCCTAAAGTATTCGCGTTGATCCAACGTTACTCCCATTACATAATTGAATGGGGTTTTCTCAGGATTACTAAAGTAGTACATAATATCATTCACATAACCAACATTGAGGGTTTTAGGAGGTTCCCCATCTCCATGAGCAGAAAGTACACCTAATTTTTTTGGTATTTCGTGTTCCATAACCATAACTAAATATAGAGAACAACTAAGAACAGCAAATAAAAATAACTTAGTGATAAAGCAAACAAGCACACACGAGAATATTCACCCCACGCTATTGCTCCCCGGCAACGGCGCCAGAAAAAGGTCTTGATAACCCACAAGTATAGGGGATCGCAATAGTTTTCGATAAGTAAGAGTGTCGAACCCAACGAGGAGCTAAAGGTAGAATAAATATTCCCTCAAGTTCTATCGACCACCGATACAACTCTACGCACGCTTGACGTTCGCTTTACCTAGAACAAGTATGAAACTAGAAGTACTTTGTAGGTGTTGTTGGATAGGTTTGCAAGATAATAAAGAGTACGTAAATAAAAAGTAGGGGCTGTTTAGATAAAGAAACAATAAAGTAAATATAGCGAGTGTGGAAAAGTGGTGGTAGGAGTTGCGAAATTGCCCCTAAGCAATTGACTACTTTACTAGACCGATAGCAAGTATTATGTGGGAGAGGCCACTGCTAGCATGTCATCCCTGACTTGGAATTCTATGCACTTATGATTGGAACTATTAGCAAGCATCCGCAACTACTAATGTTCATTAAGGTAAAACCCAACCATAGCATTAAGATATACTGGCCCCCCTTCAATCCCGTATGCATCAATTTCTATGCTAGATTGAAGCTTCTGTCACTCTTGCCCTCCAATACATAGTCCTATCAACATACAACTAAACCTAGGGTGTGATCCACGCGCAAAATCATATGATGGGCACCAAAGGACATCAACATAACCACAAGCAAATTAAATCAATCATAGCAATTCATCAACCACCGATAGGACAACAAAAATCTACTCAGACATCATAGGATGGCAACACATCATTGGATAATAATATGAAGCATAAATCACCATGTTCAAGTAGAGGGTACAACAGGTTGTGGGAGAGTGGACCGTTGTAGATAGAGGGGGGAAGGTGATGGAGATGTTGGTGAAGATGGCGGAGGTGTTGGAGTAGATCGCGGTGATGATGATGATGGCCACGACAGCGTTTCGGCGCCACCGAAAGAGAAGGGGAGAGGGGGCCCCTTCGTCTTCTTCTTCCTTGACCTCCTCCCTAGATGGGAGAAGGGTTTCCCCTTTGGTCCTTGGCCTCCATGGCATAGGAGGGGCGAGAGCCCCTCCGAGATTGGATCTGTCTCTCTCTATTTCTGCATTCTCAGATTCTTCCCTTTCACCGTTTCTTATATTCCCGGAGATCCGTAACTCCGATTGGGCTGAAATTTTGACACGATCTCTATCTGGAAATTAGCTTTCTTGCGGCGAAAGAAGGGCACCAACCGCCTTACGGGTGGCCCACGAGGGTCAGGGGCGCGCCGAGGGGGCAGGCGCGCCCCCTGCCTCATGGCCACCTCGGGCACCGTCTCGCGTGGATTTTTCTTCCCAAAAATCATATATATTCCCAAAAAAATCTCCGTCAATTTTTACCCCATTTGGACTCCGTTTGATATGGATATTCTGTGAAACAAAAAACATGCAACAAACATGAACTGGCACTGGGCACTGGATCAATATGTTAGTCCCAAAAATAGTATAAAAAGTTGCCAAAAGTATATGAAAGTTGAATAATATTGGCATGGAACAATCAAATATTATAGATACGACGAAGACGTATCAATTGCCCAGCTCCCCTGCCTGAAGATCCTGCAGATGCTCTCCTAACGGAGATGCTGGCTCCGGCACCTTACGAGGTGCCGGCAAAGAAGACCAAGAAGAAGGCCACGGGGACCCGAAAGGGTCCCCGGCGCAAGGTTCTATTGGAATCATCATCCGATGACTCCGACGCGCCCTCCTCCCATGAAAACGAGGAGGAGGAGGAAAGTTCTCCCCCCAGCCGGGGAAGACAAGAAAAGGAAGGCCGACCCAACCGGGGAGGCCGAAGGGTCCAAGAACGGAAGGACCCTCCCTCCGGACTGCTCCATGACGGCCGCCTATAGCGGCGACGAGTGGCTACCCAGGGTCAAGCCCCTGGCGAAGTCGTAAGTATCCGGACACCATAGTAATTCATGGTATGTTTTATTGCACTGCTTCTCCTCATGCCGAACATGATTATGCAGTCCCGAGCTCATCTCGACGTATCTTCGTCGAGCGGTTCATTGGACTCGTCGGATATGAACAACGGTTCTCTTCCGACCGCCTCCACCCCTTGCCCTATGGACAACGTTGAGGTGTTGTCTCAAAAGGCACCGAGCCGAGGGGAGGTGGTCCTAGGGGCGCCTCGAGGCGACCTCCCGGACCTTGGGCGCAAAGGGAGCAAAACTCCCACGGGCTCCGAGTTCGGGCCCCAGTCGAACACTGCGCCGGAACCTTCGATGGTTCCAGACTCCGGCAGGCGATCCCCCTTTAAGGGGGACCAACCGCCCATTCCGGTGTCCTATGTCCATCCAGAGGCCCTGGGAAACTTGCTGGAAGCGCTTCGTGGCGCTTCCATCGACGAAGAGCACCGCACTATCATGAGTGCGGTGATCGAGAAAGTTTAGTCCGCCAAAAATGGGCTGACCGAAGCTTGCGCTAGCCTCCTAGCAGGCTTTGAGGTAAGCAATCAAAATATAAGAAAATATTACCGCATAGATAGTAGCCCTGATGATTTGTTCGGCGTTCGAGAAGAAAGGCCGAATAGAGGATCAAATGATGACTCAGGAGTCTAATCAGAATATATCTATGTGTATGTGCAGGCTTCACCGCTGGCCGCTGCCGCACGTACTGCGGAGGTCTCTGCATTGAAGCAGGACCTGGAGCGGTCCGAGAATGAGCTCGGCCTTACCAAGAGGCGGCTCGAGGAGAACAAAGGTAAGCAATACCTTGTCTACGCTTTCAAAAAGAAGTTCAGTTGTAAAACAATAGGATCATCATGAATTTGCCAGGGGCCGCGATAGAGGTGGTGACCCTGAAGAAGGCGCTATCCGAGGCCGAAAACAAAGCGGCCAAGGAGCGCCTTGAGCGGGAAAAGCAAGAAGCCCGAGTAGGCGAGGTGCAGCAAGAGCTCGAGGCTCTCGCCAAGAAACACGAGTCCTTGGAGCTTGACTCTTAGACACGAGAGTCTGAGCTTGAGAAGGCGCTCAAAAGCGCCCGGAGCGCCAAGGCTGAAGCCCACAAGGCCCTCCAGGAGATTGATGCGGTGAAGAAGATAGCAGCAGGTAAGGCATTCATTATGCAAAGCAAGCATGTGAAGGAAACTTTCCTTTTACGTACCCGAGTTCGGAGCTCTCCAGGAGCGGTCACAGATCTTCCCCGCAGTGTAATGGATGCCGCAGAGTTTTACCGAGCTGAGGAGGGGAGCTCGACGGAAAAGTTGTTCTGGTCTCAGTATACTGGGACCGAACACCCAATGCCCTTGAGTGACCAGCTGAAGCAATTGGTCGAGCTTCACAAGGCGGCCGAACAGGCCATGAGGGGCCTTATAGTCTGGATGTGGCCTGACGAGCCCCTGTCCGGCAGCTACTTCGGTCTGGTGAGGCGGCTTGTGGAGGCATGCCCACGGCATGAAGTCATAAAGAGGTCCATCTGCATCGAGGGTGCGTGCAGGGCTTTTGCCCGGGCGAAGGTGCACTCGGCGAAGCTGGACGCCGTAAAGCTGGTGAAGGAGGGGCCGCCGGAGGGCAAGGAGCATTGCTGCCCCGAGATGTATTATGAGAGTGTCCCGAAGGGTTCCCGCCTTGTGGCGGATGAATGTGCCAGGGATGTAATTTTTGAATGAACATGCTCATGTGATCCTGTAATGTGAAACAAGTTCATCTGTGTTATGCAATGCTTTTTTTAATTTAAAATATTACCTTCTGTGCGACCGTTTATAACATATGAGAGTTGGCCAGTCGTCGGCTTATGCCCCCATGTAACAAGTACTGGGGTGTTCGGGATAAACCTGAGCACTCTTCATCCCAATTTTGGGTCCTTCAAGGGAGGTGTTCAGCGCAACGAACCAGGCAATCGGATTCTAGGGCTTTATCACTCTCACTTAGCCGTAGAAGTCTACAATTTTAAACTTTGGCGAAGCCCCTAGTATTCAGAAGGCCGAATTTGGGGCGCTATACACACCTAAGCCGGGCAAGGCCGACTCCTCGCCCGAAGCGGAAAAAGTCTTTAAGGACTTGAGACCTCTCGAACAGCGACCAGTCTCTCGCCTTATCATGACAGTCAGTTTTCGGCTTTCTCTACTAAGGTGCTCGTCCGGAAGAACCGGGACACAATCGTAGTAGTTCTCCCACCGCTACCTTAGACGATATAGCAGAACGTAAGGTACCAAAGCATGGGAGCCGGGCAAACCCAACTATTGACCCAAGACATGATTCAGAGCTGATGCATATAGTGCTATAAGTTCGGGGTGCTGCACTGTTGAAAGTGTTCGGACTTCTCGCGCCATATTATGGGGTAAACGAAAGCCCCTGGCGTACTGACCGTACTCAAATGTACGGGTACAAAATGTCGTATATGAACAAAAAAAGGATGAATAGTGCAATAATAGACTAATGCTATGCATTGTTGTTTTAAATAATATGTCAAAGCGTACTGGTACAAGTAGTGCAATAAGCAGAAAGTAGGACTATTCGAAATATCCTATCCAAGGGCAAGCTGCGTATGGATAGTAGAAAGCGGGCATATCGATTAATATTAGACACCACGTGAGGGTTCCCGTGTACATCTTAAGCTTCTTGTCGCCTTGGTTGTTCCTTCCCGTAATGTGTCTGGCAATCATACTGCCGGAAAGGGCTTCCAGGGAGTTAGGTCCTGAAAGAGAAAAAATGATAAAGTTATACATCCCCTAGGGCGGTTAAGCCGCATTGCGGGACGTGCCCTGATCGTGCCCCCGCCTATGTCCATGGTATTTTCAGTGCGTAATTATGTACGCACGGCACGGATTTCTTCGCTTGACCGGGACTGGGACGGGGGCCGAATTGCTAGGCGAGCTCTGCGCGTGCCGGGCGATCCTATTGCAGCTTACTCTGGACTCGCTTGAAGGTGTCCGGGGGCTGTATCACCTTAGTGGTTTGCCTTAAAAGGCTGCTTTGTGCTTCTGCTGCGAGGGCCGCAGTGTGCTCCTCCGCACGGAGCGAGCGTTCTATGTTTCCGTTCACTGTTATGACCCCCTACGTCCTGGCATCTTGAGCTTGAGGTATGCGTAATGCGGTACTACATTGAATTTTGCAAATGCGGTTCGCCAGAGTAGTGCGTGATAGCCACTGCGAAATGGGACGATATCGAAGATTAACTCCTCGCTTCGGAAGTTGTCCGGTGATCCGAAGACCACTTCCAGTGTGATTGAGCCCGTGCAATGGGCCTCTACACCTGGGATGACGCCCTTAAAGGTGGTTTTGGTGGGTTTGATCCTCGAGGGATCGATACCCATTTTTCGCACTGTATCCTGATAGAGCAGGTTCAGGCTGCTGCCGCCGTCCATAAGGACTCGAGTGAGGTGAAATCCGTCGATGACGGGGTCTAGGACCAATGCGGCGGATCTGCCATGACAAATACTAGTGGGGTGGTCCCTGCGATCAAAGGTGATCGGACAAGCGGACCATGGGTTGAACTTTGGGGCGACGGGCTCCATCGCATAGATGTCCCTTAGTGCACGCTTCCGCTCCCTCTTGGGAATGTGGGTTGCGTATATCATGTTCACCATTTTCACTTGCGGGGGGAACCCTTCTGTCCTCCCGTGTTCCGCGGCCGGGGCTCCTCCTCGTCATCACTATGCAGCCCCTTGTCCTTGCTTTCGGCATTTAACTTGCCGACCTGCTTGAACACCTAGCATTCTCTGTTTGTGTGATTGGCTGGCTTGTCGGGGGTGCCGTGGATTTGACACGAGCGATCCAGTATGCGATCCAAACTGGACGGAGCTGGAGTACTTCTTTTAAATGGCTTTTTCCGCTGACCGGATCTAGAGCCTCTGAATACGGCATTGACTGCTGTATCATCGGTGTTATCGCCGTTGTTGCGGTGCTTTGGTCTGTTACGACGTGGTCTACCGTTGGCATATTTGGTATCCGGAGTGCCCGGATTCCTTGATGTGTTGTTGCTGCGAGCCAGCCAGCTATCCTCGCCCGCGCAAAAGCGGGTCATGAGTGTCGTGAGGGCTGCCATAGACTTCGGCTTCTCCTGGCCAAGGTGGCGGGCAAGCCACTCGTCCGGATGTTATGCTTGAATGCCGCTAGGGCCTCTGCATCCGGACAGTCGACGATTTGGTTTTTCTTGGTCAGGAACCGTGTCCAGAATTGGCTGGCCGATTCCCGTGGCTGCTAAGTTACATGGCTCAAGTCATCAGCATCCGGTGGTCGCACGTAAGTGCCCTGGAAGTTGTCAAGGAATGCGTGTTCCAAATCCTCCCAACTGCTGATGGAGTCTGCTAGCAAGCTATTCAGCCAATGCCGAGCTGGTCCTTTGAGTTTTAGTGGGAGGTACTTGATGGCATATAGATCGTCACCGCGAGCCATGTGGATGTGAAGGAGGAAATCCTCGATCCATACAGCGGGATATGTTGTACCATCGTATGACTCGATATTTACGGGTTTAAAACCCTCCGGGAATTCGTGATCCATAACTTCACCAATGAAGCATAGGGGGTGTGCGGCGCCTCTGTGCCGGGCTATATCACGACGCAGTTCATATGAGTCTTGTCGGCTGTATTCGGCCCGGCCAGATTTACCTTTGGTGTATCCGTCGCGACGATCATCGTCCCGTGTTGGCGCGCGCGCCCGTGACCCATATATTGACCTTGCAAGTTTTCCCTTGTTGTCCAATACGTCTCGCAGGTCCCGTGTGTTGCCCCAGGCCTTGGTATTTTTGATTGAGTGGCGGCGGGGTGCAGGCTGAACTTCAGGCTGAAACGCCTCTCTGGCTCGGCCACGCGGTGGCCGGTCAGCCGCATCGTAGACTGGTGATGGAGGTTTTAATGCTTCCTCCTCGAGGTGAGGTAGCAACCTGCGTTTTGGGTAACTCTTGGAGGGGCGCTCGAGTTCGTATTCCTCGGCCGCAAGGACTTCGGTCCATCTGTCTGCTAGCAAGTCTTGATCTGCTTGGAGCTGTTGTTGCTTTTTCTTCAGGCTATTTGCTGTGGCCATAAGCCGGCGCTTGAAGTGCTCCTGCTCGACGGGATCCTCCAGCACGATAAATTGTTCTTCGCCGAGGCTCACCTCGTCTTCGGAGAGAGGCATATAATTGTCCTCCTCCGGTTCTCCATCCGCTGCCTGCTCTGGAGGGCTAGCTTGTTCACCCTCCTGCTCTAAATTGTGCTGGAGGGGATTATTGTCGTCTTCGGCACTATCTGGAGTGTTATTGTCTCTTGTGCCGGTATCACTACTTTTGCTATGGCGGGACTTAGAGCGGCGCTGCTGACGTCGGCGCTTGGGTTGCTTCTTGGAGGGGTCTTCCTCCGCTGTCTCGTCGCCGTTGCCTTCTTTGGGGGTGTCCACCATGTATATATCATATGATGAGGTGGCGGTCCAGCGCCCTGTGGGCGGTGGTTCCTGTTCGTCTCCTACATCGTCGTCCATACCGTCGATGTCTTCAGAGTCGAAGTCGAGCATATCGGTTAAATCGTCGACAGTGGCTACTAAGTGGGTGGTGGGTGGGCAGCGAATTCCTTCATCATCCGCATCCCATTCTAGAGGGACATAGTTCGGCCAAGGCTCTCCTGACAAGGAGAGAGACCTTAATGAATTTAGCACCGGAGGGGGCTAGGTTTATATAGACACCGGAGGGGGCTAGGGTTACACAGAGTCAGTTACAAGGGAGGAGATCTACATATCCGTATTACCTAGCTTGCCTTCCACGCAAGGAGAGTCCCATCCAAACACGGGACGAAGTCTTCAATCTTGTATCTTCATAGTCCAACAGTGCGGCCAAAGGATATAGACCGGCTGTCCGGAGACCCCCTAATCCAGGACTCCTCTGGCCGCCCTGCTGGCTGCAGGCGCCCCGCCGCTCGCGCGCCCAGCTCACCTTGCCAGCGCGCGCACTCCGCCGCTCGCTCCGGCCTCCTGCTCCTGTCACCCCGCTGATGCCTCGCCTGCCGACGCCCCCCCAGCGCCCGCGCGCCGTCGCCCTACCCTCGCCTCCGCCTGCTGCGGCCGGCCGGCGAGCCTTGCTGAGGCCACGGCCTCGCCCCGCCGCGCCGGGCTTCGACCCCGACGGGCGCCCACGCTCCCCCGCGCCCGCTAACCACCGTGCCCGTTAACCCGCCCCGTTAAGCCCCCTGGGGCCTATGACATGGGGGGCCCACGCCCCAGAACGTTTTATAAAAAAATATAGTTAAAATAAATAAATAAATAAATAAATGAATAATTAATTAATTAATTAATTGGTTAAGTTAATTAATCCTATTTAATTAATCTAATTAACCTGTTAGTTTAATTAAACATTAATTAATTAGCTAAACCCTAATTAAACTAAACAGTGTATGACATGCGGGACCCACACATAGTTAAACTAAACAGTTGACTGCTGACGTTAGCATGATGTCATGCTGACATCATCATTTACTATTCTGGATAATGTTGAAATAAATAATTAAATTTCAGAAGTTAATAAAAACTTTAGAAAATCATATTAAATAAACCGTAGCTCGGATCGAAAAACTTTATACATGAAAGTTGCTCAGAACAACGAAACAAACCCGAATACGCTACCCACATACATGTCAGATGCCTCTAACTATCTGAACATGGAACATTCCCCCTTCGGTCATCTGTCTGCCACAGGTTCGGAACCGGGAAAACATTCCCAGTTGAATTCCCCCTTCACCTATATCGTGTAGCCATATGTTAGGTCACACCCGACACATCTTATTGCCATGTTATGCTTTGTGGTGCTATGTTTGCTCTGTATTTACTGTTTCTTCCCCCTCTTCTCTCTGGTAGACCCCGAGACCGCTGCTGATGCCCCTGTGATCAACTGCGTCGACGACGACACTTCTGCCTTTTCAGCAGAGCTTCCAGGCAAGCGAACCCTCCTTGAGCATTCCGATATCGCCCATTACTTTCCCTCTCATGCTTGCATTAGAACTGCTACTACTTTCTGTATGATCCTAGTCTGATGCATAGCCTGTTTTTGTTACCTGCTTTCATACCTTACCTGCTTATCCTAAATTGCTTAGTATAGCTTGGTTAGAGATCCATCAGTGACCCCCACCTTGTCCCAGTTGCCTCGCTTGACTCGATCAACGTGATCGACGCCCAAGCCCCGACACCGCACATCACCCCCTAGTTGTATGATTCTGCAGAGTTACCATCGAGTGCCGAGGGTGGAACCTCTTACATCACTCCTGATGAGATCTCTAAAGTGTAGCTATACAGTCGAGGTCATCGAGGGTGATTTCCTCCTTAACCACTTCCGTTACGGCTCCGTCGTGCAACCCCTGAAGTGTGAACCTCGAGGGTGGATCCTCTTACGTTCACCTTGATGATAACATCGAGTGGAATTCACCGGGGGTGATTCCTCAGGTTTCCCCCTGGTGTTAGACACATTGTTACTATGGTTACTATGACTCTATACTAAACCATGTTACTAAAGATGGGTCGGCCCTGAGGCGTACCCGGGCGAGCTTAATAGCGAGTGATGTGGAGTCGGGTTGGCCTGGAAGGTGCCCGCGAGATACTTACGAGGCGTGGCCGGGCATTCTTAGCCCTTGCCGCAAGTACTTGAGACGGGGCAACGGGGTCACATCTTTCGTGAGTCTCTGCTTGTTACCGCGTGTTACTAATCCACTACAATTTGGATATTTGATCCGAGGGGCCTCTGGCCTAATAGCACTAACCATCACGTGGGCATAGTATGGGCATTCTACGTCGTATACATCAGCCGAAGCTTAATAGACGCCAGCGACTGAGCGGCGCGCGCCGGGTTGGACTACGTAAGCTCCTGCCTTGTTGAAGGAGGTAGCTAGGTCTGCTCACCGGCCGCCCACGCAACGTGCAGGAGTTCCCGGGGCGTTGGCCCATGACCCCTGGGGGCATAGGTTTAGTCCGGCATGCTGGCCTCTCTATTAAGCCTAGGCCAGGTTGCGGCGTATTGTTTCGCCGAGGCCGGGCATGACCTAGGAAAGTGTGTCCGGCTGGAGTTAATCAAGCGTGGTGGGTAAGTTGGTGCACCCCTGCAGGGAAGAAAACATCCATTGATAGCCTGTCCTATGGTAACAGACACTTGGAGTTGTATCCCGATCGATACAACTAGAACTGGATACTTGTGATGAGAAATGGATTGTGATGAGAAATGGATAGTATGGCTCTGGGATTGCTTTCTCGCAGGGAGTCGAGAAAGGATCTCTGGCCGAGGTTGATAACACTACTACTACTACTACTACTACTACTACTACTACTACTACTACTACTACTACTACTACTACTACTACTACTACTACTACTACTACTACTACTACTACTACTACTACTACTACTGTACTCTTCTAAATGCTTCAAGATGCTTGAAGATGCTAGTCTTCGATAGGCTAGGCTTTCCCCTTCTTTCTGGCATTCTGCAGTTTAGTCCACAGATACAACCCATTTCTTTTGATACAGATGCATACTTAGATTAGATCTGATGTAAGTCTTGCGACTACTTTGGATGAGTACTCACAGCTGCTTTGTTACCTCTTTTCCCCCATACCCGATTGTTGCGACCAGATGACGGATCCCAGGAGCCAGACGACACCATTGATGACTACTGCTACCCCGAGGGTGCCTACTACTACGTGACGACCGCTGACAACTTGGAGTAGTTAGGAGGCTCCCAGGCAGGAGGCCTTGCCTTTTCGATCGTTGTTGTTTTTGTGCTAGCCTTCTTAAGGCAAACTTTTTTAACTCATGTCTGTATTCAGATATTGTTGCTTCCGCTGACTCTTGTGTTTTCGAGCTTATGTATTCGAGCCCTCGAGGCCCCTGACTTGTAATATAAAGCTTGTATTATTTTAATTTGTGTCTAGAGTTGTGTTGTGATATCTTCCCGTGAGTCCTTGACCTTGATCGTACACATTTGCGTGTATGATTAGTGTATAGTCAAATCGGGGGCGTCACAATATTTCCATGTAACTTACCACCGTTCTGATTATTATGACACGCTCCATCATTGTCATATTGCTTTGCATGATCATGTAGTTGACATCGTATTTGTGCCAAAGCCACCGTTCATAATTCTTTCGTACATGTCACTCTTGATTCATTGCATATCCCGGTACACCGCCGAAAGCATTTACATAGAGTCATATTTTGTTCTAAGTATTGAGTTGTAATTGTTGAGTTGCAAGTAAATAAAAGTGTGATGATCATCATTATTAGAGCATTGTCCCAAGTGAGGAAAGGATGATGGAGACTATGATTCCCCCACAAGTCGGGATGAGACTCCGGACTGGGAAAAAAAGAGGCCATACAAAAGGGAGAAAAGGCCCAAATAAAAAAATAATAATAAATAATAGTAAAAAATGAGAGAAAAAGAGAGAAGGGACAATGCTACTATCCTTTTACCACACTTGTGCTTCAAAGTAGCACCGTGATCTTCATGATAGAGAGTCTCCTATGTTGTCACTTTCATATACTAGTGGGAATTTTACATTATAGAAATTGGCTTGTATATTCCAATGATGGGCTTCCTCAAAATGCCCTAGGTCTTCGTGAGCAAGCAAGTTGGATGCACACCCACTAGTTTCTTTTGTTGAGATTTCATACACTTATAACTCTAGTGCATCCGTTGCATGGCAATCCCTACTCACTCACATTGATATCTATTGATGGGCATCTCCATAGCCCGTTGATACGCCTAGTTGATGTGAGACTATCTTCTCCCTTTTTGTCTTCTCCACAACCACCTTTCTATTCCACATATAGTGCTATGTCCATGGCTCACGCTCATGTATTGCGTGAAGATTGAAAAAGTTTGAGAATGTCAAAAGTATGAAACAATTGCTTGGCTTGTCATCGGGGTTGTGCATGATTTAAATACTTTGTGTGGTGAAGATAGAGCATAGCCAGACTATATGATTTTGTAGGGATAACTTTCTTTGGCCATGTTATTTTGAGAAGACATAATTGCTTAGTTAGTATGTTTGAAGTATTATTATTTTTAATGTCAATATTAAACTTTTGCCTTGAATCTTTCGGATCTGAATATTCATACCACAGTTAAGAAGAATTACATTGAAATTATGCCTAGTAGCATTCCACATCAAAAATTCTATTTTTATCATTTACCTACTCGAGGACGAGCAGGAATAAAGCTTGGGGATGCTTGATACATCTCCAACGTATCTATAATTTTTGATTGCTCCATGCTATATTATCTTCTATTTTGGACATTATTGGGCTTTATTATTCACTTTTATATCATTTTTGGGACTAACCTATTAACTGGAGGCCCAGGCCAAAATTGTTGTTTTTGCCTATTTTAGAGTTTCGCAGAAAAAGAATATCACACGGAGTCCAAACGGAATGAAACCTTCGGGAACGTGATTTTTGGAACGAACAAAATCCAGGAGACTTGGACCCTACGTCAAGCAACCAATAGGGAAGCCACGAGGTAGGGGGGCTCCTACCCCCCAGGCGCGCCCTCCCCCCTCGTGGGCCCCCGTTGCTCCACCGACGTACTCCTTCCTCCTATATATACCTACGTACACCCAAACGATCAAATATGGAGCCAAAACCCTAATTCCACCGCCGTAACTTTCTGTATCCACGAGATCCCATCTTGGGGCCTGTTCCGGAGCTCCGCTAGAGGGGGCATCGATCACGGTGGGCTTCTACATCAACACCATAGCCTCTCTGATGAAGTGTGAGTAGTTTATCTCAGACCTACGGGTCCATAGTTATTAGCTAGATGTCTTCTTCTCTCTTTTTGGATCTCAATACAAAGTTCGCCCCCTCTCTTATGGAGATCTATTCGATGTAATCTTCTTTTGCTGCGCCTTTGTTGAGACCGATGAATTGTGGGTTTATGATCAAGTTTATCTAGGAACAATATTTGAATCTTCTCTGAATTCTTTTATGTATGATTGGTTATCTTTGCAATTCTCTTCGAATTATCAGTTTGGTTTGGCCTAATAGATTGATCTTTCTTGCAATGGGAGAAGTGCTTAGCTTTGGGTTCAATCTTGCGGTGTCCTTTCCTAGTGACAGTAGGGGCAGCAAGGCACATATTGTATTGTTGCCATCGAGGATAACAAGATGGGGTTTTTATCATATTGCATGAATTTATCCCTCTACATCATGTCATCTTGCTTAAGGCGTTACTCTGTTCTTATGAACTTAATACTCTAGATGCATGCTGGATAGCGGTCGATGTGTGGAGTAATAGTAGTAGATGCAGGCAGGAGTCGGTCTACTTGTCTTGGACGTGATGCCTATATACATGATCATACCTAGATATTCTCATAACTATGATCAATTCTGTCAATTGCTCAACAGTAGTTTGTTCACCCACCGTAAAATACTTATGCTCTTGAGAGAAGCCACTAGTGAAACCTATGGCCCCCGGGTCTATCTTCCATCATATTAATCTTCCAACACTTAGTTATTTTCATTGCCTTTTATTTTACTTTGCATCTTTATCATAAAAATACCAAAAATATTATCTTATCATATCTATCAGATCTCACTCTCGTAAGTGACAGTGTAGGGATTGACAACCCCTTATCGTGTTGGTTGCGAGGATTTATTTGTTTTGTGTAGTTGTGAGGGACTCGCGCGTAGCCACCTACTGGATTGATACCTTGGTTCTCAAAAACTTAGGGAAATATTTACGCTACTTTGCTGCACCACCCTTTCCTCTTCAAGGGAAAACCAACACAAGTGCTCAAGAGGTAGCACCCTCCCGCGTGTGGGTGTAGTTTTTGGACTAGGTGGGATCCGAGTCTTCCACTTGCCCATCCTCATAGCCTCCTCCTCTTCTTCTCCCTCCTTGTGGATCATGTCGAACATCTCTATGTCCACATTGTTGTACGCCGGCTCCCCCGCACAGTAGCATATAGCGTGCGGGCACCCATCTGCTCCCTGCTTGCCGTCTGTTCCCGAACAAATGATACATCGCCAACGTATCTATTTTTTTATTGTTCCATGCTATTATTTTTTTTGCAGAAAAGACAGAAGGAGAGGCTCCTACTATTTTGTATATATTTCTCCCTTTTGTAAAGATTACATGTGAATTATAGAAGTGTTACATGAATGTTCTACCATACCCCCACTCCTAGGGGGGGGGTTGTGGAGGAACACTAAGTGGTTACTTTTACAAAGTTCAAGGAGGGGAGTTAGGCTAGTGAGTTACAAAAAGTAGTTACAAAAGACCTTTGCGCCCCCTTCACCCTGTATTGGAGGAGGCCAAAATCTCCCTTGAAACGTGTCAACCAGGAATTAGTACTAGGGTTGACCCCTCTGAAGTGTTTGTTATTGCGTTCTTTCCACAAACTCCATGCTGTCGTGAGAAAAATTTCCATGAAGAGAGGTATATGCTCAGACTCATTGGTTTGTGCAATCAGATCAAGTCTGGAGTCAAACTCCGGCCAGGCAATGTCAATCTTCTCCCAACAAGCTATACTGAAGGGGCAGGCGAAGATCATGTGGTCCATGGTTTCTTCAATATGTTGTCCATGCTATTATATTATCTGTTTAGGATGTTTTATATGCATTAGTATGCTATTTATATCATTTTTGGGACTAACCTATTAACCTAGAGCCGAGTGACAGTTTCTGTTTTTTCCTTGTTTTAGAGTTTTGTAGAAAAGGAATACCAAACGGAATGAAACTTTTACAATGATTTTTCTTGGACCAGAAGACATCTAGAGGACTTGGAGTGCAAGTCAGAGAAGCCACAAGGCGGCCACAAGGTTGGAGGGCGCGCTCCCACCCTTGTGGGCCCCTCGTGACTCCACCAACCTATTTCTTCCGCCTATATATTCTCAAATACCCCAAAACCTTCTAGGGGAGCCATGAAACCACTTTTCAACTGCCGCAACCTTCTGTACATGTGAGATCCCATCTAGGGGCCTTTTCCGGCATCCTGTTGGAGGGGGATTCGATCACGGATGGCTTCTACATCAACACCATTGCCTCTCCGATGAAGCGTGAGTAGTTTACCACAAACCTACGGGTGCATAGCTAGTAGCTAGACAGCTTCTTCTCTCTCTCTTTGATTCTCAATACAAAGTTCTCCTCGATGTTCTTGGATATCTATTGGATGTAATACTTTTTTGCGCTGTGTTTGCCGAGTTCCGATGAATTGTGGATTTATGATCAGCTTATCTATGAATATTATTTGAATCTCCTCTAAATTCTTATATGCATGATTTGATATCTTTGCAAGTCTCTTCGAACTATCGGTTTGGTTTGGCCAACTAGATTGGTTTATCTTGCAATGGGAGAAGTGCTTAGCTTTGGGTTCAATCTTGGGGTGCCCTTTCCCAGTGACACTAGGGGCAACATGGCACGTATTGTATTGTTGCCATCGACGATAACAATATGGGGTTTTCATCATATTGCTTGAGTTAATCCTGCTACATCATGTCATCTTACTTAATGTGTTACTCTGTTCTTATGAACTTAATACTCTAGATGCAAGCAGGAGTCGGTCGATGTGTGGAGTAATAGTAGTAGATGCAGAATCGTTTCGGTCTACTTGACACAGAAGTGATGCCTATATTCATGATCATTGCCTTAGATATCGGCATAACTTTGCGCTTTTCTATCAATTGCTTGGCAGTAATTTGTTCACCCACCGTAATATTTTCTATCTTGAGAGAAGCCTCTGGTGAAACCTATAGCCCCCGGGTCTATTTTCCATCATATAATCTTCTATTTTCCATCATATAAGTTTCCAATCTACAATTTTAGTTTCCTTTTTACTTTCTTTGCAATCTTTTACTTTCTGATCTATAAACCGAAAAGCCAAAAATATTACTTCATCGTTTATCCATCTATATCAGATCTCACTTTGCAAATAATCGTGAAGGGATTGACAACCCCTTTGTCTCATTGGGTGCACGTTGGTGTTTGTTTGTGAAGGTATTCGCTGGCTTGTTGCGTTGTCTCCTACTGGATTGATACCTTGGTTCTCAAAAGCTATGGGAAATACTTGCTCTACTTTGCTTCATGACCCGTTCCTCTTCAAGGGAAAAACCAATGCAAGCTCAAGAGGTAGCAGGGAGGATTTCTAGCGCTGTTGCCGGGGAGATTTACGCCAAGTCAAGTCAAGATTTGATCTCCCGTCAACTTGCCGATTTCTGGCGCCATTGCCGGGGAGATCCACGTCAAGCCGAGACATACCAAGTACCCATCATAAACTCTGACCCCTCGCATTAGATTATTCGCCATTCGCCTCTCGTTTTCCTCTCCCCCCTTCTAAAATGATTTTCAAAAAGATTCGCCTTTTCTTCGCCCCTATTCCCTTCATCTTCTTCGCTTGCTTTTTGTGTGCTCGTGTGTTGGATTGCTTGCTTTGTCGCAATGACGCCTCCTAAGAACGTTGACCCTCACCTTAGGAGGTTAGACGAAATTGAGAATAACGTTAGAAGATTCATGTCTTTGCAATTTGAGCATAACAATTTCTTTAGTAGGTCAAATTTCTGATAAACAAGCTACTTTAGTAAACAATATGGCTGCGAAACCAGAGGCTTTAAATAATGATGAAGATCTTAAAGTGATTGATGTGACTCCTATTGAATCTTTGTTTTCCAATGTAAATCTTGATAAAGATGGGACTGGAGATGAGTCAACTTTAGTTAAAAGGCGTCCCAATGATTCAGAGTTTGATCTTAATGCAAAAATTGATAAAAGTGGGATTGGAGGGGTCAAAACTTTAGGTAGCAATGAACCCACTCTTTTGGATTTCAAGGACTTTAATTATGATAATTGTTCTTTTATAGATGGTATTTCCTTGTTGCAATCCATGTTGAATTATCCTCATTCTTATAATCAAAACAAAGCTTTTACTAAACATAACTTTCATGCGATGATGCAATCTTTTGAAGAAAAGCTTGAATTGGAAGTTTCTATCCCTAGAAAACTTTATGATGAGTGGGAACCTACTATTAAGATTAAGATTAAATATTATGAATGCTATGCTTTGTGTGATTTCGGTGCTAGTGTTTCCACGATTCCAAAAACTTTATGTGATGTGTTAGGTTTCCGTGAATTAGATGATTGTTCCTTAAATTTGCATCTTACGGATTCCACTATTAAGAAACCTATGGGACGGATTAATGATGTTCTTATTGTTGCAAATATGAATTATGCGTCCAAAGATTTCATTTTTCTTGATATAGATTGCAATCCTACATGTCCTATTATTTTTGGTAGACCTTTCCTTAGAAAGATTGGTGCAATTATTGATATGAAAGAAGGAAAATTAGATTTCAATTCCCCTTAAGGAAAGGCATGGAGCACTTCCCTAGAAAGAAAATTAAATTGCCTTATGAATCTATTACGAGAGCCACTTATGGATTGCATGCCAAAGATGATAATACTTAGATCTATTCGTGTTTTATGCCTAGCTAAGGGCATTAAACAATAGCGCTTGTTGGGAGGCAACCCAACTTTATTTTTGTTCTTACTTTTTAGGTCCTGTTTTGCATTAAATAATTCATCTATCCTCTGACTAGATGTGGTTTTATATTTTAACTAGTGTTTGTGCCAAGTAAGACCTTTGGGATAGCTTACAACGATAGTTTATTTGATCCTGCTGAAAAACATAAGCTTTTACGCCCAGGAGATTAGTTTTCAATTTTAACAGAAGTGCGATAAAATACTGATTCTTTTTGTAGAGGATTGATAAACAAATCTCGTAGGACTTATGCCCAAGGCACCCCAAGGTAATATTCAAGGACGCCAAAGAGCCAAAGCTTGGGGATGCCCCGGGAAGGCATCCCCTCTTTCGTCTTCGTCTATCGGTAACTTTACTTAACGCTATATTTTTATTCACCACATGATATGTGTTTTGCTTGGAGCGACTTGTATGATTTGAGTCTTTGCTTTTTAGTTTGCCATAATCATCCTTGCTGTACACACCTTTTGGGAGAGACACGCATGAATCGTGATTTATTAGAATACTCTATGTGCTTCACTTATATCTTTCTAGAGAGCACGACGGTAGTTTTATTTTATATAAATTGCTGAACTCTCATGCTTCACTTATATTATTTTGAGAGTCTTGAAAAACAGCGTCGTAATTTGGTTTGGCTATGAAATTAGTCCTGATATGATATGCATCAAAGAGGGATATAATAAAAAATTATATAAAGTGCAATGAATACTATGATAAGTTTGATTCCTTATGATTGTCTTGAGATATGAAGATGGTGATATTAAAGTCATGCTAGTAAGTAGTTGTGAATTTGAGAAATACTTGTGTTAAGGTCTGTGAGTCCCGTAGCATGCACGTATGGTGAATTGTTATGCAACAAAGTTGGAGCATGAGATATTTTTTATTGTCTTCCTTATGAGTGGCGGTCGGGGATGAGTGATGGTCTTTTCCTATCAATCTATCCCCATAGGAGCATGCACGTAGTACTTTGTTTCAATGACTAATAGATTTTTGCAATAAGTATGTGAGTTCTTTATGACTAATGTTGAGTCCATGGATTATACAAACTCTCACCTTTCCGCCATTGCTTGCCTCTCTAGTACCGCGCAAATTTTGCCGGTACCATAAACCCACCATATACCTTCCTCAAAATAGCCACCATACCTACCTATTATGGCATTTCCATAGCCATTCTGAGATATATTGCCATGCAACTTGCCACCGTTCCATTTATTATGACATGCTCCATCATTGTCATAGTGCTATGCATGATCATGTAGTTGACATCATATTTGTGGCAAATCCACCTTTCATCATTTTTTATACATGTCGCTCTTGATTCATTGCACATCGCAGTACACCGCCGGAGGCATTCACATAGAGTCATATTTTTTTTAGTATCTAGTTGTAAGTAAATAAAAGTGTGATGACCTTCATTATTAGGGCATTGTCCCATGTGAGGAAAAAAAGAAAAAGAAAGGTCAAATATAAAAAAAGCCCCAAAAATGAGGAAAAAGAGAGAAGGGACAATGTTACTATCCTTTTGCCACACTTGTGCTCCAAAGTAGCACCATGATCTTCATGATAAAGAGTCTCCTATGTTGTCATTTCATATACTAGTGGGAATTTTTCATTATAAGAACATGGCTTGTATATTCCAACGACGGGCTTCCTCAAAATGCCCTAGGTCTTCATGAGCAAGCAAATTGGATACACACCCTCTTAGTTTTTTTGAGCTTTCATAAACATATAGCTCTAGTGCATCCGTTGCATGGCAATCCCTACTCACTCACATTGATATCTATTGATGGGCATCTCCATAGCCCGTTGATACACCTAGTTGATGTGAGACTATATCCTTCTTTTTGTATTCTCCACAACCACCTTCTATTCCACCTATAGTGCTATGTGTCGTGGTTCTAAGTCTGACAGTAGAATGGGGGGTAGGAATGTAGAGGCAAGATCCTAGCTATGGAGGAGTTGTACACACAATTTTTACGAGTTTAGGCCCTTCTCAGAGGAAGTAATAGCCCTACATCTCGGAGCCCGGAGGCGGTCGACTAGATTATGAGCGTGTGAGTTACAGGGGGTGCGAACCCTTGTCCCAGAGGAGGGGGTGGCTTATATAGAGTGCGCCAGGACCCCAGCTCCCCTCCGTTACATAGGATTCAATGTACATAAAGAGGTGGCGTTACGGGTAACACCTATATTGAAGTGCTAAAAATGATCATTAAATATATGAGTAAATACCCGACCGTTGCTACATAAAGCGGCTTTAGGTCTTCTTATATGTCGAGTGGTTTCATGGTCGAGTGACCTGGATAAAGAGAGGTCTCCGAGTGAATGGTAGGTCGAGTGGGCTTCACTCGACACCTTTGCTGGATCCCTTCTCCTGATTCTTGAACTTCTTTATTCTTAGGACAAGGAACTTAGGTAGGACGTATAGGTCAGGCCTATTACCCTACCCCAGGTTCGTGTCCTCATCATTAGCCCCCGAATGGATCGAGGTTTGAGTGAAAAAGAAGGATGGAGTTGACATTGCTTCTGCTCTGGCTTTTACTTGTCTTCATCTCCCGGTGGAGGCTAGTTGTTAGAACTTCAGCTTCGTTTCAGTCACCTTGACCAATTCAGAAATTGCCGACTGGCTTATACAATGACATCCGTCGAGTGACATCTTTGACATGAAATCATTGGCATGATCGGTTGTAGAGGATCCCGGATTTCACGGGATTCGAAATTTTGGTGGAAGCGCGCCAGGCGGAGCGCTCTGCGGTAAGTGGTGTAGATAAATAGGATGTTTCGATTTCCGCGCCACCTTTTTCGCCACGTATCCCGTGTGCGACTGTTGGGGGGATTTGACAGGATCGCTCGGGCCCACACGTCAGCCACTCGGAAGCAGGCCTTTAAAAGCGGCGAGGTCGAGGCATTTGCACTATGCGCGTCCATTTCCCTTCTTCTTCCCCTCGCATCTCCACTCTGTCCAGCCCAACCACTCTCGACGCCGCTGCTCCGCCGCTATGGGGAAGGACAAAACGGCGGCGCTAGTGCGTGCGAAGAAGGCGACGGGGGCGGCGAAGAACAAGAAGATGAATCGAGGGTCTTCATCGCGCTCGGGGCTGCCGTCGGGTTGGATCCAAGGAGACCGGATCTGATATTCGCTTCGGCAGGAGGACTTGGATGATATGGCCGAGTTCGGGCTGATCGTCCATAAGTCTGCCCGTCTGCCGAGGGGGGAAACGGAGCCGCAGCCGCGACCGGGTGAGTGTGTTCTGCTCGCCACTCATGTCAGCCGCGGCTTCTCGCTTCCATCACACCCCTTCTTTCGAGGTTTCCTAAATTTCTTTGGTGCCCAACTCCACCATTTTACTCCTAATACCATCACATATCTTGCTGCATTCGTCTCTATTTGTGAGAATTTCCTGGGGTGTCGACCGCACTGGGGTCTTTTCAAGCACATTTTTACCATCCGATCCCAAACTGTGAAGAAAGCGAACTCGAACGATGAGAAGACCCACGTTATCCAGATGTGTGGGGGTCTGGGCATTCAGAAGAGGAAGAGGAGTTCTTTTCCGCTGATGACTCTTTCGGAGTCGGTCAGGGGCTGGCAGTCGACCTGGTTCTACTGCTAGGATATCGCGACCCCAGGCCAGTCGACCGGGCTCGCCCCTTTCTCTTTTGACCGCGTTCAAACTCCATCTTTATTGAAAGTGACCGCTGCGGAGAAGGCAGAGACATGCATGCTAGTCGAGAAAGTAGTCCAACTGATCAACCAAGGTGTCACGGGTATGGACCTGCTCGAGGTGTTCCTCAGTCGGCGGATCCAACCTCTCCATGCTCATGACCACTCCATGTGGATGTACTCCAGGGCTGGCGACACTGCTTGGGTTCATCCGGAGGAGGTGGAGGCCAAAACAGTGGCCGAGTGGTTGATGGGTATCACCGTAAACAAGGACAACCCCAGGGGTGCTAGGAGAGTCGACCCTTTCAGCAACAACAACTTGCCAGACAAGGTCTGGTCATCATAACTGAGTTTTTGAACGTATTTTCTGACTGACTTATGATTGGTCCCTTGTTTTGCAGATCTACACGGAGATGTATTCAATGCCCAATGGTGAACAAGCTCTGAAGCAAGACCAAGAGGGCGAGGACAGTGCCGAGGAGAGCGGCGAGTGGGAGTTCCCTGCTGACGATGATGAAGACGAGAGCGATGAGTCGGACGATGAGGAAGTGGCCGACTCACCACCTCGTTCTGAACGTCGATCGAAGCTGCGCCATGATCCCGCGAGCAAGCGCGGCAAAGCTGTGGCGTCGAATGATCCATCTCACAAGCGTGTCCGGTCCTCGACTCCAGAATTGACTAAGAAGGTCACCAAGCAGCCCAAAATTAATTCTTCAAAGGCTCAGAAGACCTTGCCTAGAATCAAGATGGACATCCCTGTTGCCTCTGGGTAAACATTCTTCTCGTATTTTCTTGTTCTGACTGATTTCCTATTCTGACCAGTTTTCTTGTTCCGACCTAGTGGATGATGAACTTGTATAGCCCGACCTCTGCTGCGACTGATATGGATATTGACAAGACTCCAGCCGACGAGGAAGCTGACGATGCCGTCACCTCCAAAGCCAGTAAGTCTGCCTGATTCGAATTCATTTGGTCGACTGGTCGGTTTGTCAGTATCCTTATGGCTTTCTCTGTTTATTGCAGTTCCACGAGACGTTGTTGTGCTCCCGGATGATGAAGAAGAAGTACCGCTGAGAGGGAGGAGGAGGAAGGACAAGGAACTGGGCGGGAAGGCACCTGAAGTCCAGGTTCTTCGGTCGACTGTGACGCCTGGGATGACGGTCGAGCGCTCGACAGATCTGGCTTGAACCAACATCACCTTCGCTGTTCCGTTGTCGACTGATTGCCCCTCAGGATCAGCTGCTCAGACTTCTGCTGCACCGATACAACTCTCTGCTTCAGATCCGGCGGCTGCTTCTATTGCTCTGCCTTCATCACTTTTTACTGCATATCAAACTCCGGACGATCCACCGGCTGCTGCCAAGGAAGCTCTTCTTCAGTTGAATCTTTTGATGGGGCAAATGAAAGTGGTGCATGAGGCTAGTCAGGTAGCCTTCAACGCCGGAGCTGCTCTGCAAGCCAATGTCCAGGTTATTTGATTTTCCGATCGACTGTATTTCTTGTCTGATCACCCACTGGGGTGTGACTGTTTTGAAATTGTATGTCTCTTTGTGTCGATTCAAGCTGAATCTTTGCACTAGTGGGGGCACGCTGAGTGCACCCACTGGGTGTAGTCCCCGAGACCATAGTTGACTGCGGGCAGTCGACTATGGTCTGAGAATAGGAACTTTCTGGGCAGGCCACGCCGAGTGGAACCAAAACCAGTGGGGGCACGCTGAGTGCACCCACTGGGTGTAGTCCCCGAGACCATAGTTGGCTGCGGGCAGTCGACTATGGTCTGAGAATCTGAAGCTCTCTCTCTTCCTTTTTTTTACAACATCAGTGGGGGCACGCTAAGTGCACCCACTGGGTGTAGTCCCCGAGAGTGCCATTGAATGTTTGATTCAGTGGTAGTCTTAGAGTAGCTATCATTGTGATGTCTTTTTATCTCTGTCGACTGATATGGCTTTAACTGCAGAAATCTTGTGATCTTGGGGCTCAGCTTTCTACAATAAACAAATAGCAAATCAGCCTCAACCTTGATCTGGAATTGGCCAAGAAGAATCTCAAGACCGCTCGTGACGAAGTAGCTACCATGGGAGGTAACCAATCGCTAGCTGTATATCCCACTATTGGCACTTTTCCTTTCTATTTCTGAACCGAGTGGCTCCACTTGAGCAGATGTATGTAGAGAAAACCGCCAACTCCAAGCCCGTCAGAAGAATGTTATTTCTTTAGAGAAAATGAAGCAGGTTTTGGAGAAGAAGGATCTGGATCTTGCTGCAGCACAGAAGGAGACGTGCGATAAAACATCACTTGCTGACAAGAAGCTTGCTTCAGTCGGCAAGTTAGAAGAAGAAAACTCCAAGCTGAAGACTGCTGTTTCTGATGCCAATCGTGAGGTCAAGCAACTAAAGAAGGACAAGGAGAAACTGACCGACGAGCTAGGGAGTCTCAAGGCCAAGAATGGCGAGTTGGAGTCTTATCTGGGCCAGCTTGCTGCAAAGCTGGTTTTGAAACATGAAGGTACTGATTAATCTGTCTTATTTCTGTTGACCGCCAAGTCTAATTATACCGTCGACTCACCATTCACTCGACTGTGCAGAATTTTGCCAAGACTTTGAAGAAGAAACTGGGTGGGTCGAGACGGGTCTTGATCCCATAAACTGTCCAGTCAAGGATGATGTTGCGATGAACGTGCTGCGGTTGGAATCTCGTATGGACAGCGTGGTTGCTTATCTTGCCCGCCTGAAAGCTGCGATGACTCAGGTTGATGCCGAACTCTGGCCTCAGGCAGAACTTTCTCAAGATCTCGAGTCCCTAATGGCTCGATTGAATCAACTCCCAGAGCGAGTGCAAGAATGGAAGAAGTCATCCGCACGCTGTGGTGCTGATGTCGTGTTGTCTTTGGTCCGAGTGCACTGCAAGGACGTCAAAGAAGACAAGCTGGCAGAACTCAAGGTTGCTAACACGAAGAGGCCCACTTTATAGTCTTTCATGGACACCTTCCTTGACGCTGCCACTCGCATTGCAGACAACATTGACCTTGACAGTTTCTGCGACCTAGCCAGTCCTTGTCCCGATGCATGACCAAAAAAACATTATGCCTCACCTTTATTTGCCTCGGAATGTCGAGTTATTGTGTAACCGTTAAACTTCTCTGGGCTTGATGCTCGAATACTTTTGATCCATCGTCCGGTACTTTAGGATTTATCCGAACTTGGTTTGTTTCCGAATATGCTTGCGTTTGCCTGCGAGTGGACTTTGTTCTTTACTTGGAATAATCTTTGTGCTTGAGATGCAGCTCCGAGGTGGTGACTCCAGTCGACCTGCACTTCATCGTCCTTGCGGATAGGGATGGAGCACGCATTGCAGTCGAGCTGCACCCCGTCGTCCTTGCGGATAGGGATGGAGCGCACGTTGTATTTGTGGCATAGTTCCGAAGGGAAAGGTTGCAGTCGAACTGCACCTCGTCGTCCTTGCGGATAGGGATGGAGCGCACATTGTACTTGTGGCGTAGCTCTGAAGGAGAAGGTTGCAGTCGACCTACACTTTGTCGTCCTTGCGGATAGGGATGTGTTTCAAACTTAGGCGAGTACTGGACTGCAACTAAGCATCCGAGTGGGGGGGGGGGTTGCTCTCCAGTCGATAGGATTTTTCAAACTTAGGCGAGTACTGGACTGCAGCTAAGCCGCCGAGTGGGAGGGTTGCTCTCCACTCAGTAGGATTTCTCAAACTTAGGCGAGTACTAGACTGCAGCTAAGCCCCCGAGTGGGAGGGTTGCTCACCACTCGGTAGGATTTTTCAAACTTAGGCGAGTACTGGACTGCAGCTAAGCCCCCGAGTAGGAGGGTTACTCTCCACTCGGTAGGATTTTTCAAACTTAGGCGAGTACTGGACTGCAACTAAGCCCCCAAGTAGGAGGGTTGCTCTCCAGTCGGTGGGATTTCTCAAACTTAGGCAAGTACTGGACTGCAGCTAAGCCCCCGAGTGAGAGGCTTGCTCACCACTCGGTAGGATTTTTCAAACTTAGGCGAGTACTGGACTGCAGCTAAGCCCCCGAGTGGGAGGGTTGCTCTCCACTCGGTAGGATTTTTCAAACTTAGGCGAGTACTGGATTGCAGCTAAGCCCCCGAGTGGGAGGGTTGCTCTCCACTCGGTAGGATTTTTCAAACTTAGGCGAGTACTGGACTGCAGCTAAGCCCCCGAGTGGGCGGGTTGCTCTCCACTCGGTAGGATTTTTCAAACTTAGGCGAGTGCTGGGCTGCAGCTAAGCCCCCGAGTGGGAGGGTTGCTCACCACTCGGTAGGATTTTTCAGACTTGGGCGAAACGGATTCGTAGCGAAGTCACCCACTGGGGGATTTCAAACGGAAACAAAAGCAACAACAAAATCGTTTAGAAGGATTATAAAGCTCTTGTCTTTGATAAATAAACTACAAAGGTATTTCTTATTACATCTCATCCGAGTGAGTACTTAAGTATAAAGTGGGCGGAGCAGCTCCGCATTCCAAGCTCGTGGCTCGTCTTTCTGATGCTCGACATTGTAAAGATGGTATGCTCCATTGTGGAGAACTCTGGTGATAATGAAGGGGCCTTCCCAAGCAGGGGCGAGCTTGTGTGGCTTCTGTTGATCCACTCGAAGAACCAAGTCTCCCTCTTGAAAGGCTCGACCCCTCACGTTTCTGGCATGGAATCGACGCAAGTCTTGCTGATAAATGGTCAACCGGATCAAGGCCATCTCTCTTTCCTCCTCTAAGAGATCGACTGAATCCTGCTCGTCCTGTTCTGCTTCTTCTTCAGAGAAGAGCTCGACTCGGGGTGCGTTGTGGAGCAGGTCACTTGGCAGAACAGCTTCGGCTCCATAGACCAAAATGAAAGGAGTTCGTCCAGTCGACCGATTGGGAGTTGTCCTTAAACCCCAAAGAACTAATGGAAGTTCATTGACCCAAGCGCCTGCTATGTGTTTGAGATCACACATTAGTCGGGGTTTCAGTCCCTTGAGAATTAGGCCATTTGCTCTTTGTGCTTGTCCATTTGACTGCGGGTGAGCGACTGAAGGATAGTCGACTCGTGTGCCTTGAGAAGCGCAGAAAGCTCTAAACTCATCAGAATCGAAGTTCGACCCGTTGTCAGTGATGATGCTGTGTGGAACTCCATATCGGAATGCCAATTCTCTCATAAAACTGACAGCATGCTGGCTTCAAGATTCTTGATAGGTTTAGCTTCAATCCATTTGGTAAACTTGTCAACTGCTACAAGCACATGAGTGAAGCCGCTCCTACCAGTTCTCAGTGGTCCAACCATATCCAATCCCCAAACAGCAAAGGGCTAGACGAGGGGAATGGTCTCCAGGGCTGACGCTGGCTTGTGAGACATGTTAGAGTAAAACTGGTAGCCTTCACATCTGTCGACTATATCTTTCGCCATTTCATTTGCACGCGACCAATAAAACCCGGCTCGGTATGCTTTAGCCACAATGGCCCGAGAGGACGCATGGTGACCACAGGTTCCCGAGTGGATGTCGTTGAGGATCATTCGACCTTCTTCTGGCGTTATGCATTTCCGACTGACCCCAGTCACACTTTCTCTGAACAGTTGTCCTCTTATCACAATAAAGGCCTTGGATCGACGGGCGATCTGTCGAGCCTCTTCTTCGTCCTCTGGGAGTTCCTTCCTAAGGATGTACGCAATGTATGGCACCGTCCAGTCAGGAGTGATGACCAGAACCCCCATGATTAGGTCGACCATGGCTGGGATCTCGACTTCAGTCGGATCTGCAGCGCTCTTAGGCTGCGGGGGCTCTTATGTGAAAGGATCTTCCTGAACTGACGGTGTGTGAATATGTTCCAAAAACACATTGCTGGGAATGGCTTCTCTCTTGGAACCTATCTTTGCCAAATCATCGGCTGCTTGATTTTTCAGTCGGGGTATATGATGGAGCTCTAACCCCTCAAACTTCTTTTCCAACTTCCTCACCGCATTGCAGTAACCAGTCATAGCTAGGCTTCTAACGTCCCATTCTTTCATCACTTGATTGACCACCAAATCTGAGTCGACGTAGACCATGAGGCGACGGACGCCGAGTGAAATGGCCATACGTAACCCATATATGAGTGCTTCATATTCTGCTTCGTTATTGGAGGAATCAAAGTGAATCTGGAGGACGTATCTGAGCTTGTATCCTCATGGGGATACCAGTACCACCCCAGCACCAGAACCATTCAGCATCTTGGAACCATCAAAGAACATGGTCTAGTGCTCCGAGTGAACTTGAGTCGGCAATTGTTGTTGGATCCACTCGGCGAGGAAATCTGCTATTGCTTGGGACTTGATAGCTTTCTTTGCCTCAAACTTGATATCTAAGGAAAGGAGTTCAGTCGCCCGTTTTGCCACTCGACCAGTTGCATCTTTGTTGTGCAGAATCTCCGACAATGGAGCGTCGCTGACGACTGTAACAGAGTGATCAGAGAAATAGTGTGCAACCTTATTCGTGGTCATGTAAATCCCATAAACAAGCTTCTGATAGTGTGGATATCTCTGCTTGACGGTGTCAGAACTTCAGAAACATAATAAACCGGGCGCTGAGCTTTATAGGCTTTTCCCTCTTCTTCCCGCTCGACCATAAGTATTGTACTCCCTCCGGTCCTTTTTACTCTGCATATTAGGTTTGTATGAAGTCAATCTCATTCAACTTTGACCAAGTTTATATAAAAAATTATAAACATTCACATAACAACACCAATATCTTTAGATTCATCTTGGAATATATTTTCATATTATATTTATTAGATATTATAGATACTAATAATTATTAATATAAATTTGGTCAAACTTAGCAAAGTTTGACTTTTGGCAAAACCAATGCGCAGAGTAAAAAGGACCGGAGGGAGTACTAACGACTTGTCTAGTGGCTGCTATATAAAGCAGTAAAGGCTCTTTGCTGATTGGAGCAGCAAGCACCAACTGGGTGGAAATCAGGGCTTTTAGCTCTGCAAATGCTGCATCAGCTTCAGGAGTCCACTCGAACTTATCTGACTTCTTCATCAGTCGGTAGAGAGGCAGTGCCTTCTCACCGAGTCGAGAAATGAATCGACTTAGGGCAGCCAAACAACCAGTAAGCTTCTGGACATCATGCACACGCACAGGGTGTTTCATCCGGAGTATGGCACCGACTTTCTCGGGGTTAGCATCGATCCCTCGTTCGAAAACGAGAAAACCGAGTAATTTTCCTCCTGGAACTTCGAACGTGCACTTCGATGGATTAAGCTTGATATCATAGCTACTGAGGTTGGGAAAGGTTTCAGCAAGGTCAGCCAGTAGGTCGGAACCTTTACGTGACTTGATCACAATGTCATCCATGTACGCTTCCACATTCCGACTGATTTGAGTGAGTAAACACTTCTGAATCATCCGCATGAATGTGGCTCCAGCATTCTTCAGGCCGAATGGCATAGTGACATAACAGAAGCACCCGAATGGAGTGATGAAAGCTGTTTTAATCTCATCGGGTCCATATAGACGGATTTGATGATACCCGGAATAAGCATCCAAAAAGGACAAACGCTCACACCCCGCGGTTGAATCGACTATTTGATCGATGCGAGGGAGAGGAAAATGATCCTTCGGGCAGTCCCGATTGATATGCTTGAAATCAATGCACATGCGAAGTGACTCGTCCTTCTTAGGGACCATGACAACATTAGCTAACCACTCGGAGTGGTAAATCTCTCAAATAAACTCAGCTGCCAGGAGCCGAGCCACTTCTTCACCGATTGCTTTTCTCTTCTGTACGGCGGACCATCGGATATGTTCTTTGACCGGTTTCACTTTTGGGTCGACTCGCAAACGATGCTCAGCCAGTCCCCTGGGAACACCTGGCATGTCAGAGGGTTTCCATGCAAAGATGTCATAGTTCTCACGGAGGAACTGGGTGAGCGCTTCTTCCTATTTGGAATCGAGTGTTGTTCAAATGTGAGTCGGAGCAGCATTGGGATCACTCGGGTGAATATGAATCGGTTTCGTTTCACCGGACGACTGAAATGCTAAATCCATGGCAGGCTTCTTAGCTTGCAGTAAATCACTCGGATATGCATTTTTCTGATATTCCTGCAATTCCACTACTGCCATCTGCGCATCGGCGATCTTCGAGCCCTTCTGGAAGCATTCTTCTGCCTTCTTTCTATTGCGAGTGATAGTGATCACACCCTTAGGACCAGGCATCTTCAATTTGAGGTACACATAGCATGGTCGAGCCATAAAACATGCATAAGCTGGCCTACCCAGAATAGCGTGGTAAGCACTCTGGAAATCCACAACTTCAAATGTCGACTTTTCTTTGCGGTAATTCTTGGAATCACCGACAACCACGTCAAGAGCAATCTGGCCGAGTGATTCAGCCTTCTTGCCTGGAATGACTCCATGGAAACTCATGTTGCTTTCACTGAGTCTGGACATCGGAATGCCTATTCCTTTCAATGTCTCCGCATACAGTATATTCAGGCCACTGCCACCATCCATCAGAACCTTAGTCAATCGGGTGCCTTCGACCACTGGGTCGACCACCAACGCTTGCCTCCCAGGGGTGGCTATGTGCACTGGGTGATTAGACTGGTCGAATGTAATGGCAGTCTGAGACCACTTCAAATAACTGGGTGTCACCGGGGCGACCATGTTTACTTCTCTATTGATGACTTTCTGTCGACTCTTACTTTCAACATCAGCGAAAATCATCAGAGTGGAATTGACGTGGGGGTAACCATCATCGTCCTCCTCCTCATCCTCAACCTTGTCTGCTTCCTTCTCCTTTTCTTTGGGCTGTTTCTCTCGGAATTGCTGGATTAGGAGTCGACACTGTCGAGTGGTATGCTTTGGGTAAATGAAATCACCCTCTTCATCCTTCTTGGTGTGAATGTGGCATGGTAAATACAACACATCATTTCCATCTTGATCTTTTACTTTCTTGGGGTTCCACGGTCCTTTGGATTTCCCCTTGAACTTCCCTTGAGTTACGGCCAAGGCTTCTCCAGGAGCAGCTGGCTCGGCTTTGCGCTTATGCTTCCGACTGGAGTTCCCTCCTCCGGTTTCGTGGGCGACTGTTTTGTGCTTGCCACTCCGGAGTCGTTCTTCTTCTTCACCATTGGCGTACTTGGTGGCAATCTCCATCATCCGAGTCAGAGTCATATCTCCTGTCCGACCGAATTTCAGATTCAACTCCCGATACTTAACGCCTTCTTTGAAGGCACAAATTGCTTGGTGATCTGACACATTCTCCACTGTGTGGTGCAACATGATCCATCTCTGGATATAATCCCTCAAAGTTTCATTCGGTTTTTGAACGCAACACTGTAGTTCTGTCAACCCTGCTGGCCGCTTGCATGTACCTTCAAACGTTCTGACAAATACTCGAGCAAGATCGTTCCAAGTATAAATACTACCAGGAGCTAACTGATTCAGCCACGCCCTGACCGAGCCCTCTAGCATCAAAGGAAGGTGCTTCATGGCCACTTCATCGTTGCCGCCACCGACCTATACAGCCACTCGGTAATCTTCAAGTCAAGTGTCAGGCTTGGACTCACCAGTGAACTTACTGACTCCAATCGCCAACCTGAAGTTGGGAGGAATCACTGCAGGCCTGATGGCTCTGCTGAAGCACTCTGGGCCTGAGACGTGCACTCTGCTGCTGGTTGGAAAATCTCTGTCGGGGCCTTCTCTGTGCGCTCTATTTCTGTCGACCAGACCCTGAACGAGAATAGATCTCGCATCAAAGCCCTGTTCCCTGGGGTCGACTTGAATCCTTCCCCCACCACTGTGAGGGCGTCTGTCATCCAGCTGCCGAGGCACGTATGGTCCACTCCTTGGGGGAGGCGTGGGCACTCGACGACGATCATCATGATCGAGTCGATGATCATACTACGCACGGTTTCTGTACTAATCTCGTCGGTCTCCACGTCCCTCACGCCTCGGGGGCGATCTTGGGCTGTGAGCCGACTGGATCCTATTCCATGACTGAGATACAACTGTATTCTGCTCTCCTGCGGCTCGGAGCAAGGCCCGGATCTGCACCAAACCTCGACCAGCTTCTGACTGGGAAGGTTGGATTGACTCCGCTATTCGGGCCGCAGCTGTGAGATTCTGGATTGGAGTTCAGTATACCTGAGTCGGAGGTGCAAAAAGTTGACGTCAACTGGATTCGGGAGCACGCTGCCGAGCATGCTCGTCGAGTGTGCGCTGGAGGTTCTCCAGTCGAGTACGCTCAGCCAAGTTGGCCAGACGCGCCTCCTCTAAGGCCTGGGCCTCGGGGGATCCTCCAACGATGGGAGTGTGAAGTGCATCCATGTTCCGGCGGCGAAGTTCCTCCCTCCTCTGCGAAGAGGGGGGTTCGGGTCGATACTATTTGTGGACACACGACGGATCACCGCCACCATCGCCACCGTCTTCGCGGGTGAAGCCAGGAGGACTACGTGGTCCATTGACCATCAAAACTTCCGCCGCGGGGTCGCTGCTGTCGCACTCGGATGCAGTCTCTACGGAGCCAGCCGACAGGTCGAACAAGCCGTAGAGAGTTTTGTCGGGCTCAATTGCCGCAACCTGGGGGTGGCCGATTGGCGAGCCATCGCATGCCTCACCCACCGCTGAAGCCTCGACCGACCGGAACGTTTGCTCCGACAGGCTGCAGGGAGGGAGGTCGGCACGGGAGCTGACCGATACTGAGTCGACGGCTGCCGTAGAAGGACGCCATGGACGCACGCGCGAAAGTGCGTTGCTCCGCGGACGGGGAGCGCCTCGACATCGAGTGGCGCTTCCTGGAGCCAAGTGGAGTCGTCCGCGGTGAATACGAGCGCACCGAGACGGATCTTGTGGCCCTTGGCCAAACCTCCGCCTAAAACCATATTGACGAGGATCGGAAAAAATCACAACTTCTCCAACAAGTCGCTAAGACACCTGCCCTACGGTGGGCGCCAACTGTCGTGGTTCAAAGTCTGACAGTAGAATGGGGGGTAGGAATGTAGAGGCAAGATCCTAGCTATGGAAGAGTTGTACACGCAAGTTTTACGAGTTCAGGCCCTTCTCAGAGGAAGTAATAGCCCTACGTCTCGGAACCCGGAGGTGGTCGACTGGATTATGAGCGTGTGAGTTACAAGGGGTGCGAACCCTTGTCCTAGAGGAGGGGGTGGCTTATATAGAGTGCGCCAGGACCCCAGCTCCCCTCCGTTACATAGGATTCAATGTACATAAAGAGGTGGCGTTACAGGTAACGCATGTATTGAAGTGCTACAAATGATCATTAAATATATGAGTAAATACCCGACCGTTGCTGCGTAAAGCGGCTTTAGGTCTTCTTATATGTCGAGTGGTTTCATGGTCGAGTGACCTGGATAAAGAGAGGTCTCCGAGTGAATGGTAGGTCGAGTGGGCTTCACTCGACACCTTTGCTGGATCCCTTCTTCTGATTCTTGAACTTCTTTGTTCTTAGGACAAGGACCTTAGGTAGGACGTATAGGTCAGGCCTATTACCCTACCCCAGGTTCGTGTCCTCATCACCATGTCCATGGCTCACGCTCATGTATTGCGTGAAAGTTGAAAAAGTTTGAGAACATCAAAAGTATGAAATAATTGCTTGGCTTGTCATCGGGGTTTGACACGTCTCCAACGTATCTATAATTTTCGATTGCTCCATGCTATATTATCTACTATTTTGGACATTATTGGGCTTTGTTATCCACTTTTATATTATTTTTGGGACTAACCTATTAACAGGAGGCCCAACCTATAATTGTTATTTTTTGCCTTTTTTAGGGTTTCGAAGAAAAGGAATATCAAACGGAGTCCAAACGGAATGAAACCTTTGGGAATGTGATTTTCTCAACGAACAAGACCCGGGAGACTTGGACCCTACGTCAAGAAAGTAAAGAGGAGGCCACGAGGTAGGGGGGCACGCCTACCCCCCTAGGCGCGCCCTCCACCCTCGTGGGCCCCCCGTTGCTTCACCGACGTACTCCTTCCTCCTATATATATCTACGTACCTCCAAATGATCAGATACGGAGCCAAAACCCTAATTCCACCGCCGTAACTTTCTGTATCCACAAGATCCCATCTTGGGGCCTGTTCCGGAGCTCCACCGGAGGGGGCATCGATCACGGAGGGCTTCTACATCAACACCATAGCTCTTCCGATGAAGTGTGAGTAGTTTACCTCAGACCTACGGGTCCATAGTTAGTAGCTAGATGGCTTCTTCTCTCTTTTTGGATCTCAATACAATGTTCCCCCCTCTCTTGTGGAGAACTATTCGATGTAATCTTCTTTTTGCGGTGTGTTTGTTGAGGCCGATGAATTGTGGGTTTATGATCAAGTTTATCTATGAATAATATTTGAATCTTCTATGAATTCTTTTATGTATGATTGGTTATCTTTGCAGTCTCTTCGAATTATCAGTTTGGTTTGGCCTACTAGATTGATCTTTCTTGCAATGGGAGAAGTTCTTAGCTTTGGGTTCAATCTTGCGGTGTCCTTTCCCAGTGACAGTAGGGGCAGCAAGGCACATATTGTATTGTTGCCATCGAGGATAACAATATGGGGTTTTCATCATATTGTATGAGTTTATCCCTCTACATCATGTCATCTTGCTTAATGCGTTACTCCGTTTTTAACTTAATACTCTAGATGCATGCTGGATAGCGGTCGATGAGTGGAGTAATAGTAGTAGATGCAGGCAGGAGTCGGTCTACTTGTCTAGGACGTGATGCCTATATACATGATCATACCTAGATATTCTCATAACTATGCTCAATTCTGTCAATTGCTCAACAATAATTTGTTCACCCACCGTAGAATACTTATGCTCTCGAGAGAAGCCACTAGTGAAACCTATGGCCGCCGGGTCTATCTTCATCATATTAATGTCCTACTACTTAGTTATTTCCTTTTGCTTTTACTTTGCCTTTATTTTACTTTGCATCTTTATCATAAACATACCAAAAATATTATCTTATCATATCTATCAGATCTCACTCTCGTAAGTGGCCTTATAGGGATTGACTACCCCTATTTGCGTTGGTTGCGAGGATTTATTTGTTTTGTGCAGGTACGAGCGACTCGCGTGTAGCCTCCTACTGTATTGATACCTTGGTTCTCAAAAACTGAGGGAAATACTTACGCTACTTTGCTGCATCATCCCTTCCTCTTCGGGGAAAACCAACGCAATGCTCAAGAGGTAGCAAGAATGATTTCTGGCGCCATTGCCCGGGAGGTCTACGCAAAAGTCAACATACCAAGTACCCATCACATACCCTTATCTCCTGCATTACATTATTTGCCATTTGCCTCTCGTTTTCTTCTCCCCCACTTCACCCTTGCCGTTTTATTTGCCCTCACTCTCTATCCTCCCTCTCTATTTGCCTCTTTTTACCCGCTTGCTTTTTGTTTGCGTGTGTGTTAGTTTGTTTGCTTGTCGTTATGGCTAGTCCTATACCTTCTGCCTCTATGTATGAAATTGGGGAAACTATTGTCGATAATAATTCTGATGCACCTACTAAAGAACCCACTATCTCACATGCAAAAAGATTCCATGTTGGTTGTGGTAATATTATTGGAAAAGGAGTTATTCAAGATTTCTTTACTTGCGCCAGTGCTTTACCTTATATGGGTAGTTCTATCCTTCATAGAACTAGTAGTCTTGCGGACGCTATTGCCATGCTTGTAGTTGAACTTGAAAGAGAATTCATGCACATGCATCCTTCCATACAAAGGATTTTTCTGGAATTTTCTAATATTGAGCATTCTTCTGTTAAGCGTGCCGCTACTATATTTTTGGCTCATGAGTTTAGATTCATAATAAAAGAGGCCAAAGAAATCTTTGCACATTATAGGGTGGACGCTTGCCGTCCCCCCATAAAGGCTGTCCTCTTTGATCAAGAAGAAATAATGCATTTTCAATCTCTAGACTATGTTGCTTTCAATGAAAATCTTAGAAAAAGGGTTCCTACCAATGTTTTAGTTGACAGAATCTCTGAACTTAATGATGATTTGGCTATTCGAAATAATAAACTAGGATATTCTTTTGAATATAGGTTCACAAAGTTCTGTCAAAAGAACGCTTATAATGATGAATTGGTTGTGCAATATGAAGGACCAAAGGAGGAACCTATACCTCCCAAGGTTGATCTTGGGGACTTTTGTCCCATTAAATTTAATCCTTTTGATTACTTTTGCTTACCTCAAAGAAAACTTGCTGCCGAATGTAGAGAATATGAGATGAGTTTTAATAATCTATCTTACTATTATGGCAATACCTAGATCTATTCTTACTTGTTATGCCTAGCTAGGGGTGTTAAACGATAGCGCTTGTTGGGAGGCAACCCAATTTTATTTTTATTCCTTGCTTTTTGCTCCTGTTTAGTAATAAATAATTTATCTAGCCTCTGTTTTGGTTGTGTTTTTTCTATTTCATTAGTGTTTGTACCAAGTAGAACCGTTGGGAAGACTTGGGGAAAGTCTTGTTGAACTTGCTGTAAAAAACAGAAACTTTAGCGCTCACGAGAACTACTACCATTTTTATTTGGAAAGTGCTATTTAGTTAATTCTTTTTGAAGATGATTAATAGATAAAGTACTCACGTCCATAAATTTATTTTAGAATTTTTGGGGTTCCAGATCTTGCGCTAGCTACAGATTACTACAGACTGTTCTGTTTTTGACAGATTCTGTTTTTTGTGTCTTGTTTGCTTATTTTGATGAATCTATGGCTAGTAAAATAGTTAATAAACCATAGAGAAGTTGGAATACAGTAGGTATTACACCGATATAAATAAATAATGAGTTCATTACAGTACCTTGAAGTGGTCTTTTATTTTCTTTCGCTAACGGAGCTCACGAGATTTTCTACTTTAAGTTTTGTGTTGTGAAGTTTTCAAGTTTTGGGTAAAGATTTGATGGATTATGGAACAAGGAGTGGCAAGAGCCTAAGCTTGGGGATGCCCATAGAACCCCCAAGATAATCTAAGGACACCTAAAAGACAAAGCTTGGGGATGCCCCGGAAGGCATCCCCTCTTTCGTCTACTTCTATCGGTAACTTTACTTGGAGCTATATTTTTATTCGCCACATGATATGTGTTTTGCTTGTAGCGTCTTGTATTATTTGAGTCTTTATTTGTTAGTTTACCACAATCATCCTTGCTGTACAAACATTTTGAGAGAGCCATATATGATTTGGAATTTGTTAGAATACTCTATGTGCTTCGCTTATATCTTTTGAGTTATATAATTTTGCTCTAGTACTTCACTTATATCTTTTAGAGCACGGTGGTGGATTTTTTTAATAGAAACTATTGATCTCTCATGCTTCACTTAGATTATTTTGAGAGTCTTAATAGCATGGTAATTTGCTTTAAATCCTAATGTGCTAGGTATTCAAGAATAAAAAAAATTCTCTTATGAGTGTGTTGAATACTATGATAAGTTTGATACTTGATAATTGTTTTGAGATATGGAGATGGTGATAATGAAGTCATGCTAGTTGAGTTGTTGTGAATTTGAGAAATACTTGTGTTGAAGCTTGTGATTCCCGTAGCATACATGTATGGTGAACCGTTATGTGATGAAGTCGGAGCATGATTTATTTTTTGACTGCCTTCCTTATGAGTGGCGGTCGGGGACGAGCGATGGTCTTTTCCTACCAATATATCCCCCTAGGAGCATGCACGTAATACTTTGCTTTGATAACTTGTAGATTTTTGCAATAAGTATATGAGTTCTTTATGACTAATGTTGAGCCCATGGATTATACGCACTTTTCTCGCCCTTCCACCTTTGCTAGCCTCTCTAAAACCGCGCACCTTTCGCCGGTATCATACACACACCATATACCTTCCTCAAAACAGCCACCATACCTACCTATTATGGCATTTCCATAGCCATTCCAAGATATATTGCCATGCAACTTTCCACCGTTCCGTTTATTATGACACACTCCATTATTGTCATATTGCTTAGCATGATCATGTAGTTGACATCGTATTTGTGGCAAAGCCACCATTCATAATTCTTTCATACACCACCAGAGGCATTCATATAGAGTCATAATTGCTTTGTTAGTATGCTTGAAGTATTAATCTCCTACTACTTAGTTATTTCCTTTTGCTTTTACTTTGCCTTTATTTTACTTTGCATCTTTATCATAAAAATACTAAAAATATTATCTTATCATATCTATCAGATCTCACTCTCGTAAGTGGCCTTATAGGGATTGACTACCCCTATTTGCGTTGGTTGCGAGGATTTATTTGTTTTGTGCAGGTACGAGGGACTCGCGTGTAGCCTCCTAGTGGATTGATACCTTGGCTCTCAAAAACTGAGGGAAATAGTTACGCTACTTTGCTGCATCATCCCTTCCTCTTCGGGGAAAACCAACGCAGTGCTCAAGAGGTAGCAGGGTTGTGCATAATTTGAATATTTTGTGTGATGAAGATGGAGCATAGCCAGACTATATGATTTTGTAGGGATAACTTTCTTTGGCCGTGTTATTTTGAGAATACATAATTATTTTGTTAGTATGCTTGAAGTATCATTGTTTTTATGTCAATATTGAACTTTTGTTTTGAATCATACGGATCTTAACATTCATGCCACAATAAAGAGAATTACATGGATAAATATGTTTGGTGGCATTCCACATAAAAGATTATGTTTTTTATCATTTTCCTACTCGAGGACGAGCAGGAATTAAGCTTGGGGATGCCTGATATGTCTCCAACGTATCTATAATTTTTGATTGTTCCATCCTATTATATTATCTGTTTTCGATGTTTTATATGCATTAATATGATATTTTATATGATTTTTGGGACTAACCTATTAACCTAGAGCCCAGTGCCAGTTTCTGTTTTTTCCTTGTTTTAGAGTTTCGCAGAAAAGGAATACTAAACGGAGTCCAAACAAAATGAAACTTTCGCGATGATTTTTCTTGGACTAGAAGACATCCAGAGGACTTGGAGTGCAAGTTAGGGAAGCCACGAGGCGACCACAAGGTTGGAGGGCGCGCCTAGGGGGTAGGGCGCCCCCACCCTTGTGGGCCCCTCGTGACTCCACCGACCTATTTCTTCCGCCTATATATTCTCAAATACCCCAAAACCTTCCAGGGGAACCACAAAACCACTTTCCACTGCCGCAACCTTCTGTACCCGTGAGATCCCATCTAGGGCCCTTTTCCGGCATCCCGTCGGAGGGGGATTCGACCACAGAGGGCTTCTACATCAACACCATTGCCGCTCCGATGAAGCGTGAGTAGCTTACCACAGACCGACGGGTCCATAGCTAGTAGCTAGATGGCTTCTTCTCTCTCTTTGATTCTCAATACAAAGTTCTCCTCGATGTTCTTGGAGATCTATTCAATGTAATACTTTATTGCGGTGTGTTTGCCGAGATCCAATGAATTGTGGATTTATGATCAGCTTACCTATGAATATTATTTGAATCCCCTCTGAATTCTTATATGCATGATTTGATATCTTTGCAAGTCTCTTCGAACTGTCGGTTTGGTTTGGCCAACTAGATAGGTTTTTCTTGCAATGGGAGAAGTTCTTAGCTTTGGGTTCAGTCTTGTGGTGTCCTTTCCCAGTTACAGTAGGGGCAGCAAGGCACATATTGTATTGTTGCCATCGAGGATAACAAGATGGGGTTTTTCATCATATTGCTTGAGTTAATCCCACTACATCATTTCATCTTACTTAATGCGTTACTCTGTTCTTATGAACTTTATACTCTAGATGCACGCAGGAGTCGGTTGATGTGTGGAGTAATAGTAGTAGATGCAGAATTGTTTCGTTCTACTTGACACGGACGTGATGCCTACATTCATGATCACTACCTTAGATATCTTCATAACTTTGCGCTTTTCTATCAATTGCTCGGCAGTAATTTGTTGACCCACCGTAATATGTTCTATCTTGAGAGAAGCCTCTAGTGAAACCTATGGCCCCGGGTCTATTTTCCATCATATAATCTTCTATTTTCCATCATATAAGTTTCCGATCTACAATTTTAGTTTCCTATTTACTTTCTTTGCAATCTTTTACTTTCCGATCTATAAACCAAAAAAACCCAAAAATATTACTTTACCGTTTATCCATCTTTATCAGATCTTACTTTGCAAATAACCGTGAAGGGATTGACAACCCCTTTGTCGCGTTGGGTGCAAGTTGGTTTTTGTTTGTGCAGGTATTCGGTGGCCAGTTGCGTTGTATCCTACTGGATTGATACCTTGGTTCTCAAAAGCTGAGGTAAATACTTACTCTACTTTGCTGCATCACCCTTTCCTCTTCAAGGGAAAAACCAACACAAGCTCAAGAGGTAGCAACAAACTACAACGAAGAAGACTCCAAAAACATCAGCAATGTCGTGTTTACATCGACGATTTAAGGCACTTGCTCGGGTGGCAGTTACCGTGGACTTCATACCAAGCTGCTTGGCAGCATAGAAGTACGAAGCCTTGTAATGCTCCGACCATGGCGGCTGATGTCTACTACGAAACTGTATTCTTGTAGACATGTGTTGGACCTCCAAGCATAGAGTTTTGTAGGACAGTAGCAATTTTTCCTCAAGTGGATGACCTAAGGTTTATCAATCCATGAGAGGTGTGATAATCCCCAAGTGCCGGGAATCATCGTAGCAATTTCCAAAGGTGGAAGTGATAAGTATGGAGTGTCGAACCGACAAGGTGCTAAAGGTAAGATCAATATTCTCTCAAGCCCTATCTGCCACTGATACGACTCTACGTACACCGAACGTTTGCTTCCAACTAGCAACGAGAAATAAAACTATGTTGTGGGTATGAAGTGGATAACTTTGTATGATATCGGAGAGCTAAAATATAAAAGTAGGTGCTGTTATCACAAAGTTAGAATATATTACTAAATATTATAAATAGCGAGTGTGGAATAATGGTGGATTAGTGTGCGGAATTGTCCTAGGCAATTGTTAACAAACCGGTAATCACTATTGCAGTTTCACATGAGGGAGAGGCATAAGCTAACATACTTTCTCTTCTTGGATCATATGCACTTATGATTGGAACTCTAGCAAGCATCCGCAACTACTAAAGATCATTAAGGTAAAACCCAACCATAGCATTAAAGCATCAAGCCCTCTTTATCCCATACGCAACAACCCCCTTACTCGGGTTTGTGTTTTAGTCACTCACGCAACCCACTATAAGCGAATCATAAATGTATTGCAACACCCTATAGCAGGAATCCCTCACGCTTGCGCGACACGGAGGGCACCATAGGACAGCACCAAAGTAAAACATACAACTCATACCAATCTAGATCATCAATCAACACAAAGACAAGGGATATCTACTCAGAACATCATAGGATGGCAACACATCATCGGATCATAATATGTGGCATAAAGCACCATGTTCAAGTAGGGATTACAGCGGGGTGCGGGAGAGTGAACCGCATAAAAGAGATGAGGATGGTGATGATGATGGTGACGTTGATGAAGATGATCACCGCGGCGATGATTCCCCTCCCGATGGCACTCCGGTGCCACCGAGAGAGAGGAGGAGAGGTTCTCCCCCTTCTGCTTCCTCCTCCATGGCCTCCACCCCTTGGATGGGGAGAGGTTCTCCCTCTGGTCCTTGGCCTTCATGACGATAATGGCCCCTCCAGGATCATCCTCCATGCCCTCCGGTGATGATGGCCCCCTCCGGCAGGGTGCTAGAGAGGACCTAGATTGGTTTTCAGTGGCTACGGAGCCTTCTGGCGGCGGAACTCCCAATCTAGGTTAATTTTCCGAGGATTCTGTATTTACAGAAATTCTTGGCATCGGTCTGACGTCAAGGAGGTGCCTGAGGCGTCCACGAGGCAGGCCCACACGCCTAGGGGGCCCACCCTTGTGGACGCCCCGGGACTCTCCTGGCCCAACTCTTTTACTCCGGGGTCTTCTTTTGGTCCATAAAAAATTGTTAAAAATTGGCACGTCAATTGGACTCCGTTTGATATTCCTTTTCTGTAAAACTCAAAAACAAGGAAAAAACAGAAACTGGCACTGGGCACTAGGTTAATAGGTTAGTCCCCAAAATTATATAAAATAGCATATAAAACATCCAAGGTTGATAATATAATAGCATAAATACTTCATAAATTATAGATACGTTGGAGACGTATCAGCATCCCCAAGCTTAACTCCTGCTTGTCCTTGAGTAGCTAGGTAAATGATAAAATAAATAATTTATGAAGTGTGAATGCTAGCAAGTGCATAAGTTTCATCAATGATAGTTTCAATCACTTTTTATAGCATCGTTATATATCATAACAGTAGCTCATCTTCATAAAACTTTTCATGATCAAGTAACAAGATATTCACATGTTAAAGTATAGATCATAAACTTTCTTGAAACTAACAAACTATATTATCAGTCATCAAACAACTGCAATTCATCTTATTTTCAGGAAGGGTCTATGTCAGAGCTTTGATTTAGCAAACTCCACATACTCAACTATCATTTAGTCTTTCACAATTGCTAACACTCACGTGATATTTATGGGTTCAAAGTTTTAATCGGACACAGAGATAGATAGGGGCTTATAGATTCGCCTCCCAACCTTTTACCTCAAGGGTAATGTCAACAATAATAGTTCACGAAACTTACATCCAATTGGATATATATATCAGGATCTTTCCAACACAATGTGCTTGCCAAAGGATAAAATGTAAAAAGGAAAGGCATGACTCTTGCATAAGGGTAGAAGATAAAAGTAAAAGATAGGCCCTTCGCAGAGGGAAGCAGAGTTTGTCATGTGCTTTTATGGTTGTGTGACGCCCTCGCTTCAATCGTACACTAATCATACACGCAAATGTGTACGATCAAGATCAAGGACTCACGGGAAGATATCACAACACAACTCTAGACACAAATTAAAATAATACAAGCTTTATATTACAAGCCAGGGGCCTCGAGGGCTCGAATACATAAGCTCGAAAACACAAGAGTCAGCGGAAGCAACAATATCTGAGTACAAACATGTGTTAAACAAGATTGCCTTAAGAAGGCTAGCACAAAAGCAACAATGATCGAAAAGGCAAGGCCTCCTGCCTGGGAGCCTCCTAACTACTCCAAGTCGTCAGCGGCCATCACGTAGTAGTAGGCATCCTCCGGGTAGTAGTAGTCATCAGTGGCGTCGTCTGACTCCTGGGCTCCGTCATCTGGTCGCAACAATCGGGTATGGGGGAAAAGAAGTAGCAAAGCAGCCGTGAGTACTCATCCAAAGTACTCGCAAGACTTACATCAGATCTAAACTAAGTATGCATCTGTATCAAAGGAATGGGTTGTATCTGTGAACTAAACTGTAGAATGCCAGAAGGGAAGGGGAAAGCCTAGCCTATCGAAGACTAGCATCTTCTGGAAACCACCATCTTGCAGCAATAGGAAGGAGTAGAGTAGCATAAAGTAAAGGTAGTAGAAGTGTTATCAACCTCGGCCAGAGATCCTTTCTCGACTCCCTGCGAGAAAGCAATCCCAGAGCCATACTATCCAAGTGTCATCACAATCCAATTCTCATCACCATCTAGTTCTCATCACAAGTATCCAGTTCTAGTTGTATCGATCGGGATACAACTCCAAGTGTCCGTTACCGTAGGACAGGCTATCGGTAGATGTTTTCTTCCCTGCAGGGGTGCGCCAACTTACTCACCACGCTCCATTAACTCCGGCCGGGCACACTTTCCTAGGTCATGCCCGGCCTCGGCCAAACAATACGCCGCAACCCGACCTAGGCTCAATAGAGAGGCCAGCACGCCGGACTAAACCTATGCCCCCAGGGGTCATGGGCCATCTCCCCAGGAACTCCTGCATGTTGCATACGCGGCCGGTGAGCATACCTAGCTACTTCCTACAGCAAGGTAGGTGCTTTCCAGTCCAACCCGGAGTGCGCCGCTTAGTCGCTGATGACTATTAAGCTTCGGCTGATGTATACAACGCAGAACGCCCATACTATGCCCACGTGATGGTTAGTGCTATCAGGCCAGAGGCCCCTCGGATCAAATATCCAAATCGTAGTGGATTAGGAACGCGCGGTAACGGGCAGAGACTCACGATCGATGTGACCCCATCGCCCCATCTCGAGTACTTGCGACAAGGGCTAAGAATGCCCGGCCATGCCTCATAGGTATCTCGCGGGCACCTTCCGGGTCAACCCGACTCCACATCACTTGCAATTAAGCTCACGCGCGTACCCCTCAGGGTCGACCGGTCTTTAGTAACATGGCTCAGTGTAAAGTCATAGTAACCATAGTAACCGTGTGTCTAACACCAAGGGGAAAACCCGAGGAATCACCCCCGGTGAATCCCACTTGATGTTATCATCAAGGTGAACGTAAGAGGATCCACCCTCGAGGTTCACACTTGAGGGGTTGTACGACAGAGCGGTAACGGAAGTGGTTAAGGAGGAAATCACCCTCGATGACCTCGACCGTATAGCTACATAACAGAGATCTCATTAGGAGTGATGTATGAGGTTCACCCTCGGCACTCGATAGTAACTCTGTAGTGTCTTACAACTAGGGGGTGATGTGCGGTGTCGGGGCCTGGACGTTGATCACGTTGATCGAGTCATCGAACATAAAGTGAGGCAACTGGGACAAGGTGGGGGTCACTGATGTTGGAAATATGACCTAGAGGCAATAATAAAATGGTTATTATTATATTTCCTTGTTCATGATAATTGTCTATTGTTCATGCTATAATTGTGTTATCCGGAAATCGTAATACATGTGTGAATACATAGACCACAACACGTCCCTAGTGAGCATCTAGTTGACTAGCTCGTTGATCAAAAGATAGTCATGGTTTCCTGACTATGGACATTAGATGTCATTGATAACGGGATCACATCATTAGGAGAATGATGTGATGGACAAGACCCAATCCTAAGCATAGCTCAAAGATCGTGTAGTTCGTTTGGTATAGCTTTTCCGAATGTCAAGTATCATTTCCTTAGACCATGAGATTGTGCAACTCCCGGATACCGTAGGAGTGCTTTGGGTGTGCCAAATGTCACAATTTAACTGGGTGACTATAAAGGTGCACTACGGGTATCTCCGAAAGTGTCTGTTGGGTTGGCACGAATCGAGACTGGGATTTGTCACTCCGTATGACGGAGAGGTATCTCTGGGCCCACTCGGTAATGCATCATCATAATGAGCTCAATGTGACCAAGTGGTTGATCACGGGATCATGCATTACGATACGAGTAAAGTGACTTGCCAGTAATGAGATTGAACGAGGTATTGGGATACCGAGGATCGAGTCTCGGGCAAGTAACGTACCGATTGACAAAGGGAATTGTATATGGGATTGATTGAATCCTCGACATCGTGGTTCATCTGATGAGATCATCGAGGAGCATGTGGGAGCCAACATGGGTATCCATATCCCGCTGTTGGTTATTGACGGGAGAGTCGTCTCGGTCATGTCTGCGTGTCTCCCGAACCCGTAGGGTCTACACACTTAATGTTCGGTGATGTTAGGGTTGTTGAGATATTAGTATACGGTAACCCGAAAGTTGTTCAGAGTCCCGGATGAGATCCCGGACGTCACGAGAAGTTCCGAAATGGTCCGGAGGTGAAGATTTATATATAGGAAGTCGAGTTTCGCCATCGGGAAAGTTTCGGGGGTAATCGATATTGTACTGGGACCACCGGAAGGGTCCCGGGGGTCAACCGGGTGGGGCCACCTATCCCGGAGGGCCCCATGGGCTGAAGTGGGAGGGGAACCAGCCCCTCGTGGGCTGGTGCGCCCCCCATGGGCCTCCTCCTGCGCTTAGGGATGGAAACCCTATGGGTGGGGGGCTCCCCACTTGGCTTGGGGGGCAAGCCACCCCCTTGGCCGCCGCCCCCCTTGGAGATCCCATCTCCTAGGGACGGCCCCCCTAGGGGTCCTATATATAGTGGTGGGAAGGGAGGGCAGCCGCACCATAGCCCCTGGCGCCTCCCTCTCCCTCCCGTGACACCTCTCCTCTCGCAGAGCTTGGCGAATCCCTGCCGAGATCGCCGGTGCTTCCACCACCACGCCGTCGTGCTGCTGGATCTCCATCAACCTCTCCTTCCCCCTTGCTGGATCAAGTTGGAGGAGACGTGTTCCCAACCGTACGTGTGTTGAACGCGGAGGTGCCGTCCGTTCGGCGCTAGGTCATCGGTGATTTGGATCACGACGAGTACGACTCCATCAACCCCGTTCTCTTGAACGCTTCCGCTCGCGATCTATAAGGGTATGTAGATGCAGTCCCCTTTCCCTCGTTGCTAGATAACTCCATAGATTGATCTTGGTGATGCATAGAAAATTTTAAAATTCTGCTACGTTCCCCAACAACTGATGGATCACTAACCAACCTATACTAAGCAGTTTAGGGTAAGCAGGTAAGGTATGAAAGCAGGTAACAACAATAGGCTATGCATCAGAGTAGGATCATACAGAAAGCAGTAGCAGTTCTAATGCAAGCATGTGAGGAAAGAAATGGGCGATATCGGAATGCTCAAGGGGGGGTTTGCTTGCCTGGTTGCTCAGACAAGAAGGAGGGGTCGTCGGTGATGTAGTCGATCACATCGGCATCATCAGTCTCGGGGTCTACCGGAGAGAAGAGGGGGAAGAAACAGTAAATACAGAGCAATCAATGCATCACAAGGCATAACATGACGACCGGCAGAGCTAGGGTTGCCCTAACATAGTACTACACGTTGCAGACGGAGGGGATAAACATCCGAGGATGGATTCCCGGCGCTAGGCGGATTCCGGAGAAAGGAAAAGAGGGGGAAAGTTCCAAGTTCAGCATGCTAGGGGCATGTGACAGATGAACGGGCAGCGTATTCGGATTCGTTGGATTTTTCTGAGCAACTTCCATGTACAAAGTTTTTTCATCCGAGCTACGGTATATTTTATATTAATTTTCAAAGATTTAAATCATTTTTAGGATTAACAGGATTAAGTAAATCAAAAGGCATTTATGACGTCATCATGACATCAGCGTGATGCAAGTGGTCAAAGTTGACTGTTGACTAGTCAACTAATGGGTGGGCCCCACATGTCATAGGCTGTTATCTAATTGATAGTAGTTAGATTTATCAGCAGATTAATTAGGTTTAATTAACTAGATTAATTAATTAATTTTTATTTTTATTATTTAATTTTTTATTTCTTTTTTTAAATGTTCTGGGCGTAGGGCCCATCTGCCATAGGCCCTAGGGGCCAAAGCGGGTGTGGGCTAACGGGTTACGGTCGCGGGGCGGCACCGGGTGCGGCCATGACACCGGCGCAACCGGCCGGCAGCGGCGACCGTGGGGGCGACGTAGGGCGCGGTTTCGCGAGCCGGCGTGCGTGCATGGGAGCGTCGAGCTGCAGGCGGTAGGAGCCGGCGGGGAGCAGGGCCGTGGGCGCGTGAGCGGCTGCAAGCGGTGGAGGCGGCGCGGCGCTGGCTGTAGGCGGGAGGCAACAGCGGAGAGGAGGCCAGGGGGAGCGCGGAAAGGGAACGCAGAGTGCACGCGAGCGGGAACCGGCGAGCGCGGCTGTGGTCAGCGGGGACAAAGGCGGGGGCGCGGGCGTGGCACCGAGCGACGGGCACGGGTGCGGGGAAGGAGGGCGCGCGCGGGGGAGGCAACTCCGGCGGGCGCGGGCACTAGGCGGCAGGGGAGCGGCCAGCAAGGAAGGCGCAGCGGCATGGCCGACGGTGGACGAGGCAGCCGGCGGGTCGGTCGGCAGCGGACAGCGAGCCGCGTCGACGCGGGCAGGGGCGCGCGCGAGCTGGGGCATGCGCGGGTGGTGCGCGTGCAGGGAGAGGACGAGGCCGGGGGCCTCACCGGGGTTGTAGGGCATGGGGCAGTAGTGCGTGGGGAGGAGTCGAAGACGACGGCGACGCGGTGGCAGTCCGGCGAGGTGGCTGTCGACGAGGCAGGACACGGAAGTGACGTTCTGTGCGGCGGCGCTGGTTCGATCCCACCGATCCAATCGGGGGGGGGGGGGGGCGCAGAGGAGGGGAGAGGGGGAGGCTTGCAGAGGGACACGAGGCGATGGCAGCAGGGCGGCGCTGGCGACGGGCGCCATCGTCGAGGTCGCGGGGCGGGGCAGGATCAGGGCGATCCCGATCCAGATCGAGGAGGAGCGGGTGATGTGGGGAGCGAGTGGGGGAGTGTGGATCGGGAGAGGTTAGGGTTCGGGGAGTGGGCTGGGGTGGCCTAATAGGCCAGGGGTCAGAAGGGGTGGGCCGGCCCGTTCGAGCGGCTGAGGCCAGGTGGGCCACTTGGCCAAGGGGTTTCCTTCTCCTTTTTCTTTATTTTTGTTTTGCCTTTTTGTTTTGCTTTGTTTTAGTTTCTTTTTTATTTTAGTTTTAGTAAATTACCAAAGTGGCACGTAAATAGGATTTTACAAATTATGCCACTGCCACAATAGTTTCATACTTATAACAATTTTGTTTTGAAAATGTTTATTATTTTTAAAGCATTAAAATAATTGTTTTTGCTACTCTTTTATTCATTTAAGAGTATTTAAACATTTTATAAAAGTGTGGTTTCTCCACCATAATTACCTATGCATTATTTGGCTCACTCCGAACATTTTAGTTTTAATATTTGAAATTTTTTATTGTTTGCTTGATTTTGAATTGGAATTCGAACCGGTTTCGAACTAACGCGAGATTAGCAACAGTAATCGAGGTGACGTGGCATCATTAGCGGATGGTTACTGTAGCATGACACTGGGGGTGTTACAAATCTCCTCCACTACAAGAAATCTCGTCCCGAGATTTAAGTGGGGAAGTAAAGAGTAGCTTCGGGAGAACTGACCCTTATAGGGTTAATTATCAGATGAACAATTCAGGGAATATGGTAGAAGTATCCCTCGAGTTGAAACTTAATAAAACATCGAGAGCAAAATATGAAGGTACAATAGGAAGTTTCAAGCGAATGGACAAACGATTGATACATGAACAGAGTGTGAGAAAGGGGTTAAGAGCATCAGGAATAGATCATCTCTTGGAAGGTGGCTCGTGACATGATATGAAGCCAAGCGGGAGGGATAACCTTAGAAACAGGGGGTACAGGAGAGTCAGGTTTCGATCCTGTGGAACTGTGGGTTATAGGCCCACCATGTGGGTTAAAAGTAGGAAGAGTGCTGACATCTTGCACGATTATGATAGCAAGGCATGTCAGAGGGTAGCGTGTCAGTTATGTCGGCAACAACGTTGGTACCAAGGGCGAGGGACGAAGAGAACCATTTTCCTGCTCGTTGAATGAGGTGGACCAATAGGCAAAGTTCTCGTCCATCGGTGGCTACCGGATTGCCACCATCAATAGTAACAGGCGTATTCTGACCAAGTAGAACATGGAGGTGTTTATAAAAACAGTGACGTATTACTTCTTAGATCATATAAACCTCAAGAACGTTAAACAGAACAATGGAAAGGAAAATGTGTTTAAACACATATTTCAGGGGTATATCCTTCCCAAGAACAAGCAGAGTATGATATCCAAGACCGGATAGAAGGTAGAAAACCACTTAAATAAGGGGGAGGAAGCTCATGATATTACCCATACAACGGTGTTTGGATAATTGAGCAGGAACATTTAGCATTAGCTTCAATGTCTTTGTTGAAAATCAGAATATCATAGGCATGCTTCGAGATAGCATTGGCATGGTCAACAGGTGAAGATCAGACTCTGGAGACACAAATGATCCATCAGGAATAACTTGTAAAATAGGCCTTACAATTCCCTCATGGAAGAAGGGATAACCTTGCTGAAAAGGAATCTATAACAACAAGTCCTCCGGCCAGGTGTGATAGGCATGACATCACCTTACCGATATATAAGGAACAATGTAATAACTCTTGGAAATATATTCCAACCATCATATCTGAGCGAGATTCAGATCTGACTGGTGCCAGGATGCCTCAGACTCAGGACGCCTGAGAAGAAAAGGTGCAACATAATTAACGAGACGACATTGTAAGATTCTCGGGAAATGTACTATGGAAGCGAGTTTCGAAACAAGAGTTCATCATTAAAACCAAGGAGAGGATGAAGAGGTGGCTGATGAACTCAGCGACAATTCATTGAGATTTTCAAAAGATGGATTTCCACACTTATGTGCACAAGGAGATAACATTTGTTGGATCAAATGATATAAGGATGTATGCTCGAGGAAACATGCACAATTAAGCATTGGTTGAAAAGTGGACCCAAAATATGGTCTTAGGTAGCATGATCAATGTTAGAAAGGTGATTCAACAAACAATAGTCTAAGAATGAAATATCGACCATTAACTTGAAAGTAATAGGGTTGCTAGAAACACGAACAAGTTTGTGTTGAACGGAAGGCAATAAAGTGGTCGATGATAACACAATCCATTGAGGGGCGAGGATGGTATTTCTCATCAAGAATTTGATATATATCTTGGAAGGGCTCAGGATGTTGATGAAGACCACGACACATTTGTCGAGAGATTTCACGAAGATGAAATCGATCGACGATGACATCAAGTCAAACGAATGATGAAGCGAAAGGTTATTGGAACCACAGGTAGGATACAAACTCAAAATCAAGTTTGTCGTTCAAGGAGAAATGATATGACGCGGAAGATCGACGTAAGCTTAGCGCGTCATTGAAAGTGGTGCTCCGAGAATAAGGAAGAGGTAGCACGGTTAAAGTCAGCACGATAATGATATAGCCAATCAGGCTAGGAATGGCGTGATGGAGCATTAAAATTCTCTACAACGAGGTACTGGGAGTACTGAATCTCAGTGTTGATTTGATTCACAACCCGGTGTTTTCGGTTGACAACAACCCAGAACCCGTGGAGTGACTATGATGGGGAAAGGTACTACTTCATCTGAAATTCATAAGACGAAGTGCAATGGGTTGATATCCTCGAGATACCAGGGGGTAGTACTCGAAGGTAGAACAAAATAGAGGTTGGGAATGCGTACTGATCTGCAGAAGGCAAGTACTTTAACTTGTTCGAGAAATAGAATCAAAGGAGAACAATCATGGTCAGATCCACGGTTCAAAAGGGTCAATTCACAGATACCAGATGATACTTATCAAGGAAATAATTATTATTACAAGAAGCTTCCATGATAGGATCTACATCGTGTCCATGGGCATGAACACAGGGTTCAAGGTCGACTCCCACTTGTTCAACGCATAACCTTTCATTCACCTCTCATATTTTAAAAAAAACATTAGTTGTTGAAAGTTTTATCTAGTGTAATACCAGATAAGTATGACTCGTGAAATCTTCCAGGTTTGCACAGATTAGGGAAGGCATTAGTTCAAACCATCGGGTATCTTAGGAACATATACCACAAACTTTAGGAGTAAATAACACAAGCTCGGAAGTAGAGCATGGTTGACAAGGCAGAGGATACAATTTACCAATGGCATTATATACCTGTGGAAAGGCTCACAAGGTTATTGAATATTAAGGACTATGTCGGATGAAATCCAACAATGGATCTGATGATCCACAACGGAGCTGATGTGAGTATCAGTACCCTACCAGAAGAAGAAAAAAATGCAAGGGGATCAGATGATAGAAACAACTGACTAACTCAAAGCTCAGTTGCACAGGAATTATGATTCCAAGTCAAGGGATCAGAAGCAATGCTCTGAATAGGGAAGGATAAGTTGAATAGTCTTAGAGGTACAATCGTCGGCAATTTGATTGGTCGAGAACCAAATCATGTTTAAAATGGCGTCTGAGCCGGAAGGATGAATCCTAGGATCTGGTTGAGGATTGCGAGCATTCACACTCATTGAATCAATGGGCTCAAAATGATAGTGGCAAGGGATGCCAATAAGATTACGAGACTTATGGGATTAACCATAATGCAAGCAAACAAGAATTTCAAGAGCAATAGGTTGCTTAGGATTTTTGAAGGATCGAATAGTATATCAAAGACCATTGTGAAACACATGAACAACTGGGGGATGAGTGGATACTCGATAAGTGCGAGAATTATCCATCGGGGTATTCATATGACAAAGAACAACAAGGCAGTAAGCTCAAAGGATTATCGAAACAATGACGAGTATTTCGGGGTATCTTGTAATAACAAGACCAATCGGGGATGAATGTAAGAATAACAACTGCAAGTAGTTATCCATAAGGGCTGACGGTGGAAGAGGAATTGCAAACGCGATGAACACAAGTTCTTTGGTTAACAGCGGAGAGTATCTTCAGGGTCTTCACGTGCAGCAGACGATCATCAGTAATAAGGGGCTCTCCGGGTGAAAGTGATAACGAGATCCTAATGTTAGATTTAGCAAAATTCATTTAACCCGAATAGAAGAGAGATCAGAGTCCCAGAGTATAGACAAGGAGTAAAAGATCTTAATACCACCCAATGGCGATGTGGGGCCATAAGCCGCACAGCCATGTTAGTACAAAGTTTTGTAATGACTAGACTCAACTTCGGCCAAGGAGTTGGAAAGGGGGATCCTATAGGCAGTCTGCTCTGATACCAACTTGTGACGCCCTCGATTCAATCATACACTAATCATACACGCAAATGTGTACGATCAAGATCAAGGACTCATGGGAAGATATCACAATAGAACTCTAGACACAAATTAAAATAATATAAGCTTTATATTACAAGCCAGGGGCCTCGAGGGCTCGAATACATAAGCTCATACACGCAAATGAGTACAGACATGAGTTAAACAAGATTGCCTTAAGAAGGCTAGAACAAAAGTAACAATGATTGAAAAGGCAAGGCCTCCTTCCTAGGAGCCTCCTAACTACTCCAAGTCGTCAGCGGCCGTCACGTAGTAGTAGGCATCCTCCGGGTAGTAGTAGTCATCAGTGGTGTCGTCTGACTCCTCGGCTCCGTCATCTGGTCGCAACAATCGGGTATGGGGGAAAAGAAGTAGCAAAGCAGCCGTGAGTACTCATCCAAAGTACTCGCAAGACTTACATCAGATGTAAACTAAGTATGCATCTATATCAAAGGAATGGGTTGTATCTATGGACTAAACTGCAGAATGCCAGAAGGGAAGGGGAAAGCCTAGCCTATCGAAGACTAGCATCTTCCGGAAACCACCATCTTGCAGCAACAGGAAGGAGTAGAGTAGCATAAAGTAAAGTAGTAGAAGTGTTATCAACCTCGGCCAGAAATCCTTTTTCGACTCCTTGTGAGAAAGCAATCCCAGAGCCATACTATCCAAGTGTCATCACAATCCAATTCTCATCACCATCCAGTTCTCATCACAAGTGTCCAGTTCTAGTTGTATCAATCGGGATACAACTCCAAGTATCCGTTACCGTAGGACAGGCTATCGATAGATGTTCTCTTCCCTGCAGGGGTGCGCCAACTTACCCACCACGCTCTATTAACTCCGGCTGGACACACTTTCCTGGGTCATGCCCGGCCTCGGCCAAACAATACGCCGCAACCCACCCTAGGCTCAATAGAGAGGCCAGCATGCCGGACTAAACCTATGCCCCCAGGGGTCATGGGCCATCTCCCCGGGAACTCCTGCACGTTGAGTACGCGGCCGGTGAGCTGACCTAGCTACCTCCTTCAACAAGGAAGGTTCTTTCCAGTCCAACCCGGCGCGCGCCGCTCAGTCGCTGACGTCTATTAAGCTTCGGCTGATGTATACGACATAGAACGCCCATACTATGCCCACGTGATGGTTAGTGCTATTAGGCCAGAGGCCCCTCGGATCAAATATCCAAATCGTAGTGGATTAGGAATGCGCGGTAACGAGCAGAGACTCACGATCGATGTGACCCCGTCGCCCCGTCTCAAGTACTTGCGACAAGGGCTAAGAATGCCCGGCCATGCCTCGTAGGTATCTCGCGGGCACCTTCCAGGTCAACCCGACTCCACATCACTCGCAATTAAGCTCGCGTGGGTACCCCTCAGGGTCGACCCGTCTTTAGTAACATGGCTCAGTGTAAAGTCATAATAACCATAGTAACTGTGTGTCTAACACCATGGGGAAAGCCCGAGGAATCACCGCTGGTGAATCCCACTCGATGTTATCATCAAGGTGGACGTAAGAGGATCCACCCTCGAGGTTCACACTTGAGGGGTTGTACGACAGAGCGGTAACGGAAGTGGTTAATGAGGAAATCACCCTCGATGACCTCCACCGTATAGCTACACTACAGAGATCTCATCAGGAGTGATGTATGAGGTTCACCCTCGGCACTCGATATTAACTCTGTAGTGTCGTACAACTAGGGGGTGATGTGCGGTGTCAGGGCCTGGACGTTGATCACATTGATCGAGTCATCGAACATAAAGCGAGGCAACTGGGACAAGGTGGGGGGTCTGTAACGCCCCGAGACCGATGTGCCAGGTGTCTTCGAGTTATTCGCCGCTGTTGCCATGTCATTTGCTTGCGTGTTGCATCCTGTCATGTCATCATGTGCATTGCATCATCATGTTTTCAAAAACCTGCATCCGTCCGGGTTTCCCCCAGTTCTTTTCGTTGTCCATTCTGAGCCCAGACACACTTGCACGCGCCCGAGGCATGTCCGAAATAGTATTTTATAAGTGGCTGGAAAATGTTCTCAGAATGGGATGAAAGTTGGCGTGCGGTGTTGTTTTGTTGTAGGTAGGCCGCCTGCCAAGTTTCATCGCATTCGGAGTTCGTTTGACGCCACAACGGATAACTATAGCGGCAGTATAGCCGGTCTGACATCGGACGTTTTCGGCCTCCGAAAACTGTTGCCGGGCCTCCCTCTCTTCTCCTTCTCTCAGCTCAAGACCGTCTACACAGCTCACTACCTACCACCAGGTCCAACCTAACCTCTCTCGTCAGCCCGCAGCTCCTCGCGCGCGCGTCCAAAAGTTGTCCCGAACTCGACCCGGACAGTCGTTACCGCTGTGTCCGGATCAACCCCAAACGTCTAAAAAACGTCATTGTTTTCCTATTTGGACTTCCTAGTGTTTTATTCTCGACCGCTCGATTTTAATTGGAGGGACGGATTAGCCTCTAAACTTCCCTCTTTGCCATATATATAGTCCACTCCTAGACTATTTTGGACAAACCCTAAAATCTAGGGGAACTGTCCCATCATTCCTCCTCGCCGCCGCCACAATCAAATCCTCGGGATCCCCTCTTTTTCCCCGACCAAATCCCACCAACCACAGCTCCAGCTCGTTGTCAACACCGGACAAACCTGCAGCCAGTTAGAGCCCAAATCCTGATTGGATTGAGGCCTTCCTCTTCCCTCGCGCCCATGCCCTTTCTCCTCCTTTCTTCTTCTTCCCGTACCTCACCTCTCTCTGTTGCCTCCATAGGACACCATGACGAGCCTGACCGAGCCCCTCCCATGGACGCCCCGCCTCTCCGCTGCTCAAATCCGGCGGGGAACTGTACCTCCGACGCCCTCTCGTCAGGATCTGGAGCCTCGAAGACGAATCCGGCCAGTTCGGGCCCTTCCTCATCGGCCCCTCGACACCCCCGACCTCTGCAAGTTCGCCGAAGCCGCCACTCCGCCGCCAGCGCGCCCGATGCCTCCTCCTCGCGTGCCCGACGCCCTCGCCTTCTCTCTTCTTCTCCTTGCAGTTCTGCTTCTCTGAATACACATCTCTCTCTCTCTCTGTTTCTTCCTGCAGAGACCCCATGGGTGTACTTCGAGCAGCTTTGCCACCGCTATGTTTCTGCTTGAGATCCGGCGCCTCGTGGCCGCCCTCACGCAAAGCTGCCCGTCCGTGTTGCCACCGGTGTCGCCCGCTGCCAAGTCCCGTGTCGTCGCTGTCTTCCCCTGCTTCTGCCTCGAGCAGGAGGAGACGCTCGCAGCATCGCCTCGCTCCCGTTGATCGTGCCCCTCCTCGTCGTGCAAACAGGCCCGCCTCCCACGCGGTTCATGGGCCAGCAGCGCGTAGGCCCAGCCCCACCAAAGCCCACCTCCCGATCCGGTCTGCTGCCCACTCCTACACTGAACCGGGCCGAGGCCCATGGGTGAGGCCACCCCAGCGCCCCACCTTTTTTTTCCTGCTGTTGGGCCAGCCAGTTTCGGCCTATTTAGTGTTTTTTTACAGTTATGCAATTTCCTATTTTCTAGAGAAAAACCAGTTTTACAGGAAGCCCCCTAGACTTCATGCATTTCATTACTCACAAACGATGCATCATATTAAATTAAACTTAATATGAAAAATGCTTAGAATTGCATCTAGTTTCATAATATGTCATCTTCATCCATGTTTAAAATGTTGTTTGTTTAAATTTTGCTCTATGAATATGCAAAAATGCTTAATTCATAACTAATTAACCGTAGCTCCAAATTTAACAAACTTTATATGTAAATGGGGTAGAAAAATGCCTAGCTTAACATGGTGTACTCACTTTGCATGTTTAGTTACTCTAAAATATGGTTTAGGGCAGAATAGTACCAAACCTAATATATGCACATGAGGAGTTTCCGGACTTGTTGGTTGTTGTTCCGGCCTCATTTAAACTTGCCTAGATACGTAGTTTTAATTTGCTTCACCCTCTTGCCATGTTTAATAACATTTAATATTGTTGGGTACATAAACGAGATCGAACTAAATAATTGATGTGGTGTTCCGTCAATATGCAACTCGTTGCATATTGAGCTCCCCTTAATTTGTAGGCTTGTTTGTGCACTTTGTCATGCCATGCTTCATTAAACCGGACATGCATCATACTTGATTGTGCATCATGCCATGTTTATGTGGTGGTTGTTTTACTATGATTCTTTGCTTCTTTCCGGTGTTGCTTCTCCGGTTTGGTTCCTATAACGTCGCGTTGTGAGGAACTGTTCGTCTACGTCCGTTTGTCTTCTTCATGGACTCGTTCTTCTTCCTTGCGGGATCTCAAGAAAGATGATCATACCCTCGAAATCACTTCTAGTTTTTCTTGCTCGTTGCTCGCTCTTTTGCTATGCCTATGCTGCGTTACCTATCACTTGCTTATCATGCCTCCCATATTGTTGAACCAAGCCTCTAACCCACCTTGTCCTAGCAAACCGTTGTTTGGCTATGTTACCGCTTTGCTCAGCCCCTCTTATAGCGTTGTTAGTTGCAGGTGAAGATTGAAGTTTGTTCCTTGTTGGAACATGTTTACTTGTTGGGATATCACAATATCTCTTATTTAATTAATGCATATGTATACTTGGTAAAGGGTGGAAGACTCGGCCTTATGCCTGGTGTTTTGTTCCACTCTTGTCGCCTTAGTTTCCGTCATATCGGTGTTATGTTCCCGGATTTTGCGTTCCTTACGCGGTTGGGCTATAATGGGAACCCCTTGACAGTTCGCCTTGAATAAAACTCTTCCAGCAATGCCCAACATTGGTTTTACCATTCGCCACCTAGCCTTTTTCTTTTCCCTTGGGAGTCACGCTCCTGAGGGTCATCATTATTTTAACCCCCCCCCCCCCCCGGGCCAGTGCTCCTCTGAGTGTTGGTCCGACCGAGTAGACTGCGCGGCCACCTCGGGGCAACTTGAGGGTTGGTTTTACTCGTAGGATGTCTCATCTGAGTGTGCCCTGAGAACGAGATATGTGCAGCTCCTATCGGGATTTGTCGGCACATTCGGGCGGTGTTGCTGGATTTGTTTTAACTTGTCGAAATGTCTTGTAACCGGGATTCCGAGTCTGGTCGGGCCTTCCCGCTAGAAGGAATATCCTTCGTTGACCGTGATATCTTGTGATGGGCTAAGTTGGGACACCCCTGCAGGGATTTGAACTTTCGAAAGCCATGCCCGCAGTTATGGGAAGATGGGAATTTGTTAATGTTCGGTTGTTGAAAACCTGAAGTTGACCTTAATTAAAATGCATCAATCGCGTGTGTAACCGTGATGGTCTCTTTCCGGCGGAGTCCGGGAAGTGAACACGGTGTTGGAGTTATGCTTGACGTAGGTTGCTATAGGATCACTTCTTGATCATACTTGTATTGATCGTGCTTTGCCTTCTCTTCTCGCTCTCATTTGCGTATGTTAGCCACCAGATATGCTAGTCTCTTGCTGCAGCTCCACCTCATACCTTTACCTTACCTATAAGCTTAAATAGTCTTGATCGCGAGGGTGCGAGATTGCTGAGTCCCCGTGGCTCACAGATACTTCCAAAACCAGCTTGCAGGTGCCGATGAGTCCGTGCAGATGACGCAACCAAGCTCAAGGAGGAGCTCGATGAAGATCTTGTCCTTGTGTTGTTTCGTTCTAGTCGATCAGTAGCGGAGCCCAGTTCGGGACGATCGGGGATCTGTGTAGCTTTTGGGGTAGTCTTCTTTTTATTTTGGCTTCGTAGTCGGGCCCTGATTGTATTTGGATGATGTAATGCTTTATTCATGTATTTGTGTGAAGTGGCGATTGTAAGACAACTATGCATCTCTTTCCCTTATGTATTACATGGGTTGTGTGAAGATTACCTCACTTGCGACATTGCTTTCAATGCGGCTATGCCTCTAAGTCGTGCTTCGACACGTGGGAGATATAGCTGCATCGAGGGCGTTACAGGGTCACTGATGGATCACTAACCAACCTATACTAAGAAGTGTAGGGTAAGCAGGTAAGGTATGAAAGCAAGTAACAACAACAGGCTATGCATCAGAGTAGGATCATACAGAAAGCAGTAGCAGTTCTAATGCAAGCATGAGAGGAAAGAAATGGGCGATATCGGAATGCTCAAGGGGGGGTTTGCTTGCCTGGTTGCTCAGACAAGAAGGAGGGGTCATCGGTGATGTAGTCGATCACAGCGGCATCATCAGTCTCGGGGTCTACCGGAGAGAAGAGGGGGAAGAAATAGTAAATACAGTGCAATCAATGCATCACAAGGCATAACATGACGACGGGCAGAGCTAGGGTTGCCCTAACGTAGTACTACACGTTGCAGACGGAGGGGATAAACATTTGAGGATGGATTCCCGGCGTTAGGCGAATTCTGGACAAAGGAAAAGAGGGGGAAAGTTCCAAGCTTAGCATGCTAGGGGCATGTGACAGATGAACGGGCAGCGTATTTGGATTCGTTGGATTTTTCTGAGCAACTTTCATGTACAAAGTTTTTTCATCCGAGCTACAGTTTATTTTATATTAATTTTAAAAGATTTAAATCATTTTTAGGATTAACAGAATTAATTAAATCAAAATGCATTTATGACGTCATCATGACATCAGCGTGATGCAAGCGGTCAAAGTTGACTGTTGACCAGTCAACTAATGGGTGGGCCCCACATGTCATAGGTTGTTATCTAATTGACAATAGTTAGATTTATGAGCAGATTAATTAGGTTTAATTAACTAGATTAATTAAGTTAATTAATTAATCGTTATTTTTATTATTTAATTTTTTATTTCTTTTTTTGAAGACGTTCTGGGTGTAGGGCCCATCTGTCATAGGCCCCAGGGGCCAAAGCGGGTGTGGGCTAACGGGTTACGGTCGCGGGGCGGCACTGGGTGCGGCCACGGCACCGGCGCAACCGTCCGGCAGCGGCGGCCGTGGGGGCGACGTAGGGCACGGTTTCGCGAGGCTGCGTGCGTGCATGGGAGCGTCGAGGTGCAGGCGGCAGGGGCCGGCAAGGAGCAGGGTCGTGGGTGCGTGAGCGGCTGCAAGCGGTGGAGGCGGCGCGGCGCTGGCTGTAGGCGGGAGGCAGCAGCGCCGGCGGCCATCGCAGCGACCAACAGCATCGGAGAGGAGGCCAGGGGGGAGCGCGGCAAGGGAACGCAGAGCGCACGCGAGCGGGGACCAGCGAGCGCGGCTGTGGCCAGTGGGGACAGAGGCAGGGGCGCGGGCGTGGCACCGAGCGGCGGGCACGGGTGCGGGGAAGGAGGGCGCGCGCGGGGGAGGCAACTCCGGCAAGCATGGGCACTAGGCGGCAGGGGAGCGGGGAGCAGGGAAGGCGCAGCGGCGTGGCCGGCAGTGGACGAGGCAGCCGGTGGGTCGGTCGGCAGCGGACAGCGAGCCGCGTCGACGCGGGCAGGGGCGCGCGAGCTGGGGCGTGCGCGGGCGGTGCGCGTGCAGGGAGAGGACGAGGCCGGGGGCCTCACCGGGGTTGTAGGGCACGGGGCAGTAGTGCGTGGGGAGGAGTCGAAGACGACGGCGACGCGGTGGCAGTCCGGCGAGGTGGCCGTCGACGAGGCAGGCCGCGGCAGTGGCGTTCTGTGCGGCGGCGGTGGTTCGATCCCACCGATCCAATCGAGGGGGGGGGGAGGGGGGTACAGAGGAGGGAAGAGGGGGAGGCTTGCGGAGGGAGACGAGGCGACGGCAGCAGGGCGGCGCCGGCGACGGGCGCCGTCGTTGAGGTCGTGGGGCGGGGCGGGATCGGGGCGATCCCGATCCAGATCGAGGAGGAGCGGGCGATGTGGGGACCGAGTGGGGGAGTGTGGATCGGGAGAGGTTAGGGTTCGGGGAGTGGGGTGAGGTGGCTTAATAGGCCAGGGGTCAGAAGGGATGGCCCGGCCCGTTCGAGCGGCTGAGGCCACATGGGCCACTTGGCCCGGGGGTTTCCTTCTCCTTTTTCTTTATTTTTGTTTTGCCTTTTTGTTTTGCTTTCTTTTAGTTTCTTTTTATTTTAGTATTAGTAAATTACCAAAGTGGCACCTAAATAGGATTTTACAAATTATGCCACTGCCACAATAGTTTAATACTTATAACAATTTAGTTTTGAAAATGTTTATTATTTTTAAAGCATTAAATTAATTGTTTTTGCTACTCTTTTATTCATTTAAGAGTATTTAAACATTTTATAAAAGTGTGGTTTCTCCACCATAATTACCTATGCATTATTTGGCTCACTCTGAACATTTTAGTTTTAATATTTGAAAACTTGAATTGTTTGCTTGATTTTGAATTTGAATTGGAACCGGTTTCGAACTAACGCGAGATTAGCAACAGTAATCGAGGTAATGTGGCATCATTAGCGGAGGCTTACTGTAGCATGACACTGGGGGTGTTACAGGTTGGATGCACAAAATCTTAATGCAAAAGAACGTCACTTTATATTGCCACTTGTGATATGGACCTTCATTATGCAGTCCGTCGCTTTTATTTCTTCCACATCACAAGATCGTACAAAGCTTATTTCTCCACATTAATAGATCATACATATTTAGAGGGCAATTTTTATTGCATGCATCGATGACAACTTACTTGAAGGATCTTACTCAATCCATAGGTAGGTATGGTGGACTCTCATGGCAAAACTGGTTTAAGGAATCTTTGGAAGCACAAGTAGTATCTCTACTTGGTGCAAAGAATTTGGCTGGCATGAGGGGGAAAAGCAAGCTCAACATGTTTGATGATCCAAGACAATATACTTTATTTCGGATATAAGAAAACATAACCCATTACATTGTCTTCCTTGTCCGACATCAACCTTTTAGCATGTCATATTTTAATGAGTGCTCAAAATTACGAAAGATGTCCAAGATAGTATATTTATATGTGAAATCTCTCTTCCTTCAATATTCTTTCATGAATTGTTCAAGTGACCAATTCTACGTTTGCTAACTTTCAATAAGTTTACTACCTATACTTATTCTATGTGAAGTCATTACTCCCCATGGTATAAGCATATGAAACATATATAAATTCAGATTTATGATATTCAATTATTCAACCATTTACTCATAGGATATACGTGAAGCACGTGAGTAAATGACAAACTACTCCCAAAGATAATAGTGAAGTACACTGAGTAGTCAAATAATTAACTAGCCATGGGAGGATTCTTTTTCATTTAATATTTCAGATCCAATGATTTTATTCAAACATCAAGTAAAAATGAAAATACGCTCCAAGCAAAACACATATCATGTGACGAATAAAAATATAGCTCCGAGTAAGGTATACCGATAGTTTTGAAGACGAAAGAGGGGATGCGTTCCGAGGCATCCCCAAGCTTAGGTGCTTGAGTCTTCCTTGAATATTACCTTGGGGTGCCTTGGACATCCCCAAGCTTAGGGTCTTTCCACTCCTTATTCTCCTCATATCGATATCTCACCCAAAGCTTGAAAACTTCAATCACACAAAACTTAACGGAACTTCGTGAGATGGGTTAGTATGATAAAGAGTAAACCATTCACCTTGGTACTGTCAAAGAAAAAGATCATAATTGTTCTCACACAATTCCTACTGTACCATATCATTTCTACAATTTATATTGAGGAATATAAGTCACAGAAACTAGAAAACAAGCAAACTATGCAATGAAAACAGAATCTGTCAGAAACAGAACAGTCTGTAATAATCTGAACACTAACCATACTTCTTCTACTCAAAAAATTATTAAATAAATTGGTGGAGGTGAGGAATTTGTCTATTAATCTTATGCAAAAATAATCAGCACTAAAGCACTCTTCTGTAAAAAAATGCAGCTAAACTCGTGAGCGCAAAGTTTCTGTTTTTTACAGCAAGATCACATTAACTTTCACCCAAGTCTTCCCAAAGGTCTTACTTGGCACTTTATCAAAACAAAAGCTATAAAACATGGTTACTACTGTAGCTTAATCATATAAACACAAAAAAACAGTAAGGGTAAATATTGGGTTGTCTCCCAACAAGCGCTTTTCTTTAATGCCTTTTAGCTAGGCATGATGATTTCAATGATGCTCACATAAAAGATAAGAATTGAAACATAAAGAGAGCATCATGAAGAATATGACTAGCATATTTAAACCTAACCCGGTTCCTATGCCTAGGGATTTTGTGAGCACATGATTTATAGGAACAAGGATCAACTAGCATAGGCAGGCAAAACAAGTATAACTTCAAAACTTTAAGCACATAGAGAGGAAACTTGATATTATTACAACTCCTACAAGCATATATTCCTCCCTCATAATAATTTTCAGTAGCATCATGAATGAATTCAACAACATAACCATCACATAAAGCATTCTTTTCATGATCTACAAGCATAGAAATTTTTCTACTCTCCACATAAGCAAAATTCTTCTCATTCGGAATAGCGGGATCACTAGTTCCTAAAGTTGACACTCTTCCAAACCCGCTTTAGATGATAGTATTATTCATACTCCAAAAGATATAAGTGAAGTTCATGGAGCATTCTACAATTAATATAAACTAACCAATATCCAAGCTCAAAATGTATAAGTGAAGCACACGAAGCATTCTATTAAACAATACTCAAAAGATATAAGTGAAGCTCATAGAGCAATTCTATAAGATCATACTTAAAAGATATAAGTGAAGCACATGTAGTATTCTATAAATTGATGAAGGGACATTCTCATACTAGCATGGTTCTTAAAGAAAAATAAAAACACAAAGGACACAAATCACGTGAACAAAACAAAAACCAAGGTATACCGATATTTGTTGAAGAAGAAAGATGGGATGCCAACCGGTGCATCCCCAAGCTTAGATGCTTGAGTATCCTCTGAAATATTTACTTGGGGTGCTTTGGGCATCCCCAAGCTTGAACTCTTGCCTATCTTTATTCTTGTCATATTGATAGCTCCTCGATCTTCGAACACTTCATCCACACAAAACTTTAACAAAAACTTTGTGAGATCGTTAGTATAATAAAGCAAACCACTACCTTTAGGTACTGTTTAAAACTCATTACAATTTCATATTAGAACTATATCTACTGTATTCCAACTTCTATATGGTTCATACCCTCCGATACTAGCCATAGATGCATCAAAATAAGCAAACAACACACGAAAAATAGAATCTGTCTAAAACAGGACTGTCTGTAGTAATCTGGAGGTTTAGTAAACTTCTCTAACTCCAAAAATTATGAAATAAATTTAATATTTTTGAAAAATTTATACAGAAGTAATTCTCAAAAAGTTTAAGACCCATTTGACCTTCCAGTAAAAAATGTAAAATCACGCGCTACAGCCAAAGTTTGTGTTTTTGTTCTGCACATAGTAAACAAGCAATCTAATCATCCTAAAACCAAAGTGTCGGTGTCAAAACCGGCGGATCTCGGGAGGGGGTCCCGAACTGTGCGTCTAGGCCGGATGGTAACAGGAGGCAGGGGACACAATGTTTTACCCAGGTTCGGGCCCTCTTGATGGAGGTAAAACCCTACGTCCTGCTTGATTAATATTGATGATATGGGTAGTACGAGAGTAGATCTACCACGAGATCAGAGAGGCCAAACCCTAGAAGCTAGCCTATGGTATGATTGTATGTTGTCCTACGGACTAAAACCCTCCAGTTTATATAGACACCGGAGAGGGTTAGGGTTACACAAGGTCGGTTCCAAAGGAGGAGATATCCATATCCGTATTGCCTAGCTTGCCTTCCACGCCAAGTAGAGTCCTATCCGGACACGAGACGAAGTCTTCAATCTTGTATCTTCATAGTCCAATAGTCCGGCCAAAGGATATAATCCGGCTGTCCGGAGACCCCCTAATCCAGGAGTCCCTTAGTAGCCCCTAAACCAGGCTTCAATGACGCTGAGTCCGGCGCGCAGTATTGTCTTTGGCATTGCAAGGCGGGTTCCTCCTCCGAATACATCACAGAAGAATTTGAATACGAGGATAGTGTCTGACCCTGCAACATAAGTTCCACATACTTCCGTAGAGAGAATAATATTTTCGCAAATCTAATTTGCTGACTTGTTTTGACAGTATGACGTTATGTCATGGCCCGGTGATTATTCGAACCGTTTCCTTTAACTAGCCCCGCACATAACGCGAGGCAGTTTTTCGACACGTCTTGTCAAAGTAGAGATCGTGTCCCCTTATTACGGGATTCTCATCAATACGGGCGTGGGTAACCCAATCACGCCATCGATTACGGCGCTTGGGGGATGAGCGAGTTTTACTAGGCTAGTGGGGGCGCATAGTTTCGTCTGCCCATATAAAGGGATAAGGATTCACCTTTTCATCCACGCCTTCTTCCTCCTTTGCTCATCCATTTTCCCACACTCGAGCTCTAGCGCCCAAGTCCGCACTTCCCACCTCCACCTTCTCCAACCATGTCCGGTGCGGGAGGCAGGTGGATGGTCTCCTCCATCACGGAGGGAGACGTCAAGAAGCTACACGGAGCCGCATACTTAGCTGCGAATATCGTGCATCGGCTGCCCGTTGTGGGGCAGATCGTTCCTACCCCGGAACCTCACGAGAGGGTAGTTTTCCTCCACCACTTCCTCCGCGGACTGGGGTTTCCCCTCCATCCATTCGCCCGTGGTCTCATGTTCTACTACGGGCTGGACTTTCATGATTTGGCCCCGAACTTCGTCCTCAACATTTCGGCGTTCATCGTCGTGTGTGAGGCTTTCCTCCGCATCCGGCCCCACTTCGGCTTGTGGTTAAAGACCTTCAATATCAAGCCGAAGGTGGTACGAGACCAACAAGCAGAATGCAGCGGAGCCATGGTGGGCAAGATGCCCAACGTTATATGGCTTGAAGGCTCCTTTGTGGAGAAAATAAAGGGATGGCAATCGGCGTGGTTCCACATCACCGAGCCGCGCGACGCCAAATGGGCGACAGCCCCCGTGTTTCGATCCGGATTCCCTACACGGCTTACTTCCTGGAAAGAGAAGGGCTTGTCGTGGGGTTCATCGGTGGAGCTGGATGGACTCCAGAAATGTATTCGGAGTATGGAAAGCAAGAAGCTCAAGCTTGTCAACATAGTCCAGGTTATGCTCATCCGCCGGATCCTCCCATGTCAACAACGGGATTTTAACTTGTGGGAGTTCGAACCGGCCTGGCACCAGACTCTGAGCGAGCTCTTTGATACGACGCACAAGGACGTCTGGAAGGTGCTGTTCAAGGGCGCCGAGGTCCCTTCTTCTCTCGCCGAGGACCACGGACTAAGCGCAAAGCGCCTAGCGCGTTCGGTGAGTTTAATACGTCCCGTAGGACATTTATTTCCCCTAGCTTAACCATCCGCGGGGTCTAATCTCCATGCCTTTGATAGGACTGGGTGGAGATGTCGGGGCAGATTAACTGTCCGGCCCCTTTGCCCGAAGACACTGCGGGCGCTCTCCTACCAGAGATGCTGACTCCGGCTCCTTACAAGGTGCCGGAGAAGACCAAGAAGGCCAAGGGAACCCGAAAGAGTTCCTGGCACCAGGTGTTATCGGACTCATCGTCCGATAACTCTGCTACACACTCCTCCCCCGAAGACGAGGAGGAATAAGATGCTCCCCCTCCGGCTGGGGGAGATAAGAAAAGGATGGCCGCCCCAACTGGGGGGCCGAAGGGTCCAAGAAGGGAAGGACTTTCCTTCCGGACAGTTCCACCGCCGCCGACAAAAGCGAAGACGAGTGGTTGCCCAGGGCCAAGCGCCTGGGGAGATCGTAAGTATTCGGATACCAGAGTAACTCATAGCATTCCTTTGTCGCACTGCTTTCCCTAACGTCAAACATAATTATGCAGGCCGCCACGAGCCAGTATCGGTGTATCATCGGACGGCTCCCTGGGCTCGTCGGACATGGATAGCGATCCAGTCCCGACCGCCACCTCCCCTCATCCTGCAGACGACGCCGAGGTGCTGTCTCAAGAGGCACCGGGTCGAGGGGAGACAGTCCTGGAGGCGCCTCAAGATGACCTTCCGGACTCCGGGAGCCGAGGGGACAGGGCCCCTGAGAGCTCCGAGTTCGGCCCTCAGCCGAACACCGCGCCGGAACCTCCAGTGGTTCTGGGCTCGGGCAGGCGGCCTCCCTCTAAGAGGGGCAAGACTCTTGTGCAGGTGACCTCTGTCCATCCAGAGGCACCGGACAATCTGCTGGAAGCGCTTCACAACGCTTCCATCGACGAGGAGCACCGCACTATCATGAGTGCGGTGATCCAGAAGGTTCAGTCCGCCAAGAGCGGATTGACTGAAGCCTGTGCCAGCCTTCTAACAAGCTTTGAGGTAAGTGTTTTAAAATGTAGTAGAAATATTACCGCACAAACAGTAGCCCCTGATGCTTTGTTCGGTGTTCACAAAGAAAAGCCGAACAGAGGATCAAATAATATCGCAGGAGTCTAATATAAGTATGTCAATATGCATATGCAGGCTTCGCTGCTGGCGTCCGCCGCACTGACAGCGGAGGTTGCCATACTGAAGCAGGACCTCGAGGGGTCCAGGAAAGAGCTCGGCCTTGTCAAGAGGCAGCTCGAGGAGAACAAGGGTAAGTAATACCCTGTCTATAGATATGTATATATAAAAGGAGACGCGATTGCAAAATGACAGGATCATCGTATATTCGCCAGGGGCCACGACCGAGGTGGTGACCCTGAAGCAAGCACTAACCAAGGCCGAAGATAACGCTGCCAAGGAGCGCACCGAGCGAGAGAAGCACGAGGCTCGGGTGGGCGAGGTGCAGCAAGAGCTCCAGGCTCTCGTGGCGAAGCACGAGGCGTTGGAGCTTGACTAAAAGACGCGGGAGTCTGAGCTTGCCGCAACCCTCGAGAGCGCAAAAAGTGCCAAGGCCGAAGCCCAAAGGGCCCTCCAGGAGATCGACGCAATGAAGAAGATAGCGGCGGGTAAGGCTTTCTATATGCAAAGCAAGCATGTAAAAGTAAATTACCGATTACTTACCCGAATCCGGAGCTCTCCAGGAGCATTCGCAGATTTGCCCCGCAGTGTGTCCGATGCCGCACAATTTTACCAGGCCGAGGATGGAAGCTCAATGGAGAAGCTATTCTGGTCTCAGTATGCTGAGGCCGAACACCCGGTGCCAATGAGCGACCAGCTGAAGCAAGTGGTCGAGCTACATAAGGTGGCCGATCAGGCCATGAAGGGCTTTATAGTCCGGCTGTGGCCTGGCGACGCCCTTCCTAACAGCTTCTTCGGCCTAGTGAGGCGGCTTGTGGATGCCTGCCCGCGGCTGGAGGTCGTCAAGCGATTCGTCTGCATTGAGGGTGCACGCCGGGCTTTCGCCCATGTGAAATTGAAGTGGGTCAAGCTAGACGCCGTGAAGCTGATCAAGGAGGGGCCGCCGGAGGGCAAGGAGCACCGCCACCCTGAGATGTACTACGAGGGTGTTCTGCCGGGTGCCCGTCTCATAGTAGATGAGTGTTCAAAAGATGTAATATTTGAGTGAGACTTGCTCGTTTTATCATGTATTTATGAAAACTTGTTTCATATGCTCTATGCAACGCTTGTTTGAATTTAAAATATTACCTTTTGTTTGGCCGTTTATCAATCTGAGAGATGGCTAGTCCTCGGCTTCTGCCCCCATGGCACGAGTGCTGGGGTGTTCGGGATAAACCTGAGCACTCTTGTTCCCATATTTGGGTCCTTCGAGGGAGGTGCTCAGCACAACGGACAAGGCAAGCAGACTAATAATGCTTTATCACTCTCACTTAGCCATAGAATTCTATAATTTTAAATTTCGGCGAAGCCCCTGGTATTTGGAAGGCCGAATTCGGGGCGCGATACACGCCTTTAAGCCGGACAGGGCCGGCCCCTCGCCCTAAGTGACATAAGTCTTTAGGGACTCGAAAACCTCGCCGAACAGCGACTAGTCTCTCGCCTTATCATGACAGTCAGTTTTAGCTTTCTCTACTGAGGTGCTAAGCCCGGCAGAACCGGGGCACAATCACGGTAGTTCTCCTAGCGCTTCCTTAGCCGATGGAGCGGAATGTAAGGTACCAAAACATAGGAGCCGGGCAAACCCAACATTTGACCAAAGACATGATTCGGAGCTGATGCATATAATGCTATAAGTTCGGGATGCCGCACTTGTGAAAGTGTTCGGACTTTTCACACCATGTTGTGGGGTACGTAAGCCCCTGGTGTATTTGGCATACCAAAGTGTACGGTTGCAAGGCGTCGTTAATGAACACACACACACATATATATAACAAGAATGCAATAATAGTCGTGATGTTATGCATTGTTTATTCAAAAAGTTGCGTTAAAGCAGAATGATACAGATAGTGCGATAAGCAAAGAGTGGGACTATGTCCCTTCCAAGGGCAAGCTGAGGAATAGTATTAAATTAAATATTTCGCTCGGTATTGTAATCCACCTGGGAATTCCGTGGTGTGACGTAGCTTTCTCCCTCCTTGGTTGCTCATCATGTGTTTGGCAATAGTGCTGCCGGACATGGTTTTCAGAGATTAAGGTCCTGAAAGAAGAGAAAAATAATCAAACGGGAAGCCCCTAGTGTGGTTTAAGCCGCGTCTTGGGGCGTGCCGCAGTGTGCCCCCCTCCCCACCTGTGCCCATGGTATTTTTAATGCATAATTATGTATGCATGGCACGAGCTTCGCCGTTGGGCTGGGATTGGGGTGGCCGCCGTATTGCTACGCGAGCTCAGATCGCGCCAGGCGGTCTATTTGCCGATTGCTCCAAGAGCGCTTGAAGGTGTCCGGGCTTTGAAGCACCGAACTGGTCGATTGCCTTGAGAGGCTGCTTTGCGCTTCTGCTGCGAGGGCCACAGTGTGCTCCTCTGTTAGGAGAGAGCGCTCTGTGTTTCCATTGACTGTAATAACTACGCGAGGTCCTGGCATCTTGAGCTTGAGGTATGCATAATGCGGTACTGCATCGAATCTAGCAAATGCGGTTCGCCCGAGCAGCGCGTGATAACCACTGCGGAACAGGACTATATCGAAGATTAAGTCTTCGCTTCGGAAGTTATCCGGGGATCCGAAGACCACTTCCAGTGTAATTGAGCCTGTGCAATGGGCCTCTACACCTGGAATGACGCCTTTAAAGTTCGTTTTTGTGGGTTTGATCCTTGAGGGGTCTATACCCATTTTGCGCACTGTGTCCTGATAAAGTAGGTTCAGGCTGCTGCCGCCATCCATAAGGACTCGAGTGAGGTGAAATCCGTCAATGATTGGGTCTAGGACCAGTGCGGCGAATCCGCCATGACGGATACTAGTGGGGTGGTCCCTGCGATCGAAGGTGATCGGATAGGAGGACCAAGGGTTGAACATTGGGGCGACTGGCTCCAACGCATATACGTCCCTGAGCGCACGCTTCCGCTCCCTCTTGGGGATGTGGGTTGCGTATATCATGTTCACCATTTGCACTTGCGGGGGAAACCTCTTCAGTCCTCTGGTGTGCAGCTGTCGGGGCTCCTCCTCATCATCGCTATGCGGCCCATTGTCCTTGTTTTCGGCAATTAACTTGCTGGCCTGCTTGAACACCCAACAATCCCTGTTGGTGTGATTGGTTGGCTTATCTGGGGTGCCGTGTATTTGACACGAGCGATCGAGTATATGGTCCAAGCTGGACGGACCCGGCGTACTTTGTTTGAATGGCTTTTTCCGCTGAGCGGGTTTAGAGCCTTTGAATCCGGCATTGACTGCCGTATCCTCGGGTAGGGGGTCCCTAACTGTGCGTCTAGGCCGGATGGTAACAGGAGGCAGGGGAAACAATGTTTTACCCAGGTTCGGGCCCTCTTGGTGGAGGTAAAACCCTACGTCGTGCTTGATTAATATTGATGATATGGGTAGTACAAGAGTAGATCTACCACGAGATCAGATAGGCTAAACCCTAGAAGCTAGCCTATGGTATGATTGTATGTTGTCCTACGGACTAAAACCCTCCGGTTTATATAGACGCCGGAGAGGGTTAGGGTCACACAAGGCCGGTTACAAAGGAGGAGATATCCATATCCGTATTGCCTAGCTTGCCTTCCACGCCAAGTAGAGTCCTATCCGGACACGAGACGAAGTCTTCAACCTTGTATCTTCATAGTCCAATAGTCCGGCCAAAGGATATAATTCGGCTGTCCGGAGACCCCCCTAATACAGGACTCCCTCACAAAGCTTGGCACATTATTTTTTATAATACAAATGATATATATAAGGGGATAATTATTTACATAGAAACTTCCTTGAAAAATTCTACATTGTTTCCGTGAGCATGAACACCAGTGCTCAAGGTCGACCCTCACTTCTTCAATGCGTAACTTTCCAATCACTTCTCTTTTTGAAAAACTTTTTAGGCATGAGAGCCAAGTAATTTTTTTCTTTGTATTTTCATTCTTCAAAAAATGTATGTTTCACCCACAACTAAGCAGAAACAAAAAGGAAAAACAAAATCTACTTAGTGAAGAAAGCAAACAAGCACACACGAGAATATTAACCCCACGCTATTGCTCCCCGGCAACGGCGCCAGAAAAGAGCGTGATAATCCCCAAGTGCATGGAATCATCGTAACAATTGCCAAAGGTGGAAGTGATAAGTATGGAGTGTCGAACCCACAAGGAGCTAAAGGTAAGGTCAATATTCTCTCAAGCCCTATCTGCCACTAATACGACTCTACGTACACCGAATGTTTGCTTCCAACTAGCAACGAGAAATAAAACTATGTTGTGGGTATGAAGTGGATAACTTTGTATGATATCAGAGAGATAAAATATAAAAGTAGGTGTTGTTACCATAAAGTTAGAATATATTACTAAATATTATAAATAGCGAGTGTGGAATAATGGTGGATCGGTGTGCGGAATTGTCCTAAGCAATTGTTAACAAAATCAGTAATCACTATTGCAGTTTCATATGAGGGAGAGGCATAAGCTAACATACTTTCTATTCTTGGATCATATGCACTTATGATTGGAACTCTAGCAAGCATCCACAACTACTAAAGATCATTAAGGTAAAACCCAACTATAGCATTAAAGCATCAAGTCCTCTTTATCCCGTACGCAACAACCCCCTTACTCGGGTTTGTGTTTCAGTCACTCACGCAACCCACTATAAGCGAATCATAAACGTATTGCAACACCCTACAACAGGAATCCCTCACGCTTACGCGACATGGAGGGCACCATAGGACAGCACCAAAGTAAAACATACAACTCATACCAATCTAGACCATCAATCAACCCGAAGACAAGGGATATCTACTCAGAACATCATAGGATGGCAACACATCATTCGATCATAATATGTGGCATAAAGCACCATGTTCAAGTAGGGATTACAGTGGGGTGCGGGAGAGTGAACCGCGTAAAAGATATGAGGATGGTGATGATGATGGTGACGTTGATAAAGACGATCACCGCAGCGATGATTCCCCTCCTGATGGCACTCCGGTGCCACCGAGAGAGAGGAGGAGAGGTTATCCCCCTTGTGTTTCCTCCTCCATGGCCTCCCCCCTGGATGGGGAGAGGTTCTCCCTCTGGTCCTTGGGCTTCATGACAATAATGGCCCCTCCAGGATCCTCCTCCATGCCCTCCGGTGATGATGGCCGCCTCCGGCAGGGTGCCAGAGAGGGCCTAGATTGGTTTTCGGTGCCTATGGAGGCTTCTCGCGGCGGAACTCCCGATCTAGGTTAATTTTCCAAGGTTTCTGTATTTATAGGAATTTTTGGCGTCGGTATCACGTCAAGGAGGTGCCCGAGGCGTCCACGAGGCAGACCCACGCGCCTCCGGGGTGGGGGGGGGGGGCGCGCCCCCCCACCCTCATGGACGCCCCGGGACTCACCTGGCCCAACTCTTTTACTCCGGGGTCTTCTTTTGGTCCATAGAAAACATCAAAAATTGGCACGTCAATTGGAGTCCATTTGATATTCCTTTTTTGTAAAACTCAAAAACAAGGAAAAAACAGAAACTGGCGCTATCACTGGGCACTAGGTTAATAGGTTAGTCCCAAAAATCATATAAAATAACATATAAATGCATACAAAACATCCAAGGTTGATAATATAATAGCATGAATACTTCATAAATTATAGATACATTGGAGATGTATCAAGGTGTAGGATGAGGATGGTCTCTCTCAAACGACCCTGCAACCAAATACAAGAAATCTCTTGTGTCCCCAACACACCCAATACAACGGAAAATTGTATAGGTGCACTAGTTCGGCAAAGAGATGGTGATAAAAGTGTAATATGGATGGTAGAAATATATTTGTATAATCTGAATAAATAAAAACAGCAAGGTAACAAATAGTAAACGGGCACAAAAACGGTATTTCAATGTTTATAAACAAGGCCTAGAGTCCGTACTTTCGCTAGTGCAATCTCTCAACCATACTAACATAGTTGGATCATATGATTATCCCTCAAAGTGTAACGAAGAATCACTCCCGAGTTCCTATTAGCGGAGAACAAAAGATAGGAATTGTTTTTAGGGTACTAAACCACATCAAAGCTATTCTTTCTGTTCGATCTATTCAAGAGTTCATACTAAAAGAATGCAAAGCTATTTTTTCCGTTCGATCTATCCTAGAGTTTGTACTAGAATAATGCCAAAGCATATTCATATTCATAATACTCAGTCCACACAAAGAACTACAAGAGTGCCCCAAGATTTCTACCGAAGAAACAAGGACAAGAACGTGCATCAACCCTATGCATATATAACCCCAATGTCACCGCGGGAATCCGCAAGTTGAGTGCCAAAACATATATCAAGTGAATCAATACGATACCCCATTGTCACCACGAGTATTAAATTGCAAGACATATATCAAGTGTTCTCAAATCCATAAACGTATTCAATACGATAACAACGAAATCTCAAATGGGAAAAACACAATTCATCACAATAAGATAGAGAGGGGAAAACACCATATGATCCATCTATGCTGACAAAGCCCATGATATAGATCACGAGAGAGAGAGATAAAACACATAGCTACAGGTACAAACCCTCACACCCGAGGGTGGACTACTCCCTCCCCATTGTGGTAGCTGTCGGGATGATGAAGATGGCCACCGGAGATGATCCCCCCCTCCGGCAGGGTGCCGGGACGGGTCTAGATTGGTTTTCGGTGGCTACGGAGCCATGCAGCGGCAGAACTTCTGATCTAGGTTAACCTCGAAGGGTTTAGGAATATTTGGGAATTTATAGTGCAAAGAAGGGGTATGGGAGGCCACCGAGGTGGGCACGCCAGGGGGCCCTGGCGCGCCCTGGTGGATTGTGCCCCCCTCGGGGCACCCCCAGGTGCAGCTCTGGCCCATTGGGTTCCTTCCGGTCCAGAAAATATCCATAAAAAGTTTCGCGGTGTTTGGACTCCGTTTAATATTAATTTTCTATGATGTAAAAAACAAGCAAAAAACAACAACTAGCACTAGGCACTGGGTAAATAGGTTAGTCCCAAAAAATGATATAAAGTTGCTATAAAATTATTGTAAAACATCCAAGGACGATAATATATTGGCATGAATACTTTCTAAATTATAGATATGTTGGAGAGGTATCAGCGGCATCTGTACGGTGGGTGACACTATCAGTACGCCCACTGCCACTAGCACGCCCTCTGTCGACCTTTTGCTTCTTGAGCTTCTCCTCCTTTGCGGCCTTCGCTTTGACGCGGCGATTTTGTCGTGATACGTCTCCAACGTATCTATAGTTTATGAAGTATTCATGTCATGTTTACAACAATTCTATATGATTTTGGTATGATTTGATTAGAACTAACCCGAACTGACGCTGTTTTCAGCAGAACTGCCGTGGTTTCGTTTTTTGTGCAGAAATAAAAGTTCTCGGAACGAGTTGAAAATTTGCGGAGCCTATTTTTGGAAAATATTAAAAATATTGGAACGAAAATATATCGGAGAGGAGTCCCGATGCAACAACAAGGGTGGGGGCGCTCCCCTAGGGCGCGCCCCCTACCTTGTCACTGACTCATGGACCCCCCTGACGTGAAACAACCGCCAAATATTCCTATAAATCCAAAAAACCCCAGAAAGAAACCTAGATCGGGAGTTCCACCGCCTCAAGCTTATGTGGCCACGAAAAACCAATTGGGAGCTTGTTCCGGCACCCTGCCGGAGGGGGAAACCATCACTGGTGGCCATCTTCATCATCCCGGTGGTCTCCATGACGAGGAGGGAGTGGTTCACCCTCGGGGTTGAGGGTATGTACCATTAGCTATGTGTTTGATCTCTGTCTCTCTCTCTCTCTCTCTCTCGTGTTGTTGATTTGGCATGTTCTTGATGTACCGTGAGCTTTGTTACTATAGTTGAATCATATGGTGTTTCTCCCCCTCTACCTTCTTGTGATGAATCGAGTTTTACCTTTGAGGTTTCACTATTATCAGATTGAATACTATTAAGGATTTGAGAACACTTGATGCATGTCTTGCGTGGGGTACCCGTGGTGACAATGGGATGTCCTATTGATTCACTTAATGTATGTTTTATCACTCAACTTGCGGATTCCCGAGGTGACATTGGGGTAATCTATGCATATGGGTTGATGCACGTTTTCGTCCTTGTTTCTCCGGTAGGAATCTTGGGCAACTCTTTGAGGTTCTTTGTGTTGGATTGAATATTATGATTATGAAGTTGTTTGATGCATATTGTATAACTGACCCACAGATACTTGTGGTGACATTGGAGTATCTAGGTGACATTAGGGTTGACTGATGTGTAACATATGGTGTTATTTTACTATGAACTCTAGGGCTGTTTGTCACACTTACAGGAATAGTTCAATGGATTGACCAGAAAGAATAACTTTGAGGTGGTTTCGTACCCTACAAGCAATTTCATCTTATATTCTCGGCGATAGGAACTTTGGATTGACTTATGTCACACATTGAGGGATTGCCATATGATCTAGTTATGTTATCATTGTTGAGAGAACTTGCACTAGTGTAAGTATGAACCCTAGGCCTTGTTTTCAAGCATTGCAATACCGTTTTTGCTCACTTTTACCACTTACTACCTTGTTGTTTTTATATTTTTCATATTACAAAAACCTATATCTACTATCGATATTACACTTGTATCAACTTCTCTTCGCCGAACTAGTGCACCTATACAATTTACCATTGTATTGGGTGAGTTGGGGACACAAGGGACTCTTTGTTATTTGGTTGCAGGGTTGTTTGAGAGAGACCATCTTCATCCTACACCTCCCATGAATTGATAAACCTTAGGTCATCCACTTGAGGGAAATTTTCTACTGTCTGACAAAACTCTGCGCTTGGAGGCCCAACACGAGTCTACAAGAAGAAGGTTGCATAGTAGACATCAAGCTCTTTTCTGGCGCCGTTGCCGGGGAGGTGAGTGATCTTGCAATCGAATCTTTTAGTTTCTTGTTTCATCACTAGTTTAGTCTACAAAGTAAAGCAACAAAAATGGAATTGAGGTTGCCTCATATGCTTCATCTTTTTAATATCTTTCATGAAAATGATGGAGAGGAAAATTGTGCTCAAGTGCTAGAAGATGAAGTCAATAAAATGTTTGGCACTAAATCCTTGTATCATGAGCATGATTGCAATGTTGTTAGGATGAATTCCTTGAATATCCATGATGGTAATGATATGCAAAGCTACAAGCTTGGGGATGCTATGTTTGATGAAGATGATATTTTTAGTCTCCCAAGTTTTGATGAGCAAATTTATTATGATGAAAGCATGCCGCCTATCTATGATGATTATTGTGATGACATGTGTGCTATAAAGAGTAATGATAACCATGAAACTTGTCATCATGATTTTAATTTCAATTGGATTATGCCTCCCATGATAGTTATTTTATTGCATTTTCACCCACTATTCTGAATGGGAAGAATTTTGCTTGTGTGGAGAGTAGTAAAATTTCTATTCTTGTAGATAATGAAAATAATGCTTTGTGTGATAGCTATATTGTTGAATTCACTCATAATGCTACTGAAAATTATTATAAGGGAGGAACTTTTGCTTTTACATATTGCAATAATATCATGTTTCTTCTCCATGTGTTGAAAATCTTGAAGTTATGCTTGTTTTGCCTTCCTATGCTAGTTGATTCTTGCTCCCATAAATTGTTTTCTCACAAAATCCCTATGCATAGGAAGTGGGTTATACTTAAATGTGCTAGTCATATGCTTCATGATACTCCCACTATGTTTCAATTCTTATCTTCTATGTGAGCATCATTGAAATCATCATGCCTAGCTAAAAAGGCATTAAAGAAAAGCGTTTGTTGGGAGACAACCCAATATTTTTAACTACTGTTTTCGTGTGTTCACATGATTAGTATACTGTATTAATCATGTTTTATAGCTTTTGTTTCAATGAAGTGCCAAGTAAGACCTTTGGGATGGTCTATGGTGATAGTTGATTTAATCTTGATAAAAAATAGAAACTTTTGTGCCCAGTAAAATAATTTTAATTTATTACAAAAGCATTATAAATACTGATTCTTTTTGCGCAAGCTTGATATACAAATTCCACAGGTTGTCCTAAGTTTTCAGAATTGTACTAGTTACAGAAGTATATAAAGTTTCTGGATTACTACAGACTGTTCTGTTTTCGACAGATTCTGTTTTCATTGTGTTGTTTGCTTATTTTGATGAATCTATGGGTAGTATCGGAGGGTATGAACCATAGAGAAGTTGGAATACAGTAGATCTAATACCAATATAAATGTAGAATGAGTTTGCAACAGTACCTAAGTGGTGATTTGCTTTATTATACTAACGGAGCTTACGAGTTTTCTGTTGAGTTTTGTGTTGTGAAGTTTTCAAGTTTTGGGTCTACCGGTGGTGTACCAAGGCCAATTGGCAAATCTCGGTCCATTCTGAGAACGTTTAACACCAGCTCACAAAAAGAGAAAAGTGGGGCGCCGGTGCATGTGGGATAGTCGGATTGCGAAACGGACAACGGGAAAAATGCTCGGATGCATGAGACGAACATGAATGCAAATGTGATGCACATGATGACATGATATGAAATGCATGACATGAGCAAAATGCAAAACGAAAGACAAAAACCCAACCACGAAGGGGAATCTCAAATCGCTTCTCCGGAAATGGCAAGAGTCGGAGTTACAAATATGGAAAGTTGTATCCGGGGCATTACATAAGGAGACACAAAAGCTCAAGCTTGGGGATTCCCAAGTCATCCCTAATTAATATTTCAAGAAGTCTCAAGCAGCTAAGCTTGGGGATGCCCCGGTTGGCATCCCACCCATGTTCTTCAATAATGGTCGGTCAGTTTTGGTTGAACCTAAGTTTTTGCTTCTTCACATGATATGTCCTATTCTTGAAATGTCATTTTATTTTGTTTTACTTGCTGTTTGAATAAAATATTAAGATCTAAAAAATTTAAATGAGAGAGAGTCTTCACATAGCTACATAATTATTTGACTTCTCATTGATCTTCACTTATATCTTTTTGGAGTAGTTTGTCATTTACTCTCGTGCTTCACTTATATACCATGAGTAAATGGTTGAATGAATTGAATATCATAAATCTGAACTTATATATGTTTCATATGCTTATACCATGGGGAGTAATGACTACACATATAAGAAGTAGAGGTGGTAAATCTATTGAAATTTAGCAAACATAGTATTGGTCACTTGAACAATTCATGAAAGATTATTGAAGGAAGAGAGATTTCACATATAAATATACTATCTTGGACATCTTATATGATTCTGAGCCCCATTAATTATTTTCAAACTTGAACAAATTAGTTGAAGTTGGACAAGGAAGACAACATAATGAGTTATGCTTGGGTATATTTGTATAGAAGTTATATTGTTATGGATCCTCCAACATGTGGTGCTTGCTTTTTAGAATATTTTGCTGGCCAAAAGTTCTATACTAAGCGGGAATACTACTTGTGCATCCAAAATCCTTGAACCAAGTTTCTTCCATGATTATCCACCATATCTACCTATATGCGGTATTTATCTGCCGTTTCAAGTAAATTTGCATGTGCCAAACTCTAAACCTTCAAATAATAATCTGTTTTGTATGTCTGAATCGCTCGTGTAGCGACTAGGGGCTCTTGGTATCTTCTATGCTAGGTGGGTTATTTTCACGATGAGTGGACTCCGCTCATCATTCACGAGAAAATGGCCGGTGACCGGGATGCCCAGTTCCATGCTCAAATCAAATCAAAATATAACCAGGATTGTTGATAGTTGGACGGTACCCGTTGTTTCGGACCATCCGTGGAATGTGCTTGTTGGTGGTGGGGGAGAAAAACTTTACCATTTTGTTTCGGAACTACCTATAATGTGTCTAGCATGGAAGATAGTGAGAACTCTTGGTTGTTATGCTGACAATGAAAGCATACCACTCAAATTATTTTTATCTTTGTTTTAAAAGCTTCGAGCTCTGGCACCTCTGCAAATCCCTGCTTCCCTCTGCGAAGGGCATATCTTTTACTTTTATGCAAGAGTCAGTAGTATTCCTTCTCATTCCAACCTACTCTTTAGTTGGCAAGCAACATGTGATGGGGAAATATCTAAGCATATATGGCCATTCAAATATATTTCATCATGAATTATTATTGTTGACAACTATCTATATGATAAGTTGGGAGGCGAAACATTAAGCCCCTATCTTTCTCTGTGTTCAATGGATGCTATTTGTTCTAAAAATATGCTTTGAGTGGTAGCAATCATGGAAGACTATATGATAGTTGAGTATGTGGGATTTGCTAAATCAAAGCTCTTACATAGACCCTTCCTGAAAATAAGATTGCAATTGTTTGATGACTGAGAACATAGTTTGTTAGTTTTCAAGAAAGTTTATGGTCTATGCTTTAACATGTGAATAGCTTGTTACTTGATGACGAGAAGCTTTTTAATATAAGATATTGTTATGATATATAATGATGCTAGAAAAAGTGATTGAAATTATCAGTGAATCAAACTTGTGCACTTGCTCGCATTCACACTTCATAAATTATTTCTTTTATCATTTACATGCTCGAGGACGAGCAGGAATTAAGCTTGGGGATACTGATGCGTCTCCAACGTATCTATAATTTATGAAGTATTCAAGCCATATTTACATCAATTCTATATGATTTTGGTATGATTTGATTAGAGCTAACCCGGACTGATGATGTTTCCAGCAGAACTACCGTGGTGTCATTTTTGTGTGCAGAAATAAAAGTTCTCGGAACAAGCTGAAAATTTACGGAGAATATTTTTGGAAAATATAAAAAATGTTGGAACCAAAAGATATCGGAGAGGAGTCTCGAGGCAACCACAAGGATGGGGGCACGCCCCCTGCCTTGTCGCTGACTCGTGGACCCCCCTGACGTGAAACGAACGCCAAAAATTCCTATAAATCTAGAAACCCGCAGAAACAAACCTAGATTGGGAGTTCTGCCGCCGCAAGCCTCTGTAGCCACGAAAAACCAACCGGAGCCAGTTATGGCACCCTACCGGAGGGGGAAACCATTATGAGGAGGGAGTAGTTCACCCTCGGGGCTGAGGGTATGTACCATTAGCTATGTGTTTGATCTCTCTCTGTCTCTCTCTCTCTCTCTCTCGTGTTCTTGATTTGACACGATCTTGATGTACCGTGAGCTTTGTTACTATAGTTGAATCATTTGGTGTTTCTCCCCCTCTACCTTCTTGTGATGAATTGAGTTTTACCTTTGAGGTTTCACTATTATCGGATTTAATACTATTTTGGACTTGAGAACACTTTATGTATGCCTTGCATGGGATACACGTGGTGACAATGGGATGTTCTATTGATTCACTTTATGTATGTTTTGGCACTCAACTCGCGGATTCCCGAGGTGACATTGGGGTAATCTATGCATAGGGGTTGATTCACGTTTTTGTCATTGTTTCTCCGGTAGGAATATTAGGGCACTCTTTGAGGTTCTTTGTGTTGGATTGAATATTATGATTCTGAATTTGTTTGATGCATTTCATATAATTGACCCAGGGATACTTGTGGTGACATTGGAGTATCTAGGTGACATTAGGGTTGATTGATGTGTATCATATGGTGTTATTTTACTACGAACTCTAGGGATGTTTGTGACACTTATAGGAATAGCTCACTGGATTAATCGGAAAGAATAACTTTGAGGTGGTTTCGTACCCTACAAGCAATTTCATCTTTTGTTCTCCGCGATAGGAACTTTGGAGTGACTTTTGTCACACATTGAGGGATTTCCATTTGATCTAATTAATTATGTTATCATTGTTGAGAGAACTTGCACTAGTGTAAGTATGAATCCTAGGCCTTGTTTTCAAGCATTGCAATACCGTTTTTGCTTAGTTTTACCACTTACTACCTTGCTGTTTTTATATTTTCAAATTACCAAAACCTATATATACTATCCATATTACACTTGTATCACCATCTCTTCCCCGGGCTAGTGCACCTATACAACTTACCATTGTATTGGGTGTGTTGGGGACACAAGAGACTCTTTGTTATTTGGTCGCAGGGTTGTTTGAGAGAGACCATCTTCATACTACGCCTCCCACGGATTGATAAACCTCAGGTCATCCACTTGAGGGAAATTTTCTACTATCCTACAAAACTCTGCGCTTGGAGGCCCAACACGAGTCTACAAGAAGAAGGTTGCATAGTAGACATCAAGCTCTTTTCTGGCGCCATTGCCGGGGAGGTGAGTGCTTGAAGGTATATCTTTAGATCTTGCAATTGAATCTTTTAGTTTCTTGTTTTATCACTTGTTTAGTCTATAAAAGAATAGTACACAAAATGGAATTGAGGTTGCGTCATATGCTTCATCTTTTTAATATCCTTCGTGAAAATGATGGAAAGGAAAATTGTGCTCACGTGCTACAAGAGGAAGTTAATAAAATGCTTGGCACTAAATACTTCTATGATGAGCATGATTGCAATGTTCTTAGTATGAATTCCTTGAATATCCATGATGCTAATGATATGCAAAGCTACAAGCTTGGGAATGTTATGTTTGATTTGGGATTTTCTCTCATTTTTTTTATTTTGGGCCTTCTCTCTTTTTTTGGCCTCTTTTTTCGCCTGTAGTATCATCCCGGCTAGTGGGGGAATCATAGTCTCCATCATCCTTTCCTCACATGGGACAATGCTCTAATAATGAAGATCATCACACTTTTATTTACTTCCAACTCGAGAATTACATGTCGATACTTAGAACAAAATATGACTCTATATGAATGCCTCCGGGATGTGCAATGAATCAAGAGTGACATTTATGAAAGAATTATGAACGGTGGCTTTGCCACAAATACGATGTCAACTACATGATCATGCAAAGCAATATGAAAATGATGAAGCGTGTCATAATAAACGGAACGGTGGAAAGTTGCATGGCAATATATCTCAGAATGGCTATGGAAATGCAATAATAGGTAGGTATGGTGGCTGTTTTGAGGAAGGTATATGGTGGGTGTATGGTACCAGCAAAAGTTGCGCTGTACTAGAGAGGCTAGCAATGGTGGAAGGGTGAGAGTGTGTATAATCCATGGACTCAACATTAGTCATAAAGAACTCACATACTTATTGCAAAAATCTATTAGTTATCAAAACGAAGTACTACGTGGATGGTCCTAGGGGAATAGGTTGGTAGGAAAAGACCAGCGCTCGTCCCCGACCGCCACTCATAAGGAAGACAATCAATAAATAAATCATGCTCTGACTTCATCACATAACGGTTCACCATACGTGCATGCTACGAGAATCACAAACTTTAACACAAGTATTTCTATAATCCACAATTACTCACTAGCATGACTCCAATATCACCATCTTTATATCTCAAAACAATCATAAAGAAAGAAACTTCTCATATTATTCAATGCACTTTATATGAAAGTTTTTATTATACCCCTCTTGGATGTCTATCATATTAGGACTAAATTTATAGCCAAAGAAAATTACCATGTTGTTTAGAGACTCTCAAAACAATATAAGTGAAGCATGAGAGTTCACTAATTTCTACAAAATAAAGCTACCGCCGTGCTCTAAAAATATATAAGTGAAGCACTAGAGCAAAATTGCCTAGCACATAGAGTATTCTAATAAATCACGATTCATGCGTGTCCCTCTCAAAAGGTGTGTACAGCAAGGATGATTGTGGCAAACTAAAAAGCAAAGACTCATATCATACAAGACGCTCCAAGCAAAACACATATCATGTGGTGAATAAAAATATAGCCTCAAGTAAAGTTACCGATAGACGAAGATGAAAGAGGGGATGCCTTCCGGGGCATCCCCAAGCTTAGGCTCTTGGTTGTCCTCGAATATTACCTTGGGGTGCCTTGGGTATTGTCGTGGTTCTAAGTCTGACAGTATAAAGGGGGGTACCTATAAGGAGGCAAGATCCTAGCTACGATGAGGTTGTGCACGCAAGATTTACGAGTTCAGGCCCTTCTCCAAGGAAATAAATGCCCTCTGACTCGGTGCCCGGAGGCAGTCGACTGGATTACGTGTGAAATTACAGGGGGTGCGAACCCTTGTCTCAGTGGAGGGGGTGGCTTATATAGAGTGCGCCAGGACCCCAGCAAGCCCATGTTACAAGGAGTTCAATGTACATTAAGGTGAGACGTTACTGGTAACACCAACAATAAAGACATATAAATGAACATTAATGCTACGGAGTGAACGCCTGGCCTTTTCCATCCCGAGTGACTTTAGATCTTCTATACTCATAGTGGTTTCTTGTACGATCGATTGGTGATATACTGGTCGAATGGAATTGGGTTATCCTAGTGGAGTTGTTGGTCGAGTGAGTTGCACTCTGAGGTGATTCCAATCGATGGATGCTGCTGTACTTTAAATGATGTTGATCTTAGGGTTGTGTCCTTGGGAAGGGTGTCTAGGTTAGGCCTATTACCCTACCCTAGGTACATGTCATCGTTATTAGCCCCCGAATGGATCGAGGTCTGAGGGGAGAAGAGGTTGAAGATGGTTCCGACCCAATTCTCATGCTTCAGGGGCATCTTACCTGGGTTGGTGAACCACGCTGGAACTTCAAATTTATTTTCAATCGCCTTGATCTATATAGAATTTGTCGACTGAACTTATCCTGGTATACTTCGAGTGTCGGATGGGTATGAAATCTTGGGCGTGACTGATTGCGCTGTTATTCCCGGATCTCACGGGATTTGAAATTTGGGGAAGCGCACGAGAAGGAGAGTGCCACAGTAGATGGGACGGATTAGGCAGGGGCGCCTCGATCTCCGCGCCACCTTTTTTGCCACGTACCAAGCGCGCGGTTGTTGCGGGATTGGACAGGATCTCTCGGGCCCGCATGTCAGCCACTCGAAAGCGGGCAAATAAAAGGCTCCGCGGCCGGTGCGTCTACACAACGCATCTCATTCTCCTTCTCCTTCCTTTGTTTCTTCACCTTGTCCTCCGCCGCTCTCAACACAACTGCACCACCCGCGAGCAGCCCGCGGCGATGGGGAAGGACAAGACGGCGGCCCTGGAGCGTGCCAAGAAGGCGACAGCGATGGTGACGGGGAAGCCGAAGGGCAAGAAGATGAGTCAGGGGGGGGGGGGGTCTTCTTCTAGGTCCGGACTGCCGCCCGGCTGGATCCAGGGCGACTGGATTCGGTCCATGATTCAGTAGGATGATGTGGAGGATCAGGCCAAAGGGGGCTTGATTGCCCACGGATCTTGGAGGCTGTCGGGCAACGAGATCGAGCCGCAGCCGCAGGAGGGTGAGTGCGCCCTCCTCGCGACTCACATTGACCGTGATTTCTCTCTGCCCCCTCATCCTTTCTTCTGGGGTTTTCTGAACTTTTTTGGATCCCAACTTCACCACTTTACCCCCAACACCATCACGTACCTCGCTGCATTCGTTTCCATGTGTGAAAGTTTTCTGGGCTGTCGACCGCACTGGGGTCTCTTCAAACACATCTTTACCTGTCATTCTCAGTCTATGAAAAGGCTAATCCGAGTGATGAGAGGACGCACGTGATCCAGATGTGTGGAGGTCTAGGTATTCAGACGAGAGGCAAAAGTACTTTTCGAGCTGTGATTCTTCCCGAGTCAGTTGGATGGTGGCAGTCGACCTGGTTTTACTGCAAGGACCAACCGACTCCTGGCCAGTCCATCGGTCTTCCTCCCTTCTCCATGGAGCGAGTCCAGTAGCCCACTTCTTTGAAAGTAACTCCAGCAGAGAAAATAGAGGTGAACATGCTGATGGAACGAGTAGTCCAATTAGTCCGCGACGGCGTAACTGGTATGGACTTGGTGAAGGTGTTTCTCAGTCGACGTGTCCAGCCACTCCAGGCCTGCGATCATCCTATGTGGATGTACTCGGGTATTGAAGACACCACTCAGATCCACCCGGAGGAGGTCACCGGAGCAACGGTGGAGCAGTGGTTGCAGGGCATCACTAGAAACAAAGATAACCCCAGGGGGTCCAGAAGAGTCCAACCATTCGACACTGACCATGAACCTGAAAAGGTCTGTCTTTACTGTCGAGTCTTTCTTCATTCTGATTTGCAACTGTCTATGTGTCCGAGTGATGTCTATGATATTCTTTGCCTTGCAGGTTTACACTGAGATGTACTCGATGCCCAATGGAGAGCAGGACCAGGAAGGAGAGGCGAGTGGAGCCGAAAGTGACGACTGAAAATCCAGTGACGAAGATGGGGAGGAGAGTGAGGACTCAAGCGACGGCAAGGAGGTCGACTCCCCACCCTGCATTGAAAGGCGCTCCAAGCAGCCCCATGACCCAGCATGTATCCGTGGCAAGGCAGTTGCGCAGACCTCGAAGCGCACTCGGACTTCCTCCCCTGTTCCGACTAAGAAGGCCCCAAAGCAACCCAAGATTGCGGTTCCGAAGCCTCGGAAGACCCTACCTAAGATCAAGGTTGACGTTCCCATCGCCTTCGGGTAAGCGTTTTGTTTTCTCTTTTTACGCAAGAACTTCTTAAGTAGTTGTCGACTCATTTTCTTGCTTGACCGAGTGAGTTCGGGAACTTGCAGTGCTGCTACTTCTGGGACCTCCATGGATATTTACAGGGAAGAAGATGATGCGGAAATGGAGGATGCGGCCGCCTCCAAAGCAGGTGTGACTCTGCCATCTTGCCTCCACTTTGTCAATTAATTTGCAGGTCGACTGATATCTTATGGTCGAATCTTTTGCAGCACCGCAACATGTGATTGAAATTCCAGACGACGATGAAGATGTGCCCCAGAGGCCTACGGGAAGGAGAGGCAAGAGCTCGGGCAGGAAGGCGCCGGCCGGCAAGACAGCTCAGACGACATCAATGCTCGAACTAGTGGTCCAGCAGACTGGAGACCTCAATCGGGCCTTTGTCACTTTTGCAGATGCTGTGTCGACTGAACGTCCTTCAGCGTCGACTGCTGAAGATCCCGCTTCATCTGTACAACTTCATACTTCAGATCCCCAGACTGCTGTGACTGTTCCACCGTCTCCGCTATTCGTCACCCATCATGTCCCGGAGGATCAAGCAAGCGCTGCTAAAGAAGCTATACGCCAAGCAGGTCTGATGATGGAGCGGATGAAGACGGTGCGTGAGCCTATGACGCTAGTGCAGCTCTCCAAGACAACGTCCAGGTTAGTTGATTTCCGACTGATCTCCTAGCTTGACACTTGACAACTGCTGCCTTGTTATTCGTAAGATGTCCATGGATGAGCGTTTTCAAACCTTTTCAAACTTCATGTGCATCTGTTCACCCGCTAGGTGTTTTCTTTTATTTTGCAATCTTGTTCTCTTGAGTTGACTCTATCTCGTCGAATGAACTTTCAGATTTGTGGGGGCACGCAGAGTGCACCCACTAGGTGTAGTCCTCGAGACCGTCGTCGAATGTTCGATTCGGCAAGGGTCTTAGATCTTGTTTATAATATATCCACTCGGTCTTGAACGGATCTCATCGAGTGAATTCTCGAACCAGCGGGGGCATGCCAAGTGCACCCACTGGATGTAGTCCCCAAGACAGCGGTCGGCTGCGGCAGTCGGTGGTGGTCTGAGAATCAATGTTGCAGTTGCTTTTCTCTTCCTTCTTCTTTTTTGCCGACTGGGCTGACCAAGTCGAGTACCGAACCGAACCAGTGGGGGCACGCCAAGTGCACCCACTAGGTGTAGTTCTCGAGACTACTGTTGGATGTTTGATTCTGCAGTAGTCTTAGAACTCTTTTTGTCATAATATCCCGAGCTTGTACCTTCATTTCCATCAACTGACATATCTTATTTGCTGACTTCAGAAATCCTGTGAGCTCATATCCCAATTTGCTGAATTCAAGAGGAAGCAGATCTAGCTCAATCTTGACCTAGACTTGGCCAAGCAGAACTTGCAGAAGGCTAAGGACGAAACAACTGGTATGGAAGGTAAAAGCTTGCCGACTGTGAGATTGGACTGTCTCCCGTGTCATCTTTCCGTTCTTCCTTCTGAACCGAGTGTTGTTTATTATTTAGAGAAAATGTTGCAGGCTATGGCACAGAAGGACCTTGATCTCGCAGCGGCACAGAAAGAAGCCCAAGAGAAAACAACGCTCACCAACGAGAAGTTGGCTTCAGTCGGGACGTTAGAGGAAGACAACGCCAAGCTGAAGACTGCTCTTGTCGAAGCTAACAAGGAAGTGACACGTCTGAAGAAGGACAAGGTAGCTCCGAATGACAAGATTGAAGATCTCTCCCGGAAGAGGAATGAACTGGAGGCTTATCTCGGTGGACTTGCCAAGAAGTTATTCCTCATGCTTGAAGGTATTTTCTCCTTCTTGACTGGTTTCTCTTGACAATTGTTGATTCTTCAGACGTCTCTTCGACTCATTATTTTCCTGTGTTGTGCAGAATTTTGCCAAAACTTCAAAGAAGAGACTAGGCGGATTGAAACGAACTTGGGCCCTTAAGGATGAAGCCGCCATGAACGTTCTCCGACTGGAATCTCGTCTTGCCAGCGTCATGGATTATCTGGCTCGACTAAAGGTGGCGGTTTCCCGAGTCAACACGGAGCTCTGGTCGAAGGAGAGGTTCCAGAATGACCTTGATTCTCTGATGACTCGACTCAATGAGATCCCCGTCCGAGTGCAGGCATGGAAGAAGTCATCTGCCTGATGTGGTGCTGATGTGGCTTTGTCTCTGGTTCGTGTCCATTGCAAAGAGGACAAGGAGGAGAATCTAGTAGCGCTCAAGGTTGCTAACACCAAGCATCACCAGTTCCAGTCCTTCATGGAGACCTTCATTGAAGCAGCCACTCGCATCATGGACGGAATTGATCTGGACAAATTCGTCGAGCCAGCCAGTCCTCCTCCAGAGGAGTGAACAAACTTTATGCCTTAATTAAATTTGCCTCAGAATGCTGAGTGATTTTGTAACCGTTAAAACACCTTCGGGCTTGATGCCCGAGCACTTTTATCTGCGGTTCTAAACCCTGCGAGATTTATATGAACTTAGTTTTTCTTTGGATATGTTTGTCTTCATCTTTACTGCTTTTGAATCTCTTGACTCCGAGTGAAACTTGATTCTTCACTCTAAATTGTCATTGACTTTGTGATGCAGCTCTCTCGATGGGTCATGGACAAGAGCACTAGGTGATGTGCACGACCTGCACTTCGTCGTCCTTGCGGATCCGGATGGAGCGAACATTGTACTTGTGGCGCAGCTCCGTCGAGTGGGTCATGGACAAGAGCACTAGGTGTTGTGCACAACCTACACTTCGTCGTCCTTGCGGACCGGGATGGATCGGACGTTGTACTTGTGGCGCAGCTCCATCGGGTGGGTCATGGACAAGAGCACTAGGTGTTGTGCACGACCTGCACTTTGTCGTCCTTGCGGATCAGGATGGAGCGTACGTTGTACTTGTGGTGCAGCTCCGTCGAGTGGGTCATGGACAAGAGCACTAGGTGTTGCGCACGACCTACACTTCGTCGTCCTTGCGGATCGTGATGGTTTTTAACTTAGGTGAGTACGAGACTGTAGCTAGGCCTCCGAGTGGGAGGATTGCTCTCCACTCGGTAGGATTTTTAGAAACTTAGGCGAGTACGGGACTACAGCTAAGCCCCTGAGTGGGAGGATTGCTCTCCACTCGGTAGGATTTTAGAAACTTAGGCGAGTACGGGACTGCAGCTAAGCCCCCGAGTGGGAGGATTGCTCTCCACTCGGTAGGATTTTAGAAACTTAGGCGAGTACGGGACTGTAGCTAAGCCCCCGAGTGGGAGGATTGCTCTCCACTCGGTAGGATTTTAGAAACTTGGGCGAGTACGGGACTGCAGCTAAGCCCCCGAGTGGGAGGATTGCTGTCCACTCAGTAGGATTTTAGAAACTTAGGCGAGTACATGACTGCAGCTAAGCCCCCGAGTGGGAGGATTGCTCTCCACTTGGTAGGATTTTAGAAACTTAGGTGAGTACGGGTGTCGGTGTCAAAACCGGCGGATCTCGGGTAGGGGGTCCCAAACTGTGCGTCTAAGGCGGATGGTAACATGAGGCAGGGGACACGATGTTTACCCAGGTTCGGGCCCTCTTGATGGAGGTAATACCCTACGTCCTGCTTGATTGTTCTTGATGATATGAGTATTACAAGAGTTGATCTACCACGAGATCAGATAGACTAAACCCTAGAAGCTAGCCTATGGTATGATTGTATGTTTTCCTACGGACTAAAACCCTCCAGTTTATATAGACACCGGAGGGGGCTAGGGTTACACAAGGTCAGTTACAAAGGAGGAGATATATATATCCGTATTGCCTAGCTTGCCTTCCACGCCAAGAAGAGTCCCATTCGGACACGGGACGAAGTCTTCAATCTTGTTTCTTCATAGTCCAACAGTCTGGCCAAATGATATAGTCCGGTTGTCCGGACACCCCCTAATCTAGGACTCCCTCAGTAGCCCCTAAACCAGGCTTCAATGACGATGAGTCCGGCGCGCAGTGTTGTCTTCGGCATTGCAAGGCGGGTTCCTCCTCCGAATACACCACGGAAGAGTTTAAATACAAGGATATTGTCCGACCCTGCAAAATAAGTTCCACATACCACCGTAGAGAGAATAATATTTCCACAAATCTAATCTGCTGACATGTTTTGACCGCATGACATCACGCCACGGCCCGGTCATTTTTTGTACCGTTTTTCTTTAACCAGCCCCGCACATAACGCGAGGCGGTTTCCTTGACACGTCTTGTCAAAGCAAAGATCGTGTTCCCCTTATCACGGGATTCTCATCAATACAAACATGGGTAACCCAACCATGCCTATTGGTATGACTGCTAGATCTTAGGTAAGTCTCAAACGGCCACGAGGGGGGCGCCTGATATTCACCCTCTTTATAAAGGGGACAAGGCTTTTTCTTTTTTCACTCCCGTGCTCAATCGAATGCTTCCCCCGCCTCGAGTTCCAACGCCCGAAGCTCAGGTCAGGTGCTTCGGACCTTCAATCATGTCCGGATCAAACCTTCAAGGCCGGTGGATGCCTTCCTCCATCCCGGAGGAGGACATCAAGAAGTAGAGGGAGGCCAGATATCTGACCGCCAAAATTGCGCATAGGCTGCCCGCCCGAGGGCAGGTCGTCCCTACTCCCGAACCCAACGAGAGCGTTGTGTTCATCTCCCACTTCCTCCGAGGGCTAGGACTCGCTCTGGATCCCTTTGTTAGGGGTCTTATGTTTTATTACGGGCTGGATTTTCACGATCTAGCCCCGGATTCCCTTCTTCACATCTCGTCATTTATTTTTGTATGTGAGGCCTTCCTCCGCAGTACCCCTCACTTCGGCCTGTGGCTCAAGACCTTCGATGTGAAGCCGAAGACGGTCGAGGGACAGTACGCAGCGTGCGGAGGTGCTTTAATAAGCAAAATTGCTGAAGCTCCAGGCCAAAGGGTTCCTTCCCAGAGGTGTCCCGATTGTGGCAGCGGGAGTGGTTTTACGTCACAGCTCCCCAAAGTGTCAAATGGGTAGCTGCCCCCATCTTTCGCTCGGGCCCCCCACCACAACTGATGTCATGGATCAGCAGGGGGCTGAGCTGGGGTCCAGCCAAGGACGTGCCAATACCGCAGAGCTGTATCCGAGATCTCTTCGAGGGAGATTTCAGTCTGGCTATGGTAATGCAAGTTATGCTGGTTCGCCGAGTCCAGCCTTGCAAAATCCGGCCCCTCCGCATGTGGGAATTCAACCCGGAAGGACCGCGCACTATTTAGCATTTCCTCGGCATGACACACGAGGATATGTACAAATCATTCTTCGGACCCCAAATAGAGTGTCTGGACACCACCGAGGACATGGGCCTGAGCTGCAACCGCCCCGCTGCCCTAGTAAGTAATCCCATGGCCGAACACACTGTCCTTTTATTTATCATCACATCATTCTGAAGAATTGCTCTTTGACCAGGACTCGATAACAAAGGCGAATTTGATCCGGTGTTCGCCCCCCCTTCCCGAGGGCTTGGACAATCCGGTGCTGGAAAATATGCTCGAGCCAACACCTTGTCTAGTGCCCTCAAAGGAAGATGAAGGGGGGAATAAAGAGGGCGAAAGCGGGCCTCCTTCGCTACCTATTCCAACCGAGGGAATGAGCGCCTCCACGATGGAGGATAACCAAGGGGAAGAATCTGACATTCTCTCTCCCCAGGGAAGGAAGAGGACTACCTCTAAAGATCCGGAAACTAAGGTTTCCAAACGGGAGAAGAAATCTCCGCCAGAGGGTCCTGCCTCGGAGGGTATTCTTGCCGCACAAAATCTTCGCGGGGATCAGCCCTCTACCGAGGTGTAAGTAATCAAAAAGTACTTAATAGTGAAGATATCCTACCTTACTTCCGAAGACAATAACCAATGCTTATAAATTTTAGTCCGGATAGCAGCCCTTCTCGACAGAGTTCATCCTCGGGGGATCTTCTTCCAGAGATGATGGAGAGCGAAACGCCTCCCCGGGACTCTCCAGCTCAAGAAGCGGGCGACCTTGAAGTGTCGTCGCGAAGGGTATCTCCGGATCCACTAGGGCCAGAGGATAACCCTTTGGCTGCCCGGAATCCCCAGTATCCGGCTCCTAAGGAGAGCGACAGCAAGGGTCCGTACAATGTGCGGTCGGACGCGCTGAAGGATCTTCTGGGGCAAGCTGCCGTCTCGGAAGCGCATCGTACGCTAATGGGTACGGTAATGGAGAGGATTTCATCCGCTGAAAGCGGTTTGCATGAAGCTTTTATGAGTCTGCTAAAAGGCATCGAGGTACATGAAATAATGTATGCTTTTAACAGTACCGCATACGTTAGGTATGCCCATGCAGATAGTAGCCCCTGAGACTCTGGTTGTCATCGAGAACGGCGGCAAACAGATGATCATAGTCCCAGGTAATAACCAGACCGCCTTTCTGTGTAGGTGGTTGAAGCTCCGGTGGCTAGCCGGACTGATGGGTTTGCCGAACCAAAGCGGAAACTACATGCGGCAGATGCTGACATTGTGCTTGTCAACAAGCGGCTTGACGAGGCACATGGTGAGTGATTTTTCTGGTGATCATCACATAATAAGAGCAGCATGATGCCAGTATCTTTAATATGTTGTGACTGCAGATGGAGTTGCCACCGTGGAGACCCTTCAGGCGGAGCTCGCCCGAGCCAAGGAGCAAGCAAGGAGTAGCAATGCGGCCGCTTTAAAGGCGGCCGAAGAGTTAAGGGCCGAAGAGGCCACGCATTGCGAGAGCAAGGAAAAGTTAGCCAAGATGGCTGTAGAGTTAAAAGATGTTGCTAATCATTACCAGCTTCTTGAAGAAGAAAACCGGGCGAAGGCAACGGACCTGGAGAAGGCCCGGGTGGCTGCCAAGGAAGCCCGCTCCAAAATTAGAGCGGTGAAGGAGGAGCTGAATCAAGCTACAGATATCGTGTCTGGGATGCCCTTCTTGTTGCGGACTAAGTTCGGAGATCCGAAGTATGCTCCTCTGGACCGGCTATGGAGTTCTGCGGATGTGTACATGGATTTGGCTGCAAGTGATGCTGATGCGGCCGAGTACGTCAAGGATCAGAAAGGTCCTGAAGTGGAAAAGCTGTTCTGGTCACAGTTTCACGCTCCAGTCCGTCCGCTGTTGTTGAATGAGCGATTGGCCGGGTGGGCCGAGCTCCATAGGTTGTCCTGACTATCCACGAGGTCCGTTGTGGATCACCTGTGGTCGGGAGGGCCAAGGCCGAATAGCTACTTTAGCTTAGTGCAACAATTCCTTGATGTTGTGCCACACATCGATGCTATAAAGAGACCGGCGTGCATAGAAGGTGCACAGATGGCCCTTGCCCGTGTGAAGACATACTAGGCGGAGATGGAGGCCACCACTGTTGCGGCACAGGGTTCGACCATAGGCCGAGTGGCTGCCGAGCACTACTTTGAAGAAGTCCTTGAAGGCGCTCGTTCGATAGAGGCTCAATGCTCGAAGAATCTTATTTTCCAGTGACATGTAGTCCCATTGTATAAACAATGTTTTACTGAATTAATCAAGGCTATATTTATACTTTTGCTCGAAAGTAGTATGATGCCTCATGTGCGGCCGTTTATGTATATATGTATATGACCTGAAAGTTTGCAGTCGTCGGCTTCCGCCCCCATGCATATAATGCGGGGGTGTTCGGAAAAGATGCATATCCACACTTTGATCCAACGTCTTGGTCTATTAAGGAGGTGATAGCATAGCGAACGAGGCAATCGGACTATATTGCTTTAACACTTTCACTTATCCATAGGAGTTTGATAGTGGGGCTACTATATAGCCCCTGGTACTTCTGCGCTCGTCCGAATACGGGGCGCGTACGTACATGACCGGGAAACGGCCCTTCGTTAATGCGGAGGAATCCCAAAGATTCCGATCAATCATCGAGTGGTTGACCAGTCTCTCGCTATATCATGACAGTCAGTTTTTAGCTTTCTCTACTGAGGTGTTCATCCGGATGAACCAGGGCACAATCGCAGTAGTTCTCCGAGTGCTACCTTAGCCGATATAGCGGAACGTAAGGTACCAAATGTGGGAGCCGGGCAAACCCAACATTTGACCAAAGACATGATTCAGAGCTGATGCATATAGGGCCAAACTCGCAACGCCGAACACTCCCTAAGGTGTTTGGTCTTTATAATCATATACCAGGCTAAACAATGCCCTTTATAAGAAACCCCATGTGTCCAGGTACGTGCAAAATCCTGGCGTGGCCACATGCCAATAACGCCGGCATCCTTCTCGGTTGTGCGGAGTATCCGGAGGACGTGAGCAACAAGAGACAGTAAAAAAGGTTTATGCAGGGTCTTAATCTAAAAAGAAACCTTTGTGCGGGTCCCCACTGCACGTCTGCGCCTGTGTCTCCGTTGTGCCATGTCCTGGACGGGTGTAGCACGATTGTCATCTGCAAAAGGAAAGAACTTAGGTGAAAGTTGCCGTGCCAAAAAGAAGAACGAATTATCAAAATTCAAGAGAGGCCTAGTTGAGCCGGGCTGGCCCTGATTACACGCGGGAAGCCCCTGGTATCATTTTATGAGGGTTCGAAAACCAATCTCATGCATGTATGATGGAACGCCGGACTCGTCTAACCGTGTCTGTGGTCTTGACGACCTACCATTTTTTCTGGTTGGTGAGGCCATCTCGTGTGCGGCTGTTAGAGCCGCCGCGTCCTCTTCCGTACGTAAAGAATGGTTGGTATTTCCGCTAATTGTGATGACGCCTCGTGGACCGGGCATCTTGATCTTGAGAAAAGCATAATGCGGTATTGCGTTAAAACGAGCGAGAGCCGCCCTTCCGAGTAGTGCTTGAAAATCACTTCGGAATGGAGCGATGTGAAAAGTTGACGTTTCACTTCGGAAGTGATCGGGAGAACCGAATACCACCTCTAGTAGTAGAGAGCCCGTGCAGTGGGCCTCTTGGCCTGGTACTACTCCCTTGAAGGTAGTATTACTGTGGCTTATTTGTGTCGGGTCTATCCCTATTTTGCGGACTCTGTCCTGATATATCAGATTTAGATCACTGTCGCCGTCCATGAGGACCCTTGTGAAATGGTGCCATTTATTATTGGGTCTAACACTAAGGCCATCAGTCCTTCGCGCCGGATATATGTATCGTGATCCCTACGATCAAAAGTGATCGGGCAGGCCAACCAGGGGTTGGACCTAGGGGTGACGGGCTCTATGGCGCGTGTGCATCAGAGTGCGTGATTGCTTCTCCTCTTTGTCACATGGATCACGTTTACTGTTTTAACCTCTGGTGGGAATTTTTTTCTGTCCTCTGGCGCTTTGCTGGCGAGGTTCATCCTCGTCTTCGCTTGGTGTCTCTTCCCCTTTGTGTTCGGCGTTTAGCTTACCGGCCTGCTTGAAGACCCAACATTCTCTATGGGTATGATTTGCAGGTTTGTTTGGGGTGCCGTGAATCTGACAGAGTTTGTCAAGAATTTTGTTTAGGCCAGATTGTCCTTCTCTGCTGCCTTTGAAAGGCTTTTTCCGCTGACCTAGTCGGGAGCCCCTGAATCCGGCGTTTACCGTCGTGTTATCTGGGCTACCTTCTTTATTTCGATGCTTGCTTTTGTTCCGTCGTGGTTTACCATTGCCATCCCTGACTTCGGATGTGCTTGGGTCGCTGGTGCTGCTACGGGCCAACCAGCTGTCCTCACCCGCACAAAAGCGGGTCATGAGGCTTGTTAGGGCTGCCATTGTTCTCGGTTTTTCTTGACCGAGGTGTCTGGCGAGCCATTCGTCTCGGACGCTGTGTTTGAAAGCTGCTAAGGCTTCGGCGTCCGGACAGTCGACAATTTGGTTCTTCTTGGTGAGGAACCTGTTCCAAAGCTTTCGGGCGGACTCTCCGGACTATTGGATTATATGACTTAAATTATCTGCATCCGGAGGTCGCACATAAGTCCCTTGAAAATTGGCCCGGAAAGCATCCTCGAGCTCCTCCCAACTTCCAATTGAGTTTTCGGGGAGGCTTTTCAACCAGTGCCGAGCTGGCCCTTTAAGCTTGAGGGGCAAGTATTTAATGGCATGGAGATCGTCTCCACGAGCCATATGGATGTGGAGGATGAAGTCCTCTATCCAGACACCAGGGTCTGTGGTTCCGTCGTATGCCTCTATGTTCACCAGTTTGAATCCCTCTAGGAATTCGTGATCCAACACCTCATCAGTGAAACATAAGGGGTGTGCGTCGCCCCTGTATTGGGATGAGCCATGGTGTTCGGACGGTTGTAGTATTTGGTGTTGGTTGTGTACCGTAGCATGCTTCCTAGATCCATAGATAGATCTGGTCACGCCGGATTTTTAACGCAAGTTCTCACGTAGATCGTGTGTTGACTTATGCGTGACATTGTTAGCCGCTCTATCACATTCACAGGGTGGTGGATTCGGCCAGTTGGCCGTATCACTTTTCGGTTGTATGGGCTCTAAGGCCTCATCGTCAAATTCTGGTAATTGCTTGCGCTTTGGATAGCTATTTGGATGGTAACTTCCACCATACTTTGTTACTTTGTTCCACTTGCTGTTGAGCGTATCTTGTGCAACCTTGAGCCTTTGTTTCTCTTTCTTCAGGCTCCTCACTGTGGCAATAAGCTTTCTGCGGAGGTTTTCTTGCTCCAAGTGTGTTTCCGGGATGATGTGTGCATCTTTGTCTGGACTGTTTTCTTCCCCAGATGGGGATTGATGAGGCTTATCTTTGGCGTCACCATGTTCGGACGTTGGATCCGTGCTATGTGTGCAGTTTGCATCTTGATCATGTTCTGCCACCGAGGTTGGTGCAGTTGTCATTTCTTCTAGAGTCACGTGGACTATTATTATCGCTGTTTTTGCTATGGCGGGACTTAGAGCGGCACCGTTGACGTCGACGCTTTGGTTGCTTCTTGGAGGGGTCATCCTCCACTGTCTCGTCGCCATTGCCCTCTCTGGGTGCATCCACCATGTATATGTCGTGTGATGAAGTAGCGATCCAGCGCCCTATGGGTGGTGGTTCCGGTTTGTCTCCTGCATCGTCGTCCATACCGTTGATGTCTTCGGAGTCGAAGTCGAGCATGTCGGTTAAGTTGTTGACAGTGGCTACTAAGTGGGTGGTGGGTGGGCAGGGAATTTCTTCGTCGTCCGTATCCTGTCTTAGCTGGACATAGTTCGGCCAAGGTTCTCCTGACAGGGAGAGAGACCTTAATGAATTTAGCACATCTTCGAAATGTGAGTGCTGAAAGATATCCGCGGAGGTGAACTCCATGAACGGCGCCCCGTCGGATTCAACGGGCACGGATGTAGGCGGCTCGGAGTCCGTGGCCGGGGATAAATCCAATGGTTCAGCATCACGGCTCTCGTAAGGGGTGAAGTCAGTTTCTGGCTCTATCTCCACTAAGAGTGCGGCCTCCATGGCGGGGTCCATCCCTCCGCTATCGGATGGCATGACTTGCTCCGAATTTAAGGACGGAGTAGTTGCAGATGCGATCTCTCGAACATTGTCCGACGGCAGAATTACGTCATGCAAGTCACGATTGTACAACGCGTCCGACATGGGCCCGAATCCGTCGAAGATCAAGTCTCCGCGGATGTCGGCCGTGTAGTTCAAGTTTCCAAATCTGATCCTGATGGCCAGGGGCGTAGCTTTCGATCTGCTCCAGATGGCCAAGCGAATTGGCCCGCAGTGCGAAGCCGCCGAATAAGAAGATCTGTCCGGGGAGGAAAGCCTCACCCTGGACCGCATCGCTAGCGATGATCGAAGGAGCCCTCAAGCCTTATGGTGACGACACAATGGAACTCTCAATGAAAGCACCAATGTCGGTGTCAAAACCGGCGGATCTCGGGTAGGGGGTCCCGAACTGTGCGTCTAAGGCGGATGGTAACAGGAGGCAGGGGACACGATGTTTACCCAGGTTCGGGCCCTCTTGATGGAGGTAATACCCTACATCCTGCTTAATTGTTCTTGATTATATGATTATTACAAGAGTTGATCTACCACGAGATCAGAGAGGCTAAACCCTAGAAGCTAGCCTATGGTATGATTGTATGTTGTTCTACAGACTAAAACCCTCCGGTTTATATAGACACCGGAGGGGGCTAGGGTTACACAAGGTCGGTTACAAAGGAGGAGATATACATATCCGTATTGCCTAGCTTGCCTTCCATGCCAAGTAGAGTCCCATACGGACACGTGACGAAGTCTTCAATCTTGTACCTTCATAGTCCAACAGTCCAGCCAAAGGATATAGTCCGGCTGTCCGGAGACCCCCTAATCCAGGACTCCCTCAACAGGACTGCAACTAAGCCCCCGAGTGGGAGGATTGCTCTCCACTCAGTAGGATTTTAGAAACTTAGGAGAGTACGGGACTGCAGCTAAGCCCCCGAGTGGGAGGATTTCACTCCAGTCGGTAGGATTTTAGAAACTTAGGCGAGTATAGGACTGTAGCTAAGCCCCCGAGTGGGAGGATTGCTCTCCACTCGATAGGATTTTAGAAACTTAGGCGAGTACGTGACTGCAGCTAAGCCCCCGAGTGGGAGGATTGCTCTCCACTCAGTAGGATTTTAGAAACTTAGGCGAGTACGTGACTGCGGCTAAGCCCCCGAGTGGGAGGATTGCTCTCCACTCGGTAGGATTTTAGAGACTTAGGCGAGTACGTGACTGCAGCTAAGCCCTCGAGTGGGAGGATTGCTCTCCACTCGGTAGGATTTTAGAAACTTAGGCGAGTACGTGACGGCAGCTAAGCCCCCGAGTGGGAGGATTGCTCTCCACTTGGTAGGATTTTAAAGACTTAGGCGAGTATGGGACTGCAGCTAAGCCCCCGAGTGGGAGGATTGCTCTCCACTCAGTAGTATTTTAGAAACTTAGGCGAATCAGGTTCGCGGCTAAGCCCCCAAGTGGGAGGATTGCTCACCACTCAGAGTAGTTTTTGAAACTTAGGCGAATCAGGTTCGCGGCTAGGCCACCCACTGGGGGATTTGAACATACAACTTGACAGGATAACAATTATTAAGGCACTACAAAAATCTTGTCTTTGATAAGCAAATTGAGCGATTCTTATTACAACTCGTCGACCCGAGTGCCTAAGTGTAAAAATGGCGAAGCAGATCCGCGTTCCAGGCGCGTGGCTCGTATTTCTTGTGTTCCACATTGTAAAGGTGATACGCTCCGTTGTGGAGCACCTTGGTGATGATAAAGGGACCTTCCCAAGCAGGAGCCAGCTTGTGAGGCCGTTGCTGATCCACTCGGAGCACCAGGTCTCCTTCCTGAAATGTTCGACCTCTCATGTTTCTGGCATGGAATCGACAAAGGTCTTGCTGATAAATGGTCGAGCGGATCAAGGCCATATCTCTCTATTCTTCCAGGAGGTTAACAACGTCCTACCAAGCCTGCTCTACTTCAACTTCTGAGAAAAGTTCTCAAGGAAATATGCCCTAGAGGCAATAATATTGTTATTATTTTATTTCCTTATATCATGATAAATGTTTATTATTCATGCTAGAATTGTATTATCCGGAAACATAATACTTGTGTGAATACATAGACAAACCAAACATCACTAGTATGCCTCTACTTGACTAGCTCGTTAATCAAAGATGGTTATGTTTCCTAACCATAGACATGTGTTGTCATTTGATTAATGGGATCACATCATTAGGAGAATGATGTGATTGACATGACCCATTCCATTAGCTTAGCACCCGATCCTTTAGTATGTTGCTATTGCTTTCTTCATGACTTATACATGTTCCTATGACTATGAGATTATGCAACTCCCGTTTACTGGAGGAACACTTTGTGTGCTACCAAACGTCACAACGTAATTGGGTGATTATAAAGGAGCTCTACAGGTGTCTCCAAAGGTACATGTTGGGTTGGCATATTTCGAGATTAGGATTTGTCATTCCGATTGTCGGAGAGGTATCTCTGGGCCCTATCGGTAATGCACATCACATAAGCCTTGCAAGCATTGCAACTAATGAGTTAGTTGTGAGATGATGTATTACGAAACGAGTAAAGAGACTTGCCGGTAACGTGATTGAACTAGGTATTGAGATACCGACGATCGAATCTCGGGCAAGTAACATACCGATGACAAAGGGAACAACGTATGTTGTTATGCGGTCTGACCGATAAATATCTTCGTAGAATATGTAGGAGCCAATATGAGCATCCAGGTTCCACTATTGGTTATTGACCGGAGATGTGTCTCGGTCATGTCTACATTGTTCTCGAACCCGTAGGGTCCGCACGCTTAAGGTTTCGATGATAGTTATATTATGAGTTTATGCATTTTGATGTACCGAAGTTTGTTCGGAGTCCCGGATGTGATCACGGACATGACGAGGAGTCTCGAAATGGTCGAGACATAAAGATTGATATATTGGAAGCCTATATTTGGATATCGGAAGTGTTCCGGGTGAAATCGGGATTTTACCGGAGTACCGGGAGGTTACCGGAACCCCCCGGGAGGTATATGGGCCTTAGTGGGCTTTAGTGGAAGAGAGGAGAGGTGGCCAGGGCTGGGCCGCGCGCCCCTCCCCCCTAGTCCGAATAGGACAAGGAGAGGGGGCGGCGCCCCCCTTCCTTCTCTCTCTCCTCTTTCCCCCTCCCGAATCCTATTCCAACTAGGAAAGGGGGGGGGGAATCCTACTCCCGGTGGGAGTAGGACTCCTCCTGGCGCGCCCTCCTCCTGGCCGGGGGCAACCCCCCTTGATCCTTTATATACGGGGGCAGGGGGCACCTCTAGACACACAAGTTGATCCACGTGATCATATTCTTAGCCGTGTGCGGTGCCCCCTTCCACCATAATCCTCGATAATATTGTAGCGGTGCTTAGGCGAAGCCCTGCGACGGTAGTACATCAAGATCGTCACCATGCCGTCGTGCTATCGGAACTCTTCCCCGACACTTTGCTGGATCGGAGTCCGGGGATCGTCATCGAGCTGAACGTGTGCTAGAACTCTGAGGTGCCGTAGATTCGGTGCTTGATCGGTCGGGCCGTGAAGACGTACGACTACATCAACCGCGTTGTGCTAACGCTTCCGCTGTCGGTCTACAAGGGTACGTAGATCACACTCTCCCCTCTCATTGCTAAACATCACCATGATCTTGCGTGTGCGTAGGAATTTTTTTGAAATTACTACGTTCCCCAACAGTGGTATCAGAGCCTGGTTTGATGTGTTGATGTTATATGCACGAGTAGAACACAAGTGAGTTATGGGTGATATAAGTCATACTGCTTACCACCATGTCATACTTTGGTTTGGCGGTATTGTTGGACGAAGCAGCCCGGACCAACATTACGCGTATGCTTATGCGAGACCGGTTCTCCCGACGTGCTTTGCACAAAGGTGGCTAGCGGGTGACAGTTCCTCCAACTTTAGTTGAACCGAGTGTGGCTACGCTCGGTCCTTGCGAAGGTTAAAACAGCACCAACTTGACAAACTATCGTTGTGGTTTTGATTCGTAGGTAAGATTGGTTCTTGCTTAAGCCCGTAGCAGCCACGTAAAACTTGCAACAACAAAGTAGAGGATGTCTAACTTGTTTTTGCAGGGCATGCTGTGATGTGATATGGTCAAGACATGATGCTAAATTTTATTGTATGAGATGATCATGTTTTGTAACCGAGTTATTGGCAACTGGCAGGAGCCATATGGTTGTCGCTTTATTGTATGCAATGCAATCGCGCTGTAATGCTTTCACTTTATCACTAAGCGGTAGCGATAGTCGTGGAAGCATAAGATTGGCGAGACGACAACGATGCTACGATGGAGATCAAGGTGTCACGCCGGTGACGATGGTGATCACGACGGTGCTTCAAAGATGGAGATCACAAGCACAAGATGATGATGGCCATATCATATCACTTATATTGATTGCATGTGATGTTTATCTTTTATGCATCTTATCTTGCTTTGATTGACGGTAGCATTATAAGATGATCTCTCACTAATTATCAAGAAGTGTTCTCCCTGAGTATGCACCGTTGCGAAAGTTCTTTATGCTGAGACACCACGTGATGATCGGGTGTGATAAGCTCTACGTTCAAATACAACGGGTGCAAAACAGCTGCACACGCGGAATACTTAGGTTATACTTGACGAGCCAAGCATATACAGATATGGCCTCGGAACACGGAGACCGAAAGGTCGAGCATGAATCATATAGTAGATATGATCAATATAGTGATGTTCACCAATGAAACTACTCCATCTCACGTGATGAGCGGACATGGTTTAGTTGATTTGGATCACGTAATCACTTAGAGGATTAGAGGGATGTCTATCTAAGTGGGAGTTCTTAAGTAATATGATTAATTGAACCTAAATTTATCATGAACTTAGTACCTGATAGTATCTTGCTTGTTTATGTTTGATTGTAGATAGATGGCCCGTGCTATTGTTCCGTTGAATTTTAATGTGTTCCTTGAGAAAGCAAAGTTGAAAGATGATGGTAGCAATTACACGGACTGGGTCCGTAACTTGAGGATTATCCTCATTGCTGCACAAAAGAATTACGTCCTGGAAGCACCGCTGGGTGCCAGGCCTGCTGCTGGAGCAACACCAGATGTTATGAACGTCTGGCAAAGCAAAGTTGATGATACTCGATAGTTCAGTGTGCCATGCTTTACAGCTTAGAATCGGGACTTCAACGACGTTTTGAACGTCATGGAGCATATGAGATGTTCCAGGAGTTGAAGTTGATATTTCAAGCAAATGCCCGGATTGAGAGATATGAAGTCTCCAATAAGTTCTATAGCTGCAAGATGGAGGAGAACAGTTCTGTCAGTGAGCATATACTCAAAATGTCTAGGTATAATAATCACTTGATTCAATTGGGAGTTAATCTTCCAGATGATTGCGTCATTGACAGAATTCTCCAATCACTACCACCAAGCTATAAGAGCTTCGTGATGAACTATAATATGCATGGGATGAATAAGACTATTCCCAAGCTCTTCGCAATGCTGAAAGCTGCGGAGGTAGAAATCAAGAAGGAGCATCAAGTGTTGATGGTCAACAAGACCACTAGTTTCAAGAAAAAGGGCAAAGGGAAGAAGAAGGGGAACTTCAAAAAGAACAGCAAGCAAGTTGCTACTCAAGAGAAGAAACCCAAACCTGGACCTAAGCCTGAAACTGAGTGCTTCTACTGCAAGTAGACCGGTCACTGGAAGCGGAACTGCCCCAAGTATTTGGCGGATAAGAAGGATGGCAAGGTGAACAAAGGTATATGTGATATACATGTTATTGATGTGTACCTTACTAATGCTCGCAGTAGCACCTGGGTATTTGATACTGGTTCTGTTGCTAATATTTGCAACTCGAAACAGGGACTACAGATTAAGCGAAGATTGGCTAAGGACGAGGTGACGATGCGCGTGGGAAATGGTTCCAAAGTCGATGTGATCGCAGTCGGCACGCTACCTCTACATTTACCTTCGGGATTAGTATTAGACCTAAAAAATTGTTATTTGGTGCCAGCGTTAAGCATGAACATTATATCTGGATCTTGTTTGATACGAGATGGTTATTCATTTAAATCAGAGAATAATGGTTGTTCTATTTATATGAGTAATATCTTTTATGGTCATGCACCCTTAAAGAGTGGTCAATTCTTATTAAATCTCGATAGTAGTGACACACATATTCATAGTGTTGAAGCCAAAAGATGCAGAGTTGATAATGATAGTGCAACTTATTTGTGGCACTGCCGTTTGGGTCATATCGGTATAAAGCGCATGAAGAAACTCCATACTGATGGGCTTTTGGAACCACTTGATTATGAATCACTTGGTACTTGTGAACCGTGCCGTATTGGTAAGATGACAAAAACACCATTCTCCAGTACTATGGAGAGAGCAACAGATTTATGGGAAATCATACATATAGATGTATGTGGTCCGATGAATGTTGAAGCTCGTGGCGGATATCATTATTTTCTCACCTTCACAGATGACTTAAGCAGATATGGGTATATCTACTTAATGAAACATAAGTCTGAAACGTTTGAAAAGTTCAAAGAATTTCAGAGTGAAGTTGAAAATCATCGTAACAAGAAAATAAAATTCCTACGATCTGATCGTGGAGGAGAATATTTGAGTTACGAGTTTGGTGTACATTTGAAACAATGTGGAATTGTTTCGCAACTCACGCCACCCGGAACACCACAGCGTAATGGTGTGTCCGAACGTTGTAATTGTACTTTACTAGATATGGTGCGATCTATGATGTCTCTTACTGATTTACCGCTATCGTTTTGGGGTTATGCTCTAGAGACGGCCGCATTCACGTTAAAAAGGGCACCATCAAAATCCGTTGAAACGACGACTTATGAACTATGGTTTGGCAAGAAACCAAAGTTGTCATTTTTGAAAGTTTGGGGCTGCGATGCTTATGTGAAAAAACTTCAACCTGATAAGCTTGAACCCAAATCGGAGAAATGTGTCTTCATAGGATATCCAAAGGAAACTATTGGATACACCTTCTATCACAAATCCGAAGGCAAGACTTTTGTTGCTAAATTCAGAAACTTTCTAGAGAAGGAGTTTCTCTCGAAAGACGTGAGTGGGAGGAAAGTAGAACTTGACGAGGTAACTGTACCTGCTCCCTTATTGGAAAGTAGTACATCACAGAGACCTGTTTCTGTGACACCTACACCAATTAGTGAGGAAGCTAATGATAATGATCATGAAACTTCAGAACAAGATACTATTGAACCTCGTAGATCAAACAGAGTAAGATCCGCACCAGAGTGGTACGGTAATCCTGTTCTGGAAGTCATGCTACTAGATCATGACGAACCTACGAACTATGAAGAAGCGATGGTGAGCCCAGATTCCGCAAAATGGCTTGAAGCCATGAAATCTGAGATTGGATCCATGTATGAGAACAAAGTATGGACTTTGGTTGACTTGCCCAATGATCGGCAAGCAATTGAAAATAAATGGATTTTCAAGAAGAAGACTGACGCTGACGATAATATTACTGTCTACAAAGCTCGACTTGTCGCAAAAGGTTTTCGGCAAGTTCAAGGGATTGACTACGATGAGACCTTCCCACCCGTAGCGATGCTTAAGTCTGTCCAAATCATGTTAGCAATTGCCGCATTTTATGATTATGAAATTTGGCAAATGGATGTCAAAACTGCTTTCCTGAATGGATTTCTGCAAGAAGAGTTGCATATGATGCAGCCGGAAGGTTTTGTCGATCCAAAGGGAGCTAACAATGTGTTCAAGCTCCAGCGATCCATTTATGGACTGGTGCAAGCCTCTCGGAGTTGGAATAAACGCTTTGATAGTGTGATCAAAGCATTTGGTTTTGTACAGACTTTTGGAGAAGCCTGTATTTACAAGAAAGTGAGTGGGAGCTCTGTAGCATTTCTGATATTATATGTAGATGACATATTGCTAATCGGAAATGATATAGAATTTCTGGATAGCATAAAAGGATACTTGAATAAGAGTTTTTCAATGAAAGACCTCGGTGAAGCTGCTTACATATTGGGCATTAAGATCTATAGAGATAGATCAAGATGCTTAATTGGACTTTCACAAAGCACATACCTTGACAAAGTTTTGAAGAAGTTCAAAATGGATCAAGCAAAGAAAGGATTCTTGCATGTGTTACAAGGTGTGAAATTGAGTAAGACTCAATCCCCGACCAGTGCACAAGATAGAGAGAAAATGAAAGATGTTCCCTATGCTTCAGCCATAGGCTCTATCATGTATGCAATGCTGTGTACCAGACCTGATGTGTGTCTTGCTATAAGTCTAGCAGGGAGGTACCAAAGTAATCCAGGAGTGGATCATTGGACAGCGGTCAAGAACATCCTGAAATACCTGAAAAGGACTAAGGATATGTTTCTCATATATGGAGGTGACAAAGAGCTCATCGTAAATGGTTACATTGATGCAAGCTTTGACACTGATTCGGACGATTCTAAATCGCAAACCGGATACGTGTTTACATTAAACGATGGAGCTGTTAGTTGGTGCAGTTCTAAACAAAGCGTTGTGGCGGGATCTACATGTGAAGCGGAGTACATAGCTGCTTCGGAAGCAGCAAACGAAGGTGTCTGGATGAAGGAGTTCATATCCGATCTAGGTGTCATACCTAGTGCATCGGGTCCAATGAAAATCTTTTGTGACAATACTGGTGCAATTGCCTTGGCAAAGGAATCCAGATTGCACAAGAGAACCAAGCACATCAAGAGACGCTTCAATTCCATCCGAGATCTAGTCCAGGTGGGAGACATAGAGATTTGCAAGATACATACGGATATGAACATAGCAGACCCGTTGACTAAGCCTCTTCCACGAGCAAAACATGATCAGCACCAAAGCTCCATGGGTGTTAGAATCATTACTGTGTAATCTAGATTATTGACTCTAGTGCAAGTGGGAGACTGAAGGAAATATGCCCTAGAGGCAATAATGTTGTTATTATTTTATTTCCTTATATCATGATAAATGTTTATTATTCATGCTAGAATTGTATTATTCAGAAACATTATACTTGTGTGAATACATAGACAAACCAAACGTCACTAGTATGCCTCTACTTGACTAGCTCGTTAATCGAAGATGGTTATGTTTCCTAACCATAGACATGTGTTTTGATTAATGGGATAACATCATTAGGAGAATGCTGTGATTGACATGACCCATTCCATTAGCTTAGCACCCGGTCGTTTAGTATGTTGCTATTGCTTTCTTCATGACTTATACATGTTCCTATGACTATGAGATTATGCAACTCCCGTTTACCAGAGGAACAATTTGTGTGCTACCAAATGTCACAATGTAACTGGGTGATTATAAAGGAGCTCTATAGGTGTCTCCAAAGGTACATGTTGGGTTGGCGTATTTCGAGATTAGGATTTGTCACTCCGATTGTTGGAGAGGTATCTCTGGGCCCTATCGGTAATGCACATCACATAAGCCTTGCAAGCATTGCAACTAATGAGTTAGTTGTGAGATGATGTATTACGAAACGAGTAAAGAGACTTGCCGGTAATGAGATTGAACTAGGTATTGAGATACCGACGATCGAATCTCGGGCAAGTAACATACCGATGACAAAGGGAACAACGTATTTTGTTATGCGGTCTGACCGATAAAGATCTTCGTAGAATATGTAGGAGCCAATATGAGCATCCAGGTTCCACTATTGGTTATTGACTGGAGACGTGTCTCGGTCATGTCTACATTGTTCTCGAACCCGTAGGGTCCTCACGCTTAAGGTTTCGATGACAGTTATATTATGAGTTTATGCATTTTGATGTACCGAAGTTTGTTTGGAGTCCCGGATGTGATCACGGACATGACGAGGAGTCTCGAAATGGTCAAGACATAAAGATTGATATATTGGAATCCTATATTTGGATATCGGAGGTGTTCCGGGTGAAATCGGGATTTTACTGGAGTACCGGGAGGTTACCGGAACCCCCCGGGAGGTATATGGGCCTTAGTGGGCTTTAGTGGAAGAGACGAGAGGTGGCCAGGGCTGGGCCACGCACCCCTCCCCCCCTAGTCCGAATAGGACAAGGAGAGGCGGGTGGCGCCCCCCCTCCTTCTCTCCCTCCTGTTTCCCCCTCCCGAATCCTATTCCAACTAGGAAAGGGGGGAATCCTACTCCCGGTGGGAGTAGGACTCCTCCTGGCGCGCCCTCCTCCTGGCCGGCCACAACCCCCCTTGATCCCTTATATACGGGGGCAGTGGGCTCTCTAGACACACAAGTTGATCCACGTGATCATATTCTTAGCCGTGTGCGGTGCCCCCTTCCACCATAATCCTCAATAATATTGTAGCGGTGCTTAGGCGAAGCCCTGCGACGGTAGTACATCAAGATCGTCACCACGCCGTCGTGCTGACGGAACTCTTCCCCGACACTTTGCTGGATCGGAGTCTGGGGATCGTCATCGAGCTGAATGTTTGCTAGAACTCGGAGGTGTTGTAGTTTCGGTGCTTGATCGGTCGGGCCGTGAAGACGTACGACTACATCAACCGCGTTGTGCTAACGCTTCCGCTGTCGGTCTACAAGGGTACGTAGATCACACTCTTCCCTCTCTTTGCTATACATCACCATGATCTTGCGTGTGCATAGGAATTTTTTTGAAATTACTACGTTCCCCAACAAGTTCCACTCGAGGTGCGTTGTGAAGGAAATCGCTTGGCAGCACGACTTCGGCCCCATAGACCATGAAGAAGGGAGTCCGACCAGTCGACCGATTTGGCGTTGTTTTAAACCCCCAAAGGACGGATGGCAACTCATCTGCCCAAGCACCTGCTGCATGCTTGAGGTCACGCATCAACTGGGGTTTCAACCCTTGGAGGATCAAACCATTTGCTCTCTCTGCCTGCCCATTCAACTGCGAATGCGCGACAGACGCGTAGTCGACCCGATTTCCTTGGAAGTCGCAGAATGCTCTGAACTCATCAGAATCAAAGTTGGAGCCATTATTTGTGATAATACTATGCGGGACTCCATAACTTAATGTCAGCTCTGTGACAAAACTGATGGCAGTGCTTGAATCGAGACTCTTGATTGGCTTGGCTTCGATCCATTTAGTGAACTTGTCGACTGCTACAAGCAAATGAGTGAAACCACTTCCGGCGGTCCTCAGGGGTCCAACCATATACAATCCCCAAACAGCAAATGGCCAGACGAGTGGAATGGTCTTCAGGGCTGATGCAGGTTTGTGGGACATGTTGGAGTAGAACTGGCAGCCCTCGCACTCGTCGACTATTTCCTTTGCCATTTCATTTGCTCGCGGCCAGTAAAAACCCGCTCGGCATGCTTTGGCCACAATTGTGCGAGAGGATGCATGGTGACCATAGGTCCCCGAGTGGATATCATTGAGAATCATCCGACCTTCTTCTGGTGTGATGCATCGTTGAGAAACTCCAGTAACACTCTCTCTGTACAGTCGTCCACCTATCACGGTGAAGGCTTTGGATCGATGGACGATCTGACGGGCCTCATCCTCATCTTCTGGTAGCTCTTTGCTGAGTAGGTATGCAACATATGGCACCGTCCAATCAGGGGTGATGACCAAAACCTCCATGATCAGGTCGACCACGGCAGGGATTTCAACTTCAGTTGGATCGGTGGAACTTTTTGGTTGGGGGGGGGGGGCTCTTCTGTGAAAGGATCATCTTGAACTGACGGGGTGTGGAGATGCTCCAAAAACACATTGCTGGGAACAGGCTCGCACTTGGAGCCTATCTTCGCCAGATCATCAACTACTTGATTCTTGACTTGAGGTATGTGGTGGAGCTCTAACCCCTCAAACTACTTTTCCAACTTCCTCACTGCATTGCAATAGCCAGTCATAGCTGGGCTCCTGACATCCCATTCCTTCATCACTTTATTGACCACCAAATTTGAGTCGCCGTAAACCATTAGGCGACGGACACTGAGTGAAATGGCCATATGCAATCCGTACAGAAGTGTCTCATATTCAGTCTCAATGTTAGAGGAATCAAAGTGAATCTAGAGAACATAACTAAGCTTGTCGCCTCACGGGGATACCAGGACTACCCCAACACTAGAACCATTCGGCATCTTGGACCCATCAAAGAACATAGTACAATGTTCCGAGTGAATTTGAGTCGGTTGTTGCTACTCACTCCACTCGGCAAGAAAATCTCCAATTGCTTGGGACTTGATTGCTTTCTTTGCCTCAAACTTGATATCCAACGGAAGGAGTTCAATCGCCCACTTTGCCACTCGACCAGTCGCATCTCTGTTGTTCAGAATTTCTGATAATGGAGCATCACTAACAACAGAAACCGAGTGATCTGAGAAGTAATGTGTAACTTTCTTTGTCTTCAAATATATTCCATAAACCAACTTCTGATAATGTGGATATCTCTGCTTGGACGGAGTTAATACTTCAGAAATAGAATACACTAGCGCTGAACTTTGTAGGCTTCTCCTTCTTTCCGCTCGACCGTGAGCACCGTACTGACAACTTGTCCTGTGGCTGCGATATAAAGCAGTAAAGGCTCTTTGCTGATTGGGGCAGCAAGCACCGGCTGGGTGGAAAGCAGGGCTTTGAGCTCTGCAAACGCTGCGTCAGCTTCAGGAGTCCACTCGAACTTGTCAGATTTCTTCATCAGTCGGTAAAGAGACAATGCCTTTTCACCGAGATGAGAAATGAATTGGCTCAATGTAGCCAGGCAACCAGTAAGCTTTTGGACGTCATGCACACGCACATGGCGTTTCATTCGGAGGATTGCACCAACTTTTTCTGGGTTTGCATCGATCCCTCGTTCGGGAACGAGAAAACCGAGTAACATTCCTCCTGGGACTCCGAATGTGCACTTTGACGGATTAAGCTTGATATCATACCTTCTCAGGTTGGTAGAGGTTTCGGTGAGGTCAGTCAGTAGGTCGGAACCTTGACGTGACTTGACCACGATGTCATCCATGTATGCTTCCACATTCCGACCGATTTGAGTGAGAAGGCACTTCTGAATCATGCACATGAACGTGGCACCAGCATTCTTAAGACCAAAGAGCATGGTAACATAGCCAAAGCACCCAAATGGGGTGATAAAAGCTGTTTTTATTTCGTCGGGTACATACAGTCGTATCTGATGGTACCCAGAATAAGCGTCCAAAAAGGACAAATGCTCACATCCCGCAGTCGAGTCATCAATTTGATTGATGCGGGGCAGAGGGAAAAGATCTTTCGGGTAGGCCTGATTGATATGCTTGAAGTCGATGCACATTGGCAAGCCACTCACAGTGGTATATCTCCCGGATGAACTCAGCTGCCAGAAGGCGAGCCACCTCTTCACCAATTGCCTTCCTCTTCTCCACGGCGGACCGACGGAGATGCTCTTTCTTGGGGACCATGAAAACATTGGCAAGCCACTCGGAGTGGTATATCTCGCGCATGAACTCAGCTGCCAGAAGCCGAGCCACCTCTTCACCAATTGCCTTCCTCTTCTCCACGGCAGACCGGCGGAGATGCTCTTTGACAGGTTTTGCTTTCGAGTCGACTCACAAACGGTGCTTAGCCAGTCCTCTGGGTACACCTGGCATGTCAGAAGGCTTCCATGCAAAGATGTCCCAGTTCTCACGGAGGAACTAGATGAGCGCTTCTTCCTATTTGTTGTCGAGTGTTGTTGAGATATGAGTCGAAGCAGCATTAGGTTCAGTCGGGTGAATATGAACTTGCTTTGTTTGACCAGACGACTGAAATGCAGATTCTGAAGCAGGCTTCTTGGCACGTAGCAAATCACTTGGATCTGCGTTCTTCTGGTATTCTTGCATTTCCACTGCTGCCATCTGTTCATCGGCAATCTTTGAGCCCTTCTGGAAACACTCCTCTACTCTCTGTCAATTACCAGTGATCGTGATCACACTCTTGGGACCAGGCATCTTCAGCTTGAGGTATACGTAACATGGTCGAGCCATGAAGCGAACATACGCAGACCTGCCCAGAATAGCATGATAAGCACTATGAAAATCCACAAATTCAAATGTCAACTTTTCCTTGCGATAATTCTTCGAATCACCGAAAACCACATCAAGAGTGATCTGTTCGAGTGAATCAGCTTTCTTCCCGGGGATGACACCGTGGAGGCGCATATTGCTTTCATTGAGCTTGGACATCGGGATGCCCATCTCTCAGAGAGTCTCAGCATACAAAATGTTCAGGCCACTGCCACCATCCATCAGGACTTTGGTCAACCGAGTGCCCACAACGACTGGGTCGACCACCAACGCTTTCCACCCTGGGGTAGCAACGCGCGCCGGGTGGTCAGATTGGTCAAATGTAATGGGAGTCTTAGACCACTTCAAATATGTTGGCGTTGCCGGGCCAACCATGTTCACTTCTCTGTTGATGACTTTCAGTCGAATTTTGCTCTCAACGTCGGCCAAAATCATCAAAGTGGCATTGATATTGTGGAAACCATCATCCTCCTCTTTGTCTTCGTCCTTATCAAATTCCTTCTCTTTCTCATTGGTTTGGCCCTCTCGGAATTGCTAGATAAGGAGTCGACACTGTCGAGTGGTATTCTTGGGATAAATTCGGTTCCCCTCTTCATCCACCTTGGTGTGTATATGACATGGTAAATCTAGCACATCATTTCCTGCTGAGTCTTTCACCTTTTTGGGGACCCATGGTCCTTTAGGTTTTCCTTTGAATTTTCCCTGGGTCACCACTACGGTTTCACCAGGAGTGACGGGTTCGGTTTTGCGCTTTTGTTTCCGATTGGAATTACCCCCTCCGGTTTCTTGGGCGACTGGTTTGTTCTTGTCACTGCGGAGTCGGTCTTCTTCCTCACTGTTAGCGTACCGAGTGGCTATTTCCATCATTTGGGTCAGAGTCATATCTCCTGTCCGACTGAATTTCAGGTTAAGCTCTCTATACCGAATGCCCTCCTTGAAGGCGCACATTGCCTGGTGTGGTGACACGTTTTCCACTGTGTGATGCAAAGTGGTCCACCTATGGATGTAATCCCTCAAAGTTTCATTCAGTTTCTGAACACAATGCTGCAATTCTGTCAGCCCTGCAGGCCGCTTGTAGGTGCCCTCAAATGTCCTAACAAACACTCAGGCCAACTCTTCCCAACTGAATATGCTGGCTGGAGCCAACTGATTCAGCCAAGCCCTGGCTGAGCCTTCAAACACCAAAGGGCTATGTGTCATGGCAACCTCATCATTACCGCCACCAATCTGTACAGCCACTCGATAATCCTCCAGCCAAGTGTCAGGTTTGGATTCACCTATAAACTTACTTAACCCAGTCGCCAACCTGAAGTTGGGAGGGATTTCCGCAGCCCTGATGGCTCTGCTGAAACACTCAGGTCCAGATACATTTACTCGGCTGCTCGTTGGAGGATCTCTGTCCTGTCCTTCTCTATGGGCCCTGTTTCGGTCGACCAGACCTTGTACCAAAATTGACCTTGCATCAAATCCGGGTTCTCTGGAGTCGACTGGATGTCTTCGCTCATCACCATACAGACGCCTGTCATCGGGTCGCCGGGGTGCATATGATTCGCCCCTCGGAGGGGCCGTGGGCACTTGACGGCGATCTTCACGGCCGAACCAATCATCATATTGCTCGTGGTTCCGACCCATGTACTGCTCTTGAGGGTGCCCTCGACCCTCACGCTGCGAAGGCGATCTTGGGCTATGGGCCGACTCGACGGTGTCCGCCACCACAGATCTGCTATGGATCCTGTTGCGCGACTGGGAAATTGATGTGTTTTGCTCTCCCGCTGCTCGGAGCAACGCCCAAATCTGCATCAAACCCCTTCCAGCGTCCGATTGGGACGGCTGGATCGACTCAGCTATGCGGGCCGCAACAGTAAGATTTTGAATTGGATTGTGGTATACCTGAGGTTCGGGTGGGAACAATTGCCGCTGTCGTCGACTAGATTCTGGAATTAGTCGCCGAGCGTGTTCGTCGAGTGAATGCTGAAGGTTCTCCAGTCGCGCGCGCTCAGCCAACGTGGTGAGGCACGCAGCCTCCAAGGCCCAAGCCTCAGAGGTTTCCCCGACGATGGGAGTGTGTGGTGCCTTCGTACTGCGACGATGCAGCTCCTCCCTCTGCTGCGAAGTGAGGGCTTGAGGACGATATTCTTCGTGAACATGCGACGGATCAATGCCACCATCGCTGCCATCGCTATGGCGGAAACCAGGCGGACTGCGCGGCGTGTCGACCATCAGGACTTCTGCCGTAGGGTCGCTATTGTCATACTCGGACAGGGTCTCAATGGAGCCAGTTGACAGGTTGAACAACCCGTAGAGAGATTCATCGGGCTCGATTGCCGCGACTTGAGGGGTGGCCAATTTATGAGCCACCGCTTGCTTGATCCACCACTAAAGCCGCGATCGACTGGATCGGTTGCGATGGTGAGCAGCGAGAAGCGAAGATGTTGTGGGAGCCTGCCGATACGGGGTCGACGGCTGCTGCAAAAGGACGCCGCGGACAAATGCGCGGGAGTATGTCGCCCCGCGGACGGGGAGCCTCTCGACATCGAGAGGAGCCTCTCGACATCGAGAGGAGCCTCTTGGAGCCAGGTTGAGTAGTCGGTGATGAAAATGAGCGCGTCGATATGGATCGCACGGCCCTCAGCCAAACCACTGCCGGAAACCATGATGATGGGAATCAGAAAAATTGCAACCTCACCGGAAGTTGCTAAGATACCTGCCCCACGGTGGGCGCCAACTGTCATGGTTCTAAGTCTCACAGTAGAAAGGGAGCTATGTAGAAGGAGGCAAGATCCTAACTACGTTGAGGTTGTGCATGCAAGATTTACGAGTTTAGGCCCTTCTCGGAGGAAGTAAAACCCTATGTCTCGGTGCCCGGAGGCGGTCGAATGGATAATGCGTGAAATAACAGGGGGTGCAAAACCCTTGTCTCAGTGGAGGCGGGTGGCTTGTATAGAGTCCGCCAGTACCCCAGCCAGCCCACGTTACAAGGAGTGCAATGTACATTAAGGTGAGACGTTACTGGTAACGCCAGCAATAAAGACATATAAATGATCATTAACGCTACGGAGTGAATGCCTGACCGTTGCCATACTGAGTGACTTTAGATCTTCTATATTCCGAGTGGTTTCTTGTACAGTCTATCGGTTATATACTGGTCGAATGGAATTGGGTTATCTGAGTGGAGTTGTTGGTTGAGTGAGTTGCACTCTGAGGTGATTCCAGTCGGTGGATGATGCTATACTTTAAATGTTGTTGATCTTAGGGTAGTGTCCTTGGGAAGAGTGTCTAGGTCAGGCCTATTACCCTACCCTAGGTACATGTCATCGCCAGGCATCCCCAAGATTAGGCTCTTGCCACTCCTTATTCCATAGTCCATCAAATCCTTACCCAAAACTTGAAAACTTCACAACACAAAACTCAACAGAAAATCTCATAAGCTCCGTTAATATAAGAAAATAAATCACCACTTTTGGTACTATTGTGAACTAATTATTTATTTATATTGGTGTAATATCTATTGTATTCCAACTTTTCCATGGTTCATACCCCCCCCCCCCCCGATACTACCGATAGATTCATCAAAATAAGCAAACAACACATAGAAAACAGACTTTGTCAAGAACAGAATAGTCTGTAGTAATCTGTAACTCTTGAATACTTCTGTAACTCCAATAATTCTAAAAAATTAGGAAGGCCTGTGAAATTTGTTTATTAATCTTCTACAAAAATCATTAGTATTTTATCGCGCTTGTGTAAATAATGAAAATTATTTTCCTGGGCGCAAAAGTTTCTATTTTTCAGCAAGATCAAATCAACTATCACTATAAGCCATCCCAAAGGTCTTACTTGGCACAAACACTAATTAAAACACAAAACCACATCGAACTAGAGGCTAGATGAATTATTTATTGAAAAACAGGAAAGAAAAATATTGGGTTATCTCCCAACAAGCGCTTTTCTTTAAAGCCATTAAGCTAGGCTTTGAGATTTTGATGATGCTCACATGAAAGATAGCAATTGAAACACGAAGAGAGCATCATGTAGCATGTGAAAAACACATATAAGTCTAACATACTTTCTATGCATAGGCATCTTACAAGCAAACAAACTATCAAGGCAAACAAATACTAGCATATGCAAGGAAGAAAAAAGGAACAATAGCAATCTCCACATAACGAGAGGTAATTTTGTAATATGAAAATTTCTACAACCATATTTTCCTCTCTCATAATAATTACATGTGGGATCGTATTCAAACTTAACAATATAACTATCACATAAAATATTCTCTTCATGAGCCACATGCATACAAAGTTGACACTCTTCCAAAATAATGGGATTATCGTCAAATAAAGTCATGACATCTCCAAGCCCACTTTTATCAAAAATTCCATAGGATTGATCGAACTCCGGTGGGATCATTATCTCCTAAAGTTGACACTCTTCCAAAACCACTTTGAATATTATTGCAAACACTATTATCAATATCATATTCATCATGAGGCTTAAATAATTTTTCAAGATCATATGAAGAATCACCCCAATCATGATCATTGCAATAGGTAGTGGACATAGCAAAACTAGCATCCCCAAGCTTGGGGTTTTGCATATTATTAGCAAAATTGACATTAATAGAATTTATAATAACATCATTGCAATCATGCTTTTTATTCAAAGATCTATCATGAATCACTTCATCACAATTTTCAGATTCACATGTTTCAAGCAAAACATCATAAAGATAATCTGGTGCACTCAACTCACTAGAAATTGGTTCATCATAGTTGTATCTTTTAAAATGTGTAGCAAGTGGATGAGAATCCATAAACGTTTTGCTTCCGATTTTCAATAAACACACAATTATACCAAGCAAATGAGCAAATAGACCAAGTAAGACATAAGGGCAAACGAAAAGACGAATGAAAGAAGGGCGAATAAGAAGGCAAATATTTTCAAAAATCGTTTTAGAAGTGGGCGAGAGGAAAAGAAGAGGCAAATGGATAATAATGTAATGCAAGAGATGAGAGTTTTATGATGGGTACTTGGTATGTCTTCACTTGGTGTAGATCTCTCTGGCAACGGCGCCAGAAATTCTTCCTGCTACTTCTTGAGTTTGCGTTGGTTTTTCCCTTAAAGAGGAAAGGGTGATGCAGCAAAGTAGAGATACGTATTTCCCTGAGTTAGGGATCCAACATATCAATCCAGCAGGAGACAACGCAGAAATTACCAATACCCGCACAAACAATCAAACAACTTCAACCCAACGCGATAAAGGGGTTGTCAATGCCTTCACGGTTACTTGCAAAAGTGAGATCTGATAGACATAGATGAAACTAAACAAAAGATAAAGGAAATATTTTTGGGTTTTTTGGTTTATAGATCGGAAAGTAAAAGATTGTAAAATAGTAGATTGGAAACTAATAATATGGAAAACAGTAGATCGGAAACTTATATGATGGAAAATAGACCCGGGGCCATAGGTTTCACTAGTGGCATCTCTCAAGATAGCAAATAATACGGTGGGTGAACAAATTACTATCGAGCAATTAATAGAAAAGTGCAAAGTTATGACGATATATAAGGCAATGATTATGAAATATAGGCATCACGTCCGTGTCAAGTAGGCCGAAACGATTATGCATCTACTACTATTACTCCATACATCGACCGACTCCTGCCCGCATCTAGAATATTAAGTTCATGAAGAACAGAGTAACGCATTAAGTAAGATGACATGATGTAGAGGAATAAACTCAAGCAATATGATGTAAAGCCCATCTTTTTATCCTCGATGGCAATAATACAATACGTGCCTTGCTGCCCCTACTGTCACTGGGAAAGGACACCGCAAGATTGAACCCAAAGCTAAGCACTTCTCTCATTGCAAGAAAAACCAATCTAGTTGGCCAAACCAAACCGATAGTTTGATGAGAATTACAAAGATACCAAATCATGCATAAAATAATTCAGAGAAGATTCAAATAATATTCATAGATAACCTGACCATAAATCCACAATTCATGGGATCTCGACAAACACACCGCAAAAGAAGATTACGTCAGATAGATCTCCAAGAACATCGAGGAGAACATGGTATTGAGAATCAAAGAGAGAGAAGAAGCCATCTAGCTACTAGCTATGGACCCGTAGGTCTGTGGTAAACTACTCATGTGTCAGGACCCCGATCCTAGGTCACACCGATCTAGCATGTAACACATCATATCACTTTGTGGCCTCAGGCACGGTATTTCCACGGGTGCCACCTTACCTGGCCCGGGACCGTTTGCGCCTTTTGGCACGTATATGATAGTGTCGCTAGCATCCATATGACAAAGAACCCGGGCCGACATGGCTAGTCGTGAACCCAAAGCGGCACAGACCTATGGAGACAGGCATACATGAATCACATCGAACATGTCGGTCATCAACGAGTGATTCCGGGCTGTAGCACTAGGCTAACAGGACTCCGGGGATCCCGGGCTGTAGCAGGCTAGGCAGGACTCCGGAAATCACCGCGTCACATTTCCCCGAAGGGACAGACATAGGGACGAAGTGAAACACATGCCGGCCAGTCAAGTGTCCTGAACAGTAGTGCTGGGCTAGCAGGACTCCGGTGAACCGGGCTGTAGCGGACTACTATGGCTCGAGGAACACTAGACTACATTTCCCCATAAGAAAGGCTGCGAAGGATAAACAACTAGGTTGTCGGATCCTACACATACCAAGCATTTCAATCATACACACAATATGCTCGATATGTGTGAATACAACATGGCATCACAACATAACTCTACAACTCAAGTATTTATTCATTAGGCTCCGAAGAGCGAGATATTACAAACATGGGTCTCATGACCCAACAATCATAGCATACAAGTCAAAGCACATGCGGAAGCTTAACATGTCTGAGTACAGACATCTATAAATGAAAAAGGCTAAGAAGCCTGACTATCTACCAGATCCTGCCGAGGGCACAAGATCCTAGCTGAGGTATCAAGCTAAACGTCGAAGTCCACGCGGAACTACTAGCGAGACTGAAGTCTCTCTGCAAAACATAAATTAAGCAAACGTGAGTACAAAGGTACTCAGCAAGACTTACATCATAACTAAACTACATATGCATCGGTATCAACAAGGGGGGGTGGTGGAGTTTAACTGCAGCAAGCCAGCTTTGACTCAGTGGCTAACCTGAACTACGATTGCGACCAACTCTTTTGAGGTGGCGCACACGAGTCCACAAATTCACCATTCAATACACCACTATGGGTCCGCTCTCGTCTCCCTACGAGAAGGCCATCCATAGTACTCACACTTATCTTGCAAGTTTTAGAGTATCCACTTTCACTTGTCTATGAACTATGCAAGGGGTCCAAGTTTCCATATCCGAGGAATTCGGCTATTCGAATAGATATTGATAACCCTGCAGGGGTGTACTTCTTCACACACGCTCCCACCACTTATAGCCCTGTACACGTCATGTACCTCGGCAACCTTCAAGCGGAAGCTGGGCGAGGGTGTCGGCCACGGCCTACCTAAACACTTAAGTCTCTAGTCCAGGTTTATCGCCTATTCAGGTTCCATCCGCGAGGAGATCCGGCCGGAGTTTCGCTCACAGCCCCAAATGATGTGTGCAGGGTTCCCGAGACACCAAACGGGCGCCCGGTACACCGTGCCACGGTGTATCTACCGCAACATAGCCCACCCCTAGGGTCAGCGCTACGCACGGCCGCCAACACATAACCTACAAACACCAGAAACTAGTTGCAACTCCTGGACAGAGTACTAGGGTGATTAAGAAGCCGAGAGGGTCAATTAAGGATCCCAATGAGTGGTAGTAGCTATTCATGGATCACAGACACAGAACTCAGTTCCTGAGGACGGCTGCAATGAGACAACCCACCATGTACTCCTACATGTCCTCTCACCGCTACCTTTAGCAAAACGTGTTCACACACTTAGCTCACACACAGTAGGACATGTTCATCACTGTTCCAATTCATCCCCGATGAATCAGACCTGACACAACTCTAAGCATAGCAGGCATGACAAACAAGCATGAATGAGTAGGCACATCAGGGCTCAAACAACTCCTACTCATGCTAGTGGGTTTCATCTAATTACTGTGGCAATGACAGGTCATGCAAAGGATAAAGGGGTTCAGCTACCGCAGCAAGTAACAGATGAATCGTTGTTGTCCTAATGCAGTAAAAGAGAGCAGCAGTGAGAGAGTGGGATTGTATCGGAATGAACAAGGGGGTTTTGCTTGCCTGGCACTTCTGAAGATAATATAACTCTTCATCGGTGTCACCGATCACAGCGTCGATACATCGTCTATCGAGAGGGGACATTTACCGGCAAACAAGGAAGAACACAATCAATGCAATGCACAGTATGATGCATGATCATGACATGTCAATATGCTGTGGTTTGAGCTAATGCAACTAGCTATGATTTAAATGAAGTTGGTTTGAGTACAAGATTCAAATTCCAACCCCATATATGATTATTTAAATGCCCTTTATTTGTTTTGTCCAAAACAGAGGACAAACATTGTTCAAACATGCATGAAAATGGTACAGATGGATTCCTTGAATTTTTCTGATAATTTTTCATATATAAATTATTTTATTTGGAGTTACGGTTTAATTTCTATGATTTTTAGAAGTTTTAAACATTTTCTGGAATTTCCTGAATAAACTTAAATCTAGAAAATGATTTATAGCGTCAGCATTATGCAAGCATGACGTCAGCGAGTCAACTGATGCTGGCCAGGTCAAACCTGGCGACCGGGTCCCACATGTCATTGGCTCACTGTTGACTAGGAGTTCATCCCGTGTTGACTGGGAATTTGACCCGCTGCGGGGCCCACCTGTCAGTGTCTGTTGGAGGGGGATTAGTGGTGATTAGCGCCTAACTAAGCGACCACGTCAGCCCGTCGGAGTTACGTCGGCGGCGACCAGGAACGCGGCGGAAGTTCGCCGGAATGGCGCTAGGGGCGGTGGCTGGGTGTGCTGAGGGCACCAGAGGGGAACCCTCGCTCGGCTGCATCGAGCAGAGGCAACAGTGGGTCACAGGGTGGCCGGAGCTCGCCGGAACTGAGCTCGCGGCGGCGCCGGAGTTCGGGCGGAGAGGGAAAGAGGGCTACGGTGCACGACAGGGCGAGGGAGTGCATGCGTTAGGCTCCTAGGGACGCACTGAATGCGGTGGTGCGCTCGGACGCGTGCTTGCACGGCCGTAGCCACGACGGCGACATGGCCGGTGGCGAGGAGCGCTTGGGCTTGAAGGGGGCGGTGGCTACGAGGCGTAATCGAGCACAGGAAGTAGGGGGCAGGTAGAGGAGCTCACGGCGGATCCACGGGTAGGCTCAGCGGCTCGGGGGAGGTCCTGGCGACGGAGAATCGACGATGGCGACGCTCGGTGCAGGAGGTAGAAGATGGTGGTGGTGAGGGCGTTCGGGGGCGTCCGGCATCGCGTAGCTTGGTGGAGAGGAAGAGGAGGACATGACGGGGCTTCTGGAAGCATCGACGGGGCGAGGGAGGGCCGGTGGCCGTGGTGGTGCTCGCCGGCGCTCTCGGGCTCATGGCGGTTACGCGGGAGAGAGAGCAGAAGAGGGGGAGGAGCTCGAGAGAGTGAGCGGGAGGGTCCAGGTGGTCACGGGCGTCTCCAGGCATGGATAGGCTCGAAGAGGAGGCCGCCAGCACGAAGCAGGAGGTGGAATCCTCCTGTGTGCGCTGCTGCTGGCACGCAGCTGCTTCGGGGCGAGGGGAGGAAGACGACGGGCGAGGTGCTGGTGGGCTGGGCCATTGAGCTGGGCCGGCTCTGCTACAGGTGAGCCAGGTAAGGCCCTTTCCCTTGTCTGTTTTATTCTAATTTATTCTGTTTTCTATTTTTGCTATTATGTTTTGATTTAGTTCAAGACCAAACCATATTCAAAATTCATAAAAATAATTGTGTGAACTAAATGGACTTATCCAAATCCACACAACAATTTTTAGAATTATTGAACATATATTTATTATATAATAAATATAGATCCAATTCAAATATTTATTGGATTAAATCAAAGGCCCAAAATAATTGCTTCTGAGATTCTAAAAATATTGGTTTGAATTTTGTCCCTTGCCAATATTTCCAGAGATTCACAGGAACATTTTCTTGGACTTAATTGAGGCAATTTTTATCTTGGTCATTTTTAGAAATGTTCTCTGAGGCTTTCACATGTCCCCATTTCAAGTTTCAGATCAAATTAGACATGATGCATGAATGCTTGTGCAACTATTTGTAAACAAATTCTAGGGCTGTGACAACTCACCCCCACTAACAAAAATCTCGTCCCGAGATTCAAGACGTGAGGTAAGAAGACAGAGGGGCACAACTAACACAGTCTTCACGATCCAGGTTGCACTGCATAGGAACGTTGACGCGATCACCATCTTTGTCTCGATGTCTTGCTCTGAGAACTCCAACTAACATGACAAGAGAGAAAAGGTAAAACTCTAGAAGAATCGATCTTCTGTAAGATCAAACAACTCAGGACCAACTCATGGGATGAGACATTGAAACATCTCTTGAGCTGAGACACAAGACAAACATTTGGAATGAGGAAAAGCTAGCAGATGACAAAGGTCCAATTTGGTAGGCAACATCTTCACGTTGGAGTAGGATGGTGCATGGTTTCAAAGTAGCGAAGAAAAATTGCCATGATACCATAACCAAACATCTTAAGGAAGGTGACTCGCAGAAATATTCCCTTAAGTGGAAAAAAGAATTACTTTTGATTCAGAGATCATTGAAACTCTTTATACCAGCCTAAGGCAATCACAATCGATCATTTGAAGGAGTTCAAAAGAATGACATACTTGGACTAGAACGGATGATGTGGACTACCTTGTTGAAGACAACGCAATGGATGATTTTTGCTTATCATCGGAGATGGATGGGACCCATGGTAAGTCCACTTTTGAAGATGATCCTGAACAACAACTACTGAGGTGCAAGCTGGGAACAAAATGCAAATGTTGGGAATGATTCTGGTAACCGGGGAGAAGGTTCACCGGCAAAGGTGATTCCACCAATTGGATGGCTAACAAACAACTGCGAGGACGGACGCACATTCCAGTTAATGACAACGTCAGAACCTAGTGCCTGAGCGTGCCCTCAAGAACTTGAGCATTTCCGTATTCATCAAGGTTCTGCCAATATCCGTGTCAAGGATCCTGGCAACACAACATGCTACCATGATGAATAATGGTGGAAGATGCAGATGCAAAGAAAGATAACACTTCTCAGATTTCACCTTAGCGAGGCCAAGGAAACAAAATCTGGATAATCGATCGAGAGACTTTTAGCACTCCGCTTCTAATGTTCTCCTTGATGCGCTAGGATAGCTCATTTATTGATATGGTTTGGTATCTAGGACATCAAGTAAGAGGTCGGACTTCGGAAGCACAAGAATCCTTAAGGATTTACTACGGAGGTAAATCCTACGAAATCCTCATGGGGAGGTGGCCAACTTTCTTCAATCGAGATACTACAATAATAGGTCTTCCGGCTGGATGTGTTGGCCACGACAACTACTTTACCGGTTATCGAGGGACCAATATTATAGTTCTTGGAAAGTGCTCCAACCATCATATCTGCCTGAGATCCAGATCTGGTTGGTGTCAGGATATTCCAGACTCATCGAGTCTAGAAACAAAATGAAAGTTTGCAACACAAATCGACGAGACGACGTTGCGAGATTCTTGGGGGAATGAACTACAGTAGTAAGCTCCAAAACTTGAGCTGGTTCTGCTAAACACATGTGAACACGCTGTCCCAGACAAGCATGACCACATGGTGGTCTTACAATGAAACACTACCGAGTCCTGGTTGGGAACCATCATCAAGGATATCGAAGTCCTTGCATAAGTCATATGATTAGTTCTTATGGAGAACTTCTTCTCCCTGAACAAATCAATCAGTGGCTTGGTGTGCTAGGGATACATATAGAATGTAGATGATCAGTCTATCAGACCATAGAATACTTCGCACATGCATGACTGACTTGGGATGATTCCAGAGGAAGCAAAAACAAACTTTCTCAAATTCACGGCGGCAACTTACATCAGATGCACATGAATTAGAGGAAGTCACATCTTTCAACCGGACATATGCTTCATGATCGGGACATGAGGGCAATGCTTATAAAGTTTCCAACACTAGCTGGATGTTCAACACAATCATGGAGGAGACAAAATGCCGCTGATGGGCTCAACAGCAACTCATCGGAATTTCCATATCACTGGACTTCCACCACTATGTGAACAATGTGATAGTATTGGTCAGACCAAAGATATAATGGTGTATGCTCGAGGGACAACCGTAAGTAAGACAACATTACGAACATCGTTGGTTCTGATTTGATTTGACGATAGCCCACACTCAAATCAAGGTTTGCACAAGATAATAGATCCAACAGCCGATCACGGGGATCAGTCGATGAATATATCATCTTTCTTCAACACACACACACACACAAGGATATCCCTTAGGGATGAACTAAGTCGGACAAGTTTTCATCTTCCAACTCTCCAAGTTGTTGTTAAGCTTAACCAACTAGCTCAGGGGTATCCAACACAGATTCTTGGGAAAAGTGGTTTATTGAAAAACCATCTTGATCACGAACTCAACATAACGGTCAGGTGACAACCTGGTAACACTTCCGAGAAGATATTCGGAAAATCACGAACCACCGGTATGTTACTAAGCTCGAGAACAACCTTTCTTTTCAGGGCAAGATGATATGATCAAAGAGTGAGGGATTGGCACAATCCTAATCCATTGATCGAAGTGTGCACCAGAAATATGGACTAGGTAGCACGATCAGTCTTAGAATGATAATTCAATAACCAACGCGCTAAGAATGAGGGTATTGTCCATTAACTACCAAGCAACGGGGTTGCTAGGAGTATTGATTTCACACACCACGATTCATTTGTCGACATTCTAGTTGCAACAACACTGAAACCGAGAAATGAATAATGATGGAGAGAGTATCACTGCATCAAGAATTCATAGGAGAAGGTGCAATTCTCACGACGCTCTTGACATAAAGTGGGTAATACTCCGAGGTAGAACATAACCAAAAGCTGGATTGGCATTTTGACCTGCGGAATACAACCACTTTGACCCGATCCCAGAAATGGATGAGGTACTGGAGTTTGTTTCCCCTAGTCATTCTGAAATAGAACAGCTCGACGGACCACAAGAATAAAAGGCACTGATGAACACAAATGCACACATACTCTTGGCTATCTACTGATAGAGGATGGTCGGAATACAACTGAAGAGGAACAACTCAAGGAACATATAATTTTCTGAGCTGTGGAGGCATAGATTAGTATGTCGAGCAAAGCTCAACATATTTCTTCCAGATAACCCATGCAGAAAGGTAGAACTGGCAGAGCCACAATATAGAATGGAGAACTCATCAAGAGCACTCTGGTTGTGATCCCTTGGTTCAAGAACTTCTGCCATAAGTGGTTCATAGTATTTGGAAGAAGGAAATACCACGGACCTCGAGGACTATCGCAAAGGTTACTAATATCTTAAGGGAACTAGCAAATACTAACGACATGAAGTAGGGTGAATCTCGGGTTCAAAACCCAGGAATAGAATACCTACCACTACATGGCATCACGGGATGCTTTTTAGAATAATGGCCAGACACACACTGGGGATACAAAACATGGCTAGATCACTAGGTGACTCCCTAAAACACGTAGGGTCATAGTAATAGCTCCAACATATATGTCGAGGCAACAAAGTACCTCAACTCACCGATTAGTGTGATTAATCTGGCCCAAATGGACATCAGGAACAGAAGGAAGGGATTTGCAAATGCATCAGACTATTTAGAAACCTGGGATGACTCGGACAGCATAACGGCTATAAATGCTCAAAATGATTTGAGACATCCTGCAAAATGGTGGCATAACCACTCAGAAGCACAATATCAAGGTTTGAGACCAACTTTGAACACACAGAAGTAGTAGAAACTGAACTGTGCTTAAATCCAACAATCTTATAAGTCTGTGGATTAGTAACACGTCATCCTGATAGATAGATGAGAAGGCCTAGTTCTTAATCCACGTAGAAGAGAAGAGGGTGACTCGGATCAGAAGGGCATAAGGTAAAGGAGTAAAAAGAGCCTTACGTTCCCTTCCACAATCAATTCCCTTACATAACTAAAGCATTTCTAGACTCAACTTCAACCAGTTTGGCTTGGTAATCCTACAGGCAGTCAGGCTCTGATACCAACGCTGTCAGGACCCCGATCCTAGGTCACACTGATCTAGCATGTAACACATCATATCACTTTGTGGCCTCACGCACGGTATTTCCACGGGTGCCACCTTACCTGGCCCGGGACCGTTTGCGCCTTTTGGCTCACGTATATGATAGTGTCGCTAGCATCCATATGACAAAGAACCCGGGCCGACATGGCTAGTCGTGAACCCAAAGCGGCACAGACCTATGGAGACAGGCATACATGAATCACATCGAACATGTCGGTCATCAACGAGTGATTCCGGGCTATAGCACTGGGCTAACAGGACTCCGGGGATCCCGGGCTGTAGCAGGCTAGGCAGGACTCCAGAAATCACCGCGTGACATTTCCCCGAAGGGACAGACATAGGGACGAAGTGAAACACGTGCCGGCCAGTCAAGTGTCTTGAACAGTAGTGCTGGGCTAGCAGGACTCCGGTGAACCAGGCTGTAGCGGACTACTATGGCTCGAGGAACACTAGACTACATTTCCCCATAAGAAAGGCTGCAAAGGATAAACAACTAGGTTGTCGGATCCTACACATACCAAGCATCTCAATCATACACACAATATGCTCGATATGTGTGAATACAACATGGCATCACAACATAACTCTACAACTCAAGTATTTATTCATTAGGCTCCGAAGAGCGAGATATTACAAACATGGGTCTCATGACCCAACAATCATAGCATACAAGTCAAAGCACATGCGGAAGCTTAACATGTCTGAGTACAGACATCTATAAATGAAAAAGGCTAAGAAGCCTGACTATCTACCAGATCCTGCCGAGGGCACAAGATCGTAGCTGAGGTATCAAGCTAAACGTCGAAGTCCATGCGGAACTACTAGCGAGACTGAAGTCTCTCTGCAAAACATAAATTAAGAAAACGTGAGTACAAAGGTACTCAGCAAGACTTACATCATAACTAAACTACATATGCATCGGTATCAACAAGGGGGGGTGGTGGAGTTTAACTGCAGCAAGCCAGCTTTGACTCAGTGGCTAACCTGAACTACGATTGCGAGCAACTCTTTTGAGGTGGCGCACATGAGTCCACAAATTCACCATTCAATACACCACTATGGGTCCGCTCTCGTCTCCCTACAAGAAGGCCATCCATAGTACTCACACTTATCTTGCGAGTTTTAGAGTATCCACTTTCACTTGTCTATGAACTATGCAAGGGGTCCAAGTTTCCATATCCGAGGAATTCGGCTATTCGAATAGATATTGATAACCCTGCAGGGGTGTACTTCTTCACACACGCTCCCACCACTTATAGCCCTGTACACGTCATGTACCTCGGCAACCTTCAAGTGGAAGCTGGGCGAGGGTGTCGGCCACGGCCTACCTAAACACTTAAGTCTCTAGTCCAGGTTTATCGCCTATTCGGGTTCCATCCGCGAGGAGATCCGGCCGGAGTTTCGCTCACAGCCCCAAATGATGTGTGCAGGGTTCCCGAGACACCAAACGGGCGCCCGGTACACCGTGCCACAGTGTATCTACCGCAACATAGCCCACCCCTAGGGTCAGCGCTACGCACGGCCGCCAACACATAACCTACAAACACCAGAAACTAGTTGCAACTCCTGGACAGAGTACTAGGGTGATTAAGAAGCCGAGAGGGTCAATTAAGGATCCGAATGAGTGGTAGTAGCTGTTCATGAATCACAGACACAGAACTCAGTTCCTGAGGACGGCTGCAATGAGACAACCCACCATGTACTCCTACATGGCCTCTCATCGCTACCTTTACCAAAACGTGTTCACACACTTAGCTCACACACAGTAGGACATGTTCATCACTGTTCCAATTCATCCCCGATGAATCAGACCTGACACAACTCTAAGCATAGCAGGCATGACAAACAAGCATGAATGAGTAGGCACATCAGGGCTCAAACAACTCCTACTCATGCTAGTGGGTTTCATCTAATTACTGTGGCAATGACAGGTCATGCAAAGGATAAAGGGGTTCAGCTACCGCAGCAAGTAACAGATGAATCGTTGTTGTCCTAATGCAGTAAAAGAGAGCAGCAGCGAGAGAGTGGGATTGTATCGGAATGAACAAGGGGGTTTTGCTTGCCTGGCACTTCTGAAGATAATATAACTCTTCATCGGTGTCACCGATCACAGCGTCGATACATCGTCTATCGAGAGGGGACATTTACCGGCAAACAAGGAAGAACACAATCAATGCAATGCACAGTATGATGCATGATCATGACATGTCAATATGCTGTGGTTTGAGCTAATGCAACTAGCTATGATTTAAATGAAGTTGGTTTGAGTACAAGATTCAAATTCCAACCCCATATATGATTATTTAAATGCCCTTTATTTGTTTTGTCCAAAACAGAGGGCAAACATTGTTCAAACATGCATGAAAATAGTATAGATGGATTCCTTGAATTTTTCTGATAATTTTTCATATATAAATTATTTTATTTGGACTTACGGTTTAATTTTTATGATTTTTAGAAGTTTTAAACATTTTCTGGAATTTCCTGAATAAACTTAAATCTAGAAAATGATTTATAGCGTCAGCATTGTGCAAGCATGACGTCAGCAAGTCAACTGACGCTGGCCAGGTCAAACCTGACGACCGGGTCCCACATGTCATTGGCTCACTGTTGACTGGGAGTTAATCCCGTGTTGACTGGGAATTTGACCCGCTGCGGGGCCCACCTGTTAGTGTCTGTTGGAGGGGGATTAGTGGTGATTAGCGCCTAGCTAAGCGACCACGTCAGCCCGCCGGAGTTACGTCGGCGGCGACCAGGAACGCGGCGGAAGTTCGCCGGAATGGCGCTAGGGGCGGTGGCTGGGTGTGCTGAGGGCACCAGAGGGGAGCCCTCGCTCGGCTGCATCGAGCAGAGGCAATAGTGGGTCACAGGGTGGCCGGAGCTCGCCGGAACTGAGCTCGCGGCGGCGCCGGAGTTCGGGCGGAGAGGGAAAGAGGGCTACGGTGCACGACAGGGCGAGGGAGTGTGTGCGTTAGGCTCCTAGGGACGCACTGAATGCGGTGGTGCGCTCGGACGCGTGCTTGCACGGCCGTAGCCACGACGGCGACATGGCCGGCGGCGAGGAGCGCTCGGGCTTGAAGGGGGCGGTGGCTACGAGGCGTAATCGAGCACGGGAAGTAGGGGGGCAGGTAGAGGAGCTCACGGCGGATCGACGGGTAGGCTCAGCGGCTCGGGGGAGGTCCTGACGACGGAGAATCGACGACGGCGACGCTCGGTGCAGGAGGTAGAAGATGGTGGTGGTGAGGGCATTCGGGGGTGTCCGGCATCGCGTAGCTTGGTGGAGAGGAAGAGGAGGACACGACGGGGCTTCTGGAAGCATCGACGGGGCGAGGGAGGGCCGGTGGCCGTGGTGGTGCTCGCCGGCGCTCTCGGGCTCATGGCGGTTGCGCGGGAGAGAGAGCAGAAGAGGGGGAGGAGCTCGAGAGAGTGAGCGGGAGGGTCCAGGGGGTCACGGGCGTCTCCAGGCGTGGATAGGCTCGAAGAGGAGGCCGCCAGCACGAAGCAGGAGGTGGAATCCTCCTGTGTGCGCTGCTGCTGGCACGCAGCTGCTTCGGGGCGAGGGGAGGAAGACGACGGGCGAGGTGCTGGTGGGCTGGGCCATTGAGCTGGGCCGGCTCTGCTACAGGTGAGCCAGGTAAGGCCCTTTCCCTTGTCTGTTTTATTCTAATTTATTCGGTTTTCTATTTTTGCTATTATGTTTTGATTTAGTTCAAGACCAAACCATTTTCAAAATTCATAAAAATAATTCTGTGAACTAAATGTACTTATCCAAATCCACACAACAATTTTCAGAATTATTGAACATATATTTATTATATAATAAATATAGATCCAATTCAAATATTTATTGGATTAAATCAAAGGCCCAAAATAATTGCTTCTGAGATTCTAAAAATATTGGTTTGAATTTTGTCCCTTGCCAATATTTCCAGAGATTCACAGGAACAATTTCTTGGACTTAATTGACGCAATTTTTATCTTGGTCATTTTTAGAAATGTTCTCTGAGGCTCTCACATGTCCCCATTTCAAGTTTCAGATCAAATTAGACATGATGCATGAATGCTTGTGCAACTATTTGCAAACAAATTCTAGGGCTGTGACATCATGCTTCAGCAGAAGAGTAATAGAGTTGATGTAGAAGCCCTCCGTGATCGAATCCCCCTCCGGCGGGATGCCATAAAAGCCCCTAGATGGGATCTCACGGGAACAGAAGATTGCAGCAGTGGAAAAGTGTTTTTGTGGATGCTTCTGGAGGTTCAGAAATATATGTGAATATATAGGAGGAAGTAGTATGTTGAGGGAGTCACGGGGGGGGGGGGGGGGGGCACAAGGCAGGGGCCATGCTCTCCACCCTTTTGGGCACCTCGTGGCTCCTCAGACTTGATCTCCAAGTCTCCTGGGTGTCTTCTGGTCCAAGAAAAATCGTCGTGAAGGTTTTATTCCATTTGGACTCTTTTGGAATTCCTTCTCCGCGAAGCTAAAAAACAAGGGAAAAGCAGAAATTGGCACTGTGCTCTAGGTTAATAGGTTAGTCCCAAAAAATAATATAAAATAGCATATTGATGCATAAAACATCCAAAACAGATAATATAAGAGCATGGAACAATAAAAAAAATATGAATATGTTGGAGACATATCACGCATCCACCACCTCCATCTCAGGTAGGCTATCCTCCAGTTCCATGCGTCGGTGATAGGAGGGAAGAAGAGTGTTGGGAATTGTTGCATGGAAAACAAAAAAATCTACGCGCACCCAATGATCTATCCATGGAGATGCATAGCAACGAGGGGGAGAGTGTGTCTACGTACCCTCGTAGATCGTAAGCGGAAGCGTTTCACAATGCAGTTGATGTAGTCGAACTTCTTCGCGCTTCAACCGATCAAATACCGAACACGCGACACCTCCGCGTTCTGCACACGTTCAGCTCGCTGACGTCCCTTACCTTCTTCATCCAGCAAGACGTCGAGGTAGTAGATGAGTTTCGTCAGCATGACGGCGTGGTGACGGTGATGGTGAAGTGATCTTCGCAGGGCTTCGCCTAAGCACTACGAAAATATGACCGGGGGTGTAAACGGTGGAGGGGGGCGCCGCACACGGCTAGGCAATTGTCTGGAGTGTGCTAGGGGCGCCCCCCCCACGCACATATATATATAGGTGGGAGGGAGAGGGGAGGCTGCAAGGAGGCGCCCCAAGTAGGCCGAATCCTACTTGGGGTCCTCCCCTTCGCCGCGCCCCCTGCCATGTTTGTCGGAGGGGAAGGAAAGAGGGGGGGAAAGGGCAGGAAGGGGGAATCCTGTTCCTCTCTTTCCTTTCCCTTCCCCTCTTTCCTTCTTCTCCTAGGCTGGCCCATATGACGAGCACACCAGCCCCCTGTGGCTGGTGTGATTCCCCTCTTGGCCCATAAGGCCCATATCTTTTGCCGGGAGTGCCTGAAACCCCTTCCGGTGACCCGATAAGTACCCGATAACCCCCGAAACACTTCCAGTGTCCAAATACCATCATCCTATATATAAATCTTTACCTCTCGACCATTTCGAGACTCCTCATCATATCCATGATCTCATCTGGGACATTGAACACCATTCGGTCACCAAATCACATAACTCATATAATACTATATTGTCATCGGACGTTAAGCGTGCAGACCCTATGGGTTCGAGAACTATGTAGACATGACCGAGACACCTCTCCAGTCAATAACCAATAAAGGAACCTGGATTTCCATATTAGCTCCTACATATTCTACGAAGGTATTTATCGGTCGAACTGTTATGATAACATGCGTAATTCCCTTTGTCTATCGGTATTTTACTTGCCCAAGATTCGATCATCGGTATCTTCATACCTAGTTTAATCTCGTTGCCTGCAAGTCTCTTTACTCTTTCCATAATGCATCACCTTGTGACTAACTCTTTAGTTGTTTGCTTGCAAGCTTATGATGTGTATTACCGAGAGGGCCCCGAGATACCTCTCCGATATTCGGAGTGACAAATCCTAATCTCAATCTATGCCAACTCAACAAACACCTTCAAAGATACGTATAGAGCATCTTTATATTCACCCAGTTACGTTGTGACGTTGATATCACACAAGGCATTCCTCCGGTATCTGGGAGTTGGATAATCTCATGGTCAAAGGAATATGTATTTAACATGAAGAAAGCAATAGCAATAAAACTGAACGATCATTATGCTAAGCTAACGGATGGGTCTTGTCTATCACATCATTTTCCTAATGATGTGATCCCGTTATCAAATGACAACTCACGTCCATGGTTAGGAAACCTTAACCATCTTTGATCAACGAGCTAGTCTAGTAGAGGCTCACTAGGGACATGGTGTTTGTTTATGTATTAACACATGTATTGAGGTTTTCGATCAATACAATTCCAGCATGAATAATAAACCTTTATCATGAATAAGGAAATATAATAATAACAACTTTATTATTGCCTCTAGGGCATATTTTCATGCGGGGACCCCGACTCATAAGTCGTGATCACCGAATGCACGTGTACAGTGATCCCAGAGATCAATGCTCACTGAACACACAGAAGCTGAATAACAAGAGTCTTACATCCATACATACCGTCTTACATAAATTATGACCATTATGGTCCAGTCTTGAGTATAACTTTGCAGCAGAAATCATCGTCGATAACTTGGACCCATGCCATCTTCCTTAACCCTACAGGCATTCTGACTAGGAAGCGTCCTAGCTCGCTTGTTCGTCTCCAAAGAACTCTTCATCGAACTACTGTTCTTCCATGCCTAGCCAATTAAATAACCAGTGGCAAGCCAATGAGTACTTTGAATGTACTCGCAAGCAACCCATGGTTTGGTTCGAGATACAACAATGCATGATACATGTAAATTTTTGTAGAAAGCTAGTTTTGAGTGCAATGACATGTTCAACAACTTGTAGGACGTGCATCAGGAGAATTCAAGTAACCATGAGGACAGGTTGCAGATATCAACATAAATAGAGTGGGCACCAACCCAACTCAATCACGTCAAGTCCTTGACTTGACCCAAGTAGTTCTTCCCACACACACACTGGTTGAAAACAAGTGGACGTAGCCGAAGAGCGGTTACCCAACTGTCCTTGACCGTGGACACGGCTATTCGAATAGTTTTACACTCTGTAGAGGTTGCACACTTTACCCACAAGATCTGGGGAACTTCCGTGTCATCCACGACCCGCGGTACCTCAAATACCCGGGGTAAGCACCCGATCACTATCTTTCCCTAGACGACACTAACATGGATTCCACTCGATTGGTAGTAACCCCCATGCCAAACATTTCACAACTTAAAATTGTGGAGCCTCGCTCCTATATTCATCACATACCACTGGCACGGGGTACCAACAGTGTGTTCGGTGCCCCATAAAAATGTTCTTGTCTGCCCTACCTTGCATGACCCCGTCCCGAGAGAGAGCACCAACTCTCCCCTGTCACTAGTAATGCGGGCTCCAAGCTAGTATCGGCCTAGGTAATCAATAATGCCCTTTCCCATATAAGGGTAGAGTGGTTGCGCATGTAAGGTTGGAATAATGGTCACAACTTAAACCAATCCGTTTTGAAAAACAAAACACACACACTTGCCTCGGTACACCACTTCGTCATCAAGTGGTTACCCAACTCATCATCTCCCCCGGGCATAAGTGGCACCCGACGGGGTTTTCGAAAATTCCTTTGAAAATACTTTGTCTCCATCACCATGCATATTCCCGTCCCTTTTTGCGTAGCACTACTTTAGCATCATATCTACTCCCACCGGCATAACCCTCATAGAAAGGTAGGGTCATGCATCATGCAAGTGTCAACGAGAAAAGCAACGGAGGCAAACCACCTCAAGTGGTCACCATTTTATCATGACTTCGATGCAAGCAATAAAAGTGCCATATTACATGCATAAAAAGGGTTTCTTAGACATGGTCAAAGGGCTGCTTGCCTGTTTTAACAAAGTCTTCGAGGTCTTCAAATATCTCTGGTCCAACTCCGAGCATTTCGTCTACTTCGTCAACTATCGTCGAAAGCAACCACAATAAGCAACACAACAAGGTAGAAAATAAAAGTGCTCCAAAAATATTGATTTGACTTTTCTAGGACATCTCTGGTTATATGAAAATTAACCAGAGTGGTTTCATTAGAATTGGGTCAGTGGATATTTCTAAACATTTTGATATGATGGAATCAAGGGGTTTATGGATTTGCAAGAAGTGTACAGAAATATATTTTTGAAAAATGAGCAAAGGCACCCATTTAATAAATCATGATTTTAGAAGCATCTGGGAGTTGGTTTCACTGGATTTGGAGTTCAAATGAATTTCCTATGAATTTGCAAAGTTGACAAATATGAAGAAATGGCTCATTATTTTATGTGGGACAGAAAGTATTAATAAAAATGTTCATAAGCTCAGTTATGAACTTAGAAGCATCTAGGAATTTGAATCATGGCATTTGGATCAAATTTGAGCCCTCTGTGATTTCCTAAAGTTTATGACAGAAATGGAAAATGAGATTTGATAATTATTTGTGAAATAGATACTTGTGGAAAAATGTGCAAATAGCACCACGAGATAGGGCATGATTTTAGAAACAACTAGAAATTTGAATCATCAAATTTGGAGCTCCATTGAATTATTTATGGATTTTTGAAGTTGACTGAAAAAGAAAAAGGAAATAAGGATTTAACCTTATCCTGCGCGTTGGGCGACAGATAGACCGTGGGCCGGCCCAGTGGCATCAGCCGTGCGGGGTGCCCAGGCGACGTCGATGGCGCACTCCCTAGAGTACGCCTTCGGTCCGGGCAGACGTCTTCAACAGAGGCCGTCTCCACTTACCCGAGGGGCCCGGGGCCTTAGCCCCTTACAGGCGGGTCCCGCTGGCAGGCCCTCCTCCTACCTCCTGCTCAAAACAGAGGAGGAGCAGGGGAGGCCGCCCAAGCAAGGTGCTAGCGCCCTTCCCGCCGATTCCGGCCGTCCCAGACGGCGGTCGGCGTACCAACGGACTCGGGAGGTCGAGCTGAGCCCATCCATGGATCTCACGCAGGCTGGGAAGGACCGAGATGACAGTGGTCTTGACGCCGGCGGACGGGGTTTCGGGCGATGTTTGGGCACGGCAAGGCGAGCACGGGAAGGAGGAAATGGTGCGCGGGGAGAGTTTGCGGTGGTGCTGGTGCTGCTCTGGAACAAAGAGGTGGGGAGGAGGGGCTCTCAGTGGCGCGAATTTAGGCGGAGGCCGGCGGCATTGCTCCGGCCATGGTGTCGGGGGTGCTGATCGCACGGATACCTATGGGGACCGGCGGACCGAGCCCCTTTTGGTTCGGCAGGGGGCGGAGAGAGCACGAAGAGCAGATCGAGGCGAAGCCACGAGCGACACGATCAGTTTACCCAGGTTCGGGCCGCACAGTACACTCCAGCAGCTAGCGAGACCGAGCGTGAGTGCGTTCTGTTGGCCGACCCCTTCTACGTTGCGCATGGGCCTCCTTTTATATGATCAAGGGGTCACCGACAGGTGGCAACGTAGATGAGGGTAAAAATGGAAAAGGCGTGGCGGTTGGCACCGCCGCCTACTACAGTTGTATCATACCTAACTCTGACGGCAGGGGACAAGGGCATTAAATGCCTGTCTGCGTCGCCTAGACGGTGCAGAAAGGGACCGCCAGGGACGCCATTGCTTGCCACGATGGCAATCTTGTCAGCGCCGCTTGCCACCGTGTACCGCTGGCTGCACAGCTTCCCGCCACGTACGCCTGGAAGGGTCCCAGAGCGACACGTTGGTGGATGTGCTGGAGCGCAGGTACATAGTGGAGGCTTGCCGCGGTTGTTGTCTTGTCGCGTCCGGAAGCTTGTCGCTCACCGGGCCTTGCCGGGTCGCGTGGTGCATCGTGGCAAGTTCTTTGAGATGCCTTGGTTGGCCTTCCCGGCAAGCTCCTCTTGCCGGGGTCTTGTCTCCTTCCCGGCAAGCTCCTCTTGCCGGGGTCTTGGATACTTTCTTCTTGAATGGCTCCAAAGGAACCACGGAGGACCTTGGCGGTCACCCGGCAAGCCTTGCCGCAGGATGCTGCGACTGCCCGTGCACAGGTTCGGGATACTAGGGTACCCCTACTCTAGTACACCGACAGGAGCCCCCGGGCCTGGGCCATACACGGTGCCGAGCGCTATTGGGCCAGGCCCAAAACAGGGCACGGGCACGCGCGGCCTGGGTTATGCCGTATCTCACTCCGCATCCACCGCGCCCTCCCCGAACGGCACGCGTCGAACGCGACATCATGGGAGAGATCGTGGGTGGTTTCTTTATTCGAAAAGGCGGAACATCCACCCCTCCCCCTTTATAAGCAAGGGGAAGCAGGGGTAGTGCGCCCATTCGCCAGTTGCTTTCCCAATCTTGGAAACCTCCGCCGCGCCTCCGTCTTCCCAAAGCAAAGAGAGCCGCGCCCTGTCCCCCATCGCCACCAGCACCACCAACGCTGTCGACCTCCTCCACCACCTCCGCCATGGCTCCGAAAGCCGACAAGGGGAAGGCTGTGAAGTCGACCGAGGCGCAGCGGCTTGCGACGCTGTGAAAGGAGCGGTCCATCTTCCCCCCCAAGCTTGCAGCAAAGGAGCTGAGGGAGTACTACTACCTCTTCTGGTCGACAGAGACGCGAGCACATCCGAGCACGAAGGTACTCCCGGCCTCCGCTCATAAAATGGCTCCGCACGGATATCTTTTCTTCGTCGTGTTCTTCTACTGCGGGCTCTGCCCGCCCTTCTCTGAATTTTTCTGCGACATCATGAACACCTACGGCCTCTGCCTCCTTGACTTCACCCCCAATGCCATCCTGACCATGGCAGTTTTCGCACACCTTTGCGAAAACTTTGTCGAAGTCCACCCAAACGTAGCCCTCTTCCGTCACTTCTTCATGCCGCGAGTAGAGAGAGGAGAGCCCTTATCCGGCGGAATCGCCTGGGTCTCAAGGACCGGCAAGAAGGACTCTTATCTGGAGGGCGAGTTCCGCGGCAAGTGGGAGGAGTGGAGAGCAGATTGGTGCTGGATTGTCGAGGAGAACCCGCAGCCATTTACCGCCCGGCGCCAAGTAGCAGCAGTACGCGGCAGCGATTGGAGCGACGTGGCCCCGGAAGATGATAGGCTGAGAATTGCTGTCACCAGGATCCAACGCCTCAGGCTTGCCGGACTTACTGTAGGCGCCGTTGGCGCAGATTTTCTTCGCCGCCACATCGCCCCCCTGCAGGAACGGAGGAGGCCCGCCTGGGAGTTCAAGAACGCGGCGGATATCATGAGGCTGCGCCCGGGCCTCAACTACAACTTCACTGTCCTGGAGCTCAACGTGATGCTCCAGGAGCTCTTCAAGTACGACCCTGATCATCCTGAAGTATTTAGGTTACCGCAGGGCGTAGTACCGTTGTGCAACAATTCCGCGCTCGACCGCATCAGGGCAATGATGCCGCTGTGCGACTCGCATGGACTTGTACCAACTTGGCAAGAGCCTGCAGACGAGGTCGTGCAGGAATTCTTCGACAACTTGGTAGAAGTGCCAATCCGCCCCGACGAGAAGAATGGCCTCACTCGCGACACCACTGATGCGGAGTTGAAGCGCATCGCCTCCAGGCTGGAAGAGGCGGCGGCAGCCGCAGCGGCAGGCGAGTTTGGATTCACCTTGGAGGAGGCAGAGGCAGCAGAGGCGGCAAACCATGCCGAGCGAGAGGAACTTGCCGGCAAGAAAGAGCTTGCCCGGCAAGAGGAGCTTGCCGGCAAGAAAGATCTTGCCGGGCGTGACGCCGAGCCGAGCGAGCCCGCCGAGGATACGAGCGGCTCGTTGGAGATCAACTCCTCTTCCTCCTCATCTTCAGACAGCACGCTGCAAGAAGAGCCTCCATCTCCACCAAGAAGGCGTCTCCGCAAGGTCGGGGACGTGGCGAGGCGGCAGGCGAGTCGGCAGTCGCCGCGCCGCGCGACACGCTCCACCGCGGCAAGCACTATTGCCGCGGGAATGCCTCATGCTGCTACAGCAACTGGAGCGGGGTCTTCTCGGACCACCGCTTCTGCTCCCGCCAAGCGGCCAAGGGATCCTACTCCTCCGCCTTCCCGCGCCGGGCGTGAGCCGGATTTCGACTTCTCCGCGTTCAGCTCCGACGAGGAAGAAGAAGAAAAAGAGTAAGATTCACTTGTTGTATTTGCAGTTCTTCAATTTGCTGATACCTGTCTGTTGACTTGTGCAGGAGCAGAGAAGCCCCACCAGGAGCGCTCGGAAGTCACCCCCGAAACGCCAAGTGAGAGTCCTCCGGCAAGGGAGAGGTCTCCGGCAAGGGAGAGCCCTCCGGCAAGGGAGACGTCTCCGGCAAGGGACAGCACCAGCGGCCCCCCGGCGGCGGAGACCACGACTGCAGAGCCCGGCACAGGTAATCCTCTTGCTTCAAAACTTCCCTTGGGTTCTTCTTCTTTTGATCTTCTTTTTTTTGGATATTTGCTTGATTCTTCTCCCCTTTCCGACTGTCAGATCCATCTGCTGCAGAGCCGATGGAGACCGAAGTTGCCGCTGACGACGCCGTTGCCGCCGAGGAAGCAGCCGACGCCGACGATCCCGCCAGCGAAGAGGCCGCCAAGGCTGCCGCCGCAGAAGCAGGCGGGGGATCTGGCGATCGTACTGACGACCCTGAGGCCGCAGGAGCGCCAGGCGCAGCACCGACCGCTGATCCCTCCGCTGCTACCGCAACGCCGGGCTCCGACGAGCCCCAGCCTGGCGTCTACTTAAAGGCCGGCGATGACATCTTCATCAACCTCCCCTGGGCGTCAAGCTCCAGGGCGCCGGTCGAGGGAGAAAGCTTTGACGGAGAAGTGCTCGCCTCCGCCGGGCTGGCGCTGGTCGACGCGCCAAGCGGCAGTAGCGGCGAGCCTGAGGAGGAGCGGCTGCTGCGGAAGCTGGTGTCACTCTACCGCGCCCAGCAAGCCAAGCTGGAATCCCGCGAGGCGCTTGTCGCGAAGGCGGGAGTCGACATTGAGAAGCGCGCGGAGGAGCTCCGGGGTGCCAATCAGGAAGCTCTCCGATCTCTGGCAGTGGAGCGGACGCGACTTGCCGAGGAGCGGGAGGCTTTCCTCCTCGAGAAGGCCGAAGCCGAAGAGCAACAGCGGCTTGCCGCTGAGAAGTTGGCGGTGCAGGAAGGCGAGCTGGTGCAGCGGAAGGTCAACCTCGACAGCCATGAGGAGGAGCTTGCCGCGCGCGAGCGAATGGTTGGCGGAGCCCTCAAACAAGCAAAAGACGCTGCCGTAGCTGCCGAGGCCGCCAAGAAGGAGCTGGAGACGAAGGTGGTGCAGCTGGAGGCGGATCTCAAGGCGAGCGGCGACGAGCTTGCCGCGCTCAAGTTTGAGCGGGAGAAGGACGCCCATAGCTATTCGGAGCTGCAGGCCTGCCTCGCCGAGAAGGGCCAAGAGCTTAGCGCCGCCAAGGACTCCAACGCCGATCTTGAGTTGAAGTTGACCACTTTGACCAAGACACTGGACAGCGCCAAGGAGCAGGAGACGGTCTTGAAGGAAGAGGTCAAGGCCGGCAAGGTGCTGCTGGCGAGTGCCGCTGCCGCCCAGGGCACTTTCCGGGAAAATATGGAGCACTGGAGGGAGGGCCTCGTGGATGTTTCCACAGATATCGACAAGGAGCTGGCGCAGCTGGGGATGGAGGATCTCGGGTATCCCTCCGACGAGAACCTCCAACCCAGCGCCAAGCTCACTTCGTTCTTCAAGGGCGTGGCGACGGCACTCCGGCGACTCCGGGAGAGGATCCCGAAGCAGCTGGCCGACGAGTCGCGCAAGATCTGCGCGGGAGCTCTCGAAAAGGTGCTGATGAAGGTGGCCTTCCGCAACCCGGGCTTCAACCTCACCAACGTCCTCAGGTCCTTGCTGCCGGATGCTGATCTGGAGGCGCTCAAGACCCTTGTCGCACCCATTGTGGACAAGGTGAGCGGGATCAAGAGGGTTGAGGGCGATCGCGTAGATTAGGCTGCCTATTTTCTTCTTTTCTTGTCGCTGTTGATCATGTTATGAGAACAGTCTGTTAGAGCTACGACAAGCTATCTTGTAATATAACTCTATTTTGGGTACTGATTGCAATGTTATTTCATCTACTTGATTCCTTCCTTTGTATGTTTTTACCCTACGCTTTTAGGGAACTTGCCGGCGCAGGCACCTTTGCCGCGAGCGCTGAGTGCGGAACGTCAGCAGCCTGCTGGCGGTGCCGCTACCGACAAGAAACCTTGTCGCAGCTAGTCGCAGCTCACTTAAGTCGTTGAGCGGACTCGAAACAACAGTAAGGGCGCAACTAGCTACGAGTTGGTTCCTCCGCGCACAGGTTTTCCATACAAAGGACGGTCGTTCAAGGAAGATAACTTAAAAATTTAAAGGGAATCTGATTGCTCAAGCTTTGGCAACTTATCTTTTCTGTCATTTGCTTCTCGGCAAGGCGAAACTTTCTTGAACGACGCCTGGTCCATACCATATCTTCTCCTTTCCCCCCGGCAAACTTGTGGGCGAGGGAACCTTCCTTTCCTTGAGAAAAAGGAATGAGGAGAAAAGATATGGAGCCTTATGGCTTGTTGTTGCTTACCGGGCTAGGTGCTGCACAAAGTGTCAGATATGACATGCAAGAAAAATAAAAATAAAAGGCATGAAACTAACAAGATGTGCGGAGCACATGATCTTTATGCGCGGGGTCTGCGCCCGGCTTTGTACAAAGGATTACATGCAACAGCGGCAAGACTTGTACAAAAGGTGGTTGCTGGAACAGGTTCCGGCAACCGCGCCCTACGGGTAAAACTTACGAAGATGCTATATATTCCAGGAGTTGCTCACTGGTATGCCATCTTCGGTCTCAAGGCGGACAGCGCCAGGCCTAGTGACTCGTTTCACCCGGTAAGGGCCTTCCCACTTCGGCGTCAACTTGTTGGAATTCTTGGCGGACTGAACGCGCCGAAGAACAAGGTCGCCTTCCTCGAGACTTCTGGCGTTAACTTTGTGGCTATGGTAGCGGCGCAAAGCTTACTAGTAGCGAGCAGCTCGCAAAGCAGCCTGAAGACGATCTTCCTCAAGGAGCAGCGCGTCATCTTGTCGCAGCTTCTCTTGCTCAAGCTCATCGTAAGCGAGCACTCGAGGTGACCCATATACAAGTTCCGTGGGGAGAACTGCCTCTGCTCCATATACTAGAGCAAAAGGTGTCTGGCCAGTGGCTCGATTTGGCGGCGTCCTGATCGACCAAAGAACCACCGGCAGCTCCTCGATCCAGTTTCTTCCGCACTTGTGCAGCCTGTTGAAACTTCTGGTCTTGAGCCCGCGCAGCACTTCAGCATTTTCCCTCTCCGCTTGACCGTTGCTTCTCGGGTGAGCAACAGAAGCGAAGTAGACCTTGGCGCCAAGATCTTGGACGTTCTGCATGAAGGTGCGGCTCGTAAATTGCGTACCGTTATCGGTAATTATCCTGTTAGGGATCCCAAAACGGCAAACAATCGACCTGAAGAACTTGACTGCTGGCTGTGCTGTCACCTTCCTCACTGCTTCCACTTCCGACCACTTTGTGAACTTGTCGATTGCAACATACAAGTACTCAAAGCCCCCGACTGCTCGGGGAAAGGGGCCGAGGATGTCGAGCCCCCCGACCGAAAATGGCCAGGATAAAGGGATCGTCTGGAGAGCTTGAGCTGGTTGGTGTATCTTCTTGGAATGGAACTGGCACGCTTCACACTTGGTTACTTGTGCAGTTGCATCCTGGAGGGCTGTTGGCCAGAAGAAACCTTGCCAGAATGCTTTGCCGGCAAGTGCTCTTGCGCCAATGTGGTGACCACATATGCCTCCATGTATCTCTGCCAACAGCTTTTGTCCATCTTCCCGGGGAATACACTTCAATTTCACACCGTTGAGTCTTCTTCTGTACAGTGTGCTGTCGACAAACTGGTACATACTTGACTACCGGGCTACTCTTTCCGCTTCTTCTTGCTCTTCGGGAAGTTCTCCTGTCTAAAGGAAACGGACAATCTGCTGTGCCCATGCTGGAGCTTGTGGCTCGACAACAAGGACTAAAGGCATGTCTACTGCTGAGGGAACATCTTCTTCTACGGCAAGAGCCTGCGGCTCTGCCGGAGCTTGACGTTCCCCGGCAAGCTTGCCGGAGCAAAACTTGTCGGGAGCGACTGCTTCGACGGAACAAACCCTAGGGCTTGCTGGAGCAGACTGCTCCTCAGCACTCTTGGTGTTGATTTTGGGGACCTTCTTGGCGACGGCTTCGGGAAGCTCTGCCGGAAAATAGTCGCCAGAAACCAACTTCCTCTTCTTGCTCTGTCCAGTTGACGGGGTTACGGACGGTTGAGTCAGCTTGAGCACAAAGATCCCTGGTTCCACAGGTAACTTAAGTGCGGCGCACTTTGATAGGCCATCGGCAATGTCGTTCTGAGCTCTCGGAATATGCTCCATCTGCAGGCCGTCAAAGTGCTCTTCTAGCTTTCTCACTTCGTCAACGTAGGCTTCCATCAACGGACTCTGATAATTCTTGTTCACTTGGCGGACGACAAGCTGCGAGTCACCCCTGACAATGAGTTTCCTGATCCCAAGGTCTGCCGCGATCCTGAGGCCGGCAAGCAAGCCTTCATACTCTGCAGTATTGTTTGTCGCTTGCTCCTTGGGAAAGTGCATCTGGACTACGTACTTGAGGTGCTCTCCGGTGGGTGCGACAAGCAGCACGCCAGCACCGGCGCCTTGCAGCGAGAAGGCACCGTCAAAGTACATGAGCCACTCTTTGCTTGCTTCCTTGATGGGCATGCTCGTTTCTGGGATTTCTTCATCTGGTGTTGGCGTCCACTCTGCTATGAATTCTGCCAATGCTCTGCTTTGGATAATTGAAGTACTCTCAAACTTAAGGCCAAAGCTTGACAGTTCCAGTGCCCACTCGACAATCCTGCCTGTTGCCTCTAGATTTTGCAGTATCCTCTTCAGCGGAAAGCGAGTGACAACTGTGATCTCATGTGCTTGGAAGTAATGGTGCAACTTTCTCGAGGCCATGAGAAGGCCGAAAAGCAATTTCTGCACACCAGAGTACCTTGACCTAGCCCCCTACAGAAGGGAACTGACAAAGTAAACTGGGCGCTGCACCATTCTCTTCTGTATCTCCTCGCGCACCTGTGCAGATCCATCTTTGTCGGGACCAGAGCTTGTCGGGGAAGCCCCTTGCTTGTCGCTGGATGCGCTTGCCGCGGTTGCTGGCTCGTCATCTACCTCCCTCTCTACCACTAACGCAGCACTAACCACTTGATTGGTTGCCGCAATGTGCAGCAGCAACTTCTCTTGTGGCTTAGGTGCGACAAGTGTTGGAGTGGAGGATAGGTATCTCTTCAAGTCCTGCAGCGCAGCCTCCGCTTCCGGAGTCCATTTCATTGGACCTGCCTTTTTCAAAATTTTGAAAAACGGTAGGGCGCGCTCAGCAGACCGAGAGATAAACCTGCTGAGAGCAGCCACGCAACCGGCAAGTCTTCGTACATCCTTGACGCGCTTTGGTGCTTCGATCTGCTCAATGGCCCTGATCTTGTCGGGATTGGCTTCAATTCCCCGCTAAGACACGAAGAACCCGAGAAGCTTGCCGGAGGGAATTCCAAACACACACTTCTTGGGGTTGAGCTTGAGGTTGATCTTGCGCAGATTCGCAAAGGTCTCGTCTAAATCTTGGATCAGAGTTGCCCTGTCCTTGCTCTTGACCACTATATCATCCATGTAGGCTTCCACATTTCTGTGCATTTGCGGCTCAAGAGCGACATGAACTACCCTTGCAAATGTTGAACCAGCATTCTTTAAACCAAAAGGCATCCGTATGAAACAGTACGTGCCACATGGAGTAATGAATGCAGTTTTCTTCTCATCTTCTTCTGCCATGAAGATTTGATGGTATCCTGAGTATGCGTCAAGAAATGAAAGCAAATCACATCCGGCCGTGGAGTCAACAATCTGGTCAATGCGCGGCAAGGGAAATGGGTCTTTGGGACAAGCTTTATTAACATCGGTGAAGTCAATACAAAGCCTCCATTTCCCGTTTGCCTTGCGCACGACTACATGATTGGCCAACCACGTAGGATGGAGCACTCCTCTGACAAGGCCTGCTGCTTCCAATTTCTTGATTTCTTCTGCAATGAATTCTTGGCGATCCACTGCTTGCTTCCTGACCTTCTCCTTGATGGGCCGCGCATGAGGACAAACGGCAAGATGGTGCTCAATTACTTTCCTGGGAACACCGGGGATGTCAGACGGTTGCCATGCAAACACGTCGACATTCGCCCGCAGGAAAGCAATGAGCGTGCTTTCCTATTTAGGGTCGAGAGTGGCACTGATGGTGAAGGTACCACCAGTGCCGTCCTCCTTGGCGGACACCTTCTTGGTGTGTGGCGGAGCTGCCATTGCCTTTTTACACTTGCCGGTGGAGCTCGATGGTGCGTCCTCGACGGTAGCGCAGCACTCCGAAGAAGTGTGCTTGTCGGAGTGGGCATCAGAGCTCTTGCCGGTCTTGGTCTTCTTCTTCCCCCCGGGAGCTTCAGCGGCAAGTGACTTTTGATCTGTTGCGGCTGCTGCTTCTCGGTAGATCTTGTCGGTGCAGATAAGAGCATCCTTCTTGTCGCCAGGGACAGAGATGACGCTTATCGGGCCTGGCATCTTCAACATGTTGTATGCGTAGTGAGAGGCTGCCATGAGCTTGGCGAGTGCTGGACGGCCGAGTATCCCATTGTAAGGCAATGGAAAATCAGCAACGTCAAAAGTGACCCTCTCAGTCCTGAAGTTCATCTCGCTGCCAAATGTTACTGGCAACGTGACCTTCCCCTTCGGCTTGCTCCTTCCCGGGTTAATTCCTTGGAATGTGCCGGTCTCTTCGAGCTCGCTGTTAGGGATCTGGAGTTTCTGGAGTACAGTAGAGGAGATCAGGTTCAAGCCGGCCCCGCCGTCAACTAGCATCTTAGTGACCTTGAGGTTGCGGATAGTTGGTGAAACCAACAACGGCACGCACCCGACCGCAGTTGTGCGATCAGGGTGGTCCTCAATATCAAAGATGATAGGCGTGCTGGACCATTTCAGAAGCTTGCGCGATTCGACAGGTGGTTCTGCCGCATTGACTTCCCGCGCCCACTGCTTGAGTTGGCGGTGGGAAGTATGCAGAGAAGCACCGCCGTCAACGCACAAGACTTCTGTGGCTTTTTGGAACTCCTGCTCACTGGTCTCGACATCATCCATGTCTTCGTCGTCATCGTCTTCATCCTTGTCGCGGCCGCGGGGAGGTCTGTCTCCTTGCCGCTGCTTGGCCTTGCCGCGGCGTCCTCCCCGACCGGCGCGCTTCTTGCCGGCTTCCCCAGCGCCTCCTTGGGCCCTCTCCTTGTCGCGCCGCTCGTACTTAGCTTTTTGCTGCTGAACAAGCTGCTCGACCTTCTTGCAACTCTGGAGGTCTTGGCCCTTAGTGCGGTGGATCTTGCAGTACTGCTTGTCGGTGCCGTCCTGCTTGTCGGCGACCGCCACAGCCTGGCAGTTGGTGCATGCGGCAATCTCCTTGCCGGAGCTACCAACTTTGGCTTTCTTGGCGCCACCGTCGTTGCCGGACTGCTCAACGACTAGCACATCTTTGCCCTTCTTCTTCCTATTGTTCCACCGCCAGTTTTTCTTTGCCGGGGCAGCATCTTCGCTGTCAGATCCTCCTGCTCCTGTACTCTCTCCAGGGAGTTTCCTCCCTTCCTCGGCACGTGCACACTTGTTGGCCAGGGTATATAGCTCACTGACGTCTCTGATCCTGCACATCGCCATCTCCTCCCGCATCCTGCGGTTACGCACGTTTTGATGGAACGCGCTAATGACCGCGGCAGGGTGGATATCTAGGATGTTGTGCGGTACACGGCTGAATCTCTGAATGTACTTGCGCAGGGGCTCTCCTTCCTTCTGGGCGAGCAGGTGAAGGTCACTCTCTTGGCCATGAGGTTTGTGGCCGCCTGTAAAGGCGCCGACAAACTGATGGCATAGGTCTGCCCAAGAGGATATGGAGTTGTCCGGCAAATGCATGAGCCAGGACCTGACGTCGGGCTTGAGCACCAGTGGGAAGTAGTTGGCAAGGACCTTGTCATCTCGCCCCCCGGCAGCTTGCACCGCAATGGTGTAGATGCTGAGGAACTCCGACGGGTGCGACTTGCCGTCATACTTCTCTGGTACGTCTGGCTTGAAGTTCTTCTGGCTGGGCCACTGGACTTGCCGCAGCTCACGGGTAAACGCAGGGCAACCTGCCGCGTACGGCAAGTCGCCTGGTTCCCCTGGCGCATGCATATCGACAGAAGGCCCAGCGCGCAGGTCTGACTGACGCCGCGCTTCTCTTCGGCGCTTGATGCGAGTACGAGCGTCTTCTTGCTGTCGTTCGTGAAGAACTTGGCGCTGGTCGCGACGAGTTCGTGGATCTGATGACGCGGTGGAGTCGCTGTCGTGGTGGATCCGGCGAATCGGCGATCTTGGCCTTCGGGGCGGAGAATGCAGAGTGGTTGCACCCTCACCGGTCTTGTCGCCACCGGCTCGCGCCTGGCTGACTTTCCGCGGCAGCGAAGTACTCGGCTGCCGTGGATTGTCTCCATTGGCGAAGCCGATGAGACTCTGAATGGTGGCCCTCCAGTCGTCGATCTTGTCCGCCGTTGGAGGGTAGTCTAGGAGTAGTTGAGCTCGCGCCAAAGCTTCTGCCGAAGTGGCGGGCGGCGGCGGCGAACGGTGCGAGGAACGAGATATGCTCGGACTTCTAACTACGTTAGAAGGAGCAGTATCTCGCCCTGGCGACCGTGCCCCGCTCGCGCCAACACGTTGGCGTGCATGCTGGTCCTGAGCACTCCGAGATCCACCAGCTCGATCTTGATCCAGCAAGCGTATGGTACCATGAGTATCATGACGCTGCCGGTCCCGCGCCTCCTGGGATGGGCACAGTGTGTGTACGGACGTCGAGGTCTTCGAGTGCGCCCGGTCGTTGTGGGAGCCGACTGCGCCGCCGATGTGCAGCGCAGCCTTGTCCTTGGACCTGGCAGCACCGTGAGCTCGATCGTCGATGCCCGCTCCTCCGCCGGCGTCAACCCCACCAGCCGTTCGCTCCGGCGAGGGCGGGTTCGGCGCGGACGGAGCAGCCGCCTCCGAAGCCTTCTTCTTCGGCGGCATGTCGATGAAGACGATGGAGATTTAGCTCATGCGAACGCCGGATCAGGTTCACACAGCCTCGACGCACCCCTCCCTGGCGCGCCAAAGATGTCGGTGGTGCTGATCCCACGGGCACCTATGGGGACCGGCGGACCGAGCCCCTTTTGGTTCGGCAGGGGGCGGAGAGAGCACGAAGAGCAGATCGAGGCGGAGCGCACGAGCGACACGATCAGTTTACCCAGGTTCGGGCCGCACGGATGCGTAAAACCCTACTCCTGATTTGTGTTTGTATTGATTTCTTGCTCGGGAGCGCGGTGTGCTACAGTACACTCCAGCAGCTAGCGAGACCGAGCGTGAGTGCGTTCTGTTGGCCGACCCCTTCTATGTTGTGCATGGGCCTCCTTTTATATGCTCAAGGGGTCACCGACAGGTGGCAACGTAGATGATGGTAAAAATGGAAAAGGCGTGGCGGTTGGCACCGCCGCCTACTACAGTTGTATCATACCTGACTCTGACGGCAGGGGACAAGGGCATTAAATGCCTGTTTGCGTCGCCTAGATGGTGCAGAAAGGGACCGCCAGGGACGACACTACTTGCCACGATGGCAATCTTGTCAACGCCGCTTGCCACCGTGTACCGCTGGCTGCACAGCTTCCCGCCACGTACGCCTGGAAGGGTCCCAGAGCGACACGTTGGTGGATGTGCTGGAGCGCAGGTACAGAGTGGAGGCTTGCCGCGGCAGGTGCCTTGCCGCGGTTGTTGTCTTGTCGCGTCCGGAAGATTGTCGCTCACCGGGCCTTGCCAGGATGTGTGGTGCGTCGCGGCAAGTTCTTTGAGATGCCTTGGTTGGCCTTCCCGGCAAGCTCCTCTTGCCGGGGTCTTGTCTCCTTCCCGACAAGCTCCTCCTGCCGGGGTCTTGGATACTTTGTTCTTGAATGGCTCCAAAGGAACCACGGAGGACCTTGACGGTCACCCGGCAAGCCTTGCCGCGGGATGCTGCGACTGCCCATGCACAAGTTCGGGATACTAGGGTACCCCTACTCTAGTACACCGACACATGGAGATGCAAGGAGGGCACGAGAAGAGGAATAGGTTGGTCCAGAGGATGCTCGGGAGGGAGAGGGAGCAAATGGAGCAGCGACGAGGGTCTGGAACGGCCTTATATGGCGAGGCCACGGCTCACCGTAGACGCGGCCTACGGGCACCCGCGGAAATGGCCGCGGTGGCCACGGGAGGAGGCTCGGGGTTGTCTACGGCGCTCGTGGGCGTGGTCCATGTCGGGGGAGAAGGAAAGGGGGAGCGGGGCGAGGTCAGAGGCGGGCCAGCCGCGTGGCCAGGGAGTGGCCGAGTCGGGCGGTGCTCGGGCACGCGACGGCGGGCTCAAAGGAGAGAGAAGGAGGTGGGGGCCAGGGGCGTGGCGTGTTGTGGACGTCGAGGCGACCTCGGGGGAGACGAGGGGGAGGCCCTAGGTGGTCCGGTGGCTCGGGCAGAGAGCGGCTACAGTGCTAGGGCGCACTATAGCGCGCTCCAGAGCGCGTCTTTGGCCGGCATGGCCATTGTTTTGGCGCCTTGGGCGTGGCCAATAGTGTCCAGCAGCTCTAGGGGGGAGTAAACAAGTGGGGAGGAGCTTTGGATGCCTTGGAGAGCTACTAGGAGAGGAGAGAGGTCGAGGGAGAGAGAGAAAGAGGTTGTCCAGAGAGAGAAAGTGAGGGTTTCACCCCCAAATAATTGAGCTGTTGAAAGGGGGAATTACTGGAGGTAGAAGGTGACTAGATTAAGCTCTGGTAAAAAGTTGAGCACATGAAGAATAGTGGAAGTGGTCAAAACAGTGGTTTTTGTAAAATGGCAGAAGGTGTTTGTTGTTGGTTTGGGCAAGAAAATTAATTCCATTTGCCATGAGAATTAACAGGATGGAATGGCACATATAAGTAGGATGTTCCACCAAGCTTGAGCTCATTTGGGCAAAGTAGCCAATGTAACTTTGGTAAACCCTAGAAATCAACAAAAATGGCTTTACCAAGATTTAGTCATGCAAATCTATTCTCCTTGATGCACCACTTGGTGTAGTGTCATCATTTGAGGTTATGAACATGTCCACAAAAGTTGAGATCAAAAGGAGAAAGTTGCCAATGTAGAGTTGTTCAAATTTGGTTCTGAACAGGAAGGGTTTTGGCGCACTTTGAGCAAGATAACATTCTCTCCAACTTGTGCCATTTGGTGTAGATGAATAATTAGACCCTTTGAGCATGTTCACAAGGTTTGAGAACATTTGGACATGTTTGGCAATGTAAAGTTGCTGAAACTTCAAAATGGACAGAAATGGTTTTGAGGAGATTTCATGGGGTTATACTATTCTCCATGACATGGTACTTGGCAAGATCATCAAAAATGTCATATGTGACATGTTAGAATTTTCTTGGATTTTTATGAAAATATTTCCTGTAGAAATATTTCAAATCCTTGAAATGAGCAGAAATGGTTTTGGGAGGTTTTGTCCAATATTTTGAACATGACCATGTGTTGAAACTCTTATATATGGACAATATATGTCCATTGAGTTTCCCTGATTTTTGTCAAATATTTTGGAAACAATAAAAATAATTTTTCCCTATTAAAGACCATTTCTGGCCTTAAGAAAAAACTTTTAAATAAAATAGGAAAATAACTTTTAAAATTATATTTTTGTGGTTTCTGGGTATCCTATATCTAATAGGAGTCAAACATATTTTTGGAAAGATTTTTACTGCCCTAAATTAAGTACTTGCAGTACAAATCTTAATTCCGGGGTTTTTGGAAAATTAATTTTTGAAAATACTTTTTGGCCAAATTATTTTTGTAAGAAAATACTATATTGCTCTATACACATGGCATGACCATTGGTTCGAGAGTTTGGAGCAAGGAGATGAATTATAGGAGTTGGAGGATTTATTTGATTTTTAGAGCACTTGCAAACAATAGACAAAATCCAAACAAGGCAAGGTCCAAAACACTCAAAAGTTTTTGTCAAACCACATTTTATCATGATTTATTAACTTAAGTGTTGTGACATGAAAATCAGGGTGTGACAGACCTACCCCCTTACAAGAATCTCGTCCTCGAGATTCCCAGACTAGGCGCGGAAAGGAATACGGAAACTTGGATTTGGGGTAGTCTTCACGTCCTCATACTGCTTCTGCTTCCGTTTGGTGCTCCATTGAACCTTGAAGTACTCGATGGCATGGCTTCGTGTTTGTCGTCCTGCTTGATCCAGATTGCAATTGGGGTCTCTCGCGTAGGTCATATTGGGCTGGAGGTCGATGGCTCGTGGTCGATGTCCTTGTAGAGACCGGGCTAGTTAGGAAGTTGGAAACACTTCCGGAGTTGTGTCGTGTGGAAAAACGTTGTGCACAGTGGATGACTCAGGTGGTAACTCTAGCTGGTAGCCGTCTATTCTCCGTCTTGCAGTGATCTTGGAGAGGACCTATGAATCTTGGTGTTGGTTCCCTTGGCATGGAAATGCTTGGTCCCATTGAGAGAAGTGGCTTGCAGATACACCTGGTCTTCAACGTGGACGTTTATTTCTTGGCGATGGTGGTTGGTATAGTTCTTCCTCCTTGGCATGGCGGTCTTCAAATGTTTCTCCACCAGCTCAATGATTCTTCTTCCGTCTTCGGGTAGACAAGTATGTTACCAAAATAAAGATGACAACTATCTTGTCTAAGCACTCCATGAAAACTTTGTTCACGGGGGACATAAAGTAGGCTGGGGGTATTGGTGGTGGTCACGGTTGAGTATGGTCCGAGGTGTTCTCGATTTAGAGTCAAGATCTATGGTAATGCCAACCATGTTGTGGCTTAGTAGGGCTTAAGGGTTTCAAGGATTCTAGTGTGCGAGTGAACATTTTATTATCTTATCCTTAAGCACGGTTTCTGAGATGCCAATAGCCTATCTAGTCCTTCCAACAAATAACCTTATACCACCGAAGGCATCAACTCTTGTAGGTTAGCTCCAATCATCACTCATGTCATCTATATGCTCGTGACTTGGAGGAGGTCTAACAAAAACATATATGTCTACGATCCCCAAACTCATATGTATGGCTACCCCTAAAAATCCATGGGTAGTGCATAGAAGCTTCCAGGCTGGAATAAAACACGACAATCCAAGTGCTCGGCCTATTCTCCCAAGGTCTAAGATACAACACCTCTATCCTAAGGAAACACGTCGTAAGCCACTCCAAGATCTTGTTTCCTTCCTATGAATCAACCAACAGCCCATTAGCTTCCATCAATCACTACATAATCCATTTAATTCTACAAATCCAATGTTTATGATGTTCCTCATGATCTCCTAAAGTCCATATAATCCCAAAATGCTTGAAAGGGCTGTCTCTACTATAGTAAGTCCACCAATTTCCATTATCATGGTCAGTAAACTCCAAGGTCAAGCTTATATCAACTCCGACAATTAATCCAATCTCCTAGTTTATTGTCCTCCAAGAATCATGGTATCATGATCGAGATCATCAGTATAAATCCAATTTACTCCGAACCATGTAGAATTACTCTGCATCCATACTCCACTAGGATAACGTATTGAATCCAAATCTCATGTCCAATGAGAATTCCTATCTACTCCCCCAAGTCATTTTCATAATGTCAACTATCTTCTATCATATCCCCTGGCTCAATCAAATCCTTATACTTCCAAGAAATTCATCTTGCGATTATAATTGTCCCACAAAATCCAATTTACTCCAGGGGTAATGAAAGCTATGCTAATATATACTAATGATCCCACCAAGTTCATCTACCAACATCAAAGCCTCATAATCCACCAAGTAGTCTCATATAATTCCTCAAGTCATTGATATAAACTCATCAAGTCATTTGTCCTCTATCCCTATATCCTCAAACTGGTCTTCCCTATGGCGTCGTCGGTTCTGGTGCTATATTAGGATGATAATGTGCTCGTACACTATGCCCACTAGTTCCATAATGAACCTAGTGATAAGCAAGGCTTACTGAGGCTTAACTAGTTCTCTTGCAATTCTATGGGTTAAGCACATGGTTAAGGACTCGAGCTGGGGTATCTCGTGAAGTCTCGAAGGGTCTAGGAATGGGTTTCTAGTCTGGAGGGTTAAACATAATTCTACGGGGTTGCACTTGGTCATGGAGATTGTAGCAGAAGTCTTCATTGCTAGTTGGTTGCCGAGGCAGAATCCTTGGTGTAGCTTGTCTTGCCGGTCTTCAGTTGAGGCGAGAGATGAGAGGGAGAAGTAGCATAGAGGAGGGAATGCCTAAAGGGGGTTCTATAGTGCAAGTGCAAACAAACAAGTGCCGAAAGGGTCAAACAAAAGAAGCAAGGTAAGGAAGGTGATATAGTCGCGTACTTGTTGCCTAGGGCAAAAGTGTGACCTATATCAAAACACAAACAAGTAAAAACAAGCAACACACAATCATGGTTCTATTTGAACCGACTGCGCATAGGGGGTACACGACTCATCCTACCCTAGGGGTTCTCGGACTCAGTAATCGTGCCTTGAGCCTCGTGGAGTCTTCTGAGTTTTCCTCGGGTGTTTCTACGTCTCTTGTAGTTGTTCGATGAAATGATACAGGTTGAGCCTGAAGATTCTTCAACAACTTCTTGCCTGTTGAAGTGATGGGGTGAAGGTGGCTCCTCGTATCAGGCATTGACTCGGTCTTCTGTTGTCTTCTTATTCATGACGATCCCGTTTTGTCTTCTAAGGCGTCGATCGTACCAGGTCGGTAATCCCTTATGCAATGGTATTAACAAGGCATAATAGAGGTCCAACACGTCGGTTACATTGATGAAAACATCGATACAAAGAGCGGGGGATGAAGAGAACCGTTTTCCTGCTCACTATAGTGAGGTGGACCAAATGGCGAGGTTCTCATCCACCGGTGGTTGCCGATACAACAACGGTAAGGACATGGTTGCTCTATTAGCGATGTATATCATGATCTTGCATTTCCTATGCCCTGATCATCATAGGCTAAGGTCGCATCATCTTGGAGCAATGTCAAGGGTGTCACCATCTTTTGGGCCTTCATGTCCTCATTCCTCGAGGATGTATCTTCTGTTGGTATCGTCTTGTCGAGGTGTCGCCAATCTTGTGTTCCGAAGATGTGGGTGAATGTCTGACAAGGCATCTTCCTTCTAGATTATCCACGAGGATTACAAGGAATCCAATGGTCAGGGGCATAAGGGTTCTAGCAACCATAAGTTTTTGAAGGGGAAGAGATCAATAAGGAAAGTATACCTTAGTTTTTGAAAAACTGAAAAGGGAAGAGAAGTATAGATAGTTTTAAAAACTAGTAGTAGTTTTGGAAATAGTTTTACCCTAACTAATGACCATGCTAACTAAGGCTTCCTACAGTCAGGATGGCTCTGATACCAGCTCTGTGGGGACCCCGACTCATAAGTCGTGATCACCGAATGCACGTGTACAGTGATCCCAGAGATCAATGCTCACTGAACACACAGAAGCTGAATAACAAGAGTCTTACATCCATACATACCATCTTACATAAATTATGACCATTATGGTCCAGTCTTGAGTATAACTTTGCAGCGGAAATCATCGTCGATAACTTGGACCCATGCCATCTGCCTTAACCCTACAGGCATTCTGACTAGGAAGCGTCCTAGCTCGCATATTCGTCTCCAAAGAACTATTCATCGAACTCCTGTTCTTCCATGCCTGTCCAATTAAATAACCAGTGGCAAGGCAATGAGTACTTTGAATGTACTCACAAGCAACCCATGGTTTGGTTCGAGATACAACAATGCATGATATAGGTAAATTTTTGCAGAAAGCTAGTTTTGAGTGCAATGACATGTTCAACAACTTGTAAGACGTGCATCAGGAGAATTCAAGTAACCATGAGGACAGGTTGCAGATATCAACATAAATAGAGTGGGCACCAACCCAACTCAATCACGTCAAGTCCTTGACTTGACCCAAGTAGTTCTTCCCACACACACACTGGTTGAAAACAAGTGGACGTAGCCCAAGAGCGGTTACCCAACTGTCCTTGACCGTGGACACGGCTATTTGAATAGTTTTACACTCTGCAGAGGTTGCACACTTTACCCACAAGATCCGGGGAACTTCCGTGTCATCCACGACCCGCGGTACCTCAAGTACCCGGGGTAAGCACCCGATCACTATCTTTCCCTAGACGACACTAACATGGAGTCCACTCGATTGGTAGTAACCCCCGTGCCCAACATTTCACAACTTAAAATTGTGGAGCCTCGCTCCTATATTCATCACATACCACTGGCACGGGGTACCAACAGTGTGCCCGGTGCCCCATAAAAATGTTCTTGGCCGCCCTACCTGGCACGACCCTGTCCCGAGAGAGAGCACCAACTCTCCCCCATCACTAGTAATGCAGGCTCCAAGCTAGTATCGGCCTAGGTAATCAATAATGCCCTTTCCCATATAAGGGTAGAGTGGTTGCGCATGTAAGGTTGGAATAAAGGTCGCAACTTAAACCAATCCGTTTTGAAAAACAACACACACACTTGCCTCGGTACACCACTTCATCATCAAGTGGTTACCCAACTCATCATCTCCCCCAGGCATAAGTGGCACCCAACGGGGTTTTCGAAAAGTCCTTTGAAAATACTTTGTCTCCATCACCATGCATATTCCTGTCCCTTTTTGCATAGCACTACTTTAGCATCCTATCTACTCCCACCGGCATAACCCTCATAGAAAGGTAGAGTCATGCATCATGCAAGTGTCGACGAGAAAAGCAACGGAGGCAAACCACCTCAAGTGGTCACCATTTTATCATGACTTCAATGCAAGCAATAAAAGTGCCATATGACATGCATAAAAAGGGTTTCTTAGACATGGTCAAAGGGCTGCTTGCCTGTTTTAACAAAGTCTTAGAGGTCTTCAAATATCTCTGGTCCAACTCCGAGCATTTCGTCTACTTCGTCAACTATCGTCGAAAGCAACCACAATAAGCAACACAACAAGGTAGAAAATAAAAGTGCTCCAAAAATATTGATTTGACTTTTCTAGGACATCTCTGGTTATATGAAAATTAACCAGAGTGGTTTCATTGGAATTGGGTCAGTGGATATTTCTAAACATTTTGATATGATGGAATCAAGGGGTTTATGGATTTGCAAGAAGTGTACAGAAATATATTTTTGAAAAATGAGCAAAGGCGCCCATTTAACAAATCATGATTTTAGAAGCATCTGGGAGTTCATTTCACTGGATTTGGAGTTCAAATGAATTTCCTATGAATTTGCAAAGTTGACAAATATGAAGAAATGGCTCATTGTTTTATGTGGGATAGAAAGTATTAATAAAAAAGTTCATAAGCTCAGTTATGAACTTAGAAGCATCTCGGAATTTGAATCATGGCATTTGGATCAAATTTGAGCCCTCTGTGATTTCCTAGAGTTTATGACAGAAATGGAAAAAATGAGATTTGATAATTATTTGTGAAATAGATACTTGTGAAAAAAATGTGCAAATAGCACCACGAGATAGGGCATGATTTTAGAAACTACTAGAAATTTGAATCATCAAATTTGGAGCTATATTGAATTATTTACGGATTTTTGAAGTTGACTGAAAAAGAAAAAGGAAATAAGGATTTAACCTTATCCTGCGCGCTGGGCGACGGATAGACCGTGGGCCGTCCCAGCGGCATCAGCCGTGCGGGGTGCCTAGGCGACGTCGATGGCGCACTCCCTGGAGTACGCCTTCGCTCCAGGAAGACGTCTTCAGCGGAGGCCGTCTCCACTTACCCAAGGGGCCCGGGGCCTTAGCCCCTTACAGGTGGGTCCCGCTGGCAGGCCCTCCTCCTACCTCCCGCTCAAAACAGAGGAGGAGCAGGGGAGGCCGCCCAAGCAAGGTGCTGGCGCCCTTCCCGCCGATTCCGGCCGTCCCCGGCGGCGGTCGGCATACCAACGGACTCGGGGAGGTCGAGCTGAGCCCATCCATGGATCTCATGCAGGCTGGGGAGGACCGAGATGACAGTGGTCTTGACGCCGACGGACGGGGTTTCGGGCGATGTTTGGGCACGGCAAGGCGAGCACGGGAAGGAGGAAATGGTGCGCGGGGAGAGTTTGCGGTGGTGCTGGTGCTGCTCTGGAACAAAGAGGTGGGGAGGAGGGGCTCTGAGTGGCGCGAATTTAGGCAGAGGTTGGCGGCATTGCTCCGGCCATGGAGATGCAAGGAGGGCACGAGAAGAGGAATGGGTTGGTCCAGAGGAAGCTCGGGAGGGAGAGGGAGAAAATGGAGCATTGAGGAGGGTCTGGAACGGCCTTATATGGCGAGGCCACGGCTCACCATAGAGGCGGACTACGGGCACCCGCGGAAATGGCCGCGGTGGCCATGGGAGGAGGCTCGGGGTTGTCTGCAGCGCTCGTGGGCGTGTTCCAAGTCGGGGGAGAAGGAAAGGGGGAGCGGGGCAAGGTCAGAGGCGGGCCAGCCGCGTGGCCAGGGAGTGGCCGAGTCGGGCGGTGCTCGGGCACGCGACGGCGGGCTCAAAGGAGAGAGAAGGAGGTGGGGGCCAGGGGCGTGGCGTGTTGTGGACGTCGAGGCGACCTCGGGGGAGACGAGGGGGAGGCCCTAGGTGGTCCGGTGGCTCGGGCAGAGAGCGGCTACAGTGCTAGGGCGCACTATAGCGCGCTCCAGAGCGCGTCTTTGGCCGGCATGGCCATTGTTTTGGCGCCTTGGGCGTGGCCAATAGTGTCCAGCAGCTCTAGGGGGGACTAAACAAGTGGGGAGGAGCTTTGGATGCCTTGGAGAGCTACTAGGAGAGGAGAGAGGTCGAGGGAGAGAGAGAAAGAGGCTGTCCAGAGAGAGAAAGTGAGGGTTTCACCCCCAAATAATTGAGCTGTTGAAAGGGGGGAATTACTGGAGGTAGAAGGTGACTAGATTAAGCTCTGGTAAAAAGTTGAGCACATGAAGAATAGTGGAAGTGGTCAAAACAGTGGTTTTTGTAAAATGGCAGAAGGTGTTTGTTGTTGGTTTGGGCAAGAAAATTAATTCCATTTGCCATGAGAATTAACAGGATGGAATGGCACATATAAGTAGGATGTTCCACCAAGCTTGAGCTCATTTGGGCAAAGTAGCCAATGTAACTTTGGTAAACCCTAGAAATCAACAAAAATGGCTTTACCAAGATTTAGTCATGCAAATCTATTCTCCTTGATGCACCACTTGGTGTAGTGTCATCATTTGAGGTTATGAACATGTCCACAAAAGTTGAGATCAAAAGGAGAAAGTTTCCAATGTAGAGTTGTTCAAATTTGGTTCTGAACAGGAAGGGTTTTGGCGCACTTTGAGCAAGATAACATTCTCTCCAACTTGTGCCATTTGGTGTAGATGAATAATTAGACCCTTTGAGCATGTTCACAAGGTTTGAGAACATTTGGACATGTTTGGCAATGTAAAGTTGCTCAAACTTCAAAATGGACAGAAATGGTTTTGAGGAGATTTCATGGGGTTATACTATTCTCCATGACATGGTACTTGGCAAGATCATCAAAAATGTCATATGTGACATGTTAGAATTTTCTTGGATTTTTATGAAAATATTTCCTGTAGAAATATTTCAAATCCTTGAAATGAGCAGAAATGGTTTTGGGAGGTTTTGTCCAATATTTTGAACATGACCATGTGTTGAAACTCTTATATATGGACAATATATGTCCATTGAGTTTCCCTGATTTTTGTAAAATATTTTGGAAACAATAAAAATAATTTTTCCCTATTAAAGACCATTTCTGGCCTTAAGAAAAAACTTTTAAATAAAATAGGAAAATAACTTTTAAAATTATATTTTTGTGGTTTCTGGGTATCCTATATCTAATAGGAGTCAAACATATTTTTGGAAAGATTTTTACTGCCCTAAATTAAGTACTTGCAGTACAAATCTTAATTCCGGGGTTTTTGGAAAATTAATTTTTGAAAATACTTTTTGGCCAAATTATTTTTGTAAGAAAATACTATATTGCTCTATACACATGGCATGACCATTGGTTCGAGAGTTTGGAGCAAGGAGATGAATTATAGGAGTTGGAGGATTTATTTGATTTTTAGAGCACTTGCAAACAATAGACAAAATCCAAACAAGGCAAGGTCCAAAACACTCAAAAGTTTTTGTCAAACCACATTTTATCATGATTTATTAGCTTAAGTGTTGTGACATGAAAATCAGGGTGTGACAGACCTACCCCCTTACAAGAATCTCGTCCTCGAGATTCCCAGACTAGGCGCGGAAAGGAATACGGAAACTTGGATTTGGGGTAGTCTTCACGTCCTCATACTGCTTCTGCTTCCGTTTGGTGCTCCATTGAACCTTGAAGTACTCGATGGCATGGCTTCGTGTTTGTCGTCCTGCTTGATCCAGATTGCAATTGGGGTCTCTCGCGTAGGTCATATTGGGCTGGAGGTCGATGGCTCGTGGTCGATGTCCTTGTAGAGACCGGGCTAGTTAGGAAGTTGGAAGCACTTCCGGAGTTGTGTCGTGTGGAAAAACGTTGTGCACAGTGGATGACTCAGGTGGTAACTCTAGCTGGTAGCCGTCTATTCTCCGTCTTGCAGTGATCTTGGAGAGGACCTATGAATCTTGGTGTTGGTTCCCTTGGCATGGAAATGCTTGGTCGCATTGAGAGAAGTGGCTTGCAGATACACCTGGTCTTCAACGTGGACGTTTATTTCTTGGCGATGGTGGTTGGTATAGTTCTTCCTCCTTGGCATGGCGGTCTTCAAATGTTTCTCCACCAGCTCAATGATTCTTCTTCCGTCTTCGGGTAGACAAGTATGTTACCAAAATAAAGATGACAACTATCTTGTCTAAGCACTCCATGAAAACTTTGTTCACGGGGGACATAAAGTAGGCTGGGGGTATTGGTGGTGGTCACGGTTGAGTATGGTCCGAGGTGTTCTCGATTTAGAGTCAAGATCTATGGTAATGACCCAACCATGTTGTGGCTTAGTAGGGCTTAAGGGTTTCAAGGATTCTAGTGTGCGAGTGAACATTTTATTATCTTATCCTTAAGCATGGTTTCTGAGATGCCAATAGCCTATCTAGTCCTTCCAACAAATAACCTTATACCACCGAAGGCATCAACTCTTGTAGGTTAGCTCCAATCATCACTCATGTCATCTATATGCTCGTGACTTGGAGGAGGTCTAACAAAAACATATATGTCTACGATCCCCAAACTCATATGTATGGCTACCCCTAAAAATCCATGGGTAGTGCATAGAAGCTTCCAGGCTGGAATAAAACACGACAATCCAAGTGCTCGGCCTATTCTCCCAAGGTCTAAGATACAACACCTCTATCCTAAGGAAACACGTCGTAAGCCACTCCAAGATCTTGTTTCCTTCCTATGAATCAACCAACAGCCCATTAGCTTCCATCAATCACTACATAATCCATTTAATTCTACAAATCCAATGTTTATGATGTTCCTCATGATCTCCTAAAGTCCATATAATCCCAAAATGCTTGAAAGGGCTGTCTCTACTATAGTAAGTCCACCAATTTCCATTATCATGGTCAGTAAACTCCAAGGTCAAGCTTATATCAACTCCGACAATTAATCCAATCTCCTAGTTTATTGTCCTCCAAGAATCATGGTATCATGATCGAGATCATCAGTATAAATCCAATTTACTCCGAACCATGTAGAATTACTCTGCATCCATACTCCACTAGGATAACGTATTGAATCCAAATCTCATGTCCAATGAGAATTCCTATCTACTCCCCCAAGTCATTTTCATAATGTCAACTATCTTCTATCATATCCCCTGGCTCAATCAAATCCTTATACTTCCAAGAAATTCATCTTGCGATTATAATTGTCCCACAAAATCCAATTTACTCCAGGGGTAATGAAAGCTATGCTAATATATACTAATGATCCCACCAAGTTCATCTACCAACATCAAAGCCTCATAATCCACCAAGTAGTCTCATATAATTCCTCAAGTCATTGATATAAACTCATCAAGTCATTTGTCCTCTATCCCTATATCCTCAAACTGGTCTTCCCTATGGCATCGTCGGTTCTGGTGCTATATTAGGATGATAATGTGCTCGTACACTATGCCCACTAGTTCCATAATGAACCTAGTGATAAGCAAGGCTTACTGAGGCTTAACTAGTTCTCTTGCAATTCTATGGGTTAAGCACATGGTTAAGGACTCGAGCTGGGGTATCTCGTGAAGTCTCGAAGGGTCTAGGAATGGGTTTCTAGTCTGGAGGGTTAAACATAATTCTACGGGGTTGCACTTGGTCATGGAGATTGTAGCAGAAGTCTTCATTGCTAGTTGGTTGCCGAGGCAGAATCCTTGGTGTAGCTTGTCTTGCCGGTCTTCAGTTGAGGCGAGAGATGAGAGGGAGAAGTAGCATAGAGGAGGGAATGCCTAAAGGGGGTTCTATAGTGCAAGTGCAAACAAACAAGTGCCGAAAGGGTCAAACAAAAGAAGCAAGGTAAGGAAGGTGATATAGTCGCGTACTTGTTGCCTAGGGCAAAAGTGTGACCTATATCAAAACACAAACAAGTAAAAACAAGCAACACACAATCATGGTTCTATTTGAACCGACTGCGCATAGGGGGTACACGACTCATCCTACCCTAGGGGTTCTCGGACTCAGTAATCGTGCCTTGAGCCTCGTGGAGTCTTCTGAGTTTTCCTCGGGTGTTTCTACGTCTCTTGTAGTTGTTCGATGAAATGATACAGGTTGAGCCTGAAGATTCTTCAACAACTTCTTGCCTGTTGAAGTGATGGGGTGAAGGTGGCTCCTCGTATCAGGCATTGACTCGGTCTTCTGTTGTCTTCTTATTCATGACGATCCCGTTTTGTCTTCTAAGGCGTCGATCGTACCAGGTCGGTAATCCCTTATGCAATGGTATTAACAAGGCATAATAGAGGTCCAACACGTCGGTTACATTGATGAAAACATCGATACCAAGAGCGAGGGATGAAGAGAACCGTTTTCCTGCTCACTATAGTGAGGTGGACCAAATGGCGAGGTTCTCATCCACCGGTGGTTGCCGATACAACAACGGTAAGGACATGGTTGCTCTATTAGCGATGTATATCATGATCTTGCATTTCCTATGCCCTGATCATCATAGGCTAAGGTCGCATCATCTTGGAGCAATGTCAAGGGTGTCACCATCTTTTGGGCCTTCATGTCCTCATTCCTCGAGGATGTATCTTCTGTTGGTATCGTCTTGTCGAGGTGTCGCCAATCTTGTGTTCCGAAGATGTGGGTGAATGTCTGACAAGGCATCTTCCTTCTAGATTATCCACGAGGATTACAAGGAATCCAATGGTCAGGGGCATAAGGGTTCTAGCAACCATAAGTTTTTGAAGGGGAAGAGATCAATAAGGAAAGTATACCTTAGTTTTCGAAAAACTGAAAAGGGAAGAGAAGTATAGATAGTTTTAAAAACTAGTAGTAGTTTTGGAAATAGTTTTACCCTAACTAATGACCATGCTAACTAAGGCTTCCTAAAGTCAGGATGGCTCTGATACCAGCTCTGTGGGGACCCCGACTCATAAGTCGTGATCACCGAATGCACGTGTACAGTGATCCCAGAGATCAATGCTCACTGAACACACAGAAGCTGAATAACAAGAGTCTTACATCCATACATACCATCTTACATAAATTATGACCATTATGGTCCAGTCTTGAGTATAACTTTGCAACGGAAATCATCGTCGATAACTTGGACCCATGCCATCTGCCTTAACCCTACAGGCATTCTGACTAGGAAGCGTCCTAGCTCGCATATTCGTCTCCAAAGAACTGTTCATCGAACTCCTGTTCTTCCATGCCTGTCCAATTAAATAACCAGTGGCAAGGCAATGAGTACTTTGAATGTACTCGCAAGCAACCCATGGTTTGGTTCGAGATACAACAATGCATGATATAGGTAAATTTTTGCAGAAAGCTAGTTTTGAGTGCAATGACATGTTCAAGAACTTGTAAGACGTGCATCAGGAGAATTCAAGTAACCATGAGGACAGGTTGCAGATATCAACATAAATAGAGTGGGCACCAACCCAACTCAATCACGTCAAGTCCTTGACTTGACCCAAGTAGTTCTTCCCACACACACACTGGTTGAAAACAAGTGGACGTAGCCCAAGAGCGGTTACCCAACTGTCCTTGACCGTGGACACGGCTATTTGAATAGTTTTACACTCTGCAGAGGTTGCACACTTTACCCACAAGATCCGGGGAACTTCCGTGTCATCCACGACCCGCGGTACCTCAAGTACCCGGGGTAAGCACCCGATCACTATCTTTCCCTAGACGACACTAACATGGAGTCCACTCGATTGGTAGTAACCCCCGTGCCCAACATTTCACAACTTAAAATTGTGGAGCCTCGCTCCTATATTCATCACATACCACTGGCACGGGGTACCAACAGTGTGCCCGGTGCCCCATAAAAATGTTCTTGGCCGCCCTACCTGGCACGACCCTGTCCCGAGAGAGAGCACCAACTCTCCCCCGTCACTAGTAATGCGGGCTCCAAGCTAGTATCGGCCTAGGTAATCAATAATGCCCTTTCCCATATAAGGGTAGAGTGGTTGCGCATGTAAGGTTGGAATAAAGGTCACAACTTAAACCAATCCGTTTTGAAAAACAACACACACACTTGCCTCGGTACACCACTTCATCATCAAGTGGTTACCCAACTCATCATCTCCCCCAGGCATAAGTGGCACCCAACGGGGTTTTCGAAAAGTCCTTTGAAAATACTTTGTCTCCATCACCATGCATATTCCTGTCCCTTTTTGCATAGCACTACTTTAGCATCCTATCTACTCCCACCGGCATAACCCTCATAGAAAGGTAGAGTCATGCATCATGCAAGTGTCGACGAGAAAAGCAACGGAGGCAAACCACCTCAAGTGGTCACCATTTTATCATGACTTCAATGCAAGCAATAAAAGTGCCATATGACATGCATAAAAAGGGTTTCTTAGACATGGTCAGAGGGCTGCTTGCCTGTTTTAACAAAGTCTTAGAGGTCTTCAAATATCTCTGGTCCAACTCCGAGCATTTCGTCTACTTCGTCAACTATCGTCGAAAGCAACCACAATAAGCAACACAACAAGGTAGAAAATAAAAGTGCTCCAAAAATATTGATTTGACTTTTCTAGGACATCTCTGGTTATATGAAAATTAACCAGAGTGGTTTCATTGGAATTGGGTCAGTGGATATTTCTAAACATTTTGATATGATGGAATCAAGGGGTTTATGGATTTGCAAGAAGTGTACAGAAATATATTTTTGAAAAATGAGCAAAGGCGCCCATTTAACAAATCATGATTTTAGAAGCATCTGGGAGTTCGTTTCACTGGATTTGGAGTTCAAATGAATTTCCTATGAATTTGCAAAGTTGACAAATATGAAGAAATGGCTCATTGTTTTATGTGGGATAGAAAGTATTAATAAAAAAGTTCATAAGCTCAGTTATGAACTTAGAAGCATCTCGGAATTTGAATCATGGCATTTGGATCAAATTTGAGCCCTCTGTGATTTCCTAGAGTTTATGACAGAAATGGAAAAAATGAGATTTGATAATTATTTGTGAAATAGATACTTGTGAAAAAATGTGCAAATAGCACCACGAGATAGGGCATGATTTTAGAAACTACTAGAAATTTGAATCATCAAATTTGGAGCTATATTGAATTATTTACGGATTTTTGAAGTTGACTGAAAAAGAAAAAGGAAATAAGGATTTAACCTTATCCTGCGCGCTGGGCGACGGATAGACCGTGGGCCGTCCCAGCGGCATCAGCCGTGCGGGGTGCCTAGGCGACGTCGATGGCGCACTCCCTGGAGTACGCCTTCGCTCCAGGCAGACGTCTTCAGCGGAGGCCGTCTCCACTTACCCAAGGGGCCCGGGGCCTTAGCCCCTTACAGGTGGGTCCCGCTGGCAGGCCCTCCTCCTACCTCCCGCTCAAAACAGAGGAGGAGCAGGGGAGGCCGCCCAAGCAAGGTGCTGGCGCCCTTCCCGCCGATTCCGGCCGTCCCCGGCGGCGGTCGGCATACCAACGGACTCGGGGAGGTCGAGCTGAGCCCATCCATGGATCTCATGCAGGCTGGGGAGGACCGAGATGACAGTGGTCTTGACACCGACGGACGGGGTTTCGGGCGATGTTTGGGCACGGCAAGGCGAGCACGGGAAGGAGGAAATGGTGCGCGGGGAGAGTTTGCGGTGGTGCTGGTGCTGCTCTGGAACAAAGAGGTGGGGAGGAGGGGCTCTGAGTGGCGCGAATTTAGGCAGAGGTTGGCGGCATTGCTCCAGCCATGGAGATGCAAGGAGGGCACGAGAAGAGGAATGGGTTGGTCCAGAGGAAGCTCGGGAGGGAGAGGGAGAAAATGGAGCATTGAGGAGGGTCTGGAACGGCCTTATATGGCGAGGCCACGGCTCACCATAGAGGCGGACTACGGGCACCCGCGGAAATGGCCGCGGTGGCCATGGGAGGAGGCTCGGGGTTGTCTGCAGCGCTCGTGGGCGTGTTCCAAGTCGGGGGAGAAGGAAAGGGGGAGCGGGGCGAGGTCAGAGGCGGGCCAGCCGCGTCGCCAGGGAGTGGCCGAGTCGGGCGGTGCTCGGGCACACGACGGCGGACTCAAAGGAGAGAGAAGGAGGAGGGGGCCAGGGGCGTGGCGTGTTGCGGACGTCGAGCCGACCTCGGGGGACACGAGGGGGAGGCCCTAGGTGGTCTGGTGGCTCGGGCAGAGAGCGGCTACAGTGCTAGGGCGCACTGTAGCGCGCTCCAGAGCGCGTCTTTGGCCGGCATGGCCATTGTTTTGGTGCCTTGGGCGTGGCCAATAGTGTCCAGCAGCTCTAGGGGGGAGTAAACAAGTGGGGAGGAGCTTTGGATGCCTTGGGGAGCTACTTGGAGAGGAGAGAGGTTGAGGGAGAGAGAAAGATGCTGTCCAGAGAGAGAAAGTGAGGGTTTCACCCCCAAATAATTGAGCTGTTGAAAGGGGGGAATTACTGGAGGTAGAAGGTGACTAGATTAAGCTCTGGTAAAAAGTTGAGCTCATGAATAATAGTGGAAGGGGTCAAAAGAGTGGTTTTTGTAAAATGGCAGAAGGTGTTTGTTGTTGGTTTGGGCAAGAAAATTAATTCCACTTGCCATGAGAATTAACAGGATGGAATGGCACATAGAAGTAGGATGTTCCACCAAGTTTGAGCTCATTTGGGCAAAGTAGCCAATGTAACTTTGGTAAACCCTAGAAATCAACAGAAATGGCTTTACCAAGATTTAGTCATGCAAATCTATTCTTCTTGATGCACCACTTGGTGTAGTGTCATCATTTGAGGTTATGAACATGTCCACAAAAGTTGAGATCAAAAGGAGAAAGTTGCCAATGTAGAGTTGTTCAAATTTGGTTCTGAACAGGAAGGGTTTTGGGGCACTTTGAGCAAGATAACATTCTCTCAAACTTGCGCTATTTGGTCTAGATCAATAATTAGACCCTTTGAGTATGTTCACAAGGTTTGAGAACATTTGGACATGTTTGGCAATGTAAAGTTGCTGAAACTTCAAAATGGACAGAAATGGTTTTGAGGAGATTTCATGGGGTTATACTATTCTCCATGACATGGTACTTGGCAAGATCATCAAAAATGTCATATGTGACATGTTAGAATTTTCTTGGATTTTTATGAAAATATTTCCTGTAGAAATATTTCAAATCCTTGAAATGAGCAGAAATGGTTTTGGGAGGTTTTGTCCAATATTTTGAACATGACCATGTGTTGAAACTCTTATATATGGACAATATATGTCCATTGAGTTTCCCTGATTTTTGTAAAATATTTTTGAAACAATAAAAATAATTTTTCCCTATTAAAGACCATTTCTGGCCTTAAGAAAAAGCTTTTAAATAAAATAGGAAAATAACTTTTAAAATTATATTTTTGTGGTTTCTGGGTATCCTATATCTAAAAGGAGTCAAACATATTTTTGGAAAGATTTTTACTGCCCTGAATTAAGTACTTGCAGTACAAATCTTAATTCAGGGGTTTTTGGAAAACTAATTTTTGAAAATACTTTTTGGCCAAATTATTTTTGTAAGAAAATACTATATTGCTCTATACACATGGCATGATCATTGGTTCAAGAGTTTGGAGCAAGGAGATGAAGTATAGGAGTTGGAGGATTTATTTGATTTTTAGAGCACTTGCAAACAATAGACAAAATCCAAACAAGGCAAGGTCCAAAACACTCAAAAGTTTTTGTCGAACCACATTTTATCATGATTTATTAGCTTAAGTGTTGTGACATGAAAATCAGGGTGTGACATTCCATGAGTCTCCCACTTGCACTAGAGTCAATAATCCAGTCCACATCGCCATGTGACTAACACCCAAAGAGTTTACTAGAGTCAATAATCTAGTTTACATCGCCATGTGATTAACACCCAAAGAGAACTAAGGTGTGATCATGTTTTGCTTGTGAGAGAGTTTTAGTCAACGGGCCTGCCACATGCAAATCCGTATGTATTTTGTAATTTTCTATGTCTACAATGCTCTGCTTGCAGCCACTCTAGCTAATTGCTCCCACTTTCAATATGTATCCAGTACGAGACTCAAAGTCATATGAATTGGTGTTGAAGCTTGCATCGACGTAACTCTTTACAATGAACTCTTTATCACCTCCATAATGGAGAAACATTTCCTTAGTCCTCTTAGGTACCTAAGGATAATTTTGACCATTGTCCAGTGATCCACTCTTGGATCACTTACCCCCTTGCCAGATGCATGGCAAGGCACACAACAGGTCTAGTACACAGCATGGTATGCTTTATACAACCTATGGCTGAGGCATAGGGAATGACTTTCATTCTCTCTCCATATTCTATCATGGTCGGGTTTCGAGTCTTACTCAACTTCACACCTTGTTACACAGGCAAGAACCCTTTCTTTGACTGGCCCATTTTTAGCTCCTTCAAAATCTTGTCAATGTATGTACACATTGAAAATCTTATCAAGCATCTTGATCTATCTCTATAGATCTTGATTCCTAATATGTAAGTAGCTTCACTGAGGTCTTTCACTGAAAAATCACTAGTGCAACATAGGTCTGAAACAAACGGTTTTTAACCCCTTTCCACGACGACATTTGGAACCGTCGCCAAGTGAGTGTGGGCAATATGGGGGTCCTTCCCACACGACCCAGAAACCGTCGGGGATAGGGAACCTTCATGCATATAGTTGTCCCTATATAACCGTTTTCGATATCTCGAATATTCCAAATGATTCATCCTTGCTACTCGTTTGTGATCGCATTTCCATCGTAGTCGGAGTTTTGTGGTTCTGCCTAAAACCAGGCAGATTCCAGGCACGGGAGTTTTACAAGCAGATTCTAGGCACGGGAGTTTTATGATGCCTGGCACATCACAAACAGTTCATGATTATAAACCGTGTATGATAGGTAGACAATCACACACATTTAGTTTTCCCGCACCGTATGTGATAGTGTCTGACATCACACACGCTTTGCAAACGGCAACTGTGTGCATGCTTGTACACGTTTCCTCTCTGTGAACCGTCTCAGATTATGGTGTATCTCGCAAACGTTTGTGTTTTACCAACCGTGTGTGCTGTAATGACCCGCACAACGTAATTTCACCCTAATTTAATTGCTGCTATTTAAAATTATACCTAATTTAAACTTGAAAGTAGGCTATAGCTTTATTCATATCCATCAGGTTCAAACAACTAATGCATTATTTGATTCATAGGTACATATGTTTAAGAATTACAGAAGCGCCAAATAAAGAATGATGTACCAGGGTTCTATACTTGTACTATTATATATGGTAAAGAAAGAGGCGACAGACATTCCAGCTGCTGTATAAGGTGAAGCAGAATGGCCCTATTGTGCTCTCTTGGATGCAGAAGGCATGCAGGACTCTAGTCCAACCCCTTGTGATGGCCGGCCGCCAATCATGTAGTTTGAGAGGTAATCTTGAGTAAACTGCTTCAGGATCCACTGCAAAAGAAAAAAGATCCAGATATTGTCATCTAACACAACTCATTACGGGCAGTAAAAAGAAGGCTACAGGGTTCTTACTTATCATCCTGCAGTTCACTGTTGTCTTGCATAGAGTGTAAAAAATAGTTCGATTGACATCTTTTGACCCATTTTAGTAATAATCTTTATCAGTTTCCTCACTTGATGTTGGTTCATGAATATCTCATTGCCCCATACGCAGAAAGGGTCGAAGTGTGGATCTTTGGCAAATGATATATGTACCTAAAAGCACCAAGTTAATATTAGAAGCTAAACAACAATTGATAAATGATGTAGTACAACAATCCATCCATCCCATTATACAAGATTTTATTACATGCATATCTAGACATCATCAGAACATTAAGGTAACACTCTTCCTTGTTGCTATGTAGCCTGGGATTGCATATTTAGCCATTTAGTACAATGCATGTTGCTAAACAACCATTGAAAAACAAAAAGGCATGTTAACTGCAATATCCTTAGTAGCAACCAAATATCGTAATTCATAGTGGTATTGTTGAAACTGTTATTGATGAAATTGAAGTACACGGCAAATAGTTTCACATATAGAGCAGAGCATCACATTGTGAAGAACTGAAATAAACAAGTCATAAGGACATCTCCAAGCATTCCTTAAAAAGTTAAAGGACTAAAACCCTTAGTGGATATATATATATATATATATATATACTCCGGTAATTTTTGGCCTTTTCTAGTCGATCCCCTAAACTTAAGGTTGTAAGCTTCAATTTGATCAAGTTCAAAGCAGGTTCAACCGAAACTAGCATGCATTCAAACATAAACATAGATACTTTTGCATAACCAAACATAAAACATAAATTTAAACTAAGCTAAACTACTTTCGGTCGAAGTAGAGGTCGAGCCAATCCTTCCTCGTCATGTACGGTGTGCCGCGAGCTGGGTCCAGGCCAGTACCGTCGTTGGGGTCGTTGGGGAAGGCACTCCTCCACTCGTCGATGTTGATCTCCTCGTCCTCGGGGCCCACCTCGACGCCCTCCGCGACGCCGTCGCCGCTGCCTTTGACCTCGTCATCAGAGGAGAGCGCCATAACCTCGCCACCCTCCGCGCCGCCGTCCTTGCGCCTTAGGCCTCGTCATCGGAGGAGAGCAAGATAACCTCGCCGCCCTCCGCGCGGGCAAAGATCGCCCGCTCCACCTCCACGAGCTCCGGGTGCTACCGGCGGAGCTCTTGCATGTAGGCCTCGTCGGCGGCCTCAGCCTCGAGACGCTCCCACGCCTTGCGGTCCTCCCGCGCCATAGCCGAGCTCACCACCACTGGCTCCGACGGAACGAGGTGGACCGGACGTGTGCCGAAGGGGAAAAATTGAGCCTTGCCGCCACGCCGTGGTAGCGGACCTGCCAGCGGTCGTACTCCATGGCCGGGAGCTCGGCCGTGTGGAAGCTACCGAGCCACCGGCGGGTGTGGGTCTCTCGATCTGTAATCTCGGTGACCCACGTCCCCCACCGCCGCTGCCGGACCCTGAGGTAGGACTTCGTCGGCTGCCGGGTCCGGGGGAGGATAGGGAAGTCCTCGAACCGGCATAGGGGTACGGCGGCGGGTGGATCGGGGGATCAGGCCCGCGGAGGACGACGGGGACACCTCGCCGGCGTCGGGCGAAAAGGCCGTGATAAACCTCTTTTTGGCCATTGGCTACTCGAGCTCCCCGGCACATAGGCAGAGCTTGAGGATGAAGGCGCTGGTGATGGCGGCGACCTACCAATGGTTTCGAGGGTTGTGTGTGTCTGTGTGAGCGGAGGTTGTGTTTGAGGAAATACTGTGGCAACTGGAAATTTTACTAGGCGGGAGTAACAAGGCAAGGCTACTAAAAATTTGGATCAAGGCTGAGCAGATATTTTTGAGATTGCGAGGGATGCAGATGCGGGAGTAAAACACCGGGGCAACTGAAAATTTGAATCAAGGGACTGAAGAAGAGCGGGAGTAACAGACATCGCACACGGTCCGCACATACTAATCGTATGCTATCAAACATTAAAACCTTCCAGGTGGTAGATATTTTCGAGATTGTGAGGGATGCAGAGGCGGGAGTTTTGGAGGAGCGAGCTAGTGTGCTTGACACACCGGCTGTGGACCCGTAGCTGACGCACCTTCTCGCTTAAGCCATAGGTGTACTATACACCGACGGTGCTCCAAGATATTTTGTACTACATCTCACACGATTGGTGAGAATAAACTGTGTGGGTTCTACTTGATTTGAATTAGAAAATGGGGTCATAGCGGCAATGGACATTGTTTGAATTGCTAGACCTTTTATCTGCAGTGAACATCCTCCAATGCACTAAAGTTGGTTGAAAAATCACATGTGTGTCCTTGGGTGAATTTCTAGGTCCCATGCAAGAGATGGGAATGAATTTAAAACACCAGGGCACTGTTGATTGCCGGCAAAACATTGAGATACCTGGTTTTTAAATTATAGTAAATCGAAAACTCATCTGAAATTCATGAAACTTGGCATGCTTTCATGGAGCGGCATCAACATGGCGTGGTGAAAATTTGGTCCCATTTGGGGCAGGTTTGGGTATAAGCTTTTCACAAACCAAAGCTTCTCACAACAAGCATGATGGTTTCGATAGGGAATGTACCACCTTTGGGGACGGGACGATATCCGTTGCCTCTTATTGCTTTCAAAAAATTTCTAGTGTCAACATAGAACAACATGAGTGTTGTGTTCAATATTGGATTTTTTTCGGGGTTCGTTTGGCCTTTTTATACATTTACTAGGTTTTCTAGGCATTTTATGTGCATAATTCAAATTTGAACTACAAGCACATGCTCCAATGCACGAAAGGTGGTTGAAAAATCACATGTGGGTCCTTGGGTGAATTTCTAGGTCCCATGCAAGAGATGGGAATGAAATTCAAACACCATGGCACTATTGATTGCCGGCAAAACGTTGAGATAACTGGTTTTTAAATTCTAGTAAATCCAAAACTCATCTGAAATTCATGAAACTTGGCATGATATCATGGAGCAGCATCAACATGTCGTGGTGAAAATTTGGTCCCATTTGGGGCAGGTGTGGGTATAAGCTTCTCACAACAAGCATGATGGTTTCGGTAGGGAACGTACCACCTTTAGGGATGGGACGAATCCGTTGCCTCTTATTGATTTCAAAAAAATTCTAGTGTCAACATACAACAACTTGAGTGTTGTGTTCAATCTTGGAATTTTTCGGGGTTCGTTTGGCCTTTTTATACATTTACTGGGTTTTCTAGGCATTTTATGTGCATAATTCAAATTTGAACTACAAGCACATGCTCCAATGCACCAAAGGTGGTTGAAAAATCACATGTGTGCCCTTGGGTGAATTTCTAGGTCCCATGCAAGAGATGGGAATCAAATTCACCATGGCACTTTTGATTGCCGGCAAAATGTTGAGATGCCGGGTTTTTAAATTCTAGTAAATCCAAAACGCATCTGAAATTCATGAAACTTGGCATGCTATCATGGAGCGGCATCAAGATGTTGTGGTGAAAATTTTGTCCCATTTGGGGCAGGTTCGGGTATAAGCTTCTCACAAACTAGAGCTTCTCACAACAAGCATGATGGTTTCGATAGGGAACGTACCACCTTTGGTGACGGGACGATATCTGTTGCCTCTTATTGCTTTCAAAAATGTTCTAGTGTCAACATAGAACAACAGGAGTGTTGTGTTCAATCTTGGAATTTTTCGGGGTTTGTTTGGCCTTTTTTATACATTAACCGGGTTTACTAGGCATTCTATGTGCATAATTTAAATTTGAACTACAAGCACATGCTCCAATGCACTAAAGTTGGTCGAAAAATCACATGTGTGTCCTTGGGTGAATTTCTAGGTCCCATTCAAACACCAGGGCACTATTGATTCCGGCAAAATGTTGAGATGCCTGGTTTTTAAATTCTAGAAAATCCAAAACTCGTATGAAATTCATGAAACTTGGCATGCTATCATGGAGCGGCATCAACACGCCGTGGTAAAAAATTTGTCCCATTTGGGGCAGGTTCGGGTATAAGCTTCTCACAACAAGCATGATGGTTTCGATAGGGAACGTCCCACCTTTGGGGACGAAATGATATTCATTGCCTCTTATTGCTTTCAAAATTTTTATAGTGACAACATAGAACAACAGGAGTGTTGTGTCAACTTTCGTGATTTTTCGGGGTTCATTTGGACATTTTTATGCATTAACTGGGTTTTCTAGGCATTTTATGTGCATAATTCAAATCTGAACTAAAAGCACATGCTGCACTAAGGTTGGTTGCAAAATCTAATTTGTGTCCTTGCGTGAATTTCTAGGTCTCATGCAAGAGATGGGACTTAGATTCAAACACCAGGGCACTTTGATTGCCGGCAAAACATTGAGATGCCTTGTTTTTAAATTCTAGTAAATCCACAACTCGCCAGAAATTCATGAAACTTGGCATGCTATGATGGAGCGGCATCAACATGTCGTTTTAAAAAATTTATCCCATTTGGGGAAGGTTCGGGTATATGCTTCTCACAAACCAGAGCTTCTCACAACAAGCGTCATGGTTTCGTAGGGAACGTCCCACCTTTGGGGAGGAAACGATATCCATTGCCTCTTATTGCTTTTAAAAAATTTCTCGTGTCAACATAGAATAACATGAGTGTTGTGTCAACTTTTGGGATTTTTCAGGGTTCGTTTGGACATTTTTATGCATTAACTGAGTTCTCAATGCATTTATGTGCATAATTCAAATTTGAACTACATGCACATGCTCCAGTGCATATAAATTGGTTGAAAAATCAAATCTATGTCCTTGGGTGCATGCTTTGGTCCCATGCAAGAAATGGGAATGAATTTCAAACACCATGGCACCGTTGATTGCCAGCAAAACATTGAGATGCCTCGTTTTTAAATTCTAGTAAATCCAAAACTCGTCTGAAATTCATGAAACTTGGCATGCTTTCATGGAGCGGCATCAACATGTCATGGTAAACATTTTGTCCCGTTTGGGGCAGGTTGGGTATAGGCTTCTCACAAACCAGAGCTTCTCACAACAAGCATCATGGTTTCAATAGGGAACGCCCCACCTTTGGGGACGAAACAATATCCACTGCTTCTTATTGCTCCCACAATTTTTCTCGTGTCAGCATAGAACAACAGGAGTGTTGTGTCAATTTTTGTGATTTTTCGGGATTCGTTTGGACATTTTTATGCATTAACTGAGTTTTCAATGCATTTATGTGCATAATTCAAATTTGAACCACATGCACATGCTCCAGTGAATATAAATTGGTTGAAAAATCAAATCTGTGTCCTTGGGTTCATGCTTTGGTCCCATGCAAGAAATGGGAATGAATTTCAAACACCAGGGCGCCGTTGATTGTCGGCAAAACATTGAGATGTCTCGTTTTTAAATTCTAGTAAATCCAAAACTCGTCTGAAATTCATGAAACTTGGCATGCTTTCATGGAGCGGCATCAACATGTCGTGGTAAAAATTTTGTCCCGTTTGGGGCAGGTTGGGTATAGGCTTCTCACAAACCAGAGCTTTTCACAACAAGCATCATGGTTTCGATAGGGAACGTCCCACCTTTGGGGACGAAACGATATCCACTGCTTCTTATTGCTCCCAAAAATTTTCTCGTGTCAGCATAGAACAACAGGAGTGTTGTGTCAATTTTTGTGATTTTTCGGGGTTCGTTTGGACATTTTTATGCACTAACTGAGTTTTCAATGCATTTATGTGCATAATTCAAATTTGAACTACATGCACATGCTCCAGTGCATATAAATTGGTTGAAAAATCAAATATGTGTCCTTGGGTGAAAGCTTAGGTCCCATGCAAGAAATGGGAATGAATTTCAAACACTAGGGCACCGTGATTGCCGGCAAAACATTGAGATGCTTGGTTTTTAAATTCCAGTAAATCCAAAACTCGTCTGAAATTCATGAAACTTGGCATGCTATCATGGAATGGCACCCGACATGATGTGGTATTTTTCATGTCCATTTTGAGATAAGGCGCACTCTAATAGTGACAGCCAACAAAGGCATTCTGAAAAAATAGCTACCACTTTAATATCTCAAACGTTTGTATAATTCAAACCGTGTGTGTTCTGTTAACCATTCACATGACGCCATGTGTCTTGGTTTTAATGGCTGTAGGAGGTGTCGTGCAGATAGCTGCTTGACCTTCACTGATCGGGACGTGTGCGAGTGCAGTCCGGTGCGCAGGCTGACCGAGAGGCGTGCAAGCTGTCCTCCAATGCGAGGCTCACCGGCAAGTGTGTGAGCTGTACGCTGCGCATGCTCACTGGGAAACGAGCCCTTTGACTTCCATGGCCGCCTGACTTCATGTCCATTAATGGTGCCCGAGCCGCTGTTTAATACGGGCGGCCTTACTGTTCGCCTCCCATTCCCCTCCCCATGCAGACCTCCACCGCCATGGCGCGGAATGATCATCTGCCACTAGTCTTCAAGTTTGGTGAAGTCGACTCCAAGCCGGAGGAGATAGAAAATAAGGAGGAATTAGGCCTCATGGACATGGCCCAGAACAAGCTTGCCGCGGCGGTTGCTGCCCCCGCTCCTGTCCAAGCTCCCATCCACGCGCCCGCGTCAGCGACCATCCCCATAGCATTGACGGGCTGGTCGCCGAGCACTATCGTAGAGCTGGAAGCCGCGGGCGTCAGCGAGGTCTCCGTGGACCCGCGCGAGCTCATGTACATGCCAACGATAGCGCCCGTGCCCGTGCGCACCCCACCACCCACCGTGGCACCGGCCCCGTGCATTTAGTTGCACCCGCCGCGCCCGTGCGTGCCCCTCCACCCACCGCGGCGCCGGTCCCCGTGCGTTTGGCGGCACCCGCCGCACTCGTGCCCGTGCCCATGCACGCGCGCCCCTCAGCGGCATGGGGCGCTGCCGTCGACTGCTACCTCTCAGCGGCGCCAGTTGCCGTCCTCCCGCGCCCCGCCCGTCGATCGCGTGACGACATGATGTTTGACTTACAAGTGAAGAACATTTTGTGCTGCCTTGAAGGCTTCAACAACGGCTGTCCGGAGGATGACAACGACAATGATGGCATGGCACGCCGCCTCCGCCGCCGCCAAAAATAGTTTTTTGGGGTTTAATACTGTATCTCGAATTCTCGATCATATGAATATAAATTCGCAGTGTGACTGAATGAAAGATATGGTTTGACCGAACTTGCATTTTTCTCTCTTAATGTACAGACTTATCAAATGATTTTCTTTTGAAAAAATGTCAATGGTTTTTAAATATAAAACACTCATCGCAAACGTTTTAGTTAGAACACCCGTATGCAAACCGAAAACTTCCCTAGGAAGCCAAGGGAAAATGTGTCGAGCAGGATTTGTGCATCCCTTCAACGCAAACGGTTGTTTTGCATGACCCGTGTGCAACCACGTACAAACAATTGGGTAAGATTTGCATATCTGTCATTTTGGGTATGTTGCCATTTCTCAAACTGGAAAGATTGACATTTGTTTATCTAGTAAAATTGCCATTTGTCAACCTTGTAACACTGCGATTTCTCAAAATATGCAGCTACAAATCACTAGCACTATCTAATTTTTGCAACTAAAATCACTAGCACTGTTCATATGGACACCACTAGCAGGCGTGAGTTCATGGACGCATATGCAAATGTACCATTGATTACATACAACAAGTCATCAACCCACAACGACAACGAGGATACACGTTGGATTATAGATCATTTCCAACAAAACATTCTAGTAAAGTTTTTCTCACACAACAAATAACAAAGCGATGAATGAACTTCAGCTTAACCACTTGTCGGCGTTGGAAACGCTTGCTTTGAACCAGAAGTGATTCTCTAGGAAGGGCCAGCTACTGTCATTCTCGAGACCAACGCAGGACTGATCATCGAGGCTGAAGCGGCCTATGTCAGGACCCATATTGGGACGGTAGGGATGCATATTAATGTCCGAGGTATAGATATAATTTCTTCTCATAAATGGTAGTAATGTTGTGTTAACAGCAGCTGTATCGCCTTCCACCATCATTGGATAGTTTTGTCCGAGGAAGAGCGAGTTTCCTCCAAGACATTCAATACTGAACCAGGGAGAAGGTGTTGGCGCTAGTACACTAGTATCCATCCCGAATACCCTGTAACGGATGTTGGAATAGGTCCGGAGAGTGCGACCATACGAGACAACACCTGCTTCCTTAGTAACATCAGCAGTGTCCTATATACAGACAAGGAGAGGTGATCCATCGGAATAAGTTGCCAGGCGCCACTGAGTATGTGGGTCCTGCTCGTCCTCGTCTCGTGAATAAAATTTTCAAGTATAGGTGGTGGAATGTTCATAGGACCTTGGAAACATAAGGAGGTTAATTAGTAAAGGGAAACTAGCTAACCCGCATGCATGTGGATGAAACAATTATAATTACGGTGGAAGACAAACGTACCGAAATCATAAGGATTCCATGCAAAAACAGTGCCACGAGTGGTGGCAGCAAACACAAGACCCTTGTATTGAATTGCATCACAGTACTCATCCGTGTATAGAAACTGATTTTTGAGAAATATCCATCGAGTCGAACCATCAAGGACGGCAACAAGCTTGTTGAAGATAGCGACAACACAAGCATTCCTATAACCCCAAGAGCTGTTGGGAACTCGACAAATTCCTATCTTCCATAGACGACATTCAGCATGATCGTATTTGAACTCACGTAGAATACCGGTGTACTCAACCTCTGGGTAGTCGTCTGAGATTTTTCAAAGTGGAACCCGGTGATGAGTGTGCACATTCACAAGTTCCCACTCGTAGTTGTACCCAATATAAACAACCCAATCTCCATTTGTGCCTGCCCAAGCCTTGCCCTCAAGTGATGGCATCTTAACATCATACGTATAATTATCAAGCGGCATCAACTTACACAAGGCGAGGCTTAACCCGTCCCACGCCAGTCAGTTGGGTCACGGTTAAGAAGATAGGGGAGATCAAACCGCTCTTGGACCCTTGGGTTCCTTGTAATGATGTTATTAGTTGAGTCGAGAATGGTCTTGAATGAACCTGCCATACTAGCCGAGGTGATGATGTCGCACCGATCAATGAGTTCCTCCACCGCGTCATCATTCAGATCGGGGCAAGAATAACGGAGTCGTTTTGGGCTTGTTCCCTCCATGGAGAAGACGACCAAACAATGGCAGAAGGAAGGGTGAAGGCAAATGGAGGAGGGAGGAAGTGCTAGCGTGCGACAGCAGTTCCAAATCGAGAGGGAAAGGCGAAGAGTCGATGGACGTTTGCCACGGTACACGAAGAGGCGCCTGGGGAATGAACGGTTGCCACAGAGGTCACACACTGACGACAAGGGCCGAGTGAACCGCATGCAATCCCATCGCGCAACACACACGTCTTGTTAAGTTGAACCATTTCTGTTCTCTTGTGTCAACGCAAATAGTTCATCCGAGTGAACCGCATGCCGTATATCGCACACACCTTGATCTGGCTGACCGTTTCTTTTGTGTTGCCTAATCACAAATAGTTCATCTGAGTGAATCGTATGCTGTATATCGCACACACCTTCATCTGGCTGCCCATTTCTTTTGTGTTTCCTAATCACAAACAGTTCATCCGAGTGAACCGTATGTTATGTATCGCACACGCCTTCATCTGGCTACCCATTTCTTTTGTTCCTCCTTGTCTCAAACAGTTAATTGAACTAAACCGTATGCCCTTCATCGCACACGCAACTAAAATCTAAACTGTGTTTGATGCATTCGTCATCGCAAATGTTTTACACATTTTGACGGTTTCATACACCACCGTTTGCGATTATTGCATCGCACACAGTTTCTCAAAGGGTCTCTGATCGTAGTGTCGCCTTAGCAGCATCCTGCAGTAGTGAATTCTTATTCAAGTATCCTTTTATGCTATCCAGAAATTCTATATCATTTCCAATCAACAATATGTCATCCACATATAATATCAGAAATGCTACAGAGCTCCCACTCACTTTCTTGTAAATACAGGCTTCACTATAAGTCTGTATAAAACCATATGCTTTGATCACTTCATCAAAGCGTATATCCCAACTCCGAGATGCTTGCACCAGTCCATAGATAGATCGCTGGAGCTTGCACACTTTGTTAGCACCTTCAGGATCGACAGAACCTTCTGGTTGCATCATATAAAACTCCTCTTTAAGAAATTCAATAAGAAATGCAGTTTTGACGTCCATTTGCAAGATTTCATAGTTATAAAATGCGGCAATTGCTAACATGATTCAGACCGACTCAAGCATCGCTACAGGTGAGTGATACGTCTCCAACGTATCTATAATTTTTGATTGTTCCATGCGATTATATTATCTGTTTGGATGTTTAATGGGCTTTATTATGCACTTTTATATTATTTTTGGGACTAACCTATTAACCGAAGGCCCAGTGCAAATTGTTGTTTTTTCTGCCTATTTCAGTGTTTCGCAGAAAAGGAATATCAAACAGAATCCAAACGGAATGAAACCTTCGCGAGGATCTTTTTTGGAACAAACGCAATCGAGGAGACTTGGAGTGGACATCAAGGAAGCAGCGAGGCGGCCACGAGGTAGGGCGGCGCGCCCCCCACCCTCGTGGGCCCCTCATAGCTCCACCGACCTACTTCTTTCGCCTATATATACTCTTAGACCCTAAAAACATCCAGGGGGCCACGATACCACGTTTCCAACGCCACAACCTTCTGTACCCATGAGATCCCATATGGGGACCTTTTCCGGCGATCTGCCGGAGGGGGATTCGATCACGGAGCGCTTCTACATCAACACCATAGCCTCTCCGATGATGTGTGAGTAGTTTACCACAAACCTTCGAGTCCATGGTTATTGGCTAGATGGCTTCTTCTCTCTCTTTGGATCTCAATACAAAGTTCTCCTCGATGTACTTGGAGATCTATTTGATGTAATTCTTTTTGCGGTGTGTTTGCCGAGATCCGATGAATTGTGGGTTTATGATTAGGATTATCTGTGAACAATATTTGATTCTTCTCTGAATTCTTATATGCATGATTTGATATCTTTGCAAGTCTCTTAGAATTATCAGTTTGGTTTGTCCTACTAGATTGATCTTTCTTGCAATGTGGTAAGTGCTTAGCTTTGGGTTCAATCTTGCGGTGCTCGATCCCAGTGACAGAAAGGGAACCGACACGGATTGTATTGTTGCCATCGAGGATAAAAAGATGGGGTTTATGTCATACTGCTTGAGTTTATCTCTCTACATCATGTAATATTGCCTAATGTGTTACTCTGTTCTTATGAACTTAATACTCTAGATGCATGCTGGATAGCGGTCGATGTGTGGAGTAATAGTAGTAGATGCAGAATCGTTTCGGTCTACTTGACACGGACATGATGCCTATGTTCATGATCATGCCTAGATATTCTCATAACTATGCGCTTTTCCATCAATTGCTCGGCAGTAATTTGTTCACCAACCGTAATGTATGCTATCTTGAGACAAGCCACTAGTGAAACCTATGGCCCCCGGGTCTACTTTACATCATATAAGTTTCTGATCTACAACTCTAGTTTACTATTTATTTTGCAATCTTTACTTTTCAATCTATACAACAAAAGTACCAAAATATTTCTCTTATTATCTCTATCAGATCTCACTTTTGTAAGTGACCGTGAAGGGATTGGCAACCCCTTTATCGCGTTGGTTGCGAGGTTCTTGTTTGTTTGTGCAGGTACTAGGCGACTTCCATGTAGTCTCCTACTAGATTGATACCTTGGTTCTAAAAAACAGAGGGAAATACTTACGCTACTTTGCTGCATCACCCTTTCCTCTTCAAGGGAAAACCAACGCATGCTCAAGAGGTAGCAAGAAGGATTTCTGGCGCCGTTGCCGGGAATATCTACGCCAAGTTAAGATACCATGTACCCATCACAAACTCGTATCCCTCGCATTACATTATTTGCCATTTGCCTCTCGTTTTGCTCTCCCCCACTACACCTTTGCCGTTTTATTCGCCCTCTTCCGTTCGTCCTTTTGTTTGTTTGTGTTAGCATGTGCCTTCTATTAGCTTGCATCTTCTCTTGCTAAAATATCTATAGTTATGGATCCTCATCCTCTTGCTAATCTTTTTAAGAGATCCAATTATGAGGAACCAATTGCTAGTGAGTTGAGTGCACTAGATTATCTTTATGGAGTTTTTCTTGAAATCCAAGAATTTGGAAATTGTGATGAAGTGCTTTATAAAGTGATTCATGATAGATCTTTGAATAAAAAGCATGATTGCAATGATGTTATTATAAATTCTATGAATGTCAATTGTACTAATAATATGCAAAACCCTAAGCTTGGGGATGCTAGTTTTGCTATGTCCACTACTTGTTGCAATGATCATGATTGGGGTGATTCTTCTTATGATCTTGAAAATTTATTTAAGCCCCATGATGAATATAAGATTGATAATAATGTTTGCAATATTGAAAGTGGGTTTTGAAGAGTGTCAACTTTAGATCCCATGTATTTGGAGAATTTTCAATCTGATGCAATTTTCGATAAAAGTGGGTTTGGAGAGGTCATGACTTTAGTTAATGTTAATCCCACTATTTTGGAAGAATGTCAACTTTGCATGCATGTGGATCGTGTTGAAAATATTTTATGTGATAGCTATTTTGTTAAATTTGCTTATGACCCCACATGTAATTATTATGAGGGAGGAAAATATGATTGTAGAAATTTTCATATTACTAAATTACCTCTCGTCATGTTGAGATTGCTATCGTTTCTTTCCGCTTCCTTGCATATGCTAGTTTTTGCTTGCTATGCTAATTTGTTTACCTATAAGATGCCTATGCATAGGAAGTATATTAGATTTAGATGTGTTTGTAACGTGTTTCATGATGCTCTCTTTGTGCTTCAATTCTTGTCTTTCATGTGAGCATCATTGAAATAATCAATGCCTAGCTAAGGGCATTAAACGATAGCGCTTGTTGGCACGCAACCCAATTTTATTTTTGTTCCTGTTTAGTAATAAATAAGTCATCTATTCTCTGTTATGATTGTGTTTTTATGTTTTAATTAGTTTTTGTTCCAAGTAAAACCTTTAGGATCTTCTTTGATGATTGTTATTTGATCTTGCTGGAAAAAACCAGAAAGTAGGCGCTCACGAGAATAATTTTCGTTTTTAACCAGAGAGCGATAAAATACTGATTCCAATGGCAGTAGATCAATATACAAATTATTTATCAGGATTTTTGGAGTTACAGAAGTATTCGAAACCTACAGATTACTACAGATTGTTTTGTTTTTGACAGATTCTGTTTTTCGTGTGTTGTTTGCTTATTTTGATGAATCTATGGCTAGTATCGGGGGGTATGTCGGATTTCGGGTTCCGGCAGACCCTTGAGGTTCGAACACTGGGGCGCACGCGGAGATTTCACTTCCTACCTACCTGCACCCCTCCGCCATGCTAGGATCTAAACTATGGAAAGAACAACACAAGAGACACAGGGTTTATACTGGTTCGGGCCACCGTTGTGGTGTAATACCCTACTCTAGTGTGTGGTGTGGTGGATTGCCTCTTGGGCTGATGATGATGAACAATACAAGGAAGAACAGCCTCGCGAGGGTCTGTTCTTGGCTGGGGCGATGAACCACTGGGAAGAATTCAGTCACCCTTCTCTCTCTCTCTCTCTCTGGCTGCTTCCCCTCTGCTTCTCTAGTTCCAACCAACCGACCCCCTTGCTATGTGGGTGGTCGATCCTATTTATAGAGGCCCTGGTCCTCTTCCCAAATATCGAGCGGGAAGGTAGCCAACAATGGCGGGCTAATTTCAAGGGGGACAGCAAGTATCAGCTATCCTGACAAAAGTAGTCTTCGTCTGCGCAAAGCTCTGGCGGTGACGCCTTCTTGGGCTCCACAGTGACCTCCGTCTTGTGGTCCCCCTGGTCTTGGTCTCGTTGCACCAAATGACAACCTTTGCTTGATGCCTCGGTACTCCACGACTGTGCTTGCCCCCTTTGCACCAAAGAGGAAAGGAGGACGCCGCGGGCTGGCACCCGCCTGGCGCCCTTGGTCGTCATGGCTTGCGTCACGGGCACCTCGTGAGGTACCCCGCCTTGATCTCTCCGCCTCCTCGTGAGCCAGCCTGACGAGGCCGTGCCTGAGGAAGCTCTGCGTCGTCCGCCCCGCGAGGCTTGGCCCCTCGCGAGGGTCTTGGGTTGTGTTGGTGAAGATGGGCCGTGCTGGGGGCCCTTTTGAGAGATGCCGCAGGCCGCAGGCAGGCAAGTCTGGGGACCCCCATTCCCAGAACGCCGACAGTAGCCCCGGGCCCAAGGCGAGCCCGGGCTTGGCCGTGCAGGGAGGCGAAAGGGCAAGACCGAAGCGCCGCGGGCCCTAACAGCCTGCGGCCTTGGGCGCCGCGTGGCGGTTGATTGGACGTGGGCGTCTCCACTTCCCCATGGCGCCTCGGCAACTGCCCGGATTGGACAAGTCCCTGCATGCAAAAACGGGTCATGATTACCTGCGATCATGGGGGCCGTTGGTTGGCCCTCGCCAGCTATAAGTACTGATCGATGCCCGCCCTTCCAGTTCATCTCCCCTTGCTTCTCCTTCTTCTTCATGGCCCCGTCGAGGAGGTTCTCGGCCGCAGAGAAGGGGAAGGCTTGTCAGGTTGAGCACGCCTCTCCCCCGCCCAAGCACGGCCGAGGGCGCCCCCGCAAACATCCTGTGGCCACCACGGCAACTCCCCGTGGCCATGGAGATGCTTTCCAGCACGGTGGTGGGCGGATTGCTACGGTCGGGGGTGCGCTCCGACTGCGCGTCCCCCATGCCGCGTTTTCGCGCTACTGAGGTGCTGCCGGAGTTCGTGGTGTGGTCGGCGGAGCCGACTAGCACCCGGCTTCCACTTCCTCGCTTCCTCCTTGGCAAGCTCCCGGCCGGCGCCCCGGGCGGCCTCTGGCTTCAGGCCGACGGCTGCTGCAGCCGGGCCTCGTGGGTTTCACTGGAGGTCTCCGCAGCCGGGAGCCTGGCCCTGGCTCGCGGTTGGCAGTCGTTTGCCCGCGCGCGCAGCCTGGGCCGTCGGTGCACCCTACACTTCAAGTTCGACGGCGATGCCACCCTCTACGTGAGGGTGTTTGGGGAAAATGGTCGCCGCGCAGGGTGTTGCCCCGAGGGTGACGACCGCGGCTGGGAACCTAGCTCCGGCGATGATGGAGAGGGCAGTGCTCGCGCGGCTGGCGGCGCTCAGGGTTCCTCAAGCTTCTCCGGTTCTTCTTCAGGCGGCGACTCTTCTAGCGGTGGCCGTGGTCAGCCCCCACACTGTCGTATCTGCTTGGGAGGTGGTAGCGCGTCCGCCCGCCGTCGCGCCCTGGTGAAGCGTGAGAGGGAGTCCGCCTGAGCTCCGTAGGCAGCTCGGGCTCTCCCTTCAGGCCGGTGTGAGGCGAGCCGCACCAAATTTGTTCTTTCTTTTCCTTTTTCCTGCGCAAAAAAAGACAGTAGAGTGGAGCCCCGCGGGGGCGTGTATGGGTTATGGCTGTTAATCATCGTTGTGGTTTCTTTATCGTACCTCCCGGCTACGTGCCTGCGCATGGATTGTTCCCGGCCCCGGCCGTGGGGGCGACCGACCCAGGCCATGTGTTTGTGTCGCGGTGCCTGAGGGGCACAGACTGGAGGGGTGCTCCTGCAAGGGGCCCAGGTCGCGAACCCTTTGAATGACTAGGATAAGAACACTCGCGAGAGCGCTCGGCTGCCCCCCCCCTCGCGAGGCCTTGCACAAGAGAAATCGAGGCAGGAGAATAAAAAGGCGAAGGACCACAAGACAAAGACGATAACAACTTCAATAAAACTTCGAATGGGAAGGAACAAGCCAACTGCGGAAAGCAAATGAAAAGCCGCGTCCGGCACCTAGTCTAGTCTTCGACGTCTTCTCACCAGCGCGGAGCTAAGTGCTGCCACTGGGCGTGGGAGGGAGCCCCAGGGCCTGAGGCCGGCACTCCTGAGACTCCGGGGCGTGTACAGCCCCAACTCATTATTACGTGAGAGTGTCACGGGCGGCGAGCTTCACAGGCGTTGGCCTTCTTCATAGGCTCCGGGCCTTTTCCAAAACGCGATAGCTTCACAGGCATCCGCCTTCTTCACAGGCTCCGGGCCTTTTCCAAAACGCGATAGCTTCACAGGCATTCGCCTTCTTCACAGGCTCCGGGCCTTTTCCAAAACGCGATAGCTTCACAGGCTCCGAGCCTTTTCCAAAACGCGATAGCTTCACAGGCATTCGCCTTGCTTCACAGGCTCGGGGCCTTTTCCAAAACGCGATAGCTTCACAGGCATTCGCCTTGCTTCACAGGCTCGGGGCCTTTTCCAAAACGCGATAGCTTCACAGGCATTCGCCTTGCTTCACAAGCTCGGGGCCTTTTCCAAAACGCGATAGCTTCATAGGCATTCGCCTTGCTTCACAGGCTTGGGGCCTTTTCCAAAACGCAATAGCTTCATAGGCTCTGGGCCTTTTTAGGGGTAGAACCTCCGGAGGTGTTGGATGTTCCATGCGTTCTGGACCGGCAGTCCCTCCTGAGTCTCCAAGCGCGCTGAGCTGGGCCTGGAAACATGAACAACCTTGAACGGGCCCTCCCACATGGGAGAGAGCTTGTGCAGCCCCTCCCTGGAGAGGACCCGCCTGAGCACGAGGTCTCCTACCTCGAGAGTTCTGGGGCGGATGTTGCGGCAGTGATATCGCCGCGGTGCTTGTTGGTACCTCGCCGCTCGTAGCGCGGCTTCTCGGCGACGTTCCTCCCCCAGCACGAGGTCCATCCCCCGCATGGCGTCCTGTTGCGCCTCTTCGAACACCAGGACCCGCGCGGAGCAACGTCTGACCTCGTGAGGGAGGACCGCTTTGGCTCCGTAGACCAGGAAGAACGGGGTCTCCCCAGTCGGCTTGGTCGCGGTTGTGCGGATGGACCACAACACGGACTGAAGCTCGTCGTACCAACCTCTGCCGCAGGCCTCCAGCTTCTTCTTGAACGTCCTAGTCTTGAGGCCCCTCAGGACCTCCACAATGGCTCGCTCGGCCTGGCCGTTACTTCAGGGGTGCGCCACTGAAGCGTAGCAAATCTACGTTCCAAGGTTAGCACAGTATGTTTTGAAGAGGTTACTGGTGAACTGTGAACCGTTGTCCGTGATGATGCGATTCGGCACCCCGAACCGGCTCACGATGCCCTTGATGAACTTGACCGCGGAACCCGCAGGAATGGTGCGGATAGCCTCTACTTCAGCCCACTTGGTGAACTTGTCGACGGCAACGTAAAGGTAGCGGTAGCCCCCTAGCGCCCGAGGAAACGGACCCAAGATGTCCAGCCCCCAGACTGCAAATGGCCACGAAAGGGGGATAGTCTGCAAGCCCCCTACCGGCTGATGGATCTGCTTGGCGTGGAACTGGCAGGCCTCACAAGCTTTCACTAGTTCGATGGCATCATTGAGCGTGGTGGGCCAATAAAACCCACTGCGGAACGCCTTGCCGACGAGGGTTCGTGATGATGAATGATGTCCGCAGTCTCCGCCGTGTATATCTTTCAGTAGTTCCTTCCCTTGCTCCCTGGAGATGCAGCGCAGGGATACATCGTTTGGTCGCTTCCGGTAGAGCTCTCCATCTTTGATGCAGTATGCCATGGCCTGGCGTGCCACTCGCTCTGCTTCCTCCTCCTTCTCCGGCAGGGTCCCTTGTGTTAAGTAGCTCCGGAGCTCCGTGATCCAACATCCCTCCTGAGGTTCCATCGTCAGGAGCAGGCGTGCTCCCGAGGCCAAGCCACATGCCAGAGCTCCTGAGGCAGGTGGCTGGGGGAGTTCCTCTCGGGGCTGAGCCATGTTTTATAATGACGGTAAGGCTGAAGGCTTGAAGGGCCGCTCCTCCTCGAAAACGCCAGGCTCCTGAGGTAACCGCCTGGACGCGCGTTTGGCGATGTCATCGGCTTCCCGATTGGTGCCACGGGGCACATGCTGCAACTCCAACCCCCAGAACTGCTTCTCCATCCTGCGGAACTCCGCAAGGTAGGCTTCCATGTGCTCATCCTTCGGCTCGTACACCTTGTTGGAGAAATTGACAAGGAGCTGCGAATCGCCCTTGATGGTGAGGCATTTCACCCCCAGGGCAGCTGCGGCCTTCAAGCCCGCTATTAAACCTTCATACTCCGCTATGTTGTTGGAGACCTTTTCACCTTGCTGGAAATAGAGCTGCACAACGTAATAGAGCTTGTCCTGAGCGGGCGATATAAGCACCGCCCCAGCCCCAGCGCCATGCCTGGAGAACGCCCCATCGAAGTGCATGACCCAGCCTTCTGGCGCCTCGCTTCCCGGGGATAGGGACCGATCCTCGTCGGCCTTGAGGCCTGGCGCCTCCGTCCATTCTGCCACAAAATCCGCCAACGCTGCTCCCTTGATGACTCTGGTCGTGCTGAATTCGAGCTGAAACGCTTGCAGTTCTATGTTCCACTCAGCGACCCTTCCAGCTGAATTGGGGCTCCTGAGCACTCTCTCCAGGGGGTATGACGAGACGACCTTGATGGGGTGACCCTGAAAATAGTGTCGCAGCTTGCGCGAGGCCACCAGTAGCGCGAGGAGGAGTTTTTGAGGCATAGGGTACCGTGCCCTTGCATCCCGTAGCACCGTGCTGACGAAGTACACTGGGTGCTCAACGAGGTGGAGTGCGTCAGTGCTGGTGGCTCCCTTCGGAGACCATGGCGCCTCTTGAGGCAATGAGGCCTCCTGAGACTGGCCACCTGGGAGAGGGGCCTCTTCCGCCTCCGGTGCGCCCCTCTGCAGCGGCTGATCCTCCTCAGTCGCTGTGGTAGTTTCTGTGGGCCTTCCTCATTCCTGTTCTGCCTTGTCCCGGGCCGCTGCCGCGGTTTTGATTCGACGCTCCTCTCTGACTGCCACCAAGGCTGCGCTGGCGGAGTAGGGAGTGGCGGCGAGGTAAAGCACCAGGGGCTCTTGAGGGTGCGGAGCCACCATGACCGGTGGACTGGTCAGGTACCTCTTGAGATCCTGGAACGCCTTGTCGGCCTCTTCAGTCCACTCGAAGGGCCCCTTTTTCTTCATTAGCTGGAAGAAAGGCAGCGCTCGTTCCCCCAGCTTGGAGATGAAGCACCCTAGCGCGGTCACACACCCCGTGAGCTTCTGCATTTCTCTGAGGGTCTTTGGCGGGCTCATGTCTTCCACTGCCTTGACCTTCTCCGGGTTAGCCTCGATGCCTCGGTGGGACACGAGGAAATCGAAGAGCTTGCCCGAGGGGACTCCGAACACACACTTCTCTGGGTTGAGCCATAGGTTCACTGTGTTGAGGCTCGTGAAGGTTTCCTCCAAGTCTTGTATCAAGGTCCTGGCCTCCCGAGACTTTACCACAATGTCATCGACGTAAGCTTCAACATTCTTCCCGAGCTGCGGGCCCAAGGTGATGTGCATCAGCTGCTGAAAGGTCGCCCCTGCGTTATGTAGCCCGAATGGCATGCATGTGTAGCAGTACACCCCACACGGGGTTAGGAAGGCTGTCTTCTCGATGTCTTCTACCGCCATCTTGATCTGATGATACCCAGAGAAGGCATCCAGGAAGCATAATAGGTCGCATTCCGCAGTGGAATTGACGATCTGGTCGATGCGGGGGAGTGGGAACGGATCTTGCGGGCATGCTTTGTTGAGGTTGGTGAGTTCGACACACATGCGTTCCTTCCCTCCCTTCTTTGGCACAACGACAGGGTTGGCCAGCCAATCTGGGTATTGGACCTCGCGAATGACCCCAGAGGCCTCTAATTTGCGGGTCTCTTGGACAATGAAGGCCTGCTTTTCTGTGGACTGCCGCCTGGCCTTCTGCTTCACCGGGCGGACGTTGGGGCACACATTGAGGTGATGCTCGATTACGCTCCTGGGGATCCCTGCCAACTGGTCTGGCTCCCAAGCGAATACCTTCTTGTTTGCGTGCAGGAACCTAATGAGGGCCTCCTCCTGCTCGGGTTTGAGGTGGGCGCCTATGGTGAAAGTGGCGTTGGTGGACCCGTCCTCATCGACGGGTATCTGCTTGGTTTCTGCCTTGTCTTGGGTAAACAACTGTTTCTTCTTAGCGGGCGCAGCTCCCTTGGGCTCGGGGGCCTCCAAGTCGGTGGGTTGTGCCGACGCCGCTGTCTTGAAGACGAGCTTGAGCACCCGCAGAGCGTCCCCGGTGTCCCCGTGCACGATGAGGACACCGCTGCTCCCGGGCATCTTCATGAGGTTGTACGTCGAGTGCGTCACGGCCATGAACTGGGCCAGCGTTGGGTAGCCAAGGATGGCGTTGTAGGGGAGGCCGATGGGGGCGATGTCGAAGTCGACTAGCTCCGTGCGGAAGTTGTCGTAGGTGCCAAAGGTTACTAGGAGCCGGATCTGTCCCAAGGAGCCGAATGACCTGCCCCTAATGCCTGAGAAGGGCCGGCTGGGCTGCAGCCGTTCCAGGGGTATGCAGAGGAGGTTGAAGGCCTCAACTGAGAGCACGCTGAGGCCCACACCGCCATCGATGAGAGTTCTAGTGACGGCCACCTGGCAGATGGTGGGGGTGCACAACATGGGGAGCGCACCCGAGCTGGCTGAGTTGGAGGGGTGGTCTTCCGAGCTGAAGGTCAGGCCGGTCTCGGGCGCCGCCTGATTCAGGGGAGCCCCGTGCCGCGTGGAAGCGGCGCTGACCCGACGGATGAACGGCTTGACGTGGTGACTTGTAGGCGGCGCCTGCGAGCCGCCCAGGAGGGCCGCGACGACCAGGGGTGTTGGTGTAACGTGGTAGGCAGGGGAGAGGTTGCGGGGCTCCATGGGCGCGCGGGGTGCGCGGGACGAAGAACCAGCTGGGGTGAGCGAAGGAGTTGCGGTGCGGCCGTCTTGCTGCACGGACGGATGCCGGGACGATGCTTGCTGCTCGTCCCCCGCCGGGCCGGTGGCGGCATTGATGGCAGGTGACGGGGAACGGCGAGGACGCCCGCCGACATGGGCCGTCTGGGCGACGCGGGAAGCGAGGGTGGCCCGGCGCTCCGCGCGCGCCCGACGAGCGTCAGACATGAGCGTGATGTTCGGAGGAGAACGGGGTGGTGGAAGACGAATTCCGGCACACCCCTACCAGGCGCGCCAAATGTCGGATTTCGGGTTCCGGCAGACCCTTGAGGTTCGAACACTGGGGTGCGCGCGGAGATTTCACTTCCTACCTACATGCACCCCTCCGCCATGCTAGGATCTAAACCATGGAAAGAACAACACAAGAGACACAGGGTTTATACTGGTTCGGGCCACTGTTGTGGTGTAATACCCTACTCCAGTGTGTGGTGTGGTGGATTGCCTCTTGGGCTGATGATGATGAACAATACAAGGAAGAATAGCCTCGCGAGGGTCTGTTCTTGGCTGGGGCGATGAACCGCTGGGAAGAATTCAGTCACCCTTCTCTCTCTCTCTCTCTCTCTCTCTCTCTCTCTCTCTCTCTCTCTCTCTCTCTCTGGCTGCTTCCCCTCTGCTTCTCTAGTTCCAACCAACCGACCCCCTTGCTATGTGGGTGGTCGGTCCTATTTATAGAGGCCCTAGTCCTCTTCCCAAATATCGAGCGGGAAGGGAGCCAACAATGGCGGGCTAATTTGAAGGGGGACAGCAAGTATCAGCTATCCTGACAAAAGTAGTCTTCGTCTGCGCAAAGCTCTGGCGGTGACGCCGTCTTGGGCTCCACAGTGACCTCCGTCTCGTGGTCCCCATGGTCTTGGTCTCGTTGCACCGAAATGGCAACCTTTGCCTGATGCCTCAGTACTCCGCGGCTGCGCTTGCCCCCTTTGCACCAAAGAGGAAAGGAGGACGCCGCGCGAGCTGGCACCCGCCTAGCGCCCTTGGTCGTCATGGCTTGCATCACGGGCACCTCGTGAGGTACCCCGCCTTGATCTCTCCGCCTCCTCATGAGCCAGCCAGACGAGGCCGTGCCTGAGGAAGCTCCGCGTCGTCCGCCCCGCGAGGCTTGGCCCCTCGCGAGGGTCTTGGGTTGTGTTGGTGAATATGGGCCGTGTTGGGCCCCCTTTTGAGCCACGCCGCAGGCAGGCAAGTCTGGGGACCCCCATTCCCAGAACGCCGACAGGGTATGAACCATAGAGAAGTTGGAATACAGTAGGTTCAACACCAAAATAAATAAAGAATGAGTTTATTACAGTACCTTAAGGTCGTGATTTGTTTTCTTATACTAACGGAGCTCATGAGATTTTCTGTTGAGTTTTCTGTTGTGAAGTTTTCAAGTTTTTCGGTAAAGATTTGATGGATTTAGGAACAAGGAGTGGCAAGAGCCTAAGCTTGGGGATGCCCAAGGCACCCCAAGGTAAAATGCAAGGACAACCAAAAGCCTAAGCTTGGGGATGCCCCGGAAGGCATTCCCTCTTTCATCTTCATCTATCGGTAACTTTACTTGAGGCTATATTTTTATTCACCACATGATATGTGTTTTTCTTGGGGCATCTTGTATGACTTGAGTCTTTGCTTTTTAGTTTACCACAATCATCCTTGATGTACACACCTTTTGCGAGAGACACACCTGAATCGGAATTTATTAGAATACTCTATGTGCTTCACTTATATATTTTGAGCTAGATAATTTTGCTCTAGTGCTTCACTTATATATTTTTAGAGCACGGTGGTGGTATTATTTTATAGAAATTATTGATCTCTCATGCTTCACTTATATTATTTTGAGAGTATTTTAGAACAGCATGGTAATTTGCTTTGGTTATGAAATTAGTCCTAATATGATATGCATCCAAGATGCATATAATAAAAACTTTCATATAGAGTGCATTAAATGTTATGAGAAGTTTGATTCTTGATAGTTGTTTTCGGATATAAAGATGGTAATATTAGAGTTGTGCTAGTTGAGTAATTGTGGAATTGAGAAATACTTGTGTTGAAGTTGGCAAGTCCCGTAGCATGCACGTATGGTAAACGCTGTGTGACAAATTTGAAGCATGAGGTGTTCTTCGATTGCTTTCCTTATGAGTGGCGGTCAGGGACGAGCGATGGTATTTTCCTACCAATCTATATCCCTAGGAGCATGCATGTGGTGCTTGGTTTTGATTACTTGTAGATTTTTGCAATAAGTATGTGAGTTATTTATGACTAATGTTGAGTCCATGGATTATACGCACTCTCACCCTTCCATCATTGCTAGCCTCTTCGGTACCGTGCATTGCCCTTTCTCACCTCGAGAGTTGGTGCAAACTTCGCCGGTGCATCCAAACCCCGTGATATGATACGCTCTATCACACATAAGCCTCCTTATATCTTCCTCAAAACAGCCACCATACCTACCTATTATGGAATTTCCATAGCCATTCCAAGATATATTGCCATGCAACTTTCCATCGTTCCGTTTATTATGACACAATCCATCATTGTCATATTGCCTTGCATGATCATGTAGTTGACATCGTATTTGTGGCAAAGCCACCTTCATAATTCTTTCATACATGTCAATCTTGGTTCATTGCATATCCCGGTACACCGCCGGAGGCATTCACATAGAGTCATATTTTGTTCTAAGTATCAAGTTGTAATTCTTGAGTTGTAAGGAAATAAAAGTGTGATGATTTTAATTATTAGAACATTGTCCCATGTGAGGAAAGTACTTCGAAAAAAGAGAGATAAAGGCCATCAAAAAAGAGAGGCCAAAAAAAGAGAGAGAAAGAGAGAAGGGGCAATGTTACTATCCTTTTTCCACACTTGTGCTTCAAGGTAGCACCATGATCTTCATGATAGAGAGTCTCTTATGTTGTCACTTTCATATACTAGTGGGAATTTTTCATTATAGAACACGGCTTGTATATTCCAATAATGGGCTTCCTCAAAATGCCCTAGGTCTTCGTGAGCAAGCAAGTTGGATGCACACCCACTTAGTTTCTTTTGCTGAGCTTTCATATATTTATAGATCTAGTGCATCCGTTGCATGGCAATCCCTACTCCTTGCATTGACATCAATTGATGGGCATCTCCATAGCCCGTTGATTAGCCGTGTCAATGTGAGACTTTATCCCTTTTTGTCTTCTCACACAACATCCATCATCATATTCTATTCCACCCATAGTGTTATGTCCATGGCTCGCGCTCATATATTGTGTGAAAGTTGAAAAAGTTTGAAAAGGCTAAAGTATGAAACAATTGCTTGGCTTGTCATTGAGGTTGTGCATGATGGGAGAATTTTGTGTGACAAAAATGAAGCATGGCCAAACTATATGATTTTGTAGGGATAAGCTTTATTTGGCTATGTTATTTTGATAAGACATGATTGCTTGGTTAGCATTGCTTGAAGTATTATTATCTTTATGTCAATATTAAACTTCTGTCTAGAATCTATCGGATGTAAACATTCATGCCGCAATAAACAGAAATACATTGAAAATTATGTTAGGTAGCATTCCACATCAAAAATTCTGTTTTTATCATTTACCTACTCGAGGACAAGCAGGATTAAGCTTGGGGATGCTTCATATGTCTGCAACGTATCTATAATTTTTTATCGTTCCATGCTATTATATTATCTGTTTGGATGTTTAATGGGCTTTATTATGCACTTTTATATTATTTTTGGGACTAACCTATTAACCAAAGGCCCGGTGCAAATTGCTGTTGTTTTTTCCTATTTCAATGTTTCACAGAAAAGGAATATCAAACGGAATACAAACGGAATGAAACCTTTGTGAGGATCTTTTTTGGAACAAACGCAGTCCAGGAGACTTGGAGTGGATGTCAAGGAAGCAGCAAGGCGGCCACGAGGTAGGGCGACATGCCCCCACCCTTGTGGGCCCCTCGCAGCTCCACCGACCTACTTCTTTCGCCTATATATACTCTTATACCCTGAAAACATCCAGGGGAGCAACGAAACCACTGTTCCACCGCCACAACCTTCTGTACCCGTGAGATCCCATCTAGGGACCATTTCCGGCGATCTACCAGAGGGGGATTCGATCACGGAGGGCTTCTACATCAACACCATAGCCTCTCCGATGATGTGTGAGTAGTTTACCACAGACCTTCGGGTCCATAGTTATTAGCTAGATGGCTTCTTCTCTCTTTTTGGATCTCAATACAAAGTTCTCGTCGATGTTCTTGGAGATCTATTCGATGTAATTCTTTTTGTGGTGTGTTTGCCGAGATCCGATGAATTGTGGGTTTATGATTAACATTATATATGAACAATATTTGATTCTTCTCTGAATTCTTATATGGATGATTTGATATCTTTGCAACTCTCTTCGAATTATAAGTTTGGTTTGGCCTACTAGATTGATCTTTCTTGCAATGGGAGAAGTGCTTAGCTTTGGGTTCAATCTTGTGGTGCTTGATCCCAGTGACAGAACGGGAATCGACACGTATTGTATTGTTGCCATCAAGGATAAAAGGATGGGATTTATATCATATTGCTTGAGTTTATCCCTCTACATCATGTCATCTTGCCTAATGCGTTACTCTGTTCTTATGAACTTAATACTCTAGATGCATGCTGGATAGCGGTCGATGTGTGGAGTAATAGTAGTAGATGCAGAATCGTTTCGGTCTACTTGACACAGATGTGATGCCTATGTTCATGATCATGCCTAGATATTCTCATAACTATGCGTTTTTCTATCAATTGTTCGACCTACGAGGTCCAGTAGTAACTTGATCTGAAGTTTCATGATCATCATCATTAACTTCCTCTCTAGTTAGTGTGGGCATCACGGGAGCAGATTTATCTAATATGCTACTTTGCAAATTGAGAGAAGGTACAATTACCTCATCAAGTTCTACTTTCCTCCTACTCACTTCTTTCGAGAGGAACTCTTCTCTAGAAATGTCCCATTCTTGGCAACAAAGATCTAGCCTTCGGATCTGTGGTAGAAGGTGTACCCAATTGTTTCCTTAGGGTATCCTATGAAGACGCACTTCTTCGATTTAGGTTCGAGCTTATCGGGCTAAAGCCTTTTGACATAAGTGTCGCAACCACAAACTTTAAGAAACGACAACTTAGGTTTCTTGCCAAACCATAGTTCATACGGTGTCGTCTCAACAAATTTAGATGGTGCCCTATTTTAACGTGAATGCGGTTGTCTCTAATGCATAACCCCAAAACGATAGTAGTAAATTGGCAAGAGACATCATAGAACGCACCATATCCAATAAAGTATGGTTACGATGTTTGGATACACCATTACGCTGTGGTGTTCCAGGTGGCATGAGTTGGGAAACTATTACACATTGTTTTAAATGAAGGCCAAACTCGTAAGTCAAATATTTGCCTCCGAGATCAGATTGTAGAAACTTTATTTTCTTGTTACGATGATTCTCCACTTCACTCTGAAATTCTTTGAACATTTCAAATGTTCTAGACTTGTGTTTCATCAAGTAGATATACCCATATCTACTCAAATCATCAATGAAGGTCAGAAAATAACGATACCCGCCGCATGCTTCAACACTCATCAGACTGCATATATCGGTATGTATTATTTCCACTAAGTCATTAGCTCGCTCCGTTGTTCCGGAGAACGGAGTTTTAGTCATCTTGCCCATGAGGCATGGTTCGCAAGTATCAAATGACTCATAATCTAGTGGTTCCAAAAGTCCATCTGAATGGAGTTTCTTCATGCACTTTACACCAATATGACCTAAACGGTAATGGCACAAGTATGTTGCACTATCATTATCAACTTTGCATCTTTTGGCATCAATATTATGAATATGTGTATCGCTACGATCTAGATTCAATAAATCATTCACATTGAGTGTATGACCATAGAAGGTTTTATTCATGTAAAGAGAACAATAGTTATTCTCTAACTTAAATGAATAAATGTATTGCAATAAACATGATCTAATCATATTCATGCTCAACGGAAACACCAAATAACATTTATTTAGGTTCAACACTAATCTCGAAGGTAGAGGGAGTGTGCGATGGTGATCATATTGTAAGTGCATCTAGTGCCACCCTTAGTTGGTTTTGGAGTATTGACGACAAACTTGGTTGAGGGACTAATGTGTTTGTGAGAATTCCAGGATAACACAGGTAGTAGTCCCTCGTTGATGCAGTTTACCTACCAGACATGACCCCTAAAAATGTATGAAGACATTGAAGACAATGGTGGTTCATGAAGACATTCACGATGAAGATAATGACATGTGAAGACATTCACTTGAAGACTATGGAGTGCGAAGACATAGTTGTTTTGCAGTTTCATTTTCTTCTTTATTGAGTCATAGGAACCATCGTACTATTAAGTGGAGTCCAAGTGAACAAAGTCAGATGACTGATGTGATGCTCAACCAAAATCATATGTCTTTGAGCAAAGACAATGAGAGAAAATCTTATCTAGAGTAGGATGAGTCATCTTTGCTTGTAGCCCAAGCCAAGCTACCGCGTGTGTTTGAAATCCGACCATTGGACACGTGTCGGTTCCTTAGTGACCCAGGGTCATTTCGGACATATCATGTCGGGTTGCCTCCAGGCTATAAATAGCCCACCACCTACACCATAAATTGGTGGCTTCTCAGAGTTAGTGAACGATTTTGTCATTTGAGAACAACCCAGCTCCGAAGCCTTTGAGAAAGAGAGAGAGAGATCCTTGCGAGGACAAAGCCCAAACAACCAGAGCCAAAGAGTGTTAGGCATCACTAAAGTGTTTCTGTCTATGTGACCCGAAGACTTGTTACACTTGAGGACTGTGAATCCTCCAGCCGGTTAGGCGTCGCGTTCTGAGCATCCAAGAGTCATTGTGGACCGCCGGTGAACGAAGTCTGTGAATGTTTGGAAGTCTACCTTGAAGACTTACCAGAGTGATTGGGCGAGGACCGGGTGTCCTTATCTCAAGGGGAATAAGGTGAAGACGCGGTCTTCTGAGTTCAATCTCAGCCTCCCTAACCAGGCGTATAGTTGTCACAGCAACTGGAACAGGTCTGCCAAATCCTTGTCTTCACCAAGCTACTAGTTCCATCCCTTACTTCCTTTACATTTCAGTTTGTCTTCGTGAAGTCATTGCTTGCTTGCCTGATCTGTTTGACTTCACTGTGTGAAGACTATTACCTGTTTGGCTTCATACTGTCTTCCGTTCTGATCCATACTACCTAGCTATTGTTAGTCTTCGTACTTTCACTATACTGTTACTTGACTATGGCTTGTCTAGTGTAGCTTCATCTTCCGCTGTATATCATATAGGCTCATTCCAACTGTTTGTCTTCAAAGACCTCGTGCTTTGAAGACTGATACGTCTCCGTCGTATCTATAATTTTTGATTGTTCCATCCCAATATTCTACAACTTCCATATACTTTTTGGCAACTTTTTATACTATTTTTTAGGACTAACATATTTATCCAGTGCCCAGTGCCAGTTCCTGTCTGTTGCATGTTTTTGGTTTCATAGAATATCCATATCAAACGGAGTCCAAATGGGATAAAAACGGACGGAGATAATTTTCGGAATATTTGGAAAATCTGGAGGAAAAATCAACGCGAACCAGTGTCCGAGGTGGGCACGAGGTAGGGGGCGCCCCCCCCCTAGGGCGCGCCCCTGACCCTCGTGACCCACCTGTAAGGCGGTTGACGCCCTTCTTCGGCTGCAAGAAAGCTAATTTTCATGAAAAAAATCATGGCGAAGGTTTCTTTCCAATCGGAGTTACGGATCTCCAGATATAAAAGAAACGGTGAAAGGGCAGCAGAACAGAACGCGGAAACAGAGAGAGAGAGAGAGAGAGAGAGAGAGAGATCCAATCTCGGAGGGGCTCTCGCCCCTCCCACGCCATGGAGGCCAAGGACCAGAGGGGAAACCCTTCTCCCATCTAGGGAGGAGGTCAAGGAAGAAGAAGAAGGAGGGGGGCTCTCTCCCCCTCGCTTCCGGTGGCACCAGAGTGCCACCAGGGCCATCATCATCACTGTCATCTTCACCAACAACTCCACCGCCTTCACCACCAACTCTTCCCCCCTCTATGCAGCGGTGTAACCTCTCTCTTACCCGCTGTAATCTCTACTTAAACATGGTGCTCAACGCTATATATTATTTCCCTATGATGTATGGCTATCCTATGATGTTTGAGTAGATCCGTTTTGTCCTAGTGGCTATTTGATGATCAAGATTGGTTTGAGTTGCATGTTTTATTATTGGTGCTATCCTATGGTGCTCTCCGTGTCGCGCAAGCGTGAGGGGTTCCCGCTGTAGGGTGTTGCAATATGTTTATGATTTGCTTATGGTGGGTGGCATGAGTGAACAGAAGCACAGACCCGAGTAAGTAGGTTGTTTGCGTACGGGATAAAGAGGACTTGATGCTTTAATGCTATGGTTGGGTTTTACCTTAATGATCTTTAGTAGTTGCGAATGCTTCCTAGAGTTCCAATCATAAGTGCATATGATCCAAGTAGAGAAAGTATGTTAGCTTATGCCTCTCCCTCAAATAAAATTGTAATAATGATTACCGGTCTAGTTATCGATTGCCTAGGGACAAATAACTTTCTCGTAACAACAAGCTCTTTACTAAAACTAACTTAGTTGTGTCTTTATCTAAACAGCCCCTACTTTTTATTTACGTACTCTTTATTATCTTGCAAACCTATCCAACAACACCTATAAAGTACTTCTAGTTTCATACTTGTTCTAGGTAAAGCGAATGTCAAGCATGCGTAGAGTTGTATTGGTGGTCAATAGAACTTGAGGGAATATTTGTTCTACCTTTAGCTCCTCGTTGGTTTGACACTCTTACTTATCGAAAATTGTTGCGATCCCTTATACTTGTGGGTTATCAAGACCTTTTTCTGGCGCCGTTGCCGGGGAGCAATAGTGTGGGGTGAATATTCTCGTGTGTGCTTGTTCGCTTTATCACTAAGTAATTTTTATTTGTTGTTCTTAGTTGTTCTCTATCTTTAGTTATGGATATGGAACACGAAATACCAAAAAAAATTAGGTGTACTTTCTGCTCATGGAGATGGGGAACCTCCTAAAACCCTCGATGCTGGTTATGTGAAAGATATTATGTACTACTTTAATAATCCTGAGAAAACCCCATTTAATTATGTAATGGGAGTAACGTTGGATCAACGTGAATACTTTAGGGATTATCGCTTGACACAAAAAGGGAAACTATTATGGGATCAAATTCATATATTGAAGTGGTATGCTTGGCAATTATGCGTGAGTTATGATTATACTTGTTGCTTTAGGATGAAGGCTCCACACCTTCCCTTTTCATGCAAATTCAATGATAATAAAACCTTAGCCTCTTATGCTAATGGTATATATGATTACTATGATGTGGAACAAATAGAAGAATTTGTTGCTTTTATGGGTGCTTATGAAATTGAATCTATGTGTAAAGAGTTTGAAGATTTTGATGATGCTATTTATAGATCTAAAAATTTAGCTATCCTCAAATATTGCTATGAGAATTATGAATACAATTCTGAAATTAATGCACTTATTGAGAAAGTCTCCGCTGTCCAAGAAGAGACTAATATTTTGCAGGAATCTATGGAAGAAGAAATTGATGAAACTGTGAGCTCATTGGATGAAAAAGATGAGAAAGAGAGCGAAGAACAAAAGGAGGAAGAGCGGATTGATCACCCGTACCCACCTTCTAATGAGAGTAACTCTTCAACTCATACATTGTTTAATTTCCCTTCGTGCTTACCGAAGGATGAATGCTATGATAATTGCTATGATCCCGTCGATTCTTTTGAAATATCCCTTTTTGATGATGCTTGTGGCCAAGATGCTAATATGAATTATGCTTATGAAGATGAACTTGTTGGGGAACGTAGTAATTTCAAAAATTTCCTACGCACACGCAAGATCATGGTGATGCAGAGCAACGAGAGGGGAGAGTGTTGTCTACGTACCCTCGTAGAACGAAGGGGAAGCGTTGACGCAACATAGAGGAAGTAGTCGTACGTCTTCCCGGTCCAACCGATCCAAGCACCGTTACTCCGGCACCTCCGAGTTCTTGGCACACGTTCAGCTCGATGACGCTCCCCGGGCTCCGATCTAGCAAAGCTTCGGGGAGGAGTTCCGTCAGCACGACGGCGTGGTGACGATCTTGATGTTCAACCGTCGCAAGGCTTCGCCTAAGCAATGCAACAATATGACCGAGGTGGAATATGGTGGAAGGGGGCACCGCACACGGCAAAGGAACAATCACAAAGATTAACTTGTGTGTCTATGGGGTGCCCCCTGCCCCCGTATATAAAGGAGTGGAGGAGGGGAGGGCCGGCCCTCTCAATGGCGCGCCCTAGGGGAGTCCTACTCCCACCGGGAGTAGGATTCCCCCTTTCCTAGTCCAACTAGGAGTCCTTCCATGTAGTAGGAGTAGGAAACAAGGAAGGGGCGCAGCCCCTCCCCCTAGTCCAATTCGGACTAGGCCTTGGGGGGCGCGCGGCCTGCCCTAGGCAGCCCCTCTCTCTTTCTCGTATGGCCCAATAAGGCCCAATACTTCTCCCAGCGAATTCCCGTAACTCTCCGGTACTCCGAAAAATACCCGAATCACTCGGAACCTTTCCGAAGTCCAAATATAGTCGTCCAGTATATCGATCTTTACGTCTCGACCATTTCGAGACTCCTCGTCATGTCCCCGATCTCATCCGGGACTCCGAACTCCTTCGGTACATCAAAACTCATAATATAACTGTCATCAAAACCTTAAGCGTGCGGACCCTACGGTTCGAGAACAATGTAGACATGACCGAGACACGTCTCCGGTCAATAACCAATAGCGGGAGCTGGATGCCCATATTGGCTCCTACATATTCTACAAAGATCTTTATCGGTCAGACCGCATAACAACATACGTTGTTCCCTTTGTCATCGGTATGTTACTTGCCTGAGATTCGATCGTCGGTATCCAATACCTAGTTCAATCTCGTTACCGGCAAGTCTCTTTACTCGTTCTGTAATACATCATCCCGCAACTAACTCATTAGTTGCAATGCTTGCAAGGCTTAAGTGATGTGCATTACCGAGAGGGCCCAGAGATACCTCTCCGACATTCGGAGTGACAAATCCTAATCTCGAATTACGCCAACCCAACATGTACCTTTGGAGACACCTATAGAGCTCCTTTATAATCACCTAGTTACGTTGTGACGTTTGGTAGCACACAACGTGTTCCTCCGGCAAACGGGAGTTGCATAATCTCATAGTCATAGGAACATGTATAAGTCATGAAGAAAGCAATAGCAACATACTAAACGATCGGGTGCTAAGCTAATGGAATGGGTCATGTCAATCAGATCATTCAACTAATGATGTGATCCCGTTAATCAAATAACAACTCTTTGTCCATGGTTAGGAAACATAACCATCTTTGATTAACGAGCTAGTCAAGTAGAGGCATACTAGTGACATTCTGTTTGTCTATGTATTCACACATGTATTATGTTTCCGGTTAATACAATTCTAGCATGAATAATAAACATTTATCATGATATAAGAAAATAAATAATAACTTTATTATTGACTCTAGGGCATATTTCCTTCAGTCTCCCACTTGCACTAGAGTCAATAATCTAGATCACATCGCCATGTGATTTAACATCAATAGTTCACATCTTTATGTGATTGGTTCACATATCCATGTGACTAACACCCAAAGGGTTTACTAGATTCAATAATCTAGTTCACATCGCTATGTGATTAAGACCCAAAAAGTGATCATGTTTTGCTTGTGAGAGAAGTTTAGTCAACGGGTCTGCCACATTCAGATCCGCATGTATTTTGCAAATTTCTATGTCAACAATGCTCTGCATGGAGCTACTCTAGCTAATTGCTCCCACTTTCAATATGTATCCAGATTGAGACTTAGAGTCATCTGGATCAGTGTCAAAACTTGCATCGACATAACCCTTTACGACGAACCTTTTGTCACCTCCGTAATCGAGAAACATATCCTTATTCCAGTAAGGATAATTTTGACCGCTGTCCATTGATCTACTCCTAGATCACTATTGTACTCCCTCTCTTAACACAGTGTATGGTATACAATAGATCTGGTACACAGCATGGCATACTTTATAGAACCTATGACTGAGGCATAGGGAATGACTTTCATTCTCTTTCTATCTTCTGCCATGGTCGGGCTTTGAGTCTTACTCAACTTCACACCTTGTAACACAGGCAAGAAACTTTTTCTTTGACTGTTCCATTTTTAACTACTTCAAAAACTTGTCAAGGTATGTACTCATTGAAAAACTTATCAAGCGTCTTGATCTATCTCTATAGATCTTGATACTCAATATGTAAGCAGCTTTACCGAGGTCTTTCTTTGAAAAACTCCTTTCAAACACTCCTTTATGCTTTGCAGAATAATTCTACATTATTTCCGATCAACAATATGTCATACACATATACTTATCAGAAATGCTGTAGTGCTCCCACTCACTTTCTTGTAAATACAGGCTTCACCGCAAGTCTGTATAAAACTATATGCTTTGATCAACTTATCAAAGCGTATATTCCAACTCCGAGATTCTTGCACCAGTCCATAGATGGATCGCTGGAGCTTGCATATTTAGTTAACACCTTTAGGATCGACAAAACCTTCTAGTTGCATCGTATACAACTCTTCTTTAGTAAATCCATTAAGGAATGCAGTTTTGTTTATCCATTTGCCAGATTTCATAAAATGCGGCAATTACTAACATGATTCGGACAGACTTAAGCATAGATATGAGTGAGAAAATCTCATCATAGTCAACACCTTGAACTTGTCAAAAACCTTTTGCGACAATTCTAGCTTTGTAGATAGTAACACTACTATCAGCGTCCGTCTTCCTCTTGAAGATCCATTTATTTTCTATGGCTTGCCGATCATCGGGCAAATCCATCAAAGTCCATACTTTGTTCTCATACATGGATCATATCTCAGATTTCATGGCCTCAAACCATTTCGCGGAATCTGGGCCCATCATCGCTTCCTCATAGTTCACAAGTTCGTCATGGTCTAGTAACATGACTTCCAGAATAGGATTACCGTACCACTCTGGTGCGGATCTCACTCTGGTTTACCTACGAGATTTGGTAGTAACTTGATTTGAAGTTACATGATCATCATCATTAGCTTCCTCACTAATTGGTGTAGTAGTCACAGGAACAGATTTCTGTGATGAACTACTTTCCAATAAGGGAGCAGGTATAGTTACCTCATCAAGTTCTACTTTCCTCCCACTCACTTCTTTCGAGAGAAACTCCTTCTCTAGAAAAACTCCGAATTTAGCAACAAAAATCTTGCCTTCGGATTTGTGATAGAAGGTGTACCCAACAGTCTCCTTTGGGTATCCTATGAAGACATATTTCTCCGATTTGGGTTTGAGCTTATTAGGATGAAACCTTTTCATATAAGCATCACAACCCCAAACTTTAAGAAACGACAACTCTGGTTTCTTGCCAAACCACAGTTCAGATTGTGTCGTCTCAACGGACTTAGATGGTGCCCTATTTAACGTGAATGCAGCTGTCTCTAATGCATAACCCCAAAACGATAGTGGTAGATCGGTAAGAGACATCATAGATCGCACCATATCTAATAAAGTACGGTTATGACATTCGGACACACCATTATGATGTGGTGTTCCAGGTGGCATGAGTTTGTGAAACTATTCCACATTGTTTTAATTGAAGACCAAACTCGTAACTCAAATATTTTACTTCTGCGATCATATCGTAGAAACTTTCATTTTTGTTACAATGATTCTCCACTTCACTCTGAAATTCTTTGAATTTTTCAACTGTTTCAGACTTGTGTTTCATTAAGTAGATATACCCATATCTGCTCAAATCATCCGTGAAGATCAGAAAATAATGATACTTGTCGCGAGCCTCAATATTCATGGGACCACATACATCAGTTTGTATGATTTCCAACAAATCTGTTGCTCGCTCCATTATTCCGAAGAACAGAGTCTTAGTCATCTTGCCCATGAGGCATGGTTCGCAAGCATCAACTGATTCATAATCAAGTGATTCTAAAAGCCCATCAGCATGGAGTTTCTTCATGCGCTTTACACCAATATGACCTAAACGGCAGTGCCACAAATAAGTTGCACTATCATTATTAACTTTGCATCTTTTGGTTCAATATTATGATTATGTGTATCACTACGATCGAGATCCAATGAACTATTTTCATTAGGTGTGTAACCATATAAGGTTTTATTCATGTAAACAGAACAACAATTTATTCTCCTACTTAAATGAATAACCGTATCACAATAAACATGATCAAATCATATTCATGCTCAACGCAAACACCAGATAACACTTATTTAGGTTCAACACTAATCCCGAAATTATAGGGAGTGTGCGATGATGATCATATCAATCTTGGAACCACTTCCAACACACATCGTCACTTCACCCTTAACTAGTCTCTGTTTATTCTGCAACTCCCATTTCGAGTTACTAATCTTAGCAACTGAACCAGTATCAAATGCCGAGGGGTTGCTATAAACACTAGTAAAGTACACATCAATAACACATATATCCAATATACCTTTGTTTACCTTGCCATCCTTCTTATCCGCCAAATACTTGGGGCAGTTCCACTTCCAGTGACCAGTCCCTTTTGCAGTAGAAGCACTTAGTCTCAGGCTTAGGATCAGACTTGGGCTTCTTCACTTGAGCAGCAACTTGCTTGCTATTCTTCTTGAAGTTCCCCTTCTTCCCTTTGCCCTTTTCTTGAAACTAGTGGTCTTGTCAACCATCAACACTTGATGTTTTTCTTGATTTCTACCTTCGTTGATTTCAACATCACGAAGAGCTTGGGAGTTGTTTCTGTTATCCCTTGCATATTATAGTTCATCACGAAGTTCTACTAACTTGGTGATGGTGACTAGAGAATTCTGTCAATCACTATCTTATCTGGAAGATTAACTCCCACTTGATTCAAGCGATTGTAGTACCCAGACAATCTGAGCACATGCTCACTAGTTGAGCGATTCTCCTCCATCTTTTAGCTATAGAACTTGTTGGAGACTTCATATTTCTCAACTCGGGTATTTGCTTGAAATATTAACTTCAACTCCTGGAACATCTTATATGGTCCATGACGTTCAAAACGTCTTTGAAGTCCCGATTCTAAGCCATTAAGCATGGTGCACTAAACTATCAAGTAGTCATCATATTGAACTAGCCAAACGTTCATAACGTCTGCATCTGCTCCTGCAATAGGTCTGTCACCTAGCGGTGCATCAAGGACATAATTCTTCTGTGCAGCAATGAGGATAAATCTCAGATCACGGATCCAATCTGCATCATTGCTACTAACATCTTTCAACACAATTTTCTCCAGGAACATATCAAAATAAACACAGGGAAGCAACAATGCGAGCTATTGATCTACAACATAATTTGCAAAATACTACCTGGACTAAGTTCATGATAAATTTAAGTTCAATTAATCATATTATTTAAGAACTCCCACTTAGATAGACATCCCTCTAATCCTCTAAGTGATCACGTGATCCAAATCAACTAAATCATGTCTGATCATCACGTGAGATGGAGCAGTTTCATTGGTGAACATCGCTATGTTGATCATATCTACTATATGATTCACGCTCGACCTTTCGGTCTCCGTGTTCCGAGGCCATATCTGTATATGCTTGGCTCGTCAAGTATAACCTGAGTATTCCGCGTGTGCAACTGTTTTGCACCCGTTGTATTTGAACGTAGAGCCTATCACACCCGATCATCACGTGGTGTCTCAGCACGAAGAACTTTCGCAACGGTGCATACTCAGGGAGAACACTTCTTGATAATTAGTGAGAGATCCTCTTAAAATGCTACCGTCAAACTAAGCAAAATAAGATGTATAAAAGATAAACATCATATGCAATCAAAATATGTGACATGATATGGCCATCATCATCTTGCGCCTTTGATTTCCATCTCCAAAGTACTATCATGATCTCTATCGTCACCGGCATGACACCATGATCTCCATCATCTTGATCTATATCAATGTGTCGTCACGTGGTCGTCTTGCCAACAATTGCTCTTGCAACTATTGCTATCGCATAGCGATAAAGTAAAGCAATTATTGCATGCTTGCATCTTATGCAATAGAGAGACAACCATAAGAATTTTGCTAGTTGCCGATAACTTCAACAAAACATGATCATCTCATACAACAACTTATATCTCATCACGTCTTGACCATATCACATCACAACATGCCCTGCAAAAACAAGTTAGACGTCCTCTACTTTGTTGTTGCAAGTTTTACGTGGCTGCTACGGGCTTAGCAAGAACCGTTCTTACCTACGCATCAAAAACCACAACAATAGTTTGTCAAGTCGGTGTTGTTTTAACCTTCGCAAGGACCGGGTGTAGCCACACTCAGTTCAACTAAAGTTGGAGAAACTGACACCCGCCAGCCACCTGTGTGCAAAGCACGTCGGTAGAACCAGTCTCGCATAAGCATACGCGTAATGTCGGTCCGGGCCGCTTCATCCAACAATACCGCCGAACCAAAGTATGACATGCTGGTAAGCAGTATGACTTATATCGCCCACAACTCACTTGTGTTCTACTCGTGCATATAACATCAACACATAAAACCTAGGCTCGGATGCCACTGTTGAGGAACGTAGTAATTTCAAAAATTTCCTACGCACACGCAAGATCATGGTGATGCATAGCAACGAGAGGGGAGAATGTTGTCTACGTACCCTCGTAGACCGAAGCGGAAGCGTTGACGCAACGTAGAGGAAGTAGTCGTACGTCTTCCCGGTCCAACCGATCCAAGCACCGTTACTCCGGCACCTCCGAGTTCTTGGCACACGTTCAGCTCGATGACGCTCCCCGGGCTCCGATCCAGCAAATGTTCGGGGAGGAGTTCCGTCAGCACGACGGCGTGGTGACGATCTTGATGTTCAACCGTCGCAGGGCTTCGCCTAAACAATGCAACAATATGACCGAGGTGGAATATGGTGGAAGGGGGCACCGCACACGGCTAAGGAACGATCACGAAGATCAACTTGTGTGTCTATGGGGTGCCCCCTGCCCCCGTATATAAAGGAGTGGAGGAGGGGAGGGCCGGCCCTCTCTATGGCGCGCCCTAGGGGAGTCCTACTCCCACCGGGAGTAGGATTCCCCCTTTCCTAGTCCAACTAGGAGTCCTTCCATGTAGTAGGAGTAGGAAACAAGGAAGGGGCGCAGCCCCTCCCCCTAGTCCAATTCGGACTAGGCCTTGGGGGGGCGCGCGGCCTGCCCTAGGTAGCTCCTCTCTCTTTCTCGTATGGCCCAATAAGGCCCAATACTTCTCCCGGCGAATTCCCGTAACTCTCCGGTACTCCGAAAAATACCCGAATCACTCGGAACCTTTCCGAAGTCCGAATATAGTCGTCCAATATATCTATCTTTACGTCTCGACCATTTCGAGACTCCTCGTCATGTCTCCGATCTCATCCGGGACTCCGAACTCCTTCGGTACATCAGAACTCATAATATAACTGTCATCAAAACCTTAAGCGTGCGGACCCTACGGTTCGAGAACAATGTAGACATGACCAAGACACGTCTCCGGTCAATAACCAATAGCGGGACCTGGATGCCCATATTGGCTCCTACATATTCTACGAAGATCTTTATCGGTCAGACTGCATAACAACATACGTTGTTCCCTTTGTCATCGGTATGTTACTTGCCTGAGATTCGATCGTCGGTATCCAATACCTAGTTCAATCTCGTTACCGGCAAGTCTCTTTACTCGTTCCGTAATACATCATCCCGCAACTAACTCATTAGTTGCAATGCTTGCAAGGCTTAAGTGATGTGCATTACCGAGAGGGCCCAGAGATACCTCTCCGACATTCGGAGTGACAAATCCTAATCTCGAAATACGCCAACCCAACATGTACCTTTGGAGACACCTGTAGAGCTCCTTTATAATCACCCAGTTACGTTGTGACGTTTGGTAGCACACAAAGTGTTCCTCCGGCAAACGGGAGTTGCATAATCTCATAGTCATAGGAACATGTATAAGTCATGAAGAAAGCAATAGCAACATACTAAATGATCGGGTGCTAAGCTAATGGAATGGGTCATGTCAATCAGATCATTCAACTGATGATGCGATCCCATTAATCAAATAACAACTCTTTGTCCATGGTTAGGAAACATAACCATCTTTGATTAACGAGCTAGTCAAGTAGGGGCATACTAGTGACATTCTGTTTGTCTATGTATTCACACATGTATTATGTTTCCGGTTAATACAATTCTAGCATGAATAATAAACATTTATCATGATATAAGGAAATAAATAATAACTTTATTATTGCCTCTAGGGCATATTTCCTTCAGAACTTGCTATAGTTCCTTATGTTAAACATGATGTTGTTGCTATTGCACCCACACATTATAGTCCTATTATCTTTTTGAATTCTCCAAACTACACTATATCGGAGAAGTTTGCTCTTATTAAGGAATATATTGATTGGTTGCCTTTTACCGTTGCACGTGATGATTTTGATGAATATAATATGCATGTGCTTGCTGCTCCTACTTGCAATTATTATGAGAGAGGAACTATATCTCGACCTCTCTATGTTTCCAACATGATAAAATTGCAAGAAACTGTTTATACTATGCATTGGCCTTTACTATGTGTGCATGAATTGTTCTTTTATGACATGCCGATGCATAGGAAGAGAGTTAGACTTCGTCATTACATGATATATGTTATATTGTGCTCACTAGTAAATTACAAATCATTGTTAATTAAAATTGGCTTTGATATACCTTGGGATCCGGGTGGATCCATTACGTGAGCACTATATGCCTAGCTTAATGGCTTTAAAGAAAGCGCTGCCAGGGAGACAACCCGGAAGTATTAGAGAGTCACTTATTTTTGTTGAGTGCTTTTATATAGTTTAAAAACAACAAAAATAAAGAGGGGAACCCAAAGCTTTTTCAAAAAGGAAAGTGAAAGTGAGAAAGACAAGCATTGTTGAAGTGGGAGAGCTCCTTGAACTTTGTTCATGCTCACTGAAACTTTGTGAATCTTGATTACAGAAACTTTTCAACAAAAATAATTATCCCCTTGTAAAATTCCATTGTATTATAAAAATAATGTGCCAAGGTTTGCCTTTAGGATGTTTACATTTGCTTGATGGTTTGTATGGTGCACGACAGAAACTTTGGCTGTAGTGCGCGATTTTACATTTTTAGCTGGAACGTCAAATGGTTCTGATTCTTCTTGAACTGTCTTCCTATACAAATTTTTTATTTTTCATAATTTTGGTAGAATTGTTTAAGTATCGGTAGTATGGTGAATGTTCAGATTATTACAGACTGTTCTGTTTTAGACAGATTCTGTTTTTGATGCATAGTTTGCTTGTTTTGAAGAAACTATCAATTTATATTAGTGGATTAAGCCATGAAAAAGTTATACTACAGTAGACACAATGCAAAAACCAAATATGAATTGGTTTGCTACAGTACTTAGAGTAGTGATTTGCTTTATTATACTAACGGATCTTACCGAGTTTTCTGTTGAAGTTTTGTGTGGATGAAGTGTTCGATGATTGAGAAGGTTTCAATGTGAGAAGAAGGAAGAGAGGCAAGAGCTCAAGCTTGGGGATGCCCGAGGCACCCCAAGTAAATATTCAAGGAAACTCAAGCGTCTAAGCTTGGGGATGCTGGGAAGGCATCCCCTCTTTCTTCAACAAATATCGATATGTTTTCGGATTCGTTTCGTTCATGCGATATGTGCAATCTTGGAGCATCTTTTGCATTTAGTTTTAATTTTTATTTTATGCACCATGCTGGTATGAGATAGTCCTTGGTTGATTTATATAATGTTCTTTGCCCTTCACTTATATTCTTTGAGTATGGCTTTATAGAATACTTCATGTGCTTCACTTATATCATTTGAAGCTTGGATTGCCTGTTTCTCTTTACATATACAACCGCCATTTTTAGAATGCTCTTTTGCTTCGTTTATATTTGTTAGAGCGTGGGCATATCTTTTGTAGAAAGAATTAAACTCTCTTGCTTCACTTATATCTATTTAGAGAGATGACAGGAATTGGTCATTCACATGGTTAGTCATAAAATCCTACATAAAACTTGTAGATCACTGAATATGATATGTTTGATTCCTTGCAATAGTTTTGCGATATAAAGATGGTGATATTAGAGTCATGCTAGTGGGTAGTTGTGGATTAGTAGAAATACTTGTGTTGAGGTTTGTGATTCCCGTAGCATGCACGTATGGTGAACCGTTATGTGATGAAGTCGGAGCATGATTTATTTATTGATTGTCTTCCTTATGAGTGGCGGTCGGGGACGAGCGATGGTCTTTTCCTACCAATCTATCCCCCTAGGAGCATGTGCGTAGTACTTTGTTTCGATTGCTAATAGACATTTGCAATAAGTATGGGAGTTCTTTATGACTAATGTTGAGTCCATGGATTATACGCACTCTCACCCTTCCATTATTGCTAGCCTCTCTAGTACCGTGCAACTTTCGCCGGTACCATAAACCCACCATATACCTTCCTCAAAACAGCCACCATACCTACCTATCATGGCATTTCCATAGCCATTCCGAGATATATTGTCATGCAACTCCCATCATCATCATATACATGACTTGAGCATTCATTGTCATATTGCTTTGCATGATCGTAAGATAGCTAGCATGATGTTTTCATGGCTTGTCCGTTTTTTTGAAGTCATTGCTACGCTAGATCATTGCACATCCCGATACACCGTCGGAGGCATCCATATAGAGTCATACTTTGTTCTAGACATTGAGTTGTAAGTAAATAAAAGTGTGATGATCATCAGTATTAGAGCATTGCCCCAGTGAGGAAAGGATGATGGAGACTATGATTCCCCCATAAGTCGGGATGAGACTCCGGACTATACAAAAAAATAAAAGAGGCCAAAGAAGCCCAAATAAAAAAAGAGGCCAAAGAAGCCCACCAAACAATAAAAAATAAAAACAAAAAAACAAAAAAATGAGAGAAAAAGAGAGAAGGGGCAGTGCTACTATCCTTTTTCCACACTTGTGCTTCAAAGTAGCACCATGTTCTTCATGTAGAGAGTCTCTTGAGTTGTCACTTTCATATACTAGTGGGAATTTTCATTATAGAACTTGGCTTGTATATTCCAACGATGGGCTTCCTCAAATGCCCTAGGTCTTCATGAGCAAGCAGGTTGGATGCAGACCCACTTA